>QEPC01012913.1:5263060-5276765 GCA_003113815.1 Sphenodon punctatus
CTCTCGCTAAGATCACCAACCATCTTCTTATGGCTAAATCTAATTGCCTCTACTCCATTCTTGTCTAGGGATGAGCAAACGCGGTTCGGAAGTTTGGAGTTTGGACCGAACTCAACTAGTTCGGTTGACTGGACCAAACTCAATTTTCGAACCGAACCAAATTTCCGAACTCGGCTCTGTTCGCCCATCCCTAAAAGATAATATTCCATTTAGTTCAATGGGGTTTGAATTTCCAAACTTTGTTCAGAAGTTCGGAGTTCAGAACGAAATCGAATAGTTTGGTTGTCTGAACCGAACCAAATTTCCGAACTGAACCGAACCGAATATCCGAACTTGGTTCTGTTCGCCCATCCCTAGGGGAATGAAAAAATTGCTAACCCATACAGCTTGTGAGCTACCAACATCAGGAATAATTCAAGAAGTATTATGTTCGCAGGAGGGGTGGGATACAAATTGAACAAAATAAATAAATATGTCCCTTGGATATCCTCATGGTTGTGAGGGGCAGAAAGGCCAACCGTGACTTGGCCCAAACTTGCATAGAAAGTTTTGCTCCAGAATGCTAGCGCCATGAGCATGCTAAGTTCCCGAACAGACCTTGAATAGCCCAGAATGTTACCTTCTTAGTACCCCACAAATTCCTTGACGATGGTCCCCAGAGTAGCCAGCTTGTCGAGGCCAGTTAACAGCTTCTTTCTCTATCCTCAAAGTGGTTTGTGGATTTGGGTTTATATCAGCTTTAAAAGAAAGTGTTTGCCATCCTGATATCCTGAGAAATTATATGATTGTTAAAACATTTGTCCTGATAACTTTGTTGCTGATACAGTCCCCCCCCCCCCCCCAAATGCTAAATACTGAGATGAGATTCTTGAGGTAACAAAACACACCAAAGCCGTAACTCTGAATTGGACCTTTAGGTATAAGCAGAAATTAGAATTAAACCTAATAAGGAATTCAGCAACCTCCTCCTCTATATACCCCAAATTCATGGCTTCCACCACACAGGTTCTGATGACTTTACGTATCTTATTGGTGGGATCATGATCAATAGGTTTGTACACTTCATAATCCCCTAATTGTCTGTACAATTCTTGACAATAGTTGTTTTTATCCAAAACCACTAAAGCCCCATCTTTATCTGCTGGTTTCTTAACAATATTTGCATTAAGCAGAAACTATTCAAGATTTACCCCAGGCCCCAATCAAGTTAAGCTACATTTTATTGACAATGATTGACCTATGTTGAGGCCAATGCAGAACCATAATCCCACACTGGGAGCCCCAAGAAGGAGAGTGGCTCATGAGGAAAAAGGCCATCCTGGTAAATTCACAGGCGAGCTCCATGAGGCAGCCCAAAGGAAGCAGTGCCATGATTCAACCTCTTTACTATTCTTTCCATTCATCCCCCACCCCCCACCCCCGATTGCATGGAATAGAAAATGAGATAGATCTTTCACCTTCTCTCCCTCCTTGGCACCAGGAATAACCTAGCCCTTGTTGTCTGTGTGATACCATTCTCCTTACAGTTTAAACACACCCTATTTCACATCTATCTTCAGTTATGAATAACAAAAGCTTGCAGCTCACTTTTCATGTTCAAGCCCGTGCTTGCAAATGGGACCAGCCTAAGTACTTAGTCTGAGCTTCCATAATGATTAATACTCATTACAATGTCACTATTGTGCGTTTAGGTGTGCAGCCAATGTGAAGATGCCAGCAGTTATTGATGTTAAGGGGGTTTCCTGTTGTGAGAAGTGCAGTAAATGTGAAGATTTCAGTGAATCATTCCTTTTCATATTTTTTTTAAAAGTATATTTTTGTTATTTTTCAAATCAACCAATACTCCCTTGAAACAAGCTTAAGGTAATCAACAGAGGACCAAATCGGGGAGTTCCCGTTACAGCGGTGGTCCTTAACTTTTTAAAGGTGAGTATATAAAATTATCTATATTTTAGTTAAACATTGTGATATTTTTGGGTTGTCCAAGTTCAAATGTTTTTGTAGTACTTCCCATATGTTATTTCATATAGCATAAAATCCTTCTAGTGGTGGACTTCAGCATATATACGTTTCATTGAAAGTGTGAGCCATATACGTTTGATCCATTTCTTGAATGAGGGTTATTTTTTTTATTTCTAGTTGCATACTATTGTGTAGATAGCCGCTAAATTCAGTTGTTGGCATGCCAGTCTTAGTTCTTTAATGACTTGTATGTCGGGAAACACGCCCAATAAGGCAAACATGGGTTGAAATGGAAGATCACATTGGGCAATCTCATTCAAATGAGGCCAAATTTCCTGCCAAAACTTATTTATGCATGGACATTGCCACCAACAATGCATCCAAGTCCCCAGGGATCTACATCCCTGCCAACAACTCTGTGAATAGTCCTTATTCATAATATTACGTTTACATGGGGTAAAGTACATTCGATATGTAGTTTTTATCTGCGGCTCCTTTATTGTTAAAGATCTTGAAGCCTTTTGCATGTTTTCCCATATTTTATTCATCTCTTTTTTCCCCTATTTTTACTTGTAGATCTTCTTCCCAATTGGAGATGTATCCTGCGTCAGGTACCTTATATAGTCCATGCAAAACTTTATACGTTCTAGATATTATATGATACTGTGAGGAATCCCCATATAGTACTTTTTCCAGTTTGTTTGTTTGTTTTTCCTATGTAATGGGGCTTATTGATTTTGTTATTGAATTTACTTTTAATTTTTGTATATGTAAAGAAGTCTGGTTCACTTCCAAGCATTTGTTTAACTGTATCAAATGGTAAACAACATGGACCTTCAAACCCTTTTTGATTATCAATTTTAGGCCTTACTACTGAGAAGGGAAATAGCTGACACTTAAATGCGTAACATAAGTTATTGTCTCTCTGTTCCATGCCTACACTTAATTGCTATTTAGTTTTGTTTAATGCTGTATTTCCTGACCCAACCCTGACGAGAGAAAAACGTTCTTTGATGTTTGTAAGGGTCAGCGGTTAAGGTATGTAATATAGATGATTAACCAATAAAATAAGTATGAAAAAAAAATGTTAATATCTCTTCACCCACAAATAAGTTTTTTTTCCTAATACTATCCCTTTAGCTTCCCAAAGCCTTTTTATTGAGTCAGGGATGTCAGCAAGTATTGACCAATGCCCCAAAATTGGTGTATTTGGCGTTTTTTCTTTTAGCATTTCAGCTTTCTTTAAGCTAAGTTCCCATGTATGTAACGCCAGTCGTATAAACAGATGTTCCCTGCCTTTTTGCATTCTTATTTCTAAATCATCCGTGAGAAGGTATTTGAAATTATCTGTCTTACAAACACTCTTCTCTAGCCCTATCCAATCAGGGAAATTGCTGCCAATGCCCAATGATATAATTTGACATTGGGTGCATTCATATCCCCCTTTTCTTTCAGGGTGTACAGAATAGATCTCCTAATTTGGGGTTTCTTTCTATTCCAGATTATTCTGGCTATAGTTTTGTTTACCACAGCAGAGTATTCCTTGGGGACATTTATAGGCAGGGCAAAGGATGTGTATATCAACTTCGGTAAGATTGCCATTTTTATTAAATTCATCCTGCCAACCCATGATATCTGGAGGTTTTTCCAGTCTGCCTCCTTACATTTGATTGTCTCTAATATAGGCAAAAAATTGGTTTTGTACAAATCATTGAGTTTTTTTGTGATATTAATGCCCAGATATTTAATGGTGCTGCTTTGTACATTGAAGGGTGTGGACTTCTGCAGATCTGTTTTTGATAACTTTTCCTCTTTAATATCAACATTTGTGATTTTTCTATATTTATTTCATATCCAGAGATCGTACTGTATTTTTTAATTAAGCTTAATAGGTTAGGTACTGTGTTTGGTAGGTCAGACAGAAATAAAATCATGTCATCTGCGTACATAGCTAGTTTATACTCCTTACCCCTGACTTTTATACCTTGAATTTGCTGAAGGTGTCTAATAGCAATGGCTAAAGGATCTATTGCAATATTAAATAAAAGTGGAGACAAAGGGCAACCCTGCCTAGTACCTCGAGTCAATCTAAATTCTGGTGATATTGCCCCGTGTATGATAATTTTTGCCATTATAGGTTTATATATTAATTTTACCCAATCTGTAAACCAGCCAGACATACCCATTTTTTCCATGGTTTGAAATAAGGTATTTTCAGACGTGACGGGGCCAGAATTGGCCCCGTCACGGAATCACCTATTGATCCCCTGCGGGGATCAAATAGACATGGCCAACAGACATGCCGGCTGATCCCGATGGGGAATCGGGGGAAGGGGTGGGGATGCGCGGCTCAACATGCGACTGCACAGTCCCGCCCCCCCACTCCCTAGGCTGCCTGCCCTCTGGGAGACAGGCGGGCGCCGCAGCCAATGCAGCCGCAGCACCTGCCGGCACCCCGGGGCATTGACCATGGCCCGGAAGCAGTGGCGGGCACGGCCACTGATTCCGGGCCATGGTCAGGGGACAGACGTGACGATCCCATGCTCAACCATGGTGAATTCCCTGTGGTTGAGCGTGGTAACGTCACATATGTTGGCCCAAACGCGAGCTTCCCGCTGGGTGTTCACCCCCGTGAATCACGGGTGGGAATCTCTTTGACTACGCAAACGGCGATGGTCTGGGCAGGACAGCCATTTGCATGGTCAAAGAGATTCCTTCCCATGATTCACGGGGGTGAACATCTGGCGGGAATCTCTTGTCGGGCCAACAGACGTTACGATCCCTTGCTCACCATGTGGGAATTCACCGTGGTTGAGCATGGGATCATAACGTCAGGAAAATACCCATAGATATTGATGCTCCACCATATCGAAGGCCTTCGCGGCATCAAGAGAAACGACTGTAGCCAGGGTGTTACTATTATTTATTTGATGGATAATATTTATCACTTTGCGCACATTATCTATCCCTAACGTCCCGGCATAAATCCGGTCTGATCTGCCGCAATTATATCTGGTACAACCAAAACTGAACGGTTGGCCAGTATTTTAGTAAAAATCTTGGCGTCTGTACTGATTAGTGAAATTGGGCAAAATCGACTACGAAGTTCAATATTTCCCCCCAATTTCGCGCAGAGCATAATATGTGCCTCATAAAATGTCTGAGGCATTTCTTGCTGTTGTAAATATATATTATACATTCAAGCCTACAATGGACTGAGTTGTTCAGAAAATGCTTTGTAAAACTCTGCAGGGTATACATCCATCCCTGTTGCTTTATTTTTTGGGAGGTTTTTTATTACTTCCTTTACTTCCTCATTTTCAATGGGTCTATTTAGAAATTAATTTTGTTCTAAGGTAATTTTAGGTAATTTAATTGAGTTCAAGAAGGCGTTTATAGCCTCTTCTTTGGGGTTTCCTGTCATATATTTCTTCATAGAAATTTAAGAAACAACGTTCTTTTTCCTTTCCTATAAATTTTTTTGAATTAGGGGTTCCCCAAATATATGGTATTCTAGCTTTTTGTCTCTCTTTTTTTATCAGCCCTCCCAGAGCTTTGTCTGCTTTGTTAGCTTTAGTAAAGTAATATGCCTTGGTATTTAGTTACCATCGATTCAGTTTCCATTAAGTAAATTTGATTTTTTTAAATAGCAATTTTTTCTGCATTTATGGTCGGTTGTTTGGCTAATTGTTTTATTTGCTGGTATATTTCATTAATTTACTTATTTTTTTCTTTTTTCAGATCAGCGCCCAAGGATATAAAATGGCCTCTGAGGACTTCCTTGGCCGCCTCCCACAGCATGATCAGAGATGTACCAGGCAGATTGTTGTGTTGAATATATTCTATAATTTCTTTTTGTATTTGTTCCTTAATCCAAAAGTTATTCAAATAAAACTTTTTCAAATTCCAGCATTGTTTGGTATTTGTTTTTTTTAATGTTCTCGTTTATCTCAATGGTCATGGCATTATGGTCAGGGAAGGGGAGAATCTGAACATACACCTTCTCACAGACATTTATCAGGGTGTGATTTATTAATAAATGATCAATTTTTGTAGAGATTTTTTGTGGGTTGGAGTAAAAGGTGAATTCCTGTTTATTTGGGTGTAGAACTCTCCATATGTCTTTCCAGTTATGCCTCTCTAATATCTGGACTATTCTTTCTTGCCGTTTATTTAATGTCAGTTTTGTAGAGAGATCAAAAGAAGAAAGTGGACTATTAAAATCTCCACATAACAAGGACCAACCTTCCACTTTATGTGCCAGGTTGGATAACAGCTCAGCAAAAAAAGCTGCTGTGTTGTTATTTGGTGCATATATTGTACTTAAAGTTATTGTATATTGCTCTTGACCAATTAATCCTTTTATCATTCATATCTCTTTCTATGCTCTGTATTTGCCAATTTAATGTTTTTGAAATTCCAATTCCTACCCCAGCTTTCTTTTTGTCGGTGTTTGAGAAAAAGACATTATAGTCTCTATTAGCGAATCTATAATTATCTTCTTTTAGCAGATGAGTTTCTTGAATTGCGAAGATTTGTACATGCATTTTATGTAACAACTGCCAAACCTTTTTTTGCTTTACTGGGTTATTTAACCCACAAGCATTGAAAGACATTAATTTAAGATTATCCATTACCTTTTCTTGGGTGTTTTACCAGGGATCTGAACCTCTTTCTTCCATTTTACCATTTTGGTTATTTATTATTTATTATTATTAAACATTTATAAAGCGCCAGTAACAACCTGGCGCTGTACAGAACATATAATCAGCTGCGGTCCCTACCTGTGGCTTACAATCTAAAAGACAAGGAGGGGGAGACAAGGAGAGGGGACAGCGGGAGAGACATGGGAGAAGACAAACAAACATTCAGGCGGATGCGAAGTCTCAGGTGCGTGTACTTGGCTTGGTTACAAGGTGGTCGGTAGCAGCCGTCAGCAGGGGAGGGCTGACAGTAAGAGCAAGGGGAAAGACTAGAGGGCATTGGGAAAGGCAGCATGGAAAAGGTGGGTCTTGAGGAGGGATTTGAAGGAGCGGAGGGAGGAGGCGAGGCGGACGTCGGCAGGGAGGGAGTTCCAGGCATGCGGGGCAGCGAGGGAGAAGGGACGAAGGCGGTTGGGCGAGCAGGAGAAGCGAGGGAGAGCGAGGGAGGGGACAGCGGAAGAGCGGAGAGCGCGCGCAGGAGCGCGTAGGGCGATTAGGTCCGAGAGGTAAGGGGGAGCTTGGTCATGGAGCGATTTGAACGTGAAAACCAGGAGTTTGAACAGGATACGTTCAGGAAGGGGGAGCCAGTGAAGGGAGAGGAGGAGAGGCGTCACATGGTCGAAGCGACGGGCAGAGTGAATGACCTTGGCGGCAGAGTTTTGGATCGCCACAAGGGGGGACAGGTGGGAGCGAGGGAGGCCAGCAAGGAGGAGGTTGCAGTAGTCGAGGCGAGAGATAACCATGGCATGAACAAGGATTTTGGCCGAGGAGACAGATAGAAAGGGGCGAATGCGGGCAATGTTGAGGAGAGCGAATCGGCAGGATTTGGCCACAGAGTCAATGTAAGGTTTAAAGGAGAGGTGCATGTCAAAAATGAAGCCCAAGCTGCGGGCACGGAGAACAGGACGGATGTTTGCAGTAGGCAGTTCACTTCTTCTATACTGTATCCTAGATTCTCTTATTATGCTATTTATTTAATACTACATAGATGTTTAATATGGTCATCATGTTCAACTTTCTTCCATCTATATTTCTCCCCCAATTTGTTTTTTCCCCCCCTTCCCTCCTTAACCCATTCCACTCAATACCCGCCCTGAAACATGAATTTGCTTATAAACAAACAATAAAATTATCCCAATAAAAGTCAGTTTTGTGGGGAGGCCCCCTTAATGGAGTGCCGTGTATATCAGGCTCTCCGCATCCCCCCAGACCCTTTGCTACACTCCAATTTTCCTATACCATTATTTTTGAACAAGCATTACAGAACTTTGCATTGATAACAGAATGTATGCTATACTTAATAGGCAGTTTCCCCTTTATTTATGTGAAGAGTCAGGCTCAGTCTTTTAAGTTTTTTTCCACATAACGCTGTACATCAGCCTCTTGATTGAAATATCTTCTCCTCCCTTGATGAATAAAGGAAAACCTTGCTGAAAATAGTACCTGGGCCTTAATACCCTTTTTATTGAAGATTTCCAGTTGCGGCTTCCAAGCCTTCCTTTTTTGTATAGTCTCGTATGCAAGATCAGGGAATATAGATATTTTGGCACCTTCAGAGATCATTTCTGAAGCACTTCTAGCTGCTCTAAGTAGTGCTTCCTTGTTTTGAAACTGGAGAAATTTCACAATTATCGCTCGGGCGAGGGGTGGGGACTGCTCATTAGGTTTTGGCCTTAGGGACCTGTGAGCTCGCTCCATTTCCAGCTGATGTAATTCTTCCTTATCAGGGAAGATTGTTTTAAAAACTTGGAGTAGCAGATTTCATGTGCCCTCCACTTCTAGTCCCTCCAGTACCCCCATAATTCGCAGATTGTTAATTCTAGATCGATTTTCTAGATCTTCAAGTTTGTCTTTTAAAGTGTTTATTTGCACCTCCATTCTAGTTGTTCTCTGTTCAGTAGTATTTTCTTGGTCTTCTAGGTCACTGATTCTTTGCACTGTTGTTTCAATTCTCTTATTTATTCCCTCTCTTTGCGTTTTTAAATCCCCCAAAGTATTAGTTATCGAGGATATTCCCTCTTTATTTATCGCCAGGTCTTCCTTGATAGATTTAAATAAATCCAGTATCTGCTCAAGTTTATCTGGATCTCGAGGTGCTTCCCTGTGCACTGTGTCTGCCATTTTGTTAATCGCGGCCTCGCCCTTTCTCGTGCTGAACCTTGGGAGGTAATATCTAGCAATTTTAGAGTCTGCTTTCTTTATCTTATCTTGGCTCATTTCTTGCTTAGGTGTTTTATGTTTTTTCAGGTTGTATTTTTAGCTTTTTGTACTCAGTTTCTTTGATTTGGTATCGGGTCTGGCGGGAGCTCAGCCACGCACGATCTGCTGCCTGCACATGCCCAGTCAGTCCCCAAATCATTCCTTTTCTAAAGTGTAGATATTCCACATTGGGTGTCTTTAGATGGATGCAGGGGTGCATAACCTCAAAGCAAGTCTGAGCGTGCACCCCTGCATCTCCCCACTTGCATTTTAAATGGACCCAGTGCTGCTGCAGCCCACAGTCAGCGCACACAGCACACACACACACCCCAACACCATAGAGCTGTGGGTGGATCAGCTGCCGCTCTAGGATGATAGCCACTGCTCTATGGCATTGCCTGTGGCAACTCCCAGTCAGGAGCAGAGCTGCAGCAGCTTTCCACTGAGTAGATGAACTGCTGCTTTGATTCAATTTGATCCTTGTTTCAGCACTACCACTAGTGGAGTTGGAATGGAGCAGGTGCCTCTGCACATCTGGTGACCTGCCTTGAAATGGACAGCCCACCTGGGTGTGAGGCAAAGCAGAGGCATGGGTCCAATCCTTGTAAAAGCAGGCAGTGTTTCAAAATCAGAGTTGAAAGGATTGCTCCAGAGACCAGGGGTCAAATCCTGTCTTGAGCCATGAACTCATTCGGTGACCTTGGGCAAGTTGATATCTCTCATCTTCAACTTCCCATCTACCAAATAGGAATAATAATGACCTACGTCACAGGCTTATTGTAATTGTGAACTGCATAAGGAATGTAAAGCACTATGAATATTTAACATGCTTGTATATTTATTCCTTCCTCTCTTCTCTTCACTTGCCTCCTCCTTCCTGAACAAATCCTGCACAAAGCTCCTAGTCTTCACATATAAAGCTCTTCACAACCTTGTCCCCCACTACCTCTCTGCACTAATTTCCCTCCATACTCCAGTCCATGAACTCCGCTCATCCTCTGTCCCCTCTCTCGACCTCCCATGCCTCCCTTGCTCCCCTAACCACCGCTGTCCCTTCTTCCTAGCTATGTCCCATGCCTGGAACTCCCTCTCTGCCCACATCCATGTCGCCCCCTCCCTTCGTACCTTCAAATCCCCAAGACCCACCTCTTCCACTCTGCCCTCCCCGACTTCTTACTCTCTTCTCCTAACTCCTGCTGATACCCTCCATCCAGTACAATCTGTTAGCTGAGGTCTGTGTACTCATATCCTCACCACATGGACCAGCCAGACATCATTCTCGATGTAACCAATCCAAGCATGTGCACATGAGACCGTGCATCTTTGTGACTGTTACACTCCTTGGGTGATTTCAGATGTGACAGGGCACCTATTGGCCCTGTCACGGAATCACCTTTCTGATTCCTGGCCGGAATCAGAACGGCTCGTCAAAAGACGAGCCAGCTGATTCCGACGGGAAATCTGGGGAGGGGGTGGGGCTGCAGGGCGCAATGTGCGGCCACACAGCCCCGCCCCCCCATGCTCCCCCAGCAGCCTGACCTCCTGGAGATGGGTGGGCACAGCATTCAATCCAGTCGCTGCGCATGATCCCGTCCCGGGGTCTGGGCCACGGCCCGGAATCAGCGGCGGTAACAGACATTACTGTCCGCTGATTCCGGGCCATGGTTCAATTAACCACGCTTTCGGGGATGGTGCCCAGACCATCCTTGAAAGCGTGGTTATTTTGCTCACTGCCGGTGATTCACCATGGTGAACATCTGGTGGCGAGCAACCAGACATTACGGGACCATCCGCCACCACAGTGGATTGTCCATGGTTGAGCGTGATCTCGTAACATCTGAAATTACCCCTTGTCTCTCCCTCTGTTTCCCCTTCCTTCATTTCCTTCCTCCCCCACATCTCTCAGATTGTAAGCCTTAGGGTAGGGACCGTGTCTATTCCATTACTTTGTAAAGCACCAGGTACATTGCTGGTGCTATATAAATGCTTGCTAATAATAATAATAATAATTAATAAATAATTCATCTCTATAACACCTTCTGGGAATTTTCACCTTTTTCTGTAGGTGGCAGAAGCTAGTTACACATACAAAACCCATCTGATTGTATGGGACACTCCACAAAAAATCTTTGTGTGTGTGTGTGGGTGGGTGGGTGTCTTTGCAAAGCTATTTGCTCAGAAGAAGATGCCTTCTTTAAAAAAATCAGCTCCTGACCT
This sequence comes from Sphenodon punctatus, assembly GCA_003113815.1. NCBI lineage: Eukaryota > Metazoa > Chordata > Lepidosauria > Sphenodontia > Sphenodontidae > Sphenodon > Sphenodon punctatus. Next base: position 5,274,142 of record QEPC01012913.1, read on the forward strand.
TGAACTCTATAATCCACATAGAGTGATTGCCATGTGTTGTACATGACGGAAAAGAAGAGGCAGTGTGATTAATGTGTTTAGTTTACTGAACATGCAGTATTAAATGTGGCAGCTAGTCCTTTTTGTTTCAATGGGCTCCACCCACTTCTTCTCTTGCCAAAGTCTGTTAGGTAAGAAAAAGAAATAGAGCTTTCTGCCTATTTTACTTTACAAGATTTCCAAGTGGCCTTCAGGCACAGACATCTGTGCATTCAAAGTAAAGAGGCTTCAGCTAAGATACTGGATTCATAATTATGACCTGTATTTTTTGTTAACGCTTGCAAAAGTGAAAGAGTGCTAGCAGGCACAAATTCTGCAAGCTGGGGCATAGCCCTGTTAGTGGGTGCGTGCTAGTGATAACTATGAGGAGCTCCTGGCAAACCAGCAAGCATGGAAATGCGTAACATGAACTCCAGGGAAAAAAAGTTATTTAAATATACTTGTGTAAACCTTACAAAAAGTGTTTGTTTTGAGTTACATTCGAGGAGTGTTAAAAGGTTCAGATCTGCATTTTATTTTATCCAATTCTCGGGCCAGCTGCTGATGTATACTCGTTGGCAGCCATCATTTGCTGTCTCCTGGTTACATCCTGAATGCTTTCTGTTTTTCAATGGCAAAATCTCCACTTGTCTGACATGTTCTCTTCAGGACATGATTTTTGTATCTATTTATGACAACTGCTTGATCCTCAACAGTACACAGAACACCCCTGTTTCACTGAAGCACTCTCTGTGTCTCAGCCATATGGGTTGAGTACTTAGACAACATATTCTGAAGAAAGCAAGGACGCAATCTGCAATTCATGTTTTTTTATTCCCTGCAATGTATGGGATCCCATATTAATCTTTCGCCTTTTTCAAATGGGCTGGCAGCGTGGGGGGAATGAGTGGAGGCAGTGGCAGGTGGGCGGTGTGTGGGCGGTCTATTACATGGACACCCACCCTCCTCCACCCATCTCCACACATGGAGCATCCGCCACAGGCACCCATTGTTCCGTTCATCAGCGATGGGTGGAGGTCGGTGGAGTGTGGGAGTGCACATGCACCTCCACCCACTTGCCGTGGCGGTTGCACGGACACCCCCCACTGCCCCCACCTGCATACATGGGTGAGGGGGGTGCATCCATACAAAAAGGGCCTTTGTCTTTCTTCTAGTTTGTAAACCAGAGAGATTGGCGATTTTAAATGAGACACCCTCATGCATGTCCACCCATTGGACATGTGGGGGAGCGTCCATGTGAAAGAGGTGGTGAGTGGATGTGGAGGTGGTGTGTGTGACTGTTGTGTCATGTGATATTGGCTGGTGAAACAGCAACTGCAGGGTGGGGGGGAGTGGAGAGAGCTTTGTGTGTGTGTTTTGTGTATGTTTTATTCAGTGTCTCACTCAGTGCGGGCTTTTTCTTTCATGTGGTGTGGGGGTGGGGGTGCCTGCTGCTCCAGAGAGACCAGAGCATATATAAAGGTGACTCCACAGGCGCCATTTTATCTCTCTTTCAGTTCTTGAAAGAGAGAGTTTGCAGTTGGCCAGCCAACCGGTGGTCAGACTGAATCTTTTTTATTCAAATTATGGATCACTCTTAGATTATATTTATTTATATATAATATTTTATTAATAATAATAATCATCTCAAGGAGGTAAGTTAGGTAGTGCCATACTGAGTCAGACCAAGGGTCTGTCATCAAGCCCAGCATCCTGTCCTCCATTGGGGAGGAGATGTTGCCAGGCTCAGACTGCCCTGTCTGGGCTTGGGTCTGCTCGGTGAGTACATTGGGGACCTGGCTGAGGCTTGGCCTTGGCTTTTTGGGGGGCTCCCGGGGGCTGGGGGACTTGAATTGGGAGGAGGGGTGAGGTTATAATAAATAGTGATTATTATGGGATATCACATATGGTTATTACATATTGGTTCTGCCCTTTTAGTATAATTTTAGTGTTTTTAGGATATTTTAAATTAATTTTTAAATTGTGAGTAATCGTTTGTTTTAATTATGGATTGTAATTGTTGATTGTGTGTATTGTAAGCCACCCTGAGCTGCTCTGTGAGTAGGAAGGTGTGGGATAAAATTGAAATAAATAAATAAATAAATATGATTGTGCTCAGCTGCCAGCTGTCTCAAAAAAGACATTAATTGTTAATTTTTAATTGAGTAAGTTGAACTTGCTGCTGTGTGGTGTACTCTAACGTAACTTGAAGGAATAGATTTAAAAACCACAACTACTTCAGCTACTAGTAGTAGCAGAAGTAGCTTTTCACAGGGGTGGCTGGTGGGTTCTGAGTTTGGAGGGGCAATAAGGCCGGCAAGCCGGTGGGCGGAGCCAGGGAGACGGTAGGCGAAGCCAGGGGGATGGTAGGGGGAGCCAGGGGGACGGTAGGCCAGTGGCATGGCATAACGCAGCAGCAAGGAGTTCCCATGGTTTACATCGGATGGAAGAAAACACAATCCAAATGCACACATCAAGCTTAAAATAAATAATGTATAAACCCAAAACACAGGGAAACACTGGCAAAACAGTGACAAAACACAGCAGCAAGGAGTTCCCAGGGTTAACTTTGGATGGAAGATAACACAGGGTACTTTCAGACGTTA
>QEPC01012913.1:5291065-5329548 GCA_003113815.1 Sphenodon punctatus
GAACCCAGATTGAAAAGGGTCAAGGAAACCCATGCTATCAAGATGCTACTGGAGCTGCAGTGCCACCACCCGTTCAATAACCTTCCCTAAAAAGGGAAAGTTAGAGACAGGGCGGTAGCTGGTGAGCGCATCCATGTCTAAAGATGGCTTCTTCAGCAGGGGACGCACCACAGCCTGCTTAAGGCTGGGCACCAATATACCCTGCCGAAGTATATTGATAACCCTCACCAGCACCGTCCCCAGCATCTCCCTTGAGGCTTTCACCAACCAGGACGAGCACGGATCGAGTTGACAACTGGTGGCCCTAACAGACCCCAGGACATCCGCTGCATTGGCTGGCATCGCTGCATTGGCTGGCGTCACTCCATATCCATGCCGACACCAGTCTTGGATGGGCAGAATGTGAGTTTATGGCAACCATGGTCCTGTCTCAAAGTGTAGTGGGCTCCACACGCATTGGAGGACATACCCTGGACATGATATTTTGCAAAGGCCTTGAGGTAGGGGATCCATTGGTGGGGGAGGTGTCAACAGTGCCCTTGTCATGGACTGATCATTATCTCCTCCAGGTGGATAGCCTGGCACATGTTGGCCCCCAGGAGAGTGTGGAACCAGTTAGGTTTGTTTGCCCCCAAAGGTTTATGGAACCTGGAAGGTTCGAGATAGCTCTAAGGGATGTTTCCTCTGACCTCAATGACCACTCACTCGATGACCTCGTGTCTATGCGGAATATCAGCCTGACGAAGGTCATTGACTGTGTGGCTCACAGGCATCCACTCCCAAATTGACAACACAGCTCCCCATGGTATACCGGGGAGCTGCGGCAGATGAAGTGGGAAGGGTGGTGGCTAGAGTGATGATGGGGTCATTCACATACTGAAGTTGACCGGTTGCGGCATAGAATCTCGTTACCTACCTTTGGCGGTGCAGACAGCAAAGAAGGTTTTCTTTGCTGCCTGCATTGCGTCCACTAAGTCCTGTTCAGCTGAGCTGTTCCGGGTGGTGAGGGGGTTGTTCAGTCCGGACTCCCTCCGCCTGGATGTGGAACCATCAAATGCTTGCTGTGACTTGTTTGTGGACTTCTTTGTAGATAAAATTGCTCAAATTCACCACAGGTTTGATGCAACTTTTTTTGCAGAGAAAAGGTCAGTGGCAGTAGAAGCCCCTTCTTGTCCTGTTTTATGGGATGAGTCTCGGGCGGTGTCACCCTCAGATGCGGGGAATGCCCTTGGGATTGTTCGAACCTCCTATTATGAACTAGACCCATGCCCGTCCTGGCTGGTTAAGGCTAGCCGGGAGACATTGGGCTGCTGCTGGTGGGGATAGTCAATGCCTCCCTTGGGGAGGGCAGGGTGCCGGACTGTCTCAAGGAGGCGGTGGTATGGCCCTTGCTCAAGAAACCATCTTTGGATGTTGACGCCCTCGCCAGTTATTGGCCAGTCTCTAACCTTCCCTTTTTAGGGAAGATTATTGAACGGGTGTTGTCTTGGCAGCTTCAAGGGCATTTGGACCGGGTTAACTTTCTCAATCCCTCTCAATTGGGCTTTCGTCTGGGTTATGGCATGGAGACTGCGCTTGTGGCCTTGGCCGACAACCTCTCCCGTGAGTTGGACCGGAGTCATTCGACCCTATTGATCTTGTTAGATCTCTTGGCTGCATTTGATACCATTGAATATGAGTTGTTGGTGACTCGGCTGCGGGACCGGGTAGGGATTGGCGGAACTGTTCTTGAATGGTTCTGTTCTTTCCTGGCCTGGAGAACCCAGCGTGTGGTGCTGGGGGAGTTTTCATCTTCCCCCTGGGGCCTCATGTGTGGAGTACCATAGGGTTCCATCTTATCCCCTCTCTTGTTCAATGTGTACATGCAGCCTTTGGGGGAGGTTGTTAGGGAGTATGGAGTGAGATGTCATCAATATGCTGATGACACCCAGCTATATCTCTCATTTTCCTCTGACTCAGGCCCGGCAGTCTCGGTGCTTACCCGATGTTTGTCTGCTGTGCGGGATTGGATGAGGGCAAGCTGCCTGAGACTAAATCTTGACAAGACAGAGGTGATGGTTGTGGGGAAGACCTAGGGAGTGGTGGCCCCCATCATTGATGGGATCTGTCCTCCCGGGTTTCTCAGGTCCGGAGTCTGGAGGTGCTCCTGGACACTCAGCTCCACCTGGATGTCCAGCTGGTGGCTGTGGCAAAGAGAGCATTTTGCCAATTACATCTGGTGCGTCGGCTTAGACCGTATGTCTTGGACTCAGACCTGGCCACAGTCATCCATGCTTTTATTAACTCGAGACTGGATTACTGCAACACGCTCTACATGGGGCTACCCTTGGTGTTGGTTCGGAAGCTGCAGCTGGTACAGAATGCGGCGGCCTGTCACTTGACTGGGATGGGCCGACGCGAGCATATTATCCTGGTGCTTCACTCTCTGCACTGGCTGCCGATAGGTTTCGGGGCCAATTCAAGGTGTTGGTATTGACCTTTAAAGCCCTAAAAGGCTTGGGCCACCTATCTGCAGGACCGCCTCACCCTCCAGGTCCTGGGGGTGCCCTCCTTGGGTTTCCCTGGGTTTCCTTGGTATCTTCTATGAGGAGGGCGTTCTCCGTGGCTGCGCCGCGGCTGTGGAACTCCCTCCCGTTGGAGATCCGCTTGGCTGCCAACCTCCCCTCTTTTCACAGACAATGTAAGATCTGACTGTTCCGCCAGGCTTTTCCCAAGGGAAATGGGGTGGGTAGGTTGGGTTAGGGTGGGAGGGGGGGAATGGGGTTTTATACTGTTTTGAATTGTAATTATTGTTGTTTGTTTTTAATGTTTAAAATGTTTTTTTTTAAATGTTGTGAGCCACCCCAAGATGCCTGAGGCAGGAGGGAGTGGCATATAAATTTTATTATAAATAAATAAAATATATAAAATAAAAATCTTGGAACCAACAAGAGAAGGAGCCACTCTAGATCTAGTCCTAAGTGGAGTGCAGGATTTAGCATGAGGGGTAATGGTGATGGAGCCGCTGGGCAGTAGTGATCATAATATAATCAAATTTGACATACTCACAGAAGGGAAAATGCCAAATAAAACCACTGCGGTAACATATACCTTTAGAAAGGGGAACTATGTAAAAATGAGGAAACTCGTTAGAGGGAAAATTAAAGGAGCAGTTTTGTCCTGACCCTCAGAGATCCCACTAGTGCTGTCTAATCCCTAACAAAGCCCTAATTTCAGCCCTGTTTAACGACAAAGCCCTAGTTTCAGTGTTGTTGGAAGGGGAAGGGGAATGGGTTTGTCCAGAGAGATGAGTTAGGCAGGCTGTCTCCCAACACTTCAGTCAAAATTATTCCATCAAACAGTACTAACAAGGAGTAGAATAAGGCAGTCTGTCAGGATCCTGGCCTTGGACACTGAGCAGGAATGCTGGTGCTCTTGTCAGGACACAGTAATGATTGCTTTCCACCACTCTGGTCAGGCCACACACACACCCCTCACCCTGCTTCATGTCCTAGAGTCCTGATTGGCTACTGACCTCTATATAAGGACACTCAGCAGCCATAGGAAACTGTGTGGATTATCAGTCACATCCTATTCCTGCATCCTTGTTTTTGTTCCTGATGGCGTCTCCTGATGTCTGCACAAACTCTGGACCGGCTCTGCACTCCCCCTTCCTGGTGTGTCTTCTGGGCCAGTGGGAAGCCGGTCCCTTCTGAGCTCCCTTCTGGAATCTGGTCCTTCTGTGTGCTACGTTTCCTGCGCCCCACTGTGGGGCAGGTCAGACACAAAGTGGGGGGTGGGAGTCCTATTCATCAGTGTAATCTTTTACTTCTTTAGAAAAGAGAAGATGTAAAAGGAAGAGAGATGTTGGGGCTATTGCTGACTGGGGTGAATGCCTCCCTTCAGGAGGGCAGAGTGCTGAGCTGCCTTAAGGTGGTGATTGTCCACCCTCTGCTTAAGAAGCCATCATTAGACATTGTTTACCTGCCAGCTATCGGTCTGTCTCTAACCTTCCCTTTTTAGAGAAGGTTATTGAATTGGTGGTGGCTCATCAGCTCCAGGTGCATCTGGATGGTATTGGAATCCTGGACCCTTCACAGTCTGGTTTCCATCCTGGCCATGGCACAGAAACTGCACTTGTGGCCTTGGTTGATGACCTTTGCCTGGAGTTAGACTGGGGGAATTCTACCCTGTTGATTGTATTAGATCTTTCAGCAACTTTTGATACTGTTGATCATGAGATGTTGTTGACTCACCCATGGGACCTGGCTGGAGTGGACGGGACTGCTCTTGAGTGGTTCTGTTCTTTCTTGGCCGAGAGGTGTCAGCGGATGGTATTGGGCAATTGCTCATCATCTCGTTGAGATCTCATTTTGTGGGGTCCCACAGGGTTCCATTCTGTCCCCCCTCTTGTTTAATATGTATATGCAGCTGCTAGGCAAGGTTATTCAGAGGTTCAGGGTGCGGTGCAATCAGTATGCTTGACGAGACCCAGCTCTACTTGGGTTGGATGAAAAGGAGCGGTCCAGCAGTCTCAATGCTTACCCATTACCTGGCTCCAGTGGGGGACTGGATGAGGGTGAGTCAAGTGAAGCTGAATCCTGACAAGACTGGGGTGATGATGGTTGGCTGGTCTTGTGCCCTGAAGGGATCAAGACTCCGCTTATTGATGGGGTCCAGTTCCCTCTGGATGATTGGGTTCAGAGCCTCAGTGTTCTTTTGGATCCTTTGTTGTGCCTGGATTGCCAGGTTGCGGCAGTGGCCAAGAACACCTTTCACCAAATCCATCTGGTGAGGAGGCTGCAGCCTTTTCTTTCAGACTTGGCTCTGGTTGTCACTGTCTTCCATGCTTTCATCACCTCAAAGCTAGACTACTGCAATGCACTCTGTGGGGCTGCCCTTGGTAAGTTTGGAGGGTACAGCTGGTGCAGAAGGTGGTGGCTCGCCTCTTTACATGGATGCATCGCAGCGAGCACATAACACTGGTGCTCTGTTCGCTGCACTGGCTGCCAATAGTCTTCTGGGCCCAATTCAAGATGCTGGTGATGACCTTTAAAGACCTAAACGACCTAGGCCCCATTTCTATGAGAGATTGCCTGGCTCTCTATGTCCCGTTGCGGCCTCTGCGATTGTCTGGAGGCGCCTCCTTAGAGACTTCGGTTTCTCACTGGGTCTCAACTATTAGGGATGGACCAACAGAACGCCATTCAGACATTTGGTCATTCAGTTCGAAACCCGAGTTCGGGTTCAGCTGTTTGGTTCAGCAAAGTTCGGTTTGGCCAAACATTCAAAAAAGTGCTATCGGCACCAAAACCGAATTTTTTTTGGTATCGGTATTTTTGGCCCTGAAATCACACCTGGTGTCCATCCCTGGTGCCAAGAAGTCTGCTCCTCAGCTGCCTCCCCCTTCCAGTCACGTTTTTCCTGCCCAAAGCCACGTTTTTCTTAACCTTGAATTCATCCGAACTCATCCAAACTTTTCTGAACTGTTCGGAAGTTCGAGCATTCGGTTTGGAAGTTTGGTTCGGTCGTCTGAATAGGCAGAGTTCGGGCCGAACTCTGAACTTCCAAATCGCGTTCTCACATCCCTATCAACTATGAGGAGGACGTTCTCAGAAATCTCACCCTTGCTATGGAACTCACTTCCCCAGGAGGTCCGCCTGTGTTCATGCCTGGTGGTCTTCCGGAGATGATGTAAGACCATCTTGTTCTGTCGAGCTTTTGGCAGTGAGGATTGAATTGGAGGGGGCGTTAATTAAGGGGGAAGATGGGCTGGGGTTGGTTAGAAGAGTGGACTGGGTTTTTTGGGGGGGGGTGTTGTTGTTTTTTGTATTTTAACTGTTTTTATGGATTGTTTTTTATATGTTTCTACATGTGTTGTAAGCTGCCCTGAGCCTTCTTTAGGGAAGGGTAGGGTAGAAATTTTAATAAATAAATTAAATAAACTAGACAAAATCTGCAAGAGAGTCAGAACAACGTTTTAAATGACGGAGGGGAATTATTCATAGCTCCACAAAAAGAGACAAACTGTAGCCTGATAGATAAGAGTTGACCTTCCATCTGGAAGACCACACTCATGAGCTCACTGGATGGTCTTCAGTAAATCACTGTCTTTCAAAACTCTGCCCCTCATCTGAAAAATGGGAATAATAAGGATGTACCTTACAGGACTGTTCCATGGGTGAATTAGCTAACGATGAACTAGCTAAGGATGAACATTTAAAGTGATATAGAAATAACGAATAAGAACAAAATACAAAAGGATTTTTTTTTTAACTGACAAGGTAGAATGCTTGGAGAACTATTTTTCTGAGAACATTACTGAATAATTATTGATTTACAAATTGCTGGGGTATTAAAATGCCCATTTAGTGTTGAAATGGGTACTTCATTCAGTACCTGCAGGTAATACCCATGTTTTTGTGTAGCACATCAAGTACTCAATGAGTTACGCGGGGACTGGCCAGGTACCTAGATTTCTTAAAAATTGATAACTTCTGGCACCATTTTTTTTTAAAATTTACTGATTCCCAATCGGTGTATCAGTATATCAATTGGTATATCAGGTCAGATAAAGAAAAAACTGGCACAATATTTGTTTAAAAATAAAAGTGAACAGAAGTAGTTTTCTGGGACCGGAATGTTGAGTTTCCAGGACAGAAAACAGATAAATAAGTGTCTTAAGCTGATCAATTGGGGGTGGAGGGAGAGGAGGAAGAGTTTTTTTTAAAAAAATTGGACCAGAAATAGACCAGAATTTTACAAAACAATCGAGAGGAGTTGACAGAAAATCAATAAACAGGTGTCCTGAGTCAGTATATTGACAAAAAAAGTAAAAAACATTGGTAGCGGTACCAGAAGTCAACATTCCGGGACATCAGATACCTGAATTGGGCTGCAATCAGCCTAGGTACTGTTTTTGCAGATACCCTCTTTCAGCTCTAATGCTGATGGTAGTACTCTCAACACAAGGATATATTATTGACTGCAGTTGACCTGATTGCCTATCAGCCAGCACCTCAAATAGTCACTCCTAGCTCAAAATGGGAGCACTCATTGAAAAAACTCCCAAGAAGACCCAAGTAACTGATAATCAGGCTCCTATTTTTACGGGATGTCTGTCCCCCATTTTCTGCACTGCACTGCCACCCAGTGGTCAGTCTTCATAACAAGAAAAGTAAATGGTATTACAGCAGGATTTTTAACGCAAATGTTTCAAAAGTCAAAAGGGCTGATGAAAGCTTTGCATTTATTCTCTCTGTTTATTTGCTATTGCTCTGACCCAAGGTCTGTATGCGTGCAGACCAAAACTGGAATTCTGAGAGAAAGTCCCCTGCTTCCCAACCCTGGTGCCGCCACAGCACCCAGTGCATCCTCATTTCTCCCTCTCCAGGTCACTGTGGGGTTGAGAGGTGGGGGCCTTTCCCTGGGTCCCCCTGTGTGTGCACACTATGTGTGTGTGAAATTCCAATTTTGGCTTGTGCATATGCCTGATGTGCGCACACGGACCTTAGATCAGGGTGTATATGTCTCTAAATAAGTAACTGAATTTATTTATTTTACCGAATCATAGGAATTGTAATAGTTTAAAACTTTTGTTAAGCATTCTTTTAAAGCTATTTTGCTTATAAAGAAAAGAACAAAATAAAACATCCCCCCCCCACTCCCTCAAACAAGGGTTACTTAAATTTTTTTGTGACTAGGATAAATATTTGGGGGAAAGATATTAACTGTGGTTGAATGTCTGATGAATGATTAGAGCATAGGAATATATGGGAATGAAGGTGAAGAGAGCAAAATAATTTTTAATCACTGACCAAATACAAAGCTAAATGCCAGGGTATGATCCCCAAACCATCCAAATATCAGCATGTGTGTCAGTGGGCGCTTTCCCATGTTACAAAATGTGCACTGTTTGCCTCCACAAGAAACTCCAAAAGGCAAATGTTGTGCAGCTTTTTTTCACATGTGAAAGCAAAGATGTGCGTCTTTGGCTCAGCTCTGCTTCCTCCATATGATCAGCGCCAAAGACGTGCAGCTTTACTTTCCCACATGACAAAAGCCGTGTATAATTTGCCTCTCGGAGTTTCTTGTGGAGGCAAACTGTGCATGTTTTGTAATGTGGAAAAGCACCCAGTATGCGCACTCTCTGTATTAACAGAATGTATTTATTTAAATTTATATGCTGCCCAATCTCAGAGGTTCAGGTTTTTTTATGCTCCTTAAAAAAATCAAACTGTTTTTTCTTAGGATGATTTTGAAAACAGACTCCGAATAGTAATTGTGATGAGGCATCAAAAGCATTTTTTTCTATGGGAAGATAGGTGTGGACCTTCCCACTACTACCCTCCCCTTGATATTGCTTACATAAAGTGTTGTTTAATACACACACGCACACATTACCCAATGTATTCTCAACTAGTTAAGATAATGACCGCAATCCCATGCCCCACAGATCCCACATGCATGCGAGCATGCATGCAGTTTCTGTGAGGCATAATGTCCTCACAATGAGGATCCGCACAGTTTGCGCATGGCTGTGCACAGGCACGACTGTGCACACACATAGCTCCACATGGGACCCACAGGGCTTGGGATCAAGCCCAGTGCTTGACCTATTTTGCACCTTCCACTTTGGCTCTATGTACAAAACCTAGTAGTTTGCAAGTAGTTCCATTTTATTGGAACTGCTCAAAAATTAGTGGCTACAGGATTTCTGCCAATACAATACATACAGCTGTGTAAACAACACATTCCTGAATCCTGAGTCAAGGTGGGGCTGTTTCTGTTTCTCATAGCATGTGGTCAGAGTAGCACAAGGCATCCAAATTAATTGCTCTACTTCTGAGGTGGAATCAATTGTAAGCACAGGTATATATGGTTACACAGTCAGCTCTTGATAGGGCCAGACTTTTTTGAAGTAGACTATATTGTAGTATATACACTGCTGTATTGTCCTTTGGAGCAGTTTGTCAAAATAAGCTGTTTTATGCATACACTCAGGCTGTGTATCTTGATGCAAGAAAGCCTTCATCTGGCTGTCTAGGGACAGCTCACAGTTCTACTACTCTCTGTTGTGCCATTAAGTTTCATAAGTGACTGCCCAATCACTTCTCAGAGCCGCCTTTGCATATGTATATTTTTGGATAACAGTTCCTTTGAGTAACTGTTTGCTATTCTCTGTCTTCTGAATCTTCTGCCTAACAGCATGAGACTCCATCCACTTTCTTCTAGTGCTAGGCCCCTAGCACTGATGCAAATGCCACCGAAGGGAAGGGCTTGCATCAGTACAAAAGGTTAGCTTTAATATGACGTAGGGTTTCCAACTCTCCCAGGAAAATAGCACTGATGGTTAGGGATGTGCGAACGTGGTTTGGGAGTTCGGACCTAACTCAAATAGTTCGGTCAACCGAACTGAACTTTCGAACCGAACTCGAATTTGACCAAACTGTTTGGTCGAATCTGAACCAGTTCGGAAGGCCAAAAAAACGGGTTTTGAATATACTAACTCAGTTCGAAAGTTTGGAATTTGACCGAACTCAAATAGTTCGGTCGACCGAACCGAACTTTCGAACCGAACTCGATTTTCGTACCGAACCGAACTGAATTTCCAAACTCGGTTCTGTTCTCACATCCCTACTGATGGTGCTAATTTGCATTCATTTGCATGCTTTGGTTCATGTACATTTATTCAAATTTAAAAGAGTATTTCTGTTTGGCTAATAAAAAGATAGGGGCAGGAGGCAGATGCAGGATACATGGTGTAGGAGCTGGGTGCAAAGGCATGGGCGGGTGAATGCAAGGGTAAATGGGCAGTCCCTTACCCCATGCACAGAGAGGCTCCCAGAGCAAGGGGGTCCACTCTCCCACTGCAACCAAAGCAGGAACTTCCCCTGGGAAACTGTGTCTGGAGAATGCTGCACAACTCCCCCTGTCCTTCCGGGAGTGCACTCAAAGGCAGGCAGAATATAAGGTGATAGTTTACCTGAGAATTATCAATTCACTCTGATTGACTTAAACCTGAGCCCAAAGTCAAGGCTGAGCTTAGACTTTGTGGGGCCTAGGGCAAAAATAAAATGTGGTATTCCCATAGACTCCCATTCATAGCCTGGCCCTTTAGCTCTTTTCCCCCCAGGGTCCTGTTCCCCCACCAGTTCCCTCATCCTTCCCCCATCTGAGCCTTTGGGAAGGATGGCATATTAATTCAAATAAATTAAATAAATGAATAGTAGGTGAGGCAAGGAAAGTGGAGGCTAAGAGTTTCAGGTGGGGGAAAGTCCCACAGATAAAGCCCCCAGGAGCAGCCTCAGGACTACTGGTTCTGATCGTACCAGGACTGGCTTCCCTGCAGGGCCCCTTACAACCATGGGGCCCCAGCCATAATCCCTACTGGTCCTGCTTAAGGCACAGAGAAGATGCTTGAAAACCTCAAAGCTCACTGTCAAACCCTCAGAGCTGCAGTGCTAACCCTAAACACGAGACGGTAAAGGATCACACTATAAATCTCAGTTTTGAAACAGACCCTATCAGCCTCAACAACCAGTAAAAAATACTGAGGGTGACCACAGGGGCAAATCTGTACTATTGAAGCTAAAGGAGAGAGAGAGAGAGAGAGAGAGAACAAACAAACAAACTCCTGAAATGTATAAGGAGTCATATAGGTGGAAAGATAGACAAATAGCCATTTATAGACTGGCAAACATGAATGCTGGTAGCCTTAGATGGTGAGGCTTATATTACAGGTGTTCAGGCTTTTCGTTACCTATTTTTATCATTACTTTCTCTCCTAAGAGAGAACTAAATACTAATATCCAATTGTAGGAGGTCAGTGTCTTGAGAGGTTGTTGGGTCTTTAAATGGGCTAGTGTCAGAACAATGAAGGTGCAAGCAGGACAGCAGGTGCACCAATAGAGAAGGGATGGAGCATAATTGGTTGCACATGGGGAAAGGGTGTGGCACCAGCCAGCCCTGGAAGCTGAGTCAGAGAGCAGCTCAGTAGGGTGGAGGCTGCTGAGGCAGCAGGAGCCAAGGGCTGAAGAGACTGAGATAGTCCGGACCTGAGGGAGCTGCGGGGAACATCAGTTAGGCAAGTAGGGATTGCCTGTATCTGAAAAGGCGGGGAGCCCACTGGGAGAAGACAGTGAGCAGACAGGGGCTGCTGGAGGCTGGCGAAGCCTGGAGTAAGGGACCTTGAGGGAGCTGCTGAGAGCAGTTGGGACTTGTGAATAGCCAGAGAAGACTGGATTTTGCATTGGGTATGAGCCAATGTATATAAATGGACATGGAAAACTAATTTCCCAAAGAGACTGTGTTGTTAGGCCACAATCCTGACAAGATTTACTGTTGGCAAGTCCGCCCTGCTACACTAATACTAATATCTAATACTCAGAAACCTAAAACCTAATACTAAACTAATGATAAAAACTAACACTCAGTCTGCTTTTAAATAAGACTATGAAAAGCGCCTCCTGAGCCCCACACTGAGAGAAAAGCCGTGTGGGGAGTGTTTACATGCTCCCTGCTGCCGGCAGCGGCAGCAGCTGGAGATGCGGTGCTTTAAAGAGGTGCGTTCTGAAAGCCCCACTTTTCAGGCTTTCAGAACACTCCTCTTCAAAGCACCGCATCTCCAGCCACCACTGCCAACAACGGGGAGCATGTCTCTTCCGGCAGCGCGGGGAGCATGTAAACACTCCCCACATGACTTTTCTCTCACCACGGGGCTCAGGAGGCGCTTTTCAGCACCTTGTTTAACGGTGGCCTCAGAACTAAGCCTAATACTAAATCTAATACTAAATTAAACCTAATACTAAACTCAGAACAATATCTTACCTATGATAGGATAAGGCAGCCTGACTATTTGGTGACAACCTTTCCTGGGGGGCCTAACAGACTATGATCCATTCAAGGACTTATTATTAATATTTTAAAACCATAAATAATACAGGAGCTGAACACCTGAGGGACTAGTTTTTGCCCCAGTGTCCCATGTTCCTTTGTGGCTAGTGAGTTCAGTAGCAGTGGGTCTCCTCTCAGGGTGAAAATAGATGTGACGGTGATGAGGTGCCTCCCCAGCCTGTCCCAGGGTGAACCACGCCAGCCAGCACTCCTCGGGTTTGCGGGGAGGTGTTTACATGAGCAGCCTTCACTCCATAACCCGGGCATGGGGGCTGCCAACACAGGTCCCTCCACGTCTGGGGCGGCCTGAGGAATTGTCCACATAGGACAGGACTCCTGGGCCAATGTGGCGGAGCAGGATTCCTTTCAGGAGTTGCAAAGTGACCGGGAGTTGACCCAGCAGCAGCAGCCTAGGCTGTCTCCCTGCCACTTTGAAAGGCCAGCTGGCACTTCCCTCAGGAGTGTCCCCCAGCTGTTTGGTGGGCAGGGTGCTTGCACCGAACAGCTGACCCCCCCCCCCCGAGAAGTGTGCTTACCCCAGCCCTTCTGAACAGCTGATTAGGGGATCTGGGCTCCTCCAGCCCCCCGATCAGCTGTTCAGTGGGGCCAGGTGAGCACACTCATCCAGAGGCCAGATCTGGTCCCCAGGATCAGCTGTTCAGTGGAGCTGGGGTGAGTGTGCTCCTCTAGGTCCTCCAATCAGCTGTTTGGTGGGGTCAGAGTGAGCATGGGGCCCCAATACACTGACCCCACCTTGCAGTAAGGCTGGCTAAGCCTATGTGGGGACCTGTGTTGACCTGGATTGGCCCGGGTGGGTGGGACTTAGTAGGGATGGGCGAATGCAGTTCGGAAGTTCGGAGTTTGGACCGAACTCGACCAGTTCGGTCGACCGAACCAAACTTCCGAAACAAACTCAATTTTTGAACCGAACTGAATTTCCGAACTCAGTTCTGTTCGCCCATCCCTAGGACTTAGCTTGGGATGTGTCTTCAAGCTTCTACAGTCGATGCATCCCGTAGCAGCCGCCACCACAGCCTGGGGCAGTCGTGGGCCAACATCTGGTGGGGACTATACAAACGTGCAGGTGAGTCCCGAGCCAAAGCAGGCATACACAGTCCAACGTCATGTCTGTTTTCATCATCAGTTGGAAAATCCTCCATCCAAAGAAGTTAATAGCAAAACTTGCGTTGACTCTAATTATGGAGTAATGTCCTGCCTATGTTTGCATGCATTGTACTTTATTTTCCCCTTTCCCTTTAATTCCCACTCAGACTTATTAGGCATGCTGCCCAGTTATTGTCTATTATCATTGCAGCAGTTTATTTTGATTAAGCCCCCCTGAGACTCAATATTTATTATTTTAAGTTTATGTTAGTGACACAGGAATACTGCTTGTGTACCAGGTTGCAGCCTGGAAGTGGTATGATATGGCTAGAATAATAAAGCTCAGGTATTTTGCTTTAAACAGAATTACATTTAATTATTTTTGCAGCTTTGTGATTTGACGTGCTGTTCTTCATGCACAGGAAAATCTGTGCCAAAATGTGTAAAGCCACTACCGTCTCTTTAAATCGGGGGTTGGGAATCTCAGACCCAAGGGACAAATGCAACCCACAGCTAGTTTTTATTTGGCCCCTTTCCTTTTCCTGGATTTAGTCCCTGGATCCATTCCATTCCCACCTCCAACATCAAATGACAGACCTCAGGGTAAGGCATCAGAGATGAGGGCATGCACACAAGGATAAGGTACAGATCCATGGCACAGATGCATGATCTGGACCCTCCTCTTCCTGATACCCCTTAAGCATCTTTTTCTCCCAACTTCTGTATGGTCCTCAGAGCTTGTGCTAATTTTCAGAGTGGCCCTTTGGTGAGAAAAGGCTCCCTATCCCTGCTTTAAATCATTCGTAAAATCTGCCTATTTTGAACCAAGAAGATATGAGAAATGAAATGATGACAGGAGTCTGAGGAGTAACCTTATATAGGGTGAACTGCTCCTGTAAGGATTAGGGCAGTTGTGCCTGCCATCAAGGTTGCTTTCCTAATTGGATGATAGGGAACTGCTGGGCTGAAGAATAAGATGTAAAGAGCCACAATCCTGTGCTCTCAAGAGAGTTCAGGCAGAGTGGCGTGAGAAACTCAGTGTGTCTCAGAACTGTGGCCTCCTCCTAAGCTCCGGAAGACTGGCACATTTTTATTTGTTGTTTGGAGCTTTATTTTGCTCCTCTGATGATTATGGAAAGAAATGCCTCCCTGAGGGGAAGCCAAAGAGGATTGAGATAATGGCTCAGGGGGCATGTGTAATTACTTATATCTCTGTCAGGCTCCAGGGCCAGGAGCCAGAGGGAAAGGGGAAGGAGAAGGGCAGGTAAAAGGGGAAAGGGCCATTCCACAACATCAACACTGAAACCTCTCTGCTGTTTTCCGATGCCAGGGAGACTACACGCTTAGCATGGAAACCAGACAAGCTGGTCTAAGAAGGCGTACGGCTCATCATCGAGGCCATGGACTGGGGAGCTGGAGGGAACACCCAGAGATGGGGAACGGGAGAGGGTAACCAGCGGCAAGGGAGCAAGAAGGGGTAACTAGCGGCAATGGAACAAGAAGGGGTAACTAGCGGCAAGGGGTCTGGAAAGGGTGATCAGCAGCAGAGCAGCTGGAGGGGGTAACCAGCAGCACAGGAACCAGAAAGGAGAACCAGCGGCAGGGGAGCTGGGAGGAATAACCAGCAGTAAGGAAGCCGGAGGGGGGGAACCGGCGGCAAGGGAGCCGGAGGGGGGAAACCAGCAGCAAGGGAGCTGGTGGGGGTAGGACACAAGGTTCCAATGCACAAGGGGAACAGAGATCACAAACAACAAGGATGGAGGTGCAACTCATACAAGAGACACGAAGGGTTTCACGGAAGAAGCAACACACACACAGAATACACAACCATAGGCACAGGGGAAGGGACAAGGCAATACTACACAGAATCAAGGGAGGCACACAAACCTCGGGAAGAGCAGTTGCTCTATCAGCTTCCTGAGGCCACCAGACGGTCCTAAATACTCCCTGGTGGCCAATCAGGAATCCAGGAGGCAAGCACCGGAAATGGCAGACAGGTGAGCAGGGGCGGGGCCCACACCAGGCGGGGATGTAGGAGGAGACACAGGGAGGAGGATAAAGGCACTGTCTACCAAGGCGCACATCGCTACAGTGCCGCGCCAAGGGTTCAAGACCTGGCCATGACAACTTCCCTTCTACAAATAAATGTCAATTTTCTATAAACTAATAGAAAACTCCAGAAATAGTTTTCTTTACATCATTCAGCTAAAAGGTTTTGTTAACATTGTCATCACAAATATCTTTGCAGGCCCTAATCCTGCAAAGACTTAATTATGACACTGTGTTCATGGACTGTCCCGTTCTGTTCGGTAGGACTCTGCACATGTGCAGAATCCATCTGTGTAAATTGCTGGATTGGGCATCTTCAACTGAACCTTATTTGATTATATTGCCAGTATAGTCTAGTGGTTAGGATCTGTAAGGCCTAATTTAACTTTGACCTAGGAGACCATTGTTCAAATCCTGACTATAGCCATGAAATCACTCAGTGGCATTGGGAAAGTCGGTGGGGTCGATCCCAAGTGCGGAGCATGCCGCCGCACGGTTTGTGTGCGCAGGCCCCATGCTGTGTGTGTGCGTGGCTTGTATGTGTATACATACGTGTGCACCACGTGTGCTCTGCACGCTGGTCCGCAGAGCTGGGGATGGGCCCCATTATCTCAACCTCAGGTCCCCATCTGTGAAATGGGAATAAAAATAGCTTTATGACATAGGGTTGTTGTGAGGGTCAACTTAATTAGGATTTTAATTAAACACTCAAAGAGATATATAAATGATCAATAATATGTTTGAAAAGTAAAGCAGAGCACATAAGAAAAAATACTCACAGAAAATATCAATAGAGCTGAGCCAAAAGGGAATTTCTATCTTGAGTGAAATTCTGATTTATTAAATGTAAGTCAATTGCCCTCTTCAGCTTCAGAAGGAGCCATATTTTCCTTCCATTTGCACCCATTGTTACAAAACTTTGAGTCCTTATTTACTCTTGTGTCTTTTGCTCATCTTCAAAATTTGGTTGAAATCAGACTGAGGAGAAAAACCTTATTAGGAGGAACAGAAAACAAAAATTCTATACCCCCCTTCCTTATACCCCTTGCATAACCCCTTTTTCTTAGAAAACAGGCTAAAAATATGCCTAAAATCAACTACTGAAACCTTTACTTGGCAGGAAAGGTCCTAAAATAAAAGAAGTCTGTTTGGGGCCAGCTGTTAAAAGCTGTAGCACCTGGTCACTCTGTCTCAATTGCCTCTTATGGGCCATATGGGAGATATAGCCAAGGGTGATTAAAGAACCACCCTTGGCTACATCTCCCATGTGTCACTTTCTCAACTCAAGAAGTAAAGCTGTAGATTAACATTTTAAAATGCCAATATGAAATAAATTCTTTTTAACAATTTCTGACCTCTTTGTTTGGGAAATTTAGATGAAACTGCATTAAATTTAGATTAATTGCTTGTGTCTAAAAATTCACAACCAGTTATACAAATCAATTTGACCAATGGAAAAGAAAGATAATGAGCTACAGCTGAATGTGGAAAATGAATCAGTGAGGAATAACATGAGATGGTGGTGGTCTACCGTCATGCCATGATCTGGATCAGGGTGCCACTCCCCACCATGATGGCAGGCAACGGTCCACCTCCCCCCCATGATAGGCATGTTAGACCCCTTGTCTCTCCCTCTGTTCCCCTTCCTAAGTCTCTCCCCCAGCTCCTGTCTCTCAGATTGTAAGCCCTAGCGGCAGGGACCCTGGAGGTCTCTGGAGTCACAACCTGGGCTAGCTGTCACCATGCACAGGGAAACTCCAGGCCAAACATCTGGATGGCCCTTAACAAATGTGACGGTGGCCTGTGGGCCACAGCGGACCACCGTAACATTTGTTAACACCCAGTGTTGCATTACCTAACTTCCAATGGCTGGAATTGAAAGTTTAAAATAAACATGGAACTTTTATCTGGAATAAACACGGAACTTACTGTGTTCCCTTAAAAAGATATTTCGGATAATTTTAATACACAAAGCAAGCAAAGTTATCTGGAGAAGGTGGATGGATAAGGGTATTCTACCTAAAGAGTAGCTGCTACAAGAAAATAATGTTAAATCCTTGTCTGAATTAAGTATACAGTTTGACCTTCCATAAACAGTTATGTGGTAATGGGTGCAATTCTGATTTGCCACATGTGCAACAGGATTATGCATGGCATTGTTGCATGAAACTTTAGTGCATTAGACTTAAAAGGATGCCAGATCCTTATTTGCAGTGACAGGCATCATTGCTCATTGTCCACTCTCACTTATGCATGAGAGCTCGGTACAGCCTTTCAACGTGGCCAGGATGTGTGTGTGTGGTCTGAACACTCTTAAGTGTGCCCCAGATACAGAGGTGCATTCTGTGCTCCCACATTACAGACAGCACATTAATAATAATAATTACTAATTACTAATTAATAATATTAATAAGAAATAAACTTTAATTTCGATAGCGCCCCATCACCAGATGACTCTCAGAGCACTGTGCAGCATAAAAATACAACATGAAATCAATTAAAAATAATATCTACATAAAATAATTTTAAAAGAGGAGGGTAGTGGGGAATGACAGCACACATTAAGGGGAACCAGCATTGAATCCTAAAAACACCTAGAAAATAAATCTGTCTTTAAGTGCTTTTAAAAGGTAGGGAGGGAGTTCTACACTAAGAGGCCCACCACACCAGGCCCAATCGCCTGTCAACTTGAGATAAGATAGGCCCTTTTCATACAGACACGCTAACACTGAAAAAATGGGTGTTACATTTTATTATATATGTTACAGGGCTGCAGATGTGCCATTGGTGCCCTGCAACATGTATAATAAAATGTAACACCCATTTTATTAGTGGGTATTTTCAGACGTGACTAGGCCAATTGGCCCCGGCACAGAAACAACCCTTTGATTCCCCACCGGGGTCACCGCGTCACGGGCTAACAGACGTGGTGGCCGATCCTGGTGGGGAATTTGGGGAGGGGGAGGGGCTGCGTGGCACAATGTGCAGCCACACAGCCCTGCCCCCCCATGCTGCCCCGGCCGCCGATTCCAGGTCGTGGTCAGGGGACAGACGTTATTGTCCCCTTCATCACGGGGGGCGGGGGGGAAATCTCATTCACCATGCGATCGGGGATGGTCCAGGTAGGACCTCCAATCGCGCGGTGAATCTGATTCCCCCCTATGATTCACGGGGGTGAACATCTGGGGGGGAACTTCCCTTCCCCCCATCAGACATTACAGAATCACTTTCACCCTGTGCAGATTCACTGTGGTTGACTGTGATCTCGTAACATCTGAAAATACCCAGTGTTAGAGTGTCTGTGTGAAAAGGGCCAAAGCAGGATCACCAAACAGCATGACTGTGGTTATGCTGCACAATGTGGCTTCTTAAAGTTCTTAACTGCACTTAAAGGAGCAGTTGCAAGAATTAAATGTCTACAGGCAGTGTGGAAAGAAACTATTAAAAAACACCATCTTGAAAGCTCAGATTAAATGTATTCCACAAATTAAGAAAGGTAGGAAGAAGACCAAACATCTGGCTGTGTGGCTAAATGGTGAGGTGAAGGAGGCTCTAGGAGCCAAAAGGGCATCCTTTAAAAAATAAAAACAGAGTCCCAATGAGGTAATTATGGATGAGCATAAATGTTGCCAAAGTAGATGTAAAAAGTTAATAAGGCAGGCCAAAAAGGAATTTGAGGAGCAACTTGCTAAATATGATAAAACTAATAACACTTTTTCAAGTACATCAGAAGCAGGAAGCCTGCTAGAGAGTTAGTTGGGCCGTTAGATGACCAGGGGCTGAAAGGGGTGCTTAGGGAGGGAAAGGACATTGCAGAGAAGCTGAATGAGTTCTTTGCTTCTGTCTTCACTGTAGAGGATGTTGGGGAGATACCCATGCTGGAACCTTACTTTGTAAGTGATGAATTGGAAGAGCTGTCACAAATCAGCATGACTCTGGAGGAGGTTCTAGAACAAATTGACAAACAAGATACTAACAAATCACCAGAACCAGATGGTATTCACCCCAGAGTTCTGAAGGAACTCAAATATGAAATTGCAGACCTCCTGTTAATAATTTGTAACATATCGCTAAAATCAGCCACTGTACCTGAGGACTGGAGGGTGGCAAATGTAACCCCAATATTTAAAAAGGGATCCAGAGGTGATCTTGGAAATTACAGACCAGAAACGTTGATGTCTGTGCCTGGCAAATGGTGGAAACTATAATTAAGAACAGAATCGCTGGGCATGTTGATAAACAACATGGCTTAATGGGAAAGAATCAACATGAATTTAGCAAAAGTAAGTCATGCCTCACTAATCTGTTGGAATTCTTTGAGGGTGTAAATAAGCATGTGGACAAGGGAGACCCGGTAGATACAATGGACCTGGATTTCCAGAAAGCATTTGATAAGGTCCCACATAAAAAACTATTGAGAAAATTAAAAAGTCATGGGATAGAAGGCAGTGTCTTACTATGGACTGGTTAAAGGATAGGAAGCAAAGAATAGGACTGACTGTTCAGTTTTCACAATGGAGAGATGTAAAAGGTGATGTGCCCCAGGGATCTGTATTGGGACCGGTGCTGTTTAATGTATTCATTAATGATCTGGAAAAGGGCGTTAAGAGTGAAGTGATTACATTTACAGATGACACTAAGTTATTCAAGGTAGTTAAACCACAGCAGACAGTGAAGAACTGCAACAGATCTTACCTGGGCACCTGATGAGATTTAATGGCAGATGAGATTTAATGTGGACAAGTGCAATGTGATGCACATAGGGGGAAATAATCCAAACTATGAGTACACAATGCTGGGTACTAAACTAGGAGTTACCACTCAGGAAAAGGGTCTGGGAGTGATTGCAGACAGCACACTGAAATCTTCAGTACAACGTGCAGCAGCAGTCAAAAAAGCAAACAGAATGTTAGGAGTTAATATTCTCAAGGGGATAGAGAATAAAACTGAAGATGTCATAATGCCTCTATACAAATCAATGGTGCGACCGCACCTGGAATATTGTGTGCAGTTCTGGTCACCCCATCTCAAAAAAGACATAGCTGAACTAGAAAAGGTACAGAGAAGGGCAACAAAAATGATAAAGGCCCTTAAAGGGTATGGAACGGCTTCTGTACAAAGAGAGGATTGACAAGCTGGGTCTCTTCAGCGAAGAGAAGACTGAGAGGGGACATGATAGAGGTTTATAAAATCCTGAGTGGTATGGAACGAGTAGATAGGGAATGGTTATTTACCCTCTCAAATAGTACAAGAACTAGAGGACACTCCATGAAACTAGCTACTGGCAGATTTAAAACAAATAAAAGGAAGTACTTTTTCACTCAATACATAATTAACTTATGAAACTTGTTGTCAAGGCCAGTAGTATAGCTGGGTTTAAAAAAGGCCTGGCTAAGTTTTTGGAGAGTAGGTCCATTAATGGCTATTAACCAAGTAGCTTACAGGATGAACTTCTTACTGCTGGGAGTGAACAACAGGGAATGGATTGCCCTTTGTCACCATTGATTCTTCTCCCATGCGATAGAGACTGGGCACTGTCGGAGGACAGGATGCTGGGCTTAATGGACCATTGGTCTGACTCAGTATGGCACTACTTATGTACTTATGTTGTGAAGGAGGATTTGGCCTCCACTGAAGTCTAGAGGTGCATTCCACTTACAGATGTGTGACCCCTTTGAGCAACTGGTGCATGAGGGTTGTGTCCAAAACAGAATAATAGAACCATATAGCTGGAAGGGGCCATGTGGGTCATCCAGTCCAGCTCCCTGCTTGCTACAGGAAGGATTCACCAAACCTATATCATCCCAGACATATGCACAAAACCCTCCAATGATGGAGAATCCACGCCTTCCCTTGGTAGCTCATCCCGCTGCTTGACTGATCTTACAGTCAATAAATGTTTCCAGATACCAGTCTAAATCTTCCTTGCTAAAGCTTGTACCCATTGCCTCTTGTCTTGCCCTCCATAGCAAGAAAAAATTCTTCTGTCTCTTTTATGGCAACCTTCCAATATTTGTAGACTGCTAGCATATCTTCCCTTAGTCTTCTCCAAGTGTAACATCCCCAAATTCTTCAGACTCTGCTCATATGATTGGTGATACAAACCTTTTATCATTTTTGTTGCTCTTGTCTGCACCATCTCTAACTTGTCTATGTCCCCCTTAAAATGGGATCCCCAGATGTACACCTAGTTATATTTACTGTTGATGGATCAAGCTGGAATGAGGGCTTTACAAACTGCAAAGTCTTCAGATATATTTACCCTTATCTTAAAATGTATATCTATTCCTCATTCTGCACCAACTTTATATGAGTATATAACGTCCTACACCCAACCTAATATTGATTATTTAATACTTGAGTGAAATGAGAATTTGGGAATTAAGATGACAGAATCCCAATGAAAGTTGTCAGTTCATGGTATTAAAATGTCTGCAATTGATCTTAGACTGGACATCTCATATACGTTTAAAAAAAAATCTTTATTGGGCTTAAATAAAGAAGCAGTTTTTGGTTGCCAGTTGATACACATGGGAGATGTAATGTATTGCAGGTGATATTTGATCATATGTTATGCGTATGTTCTGTTACTAATTCTTTTTGGAAAGAAATTATTTCTAAAATGAACATATTATGGCAATTATGTCATTGGCAACTTTGTGTGTTCTGGGTCATGTACCTAAAAAAGCTCAATCTGAATTCTTCCCACATTGCTTTACTTCAACAAGCTTTGCTAATCAGCATGTAGGACAGTTTCACTTAATTAAAAAAATTAAATCATCTCTAAAAGTTGAAACCTACTGTAGTGACATAGTAAGTCTGAAATAAATGGAGAGAATCATATTTTATAGACATAATGACACATAGGTTTAATGCAATTTGGAAATAATTTTTGGAATATTTTGGAAACTAGTACAAGCATAGAGCAAGTTGATTTCATGTTGTACCTTTGCGGGGACCTGTTATTTGCCCTTGCTCAAAATAATGGGTGCTTTCAGATGGACCTGGGGGTGGTCACTCCCAGGTCAGCTCTGGCTGCAGCGGGTTTATATGGAGGCGGCCACTGCTGCAGATTATAGTTGGCCTGTGTGGTGCTCCCTCCCCAGCACCATAGAGCTGTGGGTGGATCGCCCACCACTCAAGGCTTCCAGCCACAGCTCTATGGCTGTTGCTGGGACAACCTCCAGTCTGAAGTGGAGCTGCAGTGGCCTGTCTGAGAGTAGATGGGCCACTCCTCTGCCCCCAGGTGGTACTCCAGATTTGGGTGGCATGCTCCACTTGTGGAGCTCTGTGATGTTCTGGAGCACCTCGAGAGCTGCCTGCTCTGCTCCTGCACCGCCTCACCCCAGGGTGGCCTGCCTTTACATAGATGGGCCACCCAGGGGTGGGGCAGAGCAGGTGTCCATCTAAAAACACCTAATGTAAGTTGGAGACAATTGCTGTAATTCACTGGCAGCAGATTTAAAAGAAATATAAGGAAGCACTATTTCACTCAATGCCCAATTATGCGGCGTTTATATATAGAAAATTTTGTGAAGGCCAATAGCAAAACTGGACTCAAAAAAGGATTGGATAATCTTAGAGAATAGATAAGTAAATAATGATTGGCCAAGTTGGTTGGGAGATGAGACATCTGACCTCTGGGGGCTGGCTGACTGGGACTGAATAGTGGGGAATGGATAACTCCTTTACCACCTGTTGTGTGTTACTCTCAAACAACCAAAGATGGCCAGTACAGGAGATAAAATAGGCTCTATGAACCGTAGGTCTGACCTAGTCTTATGCTTTTAGGTTCCTACATGCAGACATTCTATAGAACTGTACAAGAGAAGGCCTAAGCAGTAAGCACTTAAACATATACTTAATTTTAAGCATCATAAATAGTATTGAGCCAACAAGACTGTTATTATGTTACCTTTCGGGGGAGAGGTTGGACATCCATCGTTAGCCTTATTCTTGAGCAAGGAGTGTTCTGTTAAAAATATTTCATAGACCAAAGTTCCTATTTATGCTCTGTCTCCACTAGATGTAGCTGTTGTCACTTGGGGGGGAAGATTCTTCTTGAAAAACGAGAAGAGCTGCAAACATTTATTTATTTATTTATTTATTTTAGACAGGCATTGGGAAATGTACGAGGAGCTTTATAATGTCCATATGAAGACCACCCTAACCTGCCTCTTCTATCCTCTTAAATACAATAAATAAAACACCCAAACACAGTGGTATGAAAAAGTAAAGTGTGGCTCTTTAAGCATGGTATGATTTCTCCTGAATTAATTATCAGTCCACTGCAATGGTGTTTCAAAATAAATTAGGATATAAGTTTCCGCTATCAGTTTGACATTGTAACTACAGTCGTGTTGTACAGGTTTCTGTTGCAGCATCAATGCATTTTACATGGCTAGGATATAACAGTAATCCGATCAGCTGCAATTGCCACAATACCAGACGGATCCCTAAAAATAGAAGCCCTATGGTAATCTGTCTGGATTACTAAATTCAATGACTTCTTGGCAACAAATCAGGGAAATGCTTGTAGAACCGGATTTAAATATATCATGAAGTTTTATTTGCGTTACAGCAAGATCCACACATTTCCCTATGCTCCGAGCTATTGTTTTCATGAGAAAGGCATTTGAAAAATGCTAGGTTTGCCATATTTTTTTTAAGCTTTTGTCCAAATCCATTATGGGAAAAATTAAAAGCCTGTAAAATAGGGTTCTTGGGTTGTTAATTGTTACAGTGTAATAGATTGTAAAATATTAATTAAAATATGAAATTTCTTAGCAACAAAAGCACCCTGCAATATCAACTTATTTGTAACGTGGTTATCTTGCTATTTCATTGATTTGGTAACATGCACTTGTAGGTATATTCCTATAGAGAGGCAAAGAATGAATGGAATGATGGACATTTCTCCTTATATGATTTTATATGTTACGGACAATTTGAGAACAGGGAAATGGATGAAAGACACAAGTCATTTGCGTAGTCTCCTTTCTAACCAACAGAAATATAACCATTAAAGAGTAAACGTTCAGTTGCATTAATGGTGGACCCTTTCCAGTTACATACTTGTTGGTGTAGCTGACTGTTTGGGTCACTCAAGGTAAGTGTGAAGATTGGCATTCTACTAGAAGAAATTTCTTTTCCTGTTTTGCTTAGCGCAGAGTCCAGACTTACATTCTGATAAATGTGTGAAGTACTGGAATTCTGATAAAAAAGAGAGTGAAATGTATTGCCTGTCCCCAGACACTGAATCAGAGTTGGGTTTTCTGCAATACACTTCTCACGTGTTAGGAGACAGTACTATTCACTCACTCTGTTGGCTATTGTTACACACACTCCTGGTCCATGTTGTATTCTCGCTTATATTAGTTCAGCTCTATAGAAAAGAGTGATAGTCACCTAAATGAGATGAGAGGAGAGAGAATAGTTCATTGCTTGGTTCCAAGTACTGGGTTTGGGAAATGCAGGTTCAACTTTCTGCTGCATTACTTACACAGACCTATAAGACAGTGGCCAGCTGGATCTCCTGCCCAACCTGTGGCGTGGCAACACAGCCACCACCCATTGGGCCAGCACAGAGAACAGAACACACATGTAGCCTAATGGCAGCCACCACACTGCTCCCACATCCTGGGTTGGATTGAGGAACCATACACATGGTCAGGACTTGGGCCCAGGAGCAGAGACTGCAATTCACCAGAATCAGGATCCTGCCCATTAAAAGCATTTGGTGGCCTCCCCAGCCCAAGGTGCTGCCATCCCTGCATGTCCCCCCCCCCCCCAACTGGTGTCTGGGACTTGGTAAAACCATTGGCTCTGCCTGGGGCAGAGATTTATTTATTTATTTCATTATATTTTTAACCCACTACCTCTTGCCACAGGCAACTCGGAGCAGCTCACAACAATAAGTAAAACATATAAAATCTTATAAAACATTATAAACATAAGGCGGGACCACATAAACACCCCTCACCTCCCTACCCGATTCCCTCACCAAAGGCCTGGTGGAAGAGCCAGGTCTTACACTGTCTTCAGAAAGAGGGGAGGCCAGGGGTTAGATGGGCCTCCATTGGGAGGGAATTTCACAGTCTAGGGGCTGCCACCAAGAATGCCCTCCCCATCATCACCACCCAGGGGACCTGAGGGATCTCAAAGTCAGATGTCCCCAGCTGACTGCAAGGGCTGCACCATGGCCCGTGGCATGAGGCAGTCCTGCAGGTAGACAGGGCCTAGGCCATTTAGGGCTTTATAGTTCAATACCAACATCTTAAATAGGGCCCAGCAAACAATAGGCAGTCAGTGCAGAGAACAGAGCACTGGTGTAATATGCTTGCGGTGACCCCTCCCCATTAGGAGGCGAGCCACTGCATTCTGCACTAGCTGCAGCGTCTGGGCCATCACAATGGGTAGTCCCACACAGAGTGTGTTGCAATAGTCCAGTCTACAGGTGATAAAGCATGGATGATAGTGGGCAGGTCAAAGTCCAAAACATATGGCTTCAGCCATTGCATCCAAAGAACACCCCATGGCTGGTCCTCCTTGCCTGGGGTTGGTGAGTCCCAAACTGGCACATGGGCAGAGGCTGCACCCATGCCACATGCTACATACCTAGGCTTACCATTGCTGCTGCCCCAAGAGTAGGTCCTGCTGCCATGCGGGGCAAGAGATGAGAAGGGAAGGAGGGAGGATGGGATTGACCACAAAGGGCTGGGCTCAACTCGGCTCTGGGACCCACCACCTTTGGGCAATAGTCATTTGGTCCCACAACCCCTTTCCAGCCTAGCAGCATCTCTTGGCCACACCATCAGATGACAGGCAGCGGAAGAGGAAGGCTACTCACTCCTAGCCCAGGCCATCAGTTGACAGATGGTTTGGGGGGGGAGATGTTTGCTCACTCCCAACCTATGCCATCAGCTGACAGTCAGGGTGTGTGACTGCTCACTTCCAGCCCATGGCATTAGCTGACAGGCGGCTACTGCTCCTGGGCTCAATCCTTGCCAACATCATGGCCTTGTCCGCAGTGCTGTCAGACCGTGCCTCGCACAGGGGCTGCACAGGACCTAGCAGACAGAAGGGTGCACATTAGTCTGAATTAGCCCAGCCTTAGCCCATGCTGCTTCAACCACCTTCTTTGGACAACACATTGGGTAGCAGCCAGCCAGTCACCCCATGGCAGAAGTGGGAAAACATCTGGCGGCTTTCTAACAAGGGTTTTGGCAGAGAAGAGAGAGAGAGAAGGGAAAATCTTAGCAATGTTATGGAGGAAAAAGCGACAGGATTTGGTAACAGAGTCGATGTAGGGTTTAAAAGAAAGGGGTGAGTCAAAGATGAAGCCTAAGCTGTGGGCTTGGGGGACAGGAAGGATGGTGACCCCGTTGATAAGGATCGACAGGGAGGAGGAAGAGGAAGAACGGAGGGGGAGATAAGGAGTTCAGTTTTAGCCATGCTGAGTTTGAGTTGACATTGAGACATCCAGGTAGAGATATCAGAGAGACAGCTGGTGAGGCGAGATTAAACAGATGGAGAGAGAAGGAGTAGAGAGACAGAGCTGAGTGTCATCAGCGTAGTGGTGATATTGCAAGACATGGGAGGCAAAATGAGTTTGCCTAGGAATAGGACGTAGATAGAGAAGAGGAAAGGACCAAGGACAGAGCCTTGGGGAACACCAACTGAAAGGGGAAAGGAGGAGGAGGTGGAGTTGGCAAGAGACACATTGAAGGAGCGGTCAGAGAGGTAGGAGGAGAACCAGTCGAGGATGGAGCCATGGAAGTCAAGGGAGTGAAGTGAGTCCAGTAAGAGTGAGTGGTCAACAGTATTGAAGGCAGCAGAGAGGTCAAGGAGGACAAGAATTGAGTAGACGTGATTAGATTTAGCTGCAAGAAGATTGTTTCATTGGTGATCTTCCTAGTTGGTGTTCTAGCTGGTGGCTAGTTCATGTGGCCATTGTGAAGATGGACACACAGAGATCCTATCGTAATGGAGGCTATATAGGTACCTTAGAATATGGCAATATTAGCCTGGAGAAATTTTTGAAAACCTGGAATTTTGGTTTTTATATCTACTCAGTGTGTACATTTAAAAACTAGTTGAAGACACTCTTTAACCTTTGGGCAATTTGAGATATTGAGCTTCAAAATTTCCATACCCCCTCAAACTGAGGAAAACTGGGAAGTCACTCATACTTTCACATGGGGGTCAGCAAGAAAGAAGAGGCAAAGATGTTGAGAGGAAAAGGAGAGTCATAAGCAGGCAAGGGTGGGATGAGATGAGCTCCTCAGCAGGGACAGGATACAAGAGCAGAGAAATATGGGTGAGGAAGGCCATGAAGAGCCTTGACTGTTCCCTTAGAGGGAGCCAGTGCCAGTGTAGGGTGGAGAGGAGGGGTTGAAAGTGGACAAAGTGATGGGTGAGGATAGTGGATGACTTTGGCAGCAGAGCGTTGAACAGAGATGGGGGGGGCAAGATCAGAGCAGGGGAGGCCATTAAGAAGGAAGTTACAGTAGTCAAGATGAGAGATGACGAGAGTGTGGACTAGAGTTTTTGCAGTGGCAAAAGTAATACAGGGCCAGATTTTTATCAATGTTACACAGGGCAAAGTGGCAGAATTTGGCAACATCCTGGATCTTGTAAAGGAGACGGAGGAGTCAAAAATGAATCCCAGGATATGCACCTGAGGGACAGGCTGCATGGTGACACCATCAATGGAAACTGAGAGAGAAGTAGGAGGGGAACGTTTTGGGGGGAAGATGAGGAGTTCAGTCTTGGCCATATTAAGCTTGAGTTGGTGGCGAGACATCAGAGCAGAGATGTCAGAGAGACAGTCAACAATATGAGACTGAATGGAGGAGGAGAGCACAGGAGTGGAGAGAGAGAGTTGCGTGTCATCAGCATACAGGTGATACTGGAAGCCATGAGATTTAATTAGTTTACCCAGAAAAAGAGTGTAAGGGGTGAAGAGAAGGTGGCCTATGACAGAGCCTTGGAGAACTCCCACAGAGAGAGAAAATGACATAGAGGAGGTACAAGCAAGAGAAACGTTGAAGGAGCAGTTTGAAAGATATGAAGAGAACCAGTCGAGACAGAGTCCCAGAAACCAAGGAAGCTTAGCAAATCCAGGAGGAGGCCACAGTCAACCTTGTTAAAGGCAGCAGAGAGAGCAAGGAGCACAAGAACAGAATAGAGGCCCTTGGGCTTGGCAAAGAGAAGGTCCCCAGTGATTTTGGCAAGGGCAGTCTCAGTCAATTGTGTTGGGATTTTTATTAGTGGTCAAAAACCAAAAACCAAAGTTTCACTGCCTACTGTGCCAGGACCTGTTAGAGTTCTGGCTAGGCATCAGCAGAGTTTACACACAACAAAAGAAAATAGATCGAATTCTCAGTAGCAACAGTTTAGAAGTAATCAACACCTTGGAGATTGTTTCTAGATTAAATAATCTACTTTATTGAGAAATACATTGTGATAGGAAAGGTCTATCCCTAAATCTTTGTATCTAGCTGCCACCAGCATGGTGGCCACTGGCCAGTCTTGTTGAAGGTCAGAGAGAGAAGAAAGGAATGGAGAAAGGTCAGGAAGAAGGAGGAAGTCCAATAGGAGCTTCCTGGGCACATCCCACCTGAGAGGGGGAAGGGGGGCTTAGAAGGAGAGATCAGAAAGGTTAAACTGACACACACACTAACTCACTATCTCTACTCCCAATGCCCCTAGTGGTCATTAGGGTTTGTTGGTGCAAAAGGTTGATGTCATCTGGAGCTGTTTCTCCAACAGAATGGAGAGGGATGAAGCCTGATTGAAGGGGGTCAAGGGAGGAATTTGAAGAGAGGAAATCAAGACAGTGCATGTAGACCCCCCCCCACTCCAGGAGCTTGGAAGCAAATGGTAGGAGCAAAATAGGGTGATAGCTGGAAAGGTCAGAGGAGTCAAGAGCGGCCTTCTTAAGGATAGGGGATAAAGTGGCATGTTTGAAAGCCAGTGGAAATGACTGAGTAGAGAAGGAGAGATTGAGGATGTGCAGCAGAGAAGGTGCAGTGGTGGGGGCAATCGCCATTAGGAAGTGAGAGGGGAAGGGATCAAGATGGGAGAGGACAGGGAGGCTTCAGAAGGGAAGCAAATGTTGAGAAGAGATGGCGGGAGTTGCAGGAGTGAGATTAAAAGGGAGTAATAACGGTCTTTGGCCAACGAAGACCATCACCAAATGCAGATAGAGCAAACTTGTAGTGGATTAAGTTGGCAAACTCATGAGACTTCCGCCAGAGGTGCTTGGCAGCTTGAAAGCGGGATCAGAGGTGGTGAATAGTAGGGGTGAGCCTAGGATGGCAGGAGAGGGGAGCAAGGGAGTCAAGGGTCGAAGAAAGGGATGAGTTGAAGGTGGAGACAGCAGGGTCCGGGCAGGTGGAATATATACATATTAAAGCTGAACAATTTCATCTTTTTCATCCTCTTCGCCTGATGATGCATCTGCCACTGCAAGTGTATGCTCATTATAGCAGATGCCATGCTTTCCCTGCCAATGGTAAACAACTGTACATGATATTTAGCTGCAGAACAGCTATACCTGTTGGTACCGCAAGGCTGAGTAGAACTACAGCTACATTTGATGAGTTCTAGGATTTGTTTCAGAGCAAGAGACACATTGGTTGGAATTCCAACTCGAACCAAACATTTATTTTTTTCATCATGTGTCCAACCAAACTGAGTTGGATCCAGTGATGGAGGACCAGGAGTTGTAGCTGAATACCACATTATGGCCTGGAAGTGGGTACATTTGACATTTTTCCTGAATGATTCTCTTGTTGATGGTAGTGATGCTAGTTGTTATTTATTATTATTATTATTATTATTATTTTATTAGCATTTATATAGTGCCAGCGATGTACCTGATGCTTTACAGAGAATAAGATAGACATGGTCTGTGTCCAAGAGTTTACAATCTAAAGACAGGAGAAGGGGAGACAGAGAAGGGGGAACAGAGGGAGCGACAAGGGATGCAACAATCATGACTATTTGGAAGGCACATGTGAGGTACTTGACATACTATTTGGAAAGCATGTAATGAAGAAAAACCAATTGTTGTGGGTAATAATTCTAGTCCGCATTATTTGGTATATATTGCCATAGCAGCAAAAAAAAAAAAAAGAAGTAAAAAAAGAACTAGATTAATGAATTGAATGATCCCCCAGTGATTTACCATTATTTGCGATCATTTATGGATGTCTGAATAGCTATTCAACCGCAATATCACTAACTGTGTGACTATTTTCATTCTTTGGCGGTATAGAAACTTTAAAGCTAAATATCTCAAATTGCCCAAAAGTTAGAATGGCATCAACTGGTTTTGGAATCTACACATAAAGCAGTTATAAACAAAATGAAAAAATGTTTGGCACACCAAAAGTCTAGGATGACAGAAAATATGGCATTCCTCCCCCAGATTATATATATTTTATGCAGCAGGGCATTCCCAGGTCTAGAATGCAGGTGTTGTATACTGTATAGCCACTACTCTGGCTTTATGCCACCCAAGGGTTGTCCTGAATCACAATTTAGAGAGTTCTGTGACTGACAAAGCACTCAATCTAAAGAGCTCTGTGACTCAAAAAAGCACCATTTAAATAATCTAAAGCAAGCAAACTATTCGTCAGATATCAAGACTACACTCCTGAAAGTAAAACACTTTATCCCTCATGCAGTGCTGTAAAAACAAGTGCTTTATAGGCTCACAACTTTGTTATATAATCAATAGGAAGCCTTAAAGTCTTAGCAGGCTGATTTGCACATTTTCATCAGATACTTGCAAATGCAATCAAAATAAGCCACTATGATTTTGAAGTTCTAGCTATGACTCAGACACTTGATTTTTTTTAAAAAAAACCAAACAAACCCATCCATGTTATGCAAAATGACTTTTTATTTAAATGAAGCCTATTCAAATCCTCCTGTTTTCTTAGAAGAGTATTCACTGTAGTAGATGCTAAAATGCACTGCCAGACCTTATTATAAAAGCAATTCTGAAATTAAATCAGATGGTGCAATACAGCTGTGCTCACTTTAAAAAAGCCAACAACACAATGTAACTTATTAATGTTCATAGTTTGTTTTCACCTTTAGCTAGACTTATTGAGACCCAAATAGGCAAAAGAATGTCCATGTCTTCTCAGCTGCTGTCAATGGCTAGAAGAAGCTTTGGTTCAGACTTAATTCACTACAAGCTATTTCCGTCCAGTTCCTTTCCCTATCTCTTTCATTGAAGATGAAAATTGATTCCTCCTTTGGTTTGCTGGCATCAATTATCCAGTGGCCTCCTGGCCTCACATCTGCTCATTCAGCCTATGGGAAAGGGCCCAATCATACTTTATACAAGAGGATAGCTCTCTGCTTACTTACAAACCATCTCAAGACGTTTATGTATAATGCTTATTTTATTCTCCAAAGTGTGCAGTGCACCACAAGAATTTTGTCTTGGTATACAGTGGGAATGATGGGTGAAGATGGCCTTTCATTAATCTCAAAGGTATTTTAGGGAATGATAATACCAGACACAATGAACACAATCCTAGTACTCTTCAAGTCAATGGGAATTTAATAATTGACTTCAAGGGGATCATGATAGTCTTCTGTGTTGTATCTTCAAACATAAGGATTGTTTCCTTTACTACTTATGGATATCTATGCATACCTGCACATCTAAGAGAGTAGAGTCAAACCCAGAATTATTGCAAGGTCATACTATGCTGCCACTGAGGCTAAACAGCAGGGTTGGGAAACCTTTCCCCTCCTATGGGCTCCTTTGAAATTTAGCACAAGTCTTTATTGAAGTTGGGATGTGTGTGCACTTAAGGGGTATGCTCAGAATGGGAGAAGGAAAGGAAGGATCCACACGAAGCAGATGCCTGTTCAGTTTCAGGTATCTATGCCAAGGATTCATTTCCCATCCTTGAGTGTCTTCCCTCATCTCCATGCTCTTCTGCTGAGCTTATTCTTTCAGTGCTTGAAGATGGGAATTAGATCCACAGGCCAGACCCAGGAATTAGAAAGGGACCAATAAGGTAAGGCGCCTGTCGTGTATCCTGTATATAGGCATATATGTTTGACCATCTGTGTTTCAATATTTTGTAAATCAGAATTAGCCTCTCTGTATGATGACTTCTTAAAGAACTGTCCTATAGTGACCTTTCTACTGAACTCTTGACCAGATACTGGAATATCAGCCTGTATACTGGAATAGCAGATATAATCACGTCTGTCTCTTAAAGGAATCCACATTTTCTGTTGACTAGAGTCAAGATATGTGACTCTCATGCAGGGCAGGAAAAGGCCTTGTTTGTTTGGAGTTTACTCATTGTTAATCCTATCTTATACGATAGCAACCTGTTTAGTATGTATCAACAGGCTTCTTACTATGTATTTTGAGAAAAAAACTCTCCCTGTCAGCAGTTTTGACCTGACATCGTTTTTAGCTGACCTCCAAGCATCTTTCATTCTATAAGAAGGGACAGGAGAAATTGGTTTTTCAGAAAGCTTCCTTTCCTGAAGCTTCTCTCACTTCTTTCATCTGGCAGAATGGGGAAAGGACTGGGTAATATGTTATATCCTATATGATGCAATGAGTCAACCATAAAAATAATACTTAGAGCATATGTTATATCTTATAGATGTTAAGATCTGTAACAGAGCTGTTCTCTGAACAGAAATGTCTTTCTAAGTCATGTACTTTTAACTGACACTGTTTCTTTTGTACTATGTCTTTAGCTGAACTTAAGTAAACTCCTACTTCATATTTTATAATATTCATAAGTTTCATAGCATCATTTATATAAATGAATTGGTCTTTACAATACTTTGCTGAGCTGGCTGGCTTATTAGCAAAGTGTAAACTCGAATTCCACATATTGGAAAAGAGCACCCTTTATCCAGACCAGATCATGTCAGGCCTGGACCACTAAGCGCATTTTTCTTTTGGGGAAACCGAGGCACAACGCGACAGGCCCATGGGCTTCAGATTTTCCAACCCTGCTTTACAGCATAGCACTCTTCTAGTGCTGGTGCCAGAGACAGACACAATTCACTTGGGAAAACAGAGGCCAGAGTAACTCCTACCAGGCCTTCTTGTCACATAGGGTGTTCATGGGACAATAGACCTGTTTGTGAGCTTTGAGTGTTGTGTGACACTCACCCGCATCTTGTGGGTGACAGCACCCAATAGATAGCGTGTCAATGGGGCTATTGCCTTTCAGGCCCCCTTTCTGGCCTCCTGCTCCATGTGCCAGCTGTGAGCCCCACTGACTTCCTTCCTGCCTGGGAAGGAGGTGAGTAAGAGTTGCTGCTGGCACAAGAACAGTTGGCTAGGAAGGAGGCTTCATGGGCACCGATCAATTCCTTCCCAGCTGGCAAGGAGTCAAGCAGGGCTTATAACCAGCATGCATAATAGTCAAGCAGAAAGGGTGTGTGACTACTGTACTTGTTTATTTTTACCCATATAACAAAAACCTGCCCCCATTATGGAGAAATCGCTAGTGACTGGCTTGGACAGGATACAGTGTTGGCCAAACATGACCCAGTAGAGTATTTGTTTGTTTGTTACATTTTTTATTCAAGCCTTCCCAAAAAGGCTCAGGGTAGCATAAATATATTAAAAAATTCAAAAACATAGAAACATATGTAAATATATATAAATAAACATACAAATGCAGTTAAAAACCCCTAAGCCCTCCTATCCTCCCTAACCCCTCCAAAAATCCCACCCAACCATATCCCAGCCAGCCAAATGCCTGGCCAAACAAGAAGGTCTTACATCTCTTCCAAAAGATGAGTAGGCTCAGGCTTAGGTCATCAACCTCCAATGGGAGGGAGTTCCATAATTGCGAAGCAGCCACCGAGAATGCCTCTCTCTGCATACCCTTGTTGTACAAACCTCATGGACAGTTGGTACTCGCAGAAGGACATCCTCAGTCGACCTCATAAGCTGTGACGGAACATAAGCGAAGAGGCGGTCCTTCAGATAGCTGGGCACCAAGCCTTTTGAAATTAGATAGTTATCTGCTCGTGTTGGATTTTTCCAAGGGGTTGTTTTGGAACGCTTAAGGTAAAGCAGAATGTTTTATGCACCCAGTTCCACTCTTGTACAACCCTGAAGTGCCAGACACAGCTTGCCCTTTAAACTGAAATCTGCATTTTTTGGTGAGAAACTTCATAAAATTGCCTAGGAGTTAAGGAGTTAATTTCTGATGCACGCACGCATGAGAGAGAGAAACACCTGCCTTCGTATGCTTGAGATAGAGCTGTATATTTTGTCATGGAAGAAATATGACTATTCGCCTAACTCATTCCATAGGAGATAATGAATAGGGAAGATGTTTCAAATTCATTTTCATTTTATCCTGTCCCTCTAGGTAAGAGTCTTAACAGTATGGTCTTTCTACTAAAGGAAGAAACAAATGAATGGAAACATGTTACTGAGAGGTATCTGATGAGATACCTGATTTTTTTATTTGTTCAGAAAAATAAATGATCTTTTGGAGATGAATATTGCCAAGAGGGGTATCTTTCTTAGCACTTTCCTGGATGTTGCTGCCGACAGGTTTGAAGCCAAATGGATGCCATAAAGCCCAAAGGACACAACATGTAAGTAAGGAGCCTATCAAAAAGGTATGCTGGTATAATGTCTCTTTTTCCAAATATGCAATAAGCCATGTAATATGACACAGGTGAAATCTGTCTCATATAAACAATATAGAGAAAGTGTGGTTGCCATGTTGGTCCCAAATGTAAGCGATGGAGACAAAGTAGTCCGGATGATATCTTTTAATGGAACAAGACGTTCGCTGAAAGGCACTTGTCATCATGTATTTCAATTTGAAACTGTTGCATTAGATAATAAGGCTTTCTCTGCATTTTGCATTGGGTTGCAAATGCAATAGTGAAAGAGAGCTGCTTCCTGTTTAATCCTTCAATACAATTAATCATGATGTCTTGTTGACATGACTACGTGACCTGGCATGGTTCAGGGGTCTGCTTTTGAGTAGTTCCATTCATTCCTCTTGGGATGGTCACAGAGAGTGGTGATGGTTGGGTGCCTGTCATCCTCTTGGAATATCCCATATGGAGTTCCATTCCATCTTGTCTCTTCTCCAGTGCAATACGTATATGAGGCTTGAATGCTGAGTCAGATCATATGGAGATTTAGAGTGAGGTGCCATCAATATGCTGATGACACCCAGCTCTTTCTCTCTATTTAATCTGACCCAGATCCTGTAGCCCAGCTGCTATTGGCGACAGGATATGTGAACGATTCAAAGCTGGATCTCACCAAGACATTCCACTGTAAATTCTGAGGTCAGCCAGAAGCACCGTTTTGGCTGTACCATTAGGCTGTCAAGTTCATACCGTGGGGATGCGCAAAGAGTATTTTTAGTGGCTGCCTCATAATTATGGAACTCCCTCCCCCAGAGATTCATCTGAGCCTGAGTGTGCTCATCTTCCAGAGGCTATGCAAGACTTTTTTATTTGGCTGGGCCAGGCATTTGGCAAGCAGGGATATGGTTTGGGAAGGTTTGGGATAAGGGTACGGTGAGGTTGGGGATAACAAATTTTAACTAGTTTTATCTATATCTGTTTATGATTTTGTGTGTTGTAACCTAAAGTAATCCTTCAGGATAGGTGAGGATAATAAATTCAAATAAATAAATATTGGGTTGGCATGTGATCATGCAATTCAAAACCTGATGCATATCAAGGGTCAAACTGGGAAACAATTGGGTGATAGTTTAATTAAACTCCATCCATAATCTCAGACTCTAACCACTCTCGCAGAACAAGCAGACTTTGCTACTTATACTCGCATTTCTAACATGATTATCCATCTTCTTCACAACAGCGCTAGCTCTTACTGCCAGCATGAGCAACGGGACTTACGTTGGCACCAGAGATTTATTAACAGTAACACTAAAGGTAAAAAGAAAACGTAACCGTAGCCTGCTGTAACCTGTTCTGGCCTGCTTTGGCTCATAGGCCACTGTCTTGTGTGCTGCTGGGCCACCAGATGTTAGCCCAGATTGACCCCAGGCATACTGACAGCTAGGTTGAGCTCTCACCTCAGCAAATGACTGAGGTCACAGCCCATTCTACCACCCGCCCAGGCCACAGTGGGCGACAGTAGTTAGATATTATGTTTGTTCAGTCTGATGTTCCCGGCTCAGTACACAGGGCTATCACGACTGGCAGCCATGGTGGTCTCATGGCGAAGCTCTGAGGATGGCATGGGAAAGGAAGTGGCCAATGGCACGTTTGTTGTGACTGCCGTGTGCCGTCCAGGTCAGCAGCCAGGCAGGGGGAAGGCTCTCATGGCCACACGCACGTGTGTCCGGTGGCCTGAGCTGACCCAAGCCATGTCAGTGTTGAGTTCTTGATGGTTCAGTATTCCTGATGGTTTGGTATGCTGTCCATTGTTAGAAACAAGCAAACAAAATTAAAAATGCTGCTAAGAATCGTTATTAAAACTAGAAATAATAATCATTCCAATAAAAATGCTTGTGGCGATTTTCATTCTTAGCTTTCAGTTGCAAGAGACTAAATTTGACAAATACGAAGTACCTAAGTACTGGGAGCTTGCAGGGGAGAGGGGGGTTTCCCCATTTCCCACCCCCCACACACTCTTGATCAACAAGCACTGTTGAGAATCTGTTAAGTGGCAGTTAAGACATTTGTTTTCCATCCTACGTAGCATAGCTTAATGGTCTAGCTACAACCTTCAGATTTAAATGGAAAGTGAACTGCATTTGGAGCTTACCAGGATCCAACTTACCCTCTCCCAGTATGCTGTTCTTACAGGTAGGAAGTTTTTCTTAATATTTAACCAACATTTATCTTACTGTAATTTAAACCTATTTCTTCTTGTCCTATTTTCTGTGGCAGTGGAGAATAATAGTTCTCCATCTTTTTTGTGGCAACCTTTTATACATTTGAAAGCTGCTATCGTGTCCCACTTTAGCCTTCTTTTCTCTAGACCGAACATTCCTAATTTCTTCAGCCTTTTCTCTTATGGGTTTGTGCTCCAGCTACTTTATCATCTTAATCTCTCTCTTCTGTATCATTTATAGTTTGTTCAACTTCTTTGTCAGTTGGCAGAGTACTGTGGTTCATTATTTGTATTATGTAGCATCTAGAAACCTCAGCTCTCATTGTGCTGGATTAACATACAACAAAACAGAGGCTTCCATCTGAATAGCTCTTAGCATAAGCATAAATTGAAAGGCAACAGGTGGATACAACAATAAGATGGGGATGGATAGCAGAAGGTAACAGTGGGTGTTTTCAGATGTCACAGTTGCACAGTTTAATGTGCCCTCCAGATGTAAACACAGTCTTGATCCTAACTGTGTTGGGGGTAATCCAGGCTGTGACTTGGGGAAGTCCCCATGCCACAGCCCGGGTTAAGCTCTGGTCAGGAGCCAGAGGCTGGACCTAAAGTAAAGTGAGCTCTCACATCTGATACCCGTCTGGATGTACTGTGGTCCAGAGTGGCAGTGTGAGCTGGGCACCAAGATGACTGTCATTGACTGTTGTAGCTGACCGTCAGTCAGGGGGAGGGCAGAATCCATGGAGAGGGTGGGTGGACACATGCCCATGCGTCTCCCCACATCCACCCTGATCCAGCCACCATGTTTAACATAAGA
This sequence comes from Sphenodon punctatus, assembly GCA_003113815.1. Lineage (NCBI taxonomy): Eukaryota > Metazoa > Chordata > Lepidosauria > Sphenodontia > Sphenodontidae > Sphenodon > Sphenodon punctatus. Next base: position 5,328,769 of record QEPC01012913.1, read on the forward strand.
AGTGCCATACTTGGTCAGACCAATGGTCCATCTAACCCAGCATCCTGTCTCTGACAGTGGTCAATCACAGTGGCTTGGGAGAAGCACCCAACAGGTCACAATAGGGGATCCATTCCCTGTTGTTTTCCCTCGGCTCCCATCATGTTCTCCGATCCTGTCTGGCCAATAGCTGCTAATGGATCTATCTTCCAGAAAATGTCCAAACCTCTTTTAAACTCAGCTATAGTACTGGCCCTTACCACAGTCTCTGGCAGTAGATTCCACAACCCAATTATATGCTGAGTGAAAAAATAAATAAAACTTTTATTTGCCACCCATGAGTTTCATGGAGTGCCCCCTAATTCTAGTACTAGCTGAGAGGATAAATAACTGCTCCTTGTTTATTAGTTCTACCCCACTCATGATTTTATAGACCTCTATCATATCTCCTCTCAGTTGTCTCTTCTCCAGACTGAAGAGTCCCAACCTACCAAGCCTCTCCTCATACGGGAGCCCTTCCATGCCCTTGATAATTTTTGTTGCCCTTCTCTGTACCTTTTCTAGTTCAGCTATGTTTTTTTTGAGATGGAACGACCAGAACTGCACACAATATTCGAGGTTTGGTCACACCATTGATTTGTATAGAGGCATTAGGACATCCTCAGTTTTATTCTCTATCCCCTTCTGAATAATTCCTAACATTCTGTTTGCTTTTTTGACTGCTACTACGCACTGTGCTGTGGATTTCATTGTGTTGTCCACAACCACCCCCAGATCCTTTTCCTGAGTGGTAACTCCTAG
>QEPC01012913.1:5331442-5368750 GCA_003113815.1 Sphenodon punctatus
CACCGTCATGGGTCTGTGGCCATCATTCCTCGCACAGAGAGCCTTTTTCCGAATGCCCGAACCAAACAGGACCGAACCGAACGGCCGAACACAAACGCGGCGAATGAACCGAATGGCCGAACCAGACCGAACCAAACCAAACGACCGAGCCCAAACCACGATCTGTTTGCCCATCCCTAGCCCTTTCCATGTTGTGGACTCCATTGTAATTTTTTGTAGGAGGTCCGGGAAGTTGGCTTTGTACAGATGTTTCAAGTTTTTGGTCAATTGGACTCCCAATTATTTTATTTTATACTTTTGCTCCTCAAACGGGATCATGTCTTTAATGGTTTGAACTAATTTCTTATCTGCTTCGTAGATCTATGCATGTAATTTGCTATGGTTGATCTTATATCCTGAAATGTTGCTAAAGGTATCTATTAAGTCAGTTAAAGCTGGGACTGATGCGACAGGGTCAGTAAGGAATACTATCATGTTGTCTGCAAATAATGCAACTTTATGTTGATTATCTCCCATTGACACCCCTTTTATCTAATCATTCTTTCTAATTGCTATGACTAAGTCCTCCAGAGCCAAATCCAAAAGTAGCGGGGACAAGGGACACCCCTGCCTAGTTCCTCTAGTTAGACTGATCACCTCTGTTATGGTGTTATTGATGAGGAGAGTGGACTGTGGGGCCTTGTAAATTGCCTTTGTCCAGTTAAGAAATTTACCCCTAAAACCCATGAATGACAATTCTAAACAGAAAAAGCGGTTCTGCCCTGTCAAAAGCCTTGTCTATGTCTGCTGAAACTATCACCCCAGGGTGGCCCATGCTGCTGAAATGATGCATAACATTCACCACTTTATGAATGCTGTCTGTCCCCAATCTACCAGGAATGAATCCTACCTGGTCGGGATGCACCAACCCTCCCACAATTGCAGCCAAACGGTTTACCAAGCACTTTGTAAAAATATTGTAATCATTATTTAATAGGGAGATTGGTCTAAAGCTACGATACTGGTACAGGGGGCATCCCAGTTTCGGTATTAGAGTTATCCTGGCTTCATAGAAGGTTGGGGGACATTGAGTTTTCTCGCAATATTTGGTTAAACGTGTCAGTCAATGGGAGAGCCACCCCTTCTGAAAAAGTTTGATAGAATTCAATTGGCAGCCCATCAGGGCCTGTAGCTTTATTTTTGAGCATAGAATTGATAACCTCCCGGACCTCATCTACCGTGATCAGGGCGATCAGGTTTCTCTGGGAACAAGTTTTTAAATATCTCATGCAGCAAGTCTCGCATGTTATATTTTTCTCTTCCTTCGGGGATTTCCATTATTCTCAGGTTGTTCCTTCTGGACCGGTTTTCCAGGTCCTCTACTTTGTTTTTCAATTCTCGCATCTCCACCTTTGCGTGGGTAATTTTTGCTCTACATTATTCCCCCAATCCTCCTGATTGCTTATCCTCTGCTCCATAATGTCCATTCTTTTATTTATTCCCTCCACCTGCCCTTTTAGATCCTCCAGCGTGGAGTTTGTTCTGTTTATGCCCGCTTTATTTACAGCTAGGTCCCTTTTTATAGATTTTAACATGTCCATTACTTGCATCTGTGACTCTGCCTCCTCCGGCGGGTCTCTCCCTGTCACGCCTGCCAACTTGCTTTCCCCTGCGTCAGATTTTCTTGAGCTGCGGCGCGGGGTACAAAATCAATCAATGGTTGAGTCAGCCTCCTTTTTTAAAAATCCCCGCTCATTCCTTGCACTTTGTGCTGGGTCTTTGAGCTTTTTGGGAGAGTTTTACTGCTCTTTTATCTGAGTTTTTGCATCGGGCCACCTGGAGCTCAGCTGAACGTGACCTGCTGCCCGTGCATGCCCACGTGACCCCCATTTATTTATTTATAAAAAAAATTAATACCCTGCCTCTTCTGCTCCAAGCAGCTTGGGGTGGCTTACATATAAAAATCAATAAAACCATAAAATACAATAAAAAGGAAGGCACAAAACCAAAACCACCCCCTCCCCCCCATCCCACTCTACACCCCATCTCCCTTGCCAAAAGCCAGGCGGAACAGCCAGATATGCGGCCACCCAGGCCTCCACTGGGAGGGATTTCCACAGCCTAGGTTCTGCCACCGAGAATGCTCTCTCCATAGTGGCCCCCCCGGGTCACATGAGGGACCTCAAGAAGGGCGACCCCAGTGGACCACAGAGGCTACTCCAGAGCATGGAGAGTTAGGTAATCCCACAGGTAAGTCGGGCCAAGGCCATATAGGGCTTTATAGGTCAAAATCAATACCTTGAATCAGGCCTGGAAGACTACAGGCAGCCAGTGTAGAGCCCAGAGCACTGGTGTAATGCGTTCACGGCAACCCATCACTGTAAGGAGATGGGCTGCAGCATTCTGCACTAGCTGCAGTCTCCATATCATCACCATAGGTGGCCCCATGTAGAGTGCATTGCAATAGTCCAATCTTGAGGTAATGAAAGCATGGATGATGGTGACCAGGTCACCACTATCTGAAACATACGGCTGAAGCCGTCGCACCAAATGTAATTGGCAAAATGCACTCCTCGCCACAGCCCCCACCTGGAAATCCAGGTGGAGCTGCAGATTGAGGAGCATGCTCAGACTACGGACCTGGGATACCAGTGGAGGGTGGACCCCATTAATGATGGGAACCGCCACATCCACTGCCCTTCCCACCACCATCACCTCCGTCTTGTCGGGATTCAGCTTTTGTAGGCTCGCCCTCATCCAATGCCCAACAACCACCAGACATTGGGTAAGCATGGAGACTGCCGGGTCTGGGTCAGATGAAAACGAGAGGTAGAGTTGGATGTCATCAGCATATTGATGACGCCACACCCCATACTGTCTTACGACCTCGCTAAGTGGCTGCATATATGCATTGAACAAGAGTGGGGACAGGATAGAACCTTGTGGGACACCACACGTGAGGTTCTGTAGAGATGAAGAACAATTCCCAAGCACTACACGCTGAGTTCTCCCGGAGAGGAAGGAGCGGAACCAGTCAAGGACGATCCTACCCACTCCAGCTTGATTTTGCAAGCGAGTCACCAACATCTCATGGTTAATGGTATCAAAAGCAGCCGACGGATCTAACAAAATTAGCAGGGTCGAACAACCCTGATCTATTTCACAGTGAAGGTTGTCGACCAAGGCCACAAGTGCTCCGTGCCATAACCTGGACAAAAACCGAACTGAAAGGGATCCAGGTAACCAGTGGGGTTTAGCTTACCTTGCAGCTGCTGGGCCACCACCCACTCAATAACCTTTCCTAAAAAGGGAAGGTTAGAGACTGGCGGATAACTGGCGAGGGAATCAATGTCAATTGATGTTTTTTTGAGCAGAGGCCACACTACCACCTCTTTGAGGCAGTCCGGCACTCTGCCCTTCTGAAGGTAGAGAACTTCTAAACATAAGGCAAAGGTAATATGGTCTTAATAAGTCCCATTGCTCATGCTTGCAGTGAGAGGTAGAGCTGTTGTGAAGCAGATGGATAATCATTGTTAGAAATGTTAGTATAATTGCCTACATTCCATCTGATAATATAAGTAGCAACGTCTGATTGTTCTGGGAGAGTGGGTAGAGTCTGGGATTGTGGATGGAGTTTAATTAAACCATCACCCTATTGTTTCCCAGTTTGACCCTTGATATACATCAGGTTTTGAATCCCATGACCACATGCTAACCCAATATGTATTTGAATTTTTTATCCTGTCCTATTCTGAAGGATCAGGGTCAGTTACAACACACAAAACTGTAAGCAGACATAGACAAAACTAGTTAAAATTTCTTTTCCCTAACCCCACTGTACCCTTATCTCAAACCTTCCCAAACCATAGCCCTGCTTGCCAAATGCTCTGCCGGGCCAAATAAAAAAAGTCTTACATAGCCTCTGGAAGATGAGCACACTTGGGCTCAGATGAATCTCTGCGGGAGGGAGTTCAATAATGGTAAGGTAGCCACTGCACACCCCCACTGTATGAATTTGACAGCCTGATGGTATCTCCAAAAGGGTGCTTCTGGCTGACCTCAGAATTTGTGATGGAATGTGAGAGGAGACAGTCTTTCATTTATGTGGGTCCCAAGCCATTTTGGGTTTTGTGGGTCAAGACTAGTGCCTTCAATTCAGGGGCATAGCTATCATAGGACATTTGTCCCGAGGTCCAAGTGGGGCCAGGAGTCCATGTTTTTAAAGTACATTTTGACCTTCCAATATGTAGTCTCACTTCTTTGGTACATACTCTCTTCTTACCTTTACCTATGTCTTTCTTTTCAGCCTTGTATATAATTTTAGTGCACAAGTATAGAGCCACAGCACCTTGCATACTGTTATAAAGAAGGATTAGAACTGGAGAGTGAACTTCAAAACATAAATTATGTGCTGTTCCTTTTTTAAAGCCAGCACAACATGGAATGAGAAAGTAAAAACACACAGACAGACTTAAGACCTATGTAACATTTTTAAATGCTTTTCTCCTATTCAACAATTTTTACTGTAAGACTTCTATAAGAAAGAACCCCAAATAATCCTTTCAGAGCCGTTTTTTTCTTCAAAAGGACTCTAACAGAAAGAGTAAGTTCTTTTTTTCCTTTGGCAAAATATGAATTTTGATCTGATCTGAGACCTGTTAAGGGCAAAAAGAGAAGAAAAAGAACTTTGATTCAGGTCTAACCCAAAGCTCAGTGACTAGGCAAGACGACAACTCAAGGTGCTGAAGAGCAAATCACGAAAAGAGGAAATTGGCCACTGATAGCATGTAAACCTCCCACAGGCTACGGTAGCACTGGATGCTTTCAGCCAGGCAGGGAGACCACCAGAGCCTGGAGCTGCTATGCTGGGCCACCCCTGCGGCTGTAACTTACAGGCTCTGCCTGGGGCCACATCCTATGGATCAGCGGTGTCCCCTGGTCCTGGTCTTCCCACACAGTGTCTCACCCCTCACCCCCAATAGCAATACTCTAGGCAGCTGTTGTGTTCCTAACTTTATGGTGCTGAACATGGGAACAGATGTACGGGCGCAGAGGTGCTCCATGGGTTCCCCCAACCGATGGGCAGCTGTGCTGTGTTTGGCTGTTGCTCCAAATTAGATTGGCCTGTTCCACTCCGTGTACTCCTGGATCTTGCTGAGCACACTGTGCTGGGCTGCCCTGGAGCAGCCCCAGCCTGCTCTGCGCTGCACATCTGAAACCTGTGGGTGATGGGGGCATCAGTGGGAAAATTTGGAGCTGCTGTCTGCCTGTTTGCACCCATTGACCAGTCTGAAATAGAATAGGGTCCAACTTCCTCTCGTCCCACTGCTAAATCCAGTGAAACTGGGCAACTGCTGACCAAAAGCAAAATGCTTCTCCATATCGAGTAGCAGTTCTGACTGACTATTAGAAGAAACACTGATACTCATGACTGGCAACAAAAATGAGAGCCCAGCTTCATCCAGTCCCTTTCATCCTTCTGTAAAGAGTCTTAAAACACAGAGTAGAAAAGCAAAAACCTGACGCCAATAATTTATTTATAGCTTGATTTTACTTTGAATTGGGATGGTTCAGAAAGGCCTATCCTCAGTGGGACAAGTGGCATTCTAAAACAAATTTTACTACTTTGATAAGGCTCATCTCTGCACACGGCTGGTAGAATCAGGCCAACATTTTCATTTTCTCCAGCTGTTTCTCTCAGCTGTACTGGACAAATTCCAGCCAAAACAACTCCCTTCTTGGAATGTATTATTGAATGGCTCCTCACATGAGCATACGCTATGCTTGCTATACCTGGTATATGGCAGTGGGAGAGAATAAAGATGGCTCCCTTCCTTCCCATAATCCTCAAAAGCGTAGAGACTGTTGCAGGCCCCCACTCTAGGTTTGACCATACTTAGGGCTGTTTAAGATGAACCAGGTGGAACATTCCTAGTGGGCCAGGAATCAGATCACCAGAAAACAGCATGTGCAAAATCCAATCACACCACCTCTCCTCCACAAGTGCTTTAGGAATGCTGGCTCTACTGTATCATTGTTTCCAGAAAACTGATTGAAGTGATTTTCTGGTTTTCCTACCAAATGCATTTCCTGATGCACACGCTAGTTTGTTCTGTAGGGCTGTTCATCATGAGCAGTGGACCGTTGATTTTATTTTGATTTACTTAGGGGGAAAGAGGAGAGAGAACTGGGCCATTTGTTTCATCTGAACAGTTACACAGACTTTGAAATTTGAAAACAAGCTAAACAGATACAGTTAGAAAAATGAAGCCACATTTTGGAACAATATAGCTTACATTTTATTTTCTTTGATCAGATAAAGTGATCTGTGCCATCTGGAAAATTTAAGGAAGGAAATAATCCTGGCTCTGTGTTGCTTGCAACAGGTTTGTCCCAGTTCACTCCCTCCATGGAAGACTGTGCCTCAGGCGTGTGGTTTCTTAGTCCCCTCACCAGTCTCTCAGGCTGTTTTTACACGGATGCTATCCCGGATTGACGTTCTGCAGTTATCAGTCTAAGGTTACTGTTCCCCTGATTAATTAGTTACTCAGAATAAGCACCAATCTGGGTTTGCAGTGTAAATGGCTAACCCAGGTTGAGATTATCACAAATGACTGAAAAATCCCATGGTTCAGCACTATTGAATTTCATCACCTTCCTCCACTATGAGAAGGGAGCAGGAGAACAACAGCACCAACAAGCGCAGTGACTGTGCAAAATTAAGGGTCTCATCAAAGGTGGCCAGATATGCACATTTTAGAGGACACTAGAAGAGACCCCTTCATTTTGCACAGTCACTGGGATTCTGACATAGTTTTCCCTTCGTGTCCCCACATGTCCCTCTTGGCCAATTCAGGGACTCGGGGAATGGGCTTGGGAACCTGGATCTAAAGAGGGGCTGCTCCGCAGGGCAGTCAAGGTGCATTTCAGCTGGTCCCTTTCTGGTAGGAATGGGCGAAATGAACCGAGTTCAGAAATTCGGTTTGGTTCAGTTCGGAAATTCGGTTGGGTTTGGAAGTTCGGTTCGGTCAACCAAACTATTCGAGTTTGGTCCGAACTTCCAAAAAAAGTTCCCAAATTCAAACCCCATTGAACTAAATGGAATATTATCTTTTAGGGATGGGCGAACAGAGCCGAGTTCGGAAATTCGGCTCGGTTTGAAAATCGAGTTCAGTTCGGAAGTTCAGTTCAGTTGACCGAACTGGTCGAGTTCTGTCTGAACTCCGAACGTCTGAACTGCGTTCGCCCATCCCTACTTTCTGGGATTTCCCCCCCATGGATTTCTGCAGGGTGGTCAAGGCGTGTTTCTGCTGGACCTTTCCCCCTGGGATGCACTTCCCAGGACCTTTCCCCTGGGATTTCCGCTGAACAACTAAGGCATGTTTCGACTGATCGCTGGGATTCACCCAGGTTTTCCCCCCCTCCTTCATCCAGAGGTCTTGTGTGAATTTACTTTGGGCCTTGCAGGGGATCCAGATGTAGTTTTATGGCTGAGTCTCACTTATGTTTGCACTTATCTCCATCCATGGAACATCGGGCATTGGAGCCCCTTGTCTTGTGCATAGGTGATGGGTGGAGGTCGGTGTAGCACGGGAATGTGCACACATCCCCCACCCATCCCCCATGGCATTCACATGGGTGGGAGGTGTTTTGTGTGCAAAGGGACACACTTTTGGCAAATCATAAAAGCAAACATAAGTGAATCTCTCAACCATAAAATGTCTACATCCCTTACTCCATGGATCCCCTCCAAGGCCCATCCCTGACCTGATGGCACAACTCCTAATTCTTTCCCTGGGACTTGCTACCTTGGCAGCCTCTCTTACAATGAGTCGGGGATTTGTATTCTTCCCAGTGGTCAGCTGCCTTCCCAGCCATAGCTGACCATCACCATCTCCCTCTATTCTCTATAACTGGGGAGGTTTAACTGGCCAGGAGCAGGGGAGATGAATCCATTAATCCATTAGGGTTAACTCCTGTCCTGTTTTGTGGGATCAGTTTCAGAATGTGGCACCTACCGATGTGGAGTCCTTGTTGGGATCTGTTCATGCAACCACTTGTGAGCAAGATCCATGCCTGTCCTGGCTGGTGAAAGCCAGCCAGGAGACATTATGGCCGTTGATGGTTGGGGTGGTTAGTGCCTCCCTTCAGGAGGGCATGGTGCCTGACTGCCTAAAGGAGGCTGTGGTTAGACCCCTGCTCAAGAAACCATTTATTGACGCTGATGCTACTGCCAGTTATCGGTCTCTAACCTTCGCTTTTTAGGGAAGGTTATTGAACGGGCTGTGGCACGGCAGCTCCAGGAACATCTGGACCACACCGGTTTCCTTGATCCCTCCCAGTCTGGGTTTCGACCTGGGTATGATACGGAGATGCCATTGGTGGCCTTGGTTGACGATCTCCGTCTGGCGTTGGACCAGGGTCGGCAGATCTTACTGGTCCTGCTAAACCTTTCGGCTTCGTTCAACACAGTCTATCATGAGGTGTTGGTGACTCGCCTGCGGGACCATGCCAGAATTGGTGGAATGGCCTTGAACTGGTTTCGTTCGTTCCTGGCCGGGAGAACTCACCAGGTGGTCTTGGGGGAGTGTACGTCTTCCCCCTGGGACCTCACGTGTGGAGTCCTGAAGGGTGCCATTCTGTTAGGGGAGATTGTGAGAGGGTTTCAGGGCATGCAGTGTCATCAGTATGCTGATGATACTCAGCTCTACCTCTCCTTTTCCATCGACCCAGGCCACGCAGTCTCCTAATTTTCCCAGTGCCTGTCAGCTGTGGGGGTTTGGATGAGGTCAAGCCATCTGCAATTGAATCCTGACAAGATGGAGGTGATGTTGGTGGGCGAGGGCTTGGGGGACCTGGGGGTGGTTGAATCTCCTCTTGTTGGGGGGATTCACCCTCCCATGCTCTTTCAAGTGCGGAGTCTGGGTGTGCTCCTCGATTCATGGCTCAGCCTGGAATCTCAGGTTGTGACCATGGCGGGGAGTGCGTTCCGGAAGTTACATCTTGTCCGGCAACTTTGGCCATATCTCTCAGACTCCAACCTCGCCACTGTCATCCATGCCTTCATCACCTCGAGGCTGGATTACTGCAACGCGCTTTAAGTGGGGCTGCCTGAGAAGCTGGTCGGGAGGCTGCAGCTGGTGCAGAACGCTGCGGCCCGTCTCTTTATGGGGGCGGGTCACAGGGAGCGCATGACACCAGTGCTCCGGGCTCTGCTCTGGCTGCCTGTAAAGCACCGGGCCAGGTTCAAGGTGCTAGTTTTAACCTTTAAAGCCCTTCACGGCCTGGGCCCTGCTTATCTGCGGGACCGCCTCACTCCCCATGTGCCCGTGCGACCCTTGAGGTTGTCCGTGGGAGCCTTTTTGGAGGTTCCCTGGGCGAGACGGGTGGCCACCGATGTTAGATCTTTTTCGGTGGCCGCCCCTGTGCTGTGGAATTCGCTCCCAGAGGAGGCTCGGTTGGCTCCCACTCTCCTGCTGTTTTGGCATGTATATAAGACCTGGCTGTTCTGTCAGGCTTTTGGTGAGGGGCGGCGGTGGGAGGTTTCCCCACATTGTATTGTATTTTAAATTGTTTTAAATTGTTTAAATTGTTGTTTTTTTTAAATATTGAATGCTGTTCGCCACCCTGCTCTGCCCTGTGGGTGGGAGGGACAGAATAGAAATTTTAAATAAAATAAATAAATAAAAAACCCTCATTCTGCTACATGTGTTCAGTGCATTTTCTCCACTGGAGAAAATGCAGTGAACATGGGTCCCTGGCAATAACAGTAGACTATCCTCTCTGGTGATAAGGGAGACTCCATGAACTGCATAGGAGGTGGAGGTGGAGCTGGAGTACTTAAGGGATATGATCAGGAAGAGGAAAACAGGGAAGGGTCTAGTTCATGGGTCTATGCCATGGATCCCTCTTCATCCTTGACTGCATGCTCTTGACTCCACTCCACTTGAAGGTAAGGACTGGATACACAGGATATAGGAACTGGAAAAAAGGCACAAAATCGAAAGTCAAGGGTCTGATTTAGCCCAGAGGCTATGGGTTGGTTCATGTTATTCATGATGCTCTTGCCATGGTTATTTCCTTGCTTTCTCTCGCATGGTGAGATAACACGATCTCCTATTCTATACTGCTTGAGACAGATTCAACATGTTTGAGCATGGCTGATTCAGGCATGCTAGGAAGATTCTGTATGGATCATTCTCCCAACTCCTCATCAAGTCAATATAATAAACCTTAATATCTGACTCATTTTAATATAGGTGGATGTCTCTATTATTGCAGGGGCTGTACTAAAAATACATTATACCCTGTTGTATAATATGGATGTATGGCCAGATCTGCCTAAAGGTTCCTCGGGCAGTGACAGAATGATGATGTGGCCTATCCTATGCTCCACGGATCCCATGCAGTTTCCACGCACGCAGCACAATGGTAATATTAAATCTTCCTTGATTTTGGCAACTGTTTTGCCTACTTCGTGGTACCACATGGCCTAGTGAATCAAGGTGACAAGCCACTGCTGTGACATGGGCTTCAGTGATATGCACTACAAAATGTGAAAAACAGACAAGCAATATGATCTGTTTATGCTAGACCTACTTGCACTGCAGGTTTTTGTACCTCGCTTGATCCATCAGCTTTGGATTGACTGACTCCATCAGAAAACCTACCATTTTTCTAAGTTGTCATCTCTTTTTGTCAGAGATAGATTGGAAATGCTAGGATTAAATTAATACAAACATTATTTTTTCCTGACAAAAAATATATTTTTTTCTTGCCACTAACCACAGAAAGTTGTTTTGCTGTTTATTGTTGTGTGAGGTGAAAACACAAGTCCTTATTACATTGTGGATAATAGTCTAATAAACAGAGGGACAGGTAATGATGCCAAAGTGTATTCTGAAACACATTCTTTTTTAATGCTACAGCAAGTGATACCAGTGTCTCGGCTGAACACACTTCTTGTACTAGTAATGTACTTGAAACTAAACCTTCGACATGTAATAGGAATCTTCTCCCTTACAGTTAAAAGGATCCCGGCAGCTCTTTAATGCAGTTTCATATTTTCTTTCTATGTTTCTGTCTCAAAATAAGTCTGATAAGTTAGACATGCCCAGCTAGAGCATTTTCATTTCATTAACAGGTCAGCTACCTTGGTGAAGATCTTGAGTAACTTCATTGAGGAAAATAGCATCATTCCAGATTTACAATTGCCTGGCTGAAGAGAATTTGGCCCTATGTCTTTAATCTGAATTAAAGATGCACACACACTTTAACCCTCCTCTTTTCTTTTCAGTGAAAAATACCTTTTAAAGATATTCCCCCTTCTCTGTATGACAAAATGACTTGTTTCCCCTTAAACACTACACAGGATAAAGCGACACGCAGAGTATTATTTAATCTTCCTAAAGGCTGTAAGAATTCCTGTCCAGTTTCACACGCATGATAATGTTTACTTGAAACCCTGTCCATTCAGCTTAACTTCCCCTCTACCTGAGATAGAGTTTCCTATTCATTTGTTAAGTTGCTTAAGTTTCATGCTGCTAAAAGCAAATTTGGATGCAGATCCAGCACAATTTGATATACTTGACCAGTCAACAATTGAACAACACCACCCCCCCCAGCTCTTCCACTGCAATGGAATAGTTTAAATCATGAATAGCTTTGCTGTGAGTGAGTTGCTCTGTGCCTACTTTCTCCTGGATGCTTTTGCCTCCTGTTTCTCACAGTAGCTCCAGCTCTGTCATTAAGAAATATAGCTGTAGAGAGAGACACAGGCAGCCAACATACAAATGTCGTTACTGTGAAAGTAAAGGTCTAGTCTACTATGAAGAGCTGTTTTCAGGACCTTTGGAATAAAAAGGGATATGTCCCCACACAGGAAATAAGGCACTTACTCAATAAAAACACAGACCACGTAAATATGGGTGAACTGGCCGCAACTGTTTATTAAACAATCAGCCAAAAGATAACCTGCTGAAGAACAGAAACCAATTTAGAACCCAATCACCCTATCAACAAGAACCGTGGATCCCAAATGCCACTTAAATTTGCTAGGAATAGCTAATTAGAATTCATTCGAATTACCCTGCAATGCCAATCAATTGGTCTAATTATTGACCTCCTATATAATTAGGTCAACTTAATTTTGGGTGAGTCCTAAGGGGAGTGATGGTACACTACGATGTATTATCACCACAATGACCCTCACTCCCCGCTTTCAGTACCATGTAATGTGATCAATCCGGACTGGAGTTATCAATTCAATCCCTTCCACCTATGGACCAACTTGATCCATACCCAAAGAAGAACTAATGACAGGTGCCACATCAGAACCGCTTAGATCCTACCATGTGACACCCGATGCCAATCCCCCTTTTCTGGAATAGCAGCGGGGCGTCCATCCCTTGACTGCTTCCCAAGTCCAACCACCCGGAGGCATACCATAATCCACCTACCAGATGTCTCCCAAAAGCCACCAGGCCAATTCCACAATTCTACTCAAAAAAATTTCCATGGTACTGAACACTGCAAGTTGCAATGATTAAATTATGTGCCACACAGGCAAATAAACACCAACCCAACCCAGATTTCTTGGAAAGAACAGCATTGTGAGGAAGCCAAAAAAAACACCAATTCTTGGGGGAAAATTACTTCCTGATCCGTCAATAAAGAAAGGTGACTGGACGAAATTCACAGTACTAATCCAAGGGTGGGTGGGCAGGCTTCTGGCACTGAGAGTGGCCAAATGCCTGCCGCCCGGGCCTCCCCACACCACGTGGCCTGCCTGGGCCAATCCCGAGGGCGCATTCTCGTACCGTTTCTTGCATCCCTTTTGCAGGCTGCAACACTTAACTCAGTTGCAGCCCTCAAAAGAGTCTCCCCGCCCGGCCAGCTCCTGAGGTGGTGTCCCTTCCCCTGCATTGCACAAGGTGGTTAGCGGGGGGCCCTTTGCTTTGTCTCACATGCAGTGTTTTCCCCAATACTCTCCCAGGATACTTAGGAACCCAGTTTTACAGCTGATTGGTTCTTGGTTCACTCATTCGAAACACTGTTGTACAAGGCGGCTTCCAAAGACAATTCCCCATGGCAGATGGGACAATCAGATTCATTTGAAATTGTCATTTCCTCCATTGGGTTAAAAGGTTACTGGTGTTATTGAGCTTATATTGAGCTTGATTGATAAGGAGGATTGATTGAGGATTTAATTAAAGGAGAGCAGTCATTTTGTGATATTATTCATGTGTGCTCTCAATTCTTCCACTAAAGATGTGGAATTAAATTTGTTTCTGTGAGAATTTTTTGTCTAAGTTTTAGGACAACTAATTCTCATTTTGATATTTCTTTAATGAAATCCTTCACTGAATTAAGCTGTCTTTTCTATAAATAAGCTGAAAGGCTTTAAGGGAGATTTCGGTACATATCACAAGTAGTTGGCCACAGCAGCTTTCTTCAGGAGCCCTAGTTATAGATCTAAGGTGCTAAGAACATGACATTAGCTCCCCAAGAATGAGGGTTTGCTGTCTTGTGTGGTAAGTGGTCAAAATCCTTTGGAATGCATGGCCACTACATGGTACCCATGCACCTGCCATAGACTGTATGCCAAGGGGGTGCTGATTGTTGCAGAGTAATAACTGATTTGCAATCAGTAAGGACAAATGCAGCTGAAGGTTTAAAAACAGAACTTTACTTAAGCTTTCTCAGACACAGATCCTTAGTTACATCTAGCTAGTATGAAGACAAAAGGGAGACTGAGACAATGAGAGAGAAGGGAAGAAGGAGTGGTTACACAAAGGAATTCAACTGTAAAACCCCATCTCCCTTCCATGTACACATAAACTTAGCAGCGCCATCTGGTGGCTCTATAGTCAATTACTGTTCTTAATACAGCAGGCATTAACTTATGGATGTTGCATATACCAACACCCCTTCTCAACAGACAGAAGTTAACCTACTATGCCCATTTTACTTAGTAGCTTTCGGTGGCGCTCTCCTGCTAAAGGTTTTGTCAGGGCATCTGCTACCATGTCTTCTGTAGGACAATATTGCATGTCTATAAGTCCTTGTTCTTGCGAGTCTCTTAGGAAATGATATTTCACATCTATATGTTTGGTCCTCGGGTTTACTCTTTCCGTTTGTGCGAGTACAATACAGCCTTGGTTGTCTTCCAAAATTTGTATAGGGCTGTTCAGTTCTTTTCCCAAGTCTGTGAGCAATTGTCGTAGCCAAATTACCTCTTGACTAGCATGCGCGGCTGCAACATACTCGGCTTCTGTTGAGGAGAGTGCTACTGTGGTCTGTTTCTTGCTAGACCAACTGATGGGTCCCCCTCCTAGCAGAAATAGCCAACCACTGGTGGATTTTCTGTCAGAGCTGTCCCCAGCCCAATCTGCATCTACATATCCTGTCAGCTTACATCCAGAAGTTGCAGGTAGCTGCAGTTTAAGGTGTGCGGTTCCCTTCAGGTAGCGCATGACCCTCTTTACCGCATTCCAGTCTTTCTGACTTGGTGCTGATACTTTCCTGCATAGGATTCCTATTGCTGCTGCAATGTCTGGTCTAGTGATGGTGGCGATATACAATAGTTTCCCAATTGCGCTTCTGTATTGTCGGTTGTCTGGCAGTTGCATGCTTTGTTCTTCAGTCTCCTTCAGGTGGTTAGTTTCCATGGGAGTGCTTACTGCCTTGGCATCTTTCATTCCGAAGCTTTCTAGAAATTCTTCTATTTTATGCCTTTGGTTGAGGAGATAACTTCCATTATCATCTCTTTCTATTTGTATGCCTAGGTAATGTGTTATGTTTCCTAGGTCTTTTGTCTCAAAGTTTTGATTCAGGGTTTTCATTATTCCGCGGTCATCCCCTTCTTGCTCATAGCATATCAATATGTCATCAACGTAAATCAATATGAAAAACCATCTGTCATCCTGTTTCTTTGAATATAAGCAAGGATCTGCTTTATTTCTGATGAAATTTTCCTTTGTGAGTACTGTGTTTATTTTTGTAATCCATGCTCTGACCACTTGTTTGAGTCCATATATGCTCTTTTTCAACTTGCATACAAGGTCTGGTCTTTCGGTGTTTTTGAATCCTGGTGGCTGTTCCATATAGATGTCTTCTTTTAGTTCTCCATGTAGAAATGCTGTTTTCACATCCAGATGTTTAACCTACATTCCTTTCTCTGCTGCTTTGCTCAATAGTGTTCTAATTGTGGTGTACTTGACTACTGGGGCGAACGTTTTGTCATAATCTTCATCATATTTTTGTGAGTATCCTTTAGTGACTAGTTGGGCCTTGTATTGTTCTGCCTTGCCTTCGGCACTGTATTTGATTTTAAATGTCCACTTACGTCCTATGGTCTTTCTGCCCATTGGTAGTGTACACAGTGTCTAGGTTTTATTTTCATGCATGGACTTTATTTCTTCTGTTGCTGCCTTTACCCATTTTGTTGTGTTCCCCTTCTGACATTTGTAAGACATCTTCCCATGTCGATGGCTCAGACAGTCTGTCGGTACTTGCTTTGTAGGACAGGTGGGTGGGTGGTTTGCCTTTATTTTCCCTGGTAGATCTTCTGATTTCAACATCTGCAGGTGATTGGGTTTGTTCCTGCACCTCAGTTGCACTTGTGCTGATTTCAACTGTTTGTTCCTTGGTTGCACTCAAGTGATACAGGTGTCCATCTGCATAGGCTCTGGCTAGGACCCTTGTCCCCTTTTGGATTGTGCATTCGTTACCCTGGAACTTGACATTGAGCCCTTTCAGGCGTTTAACAGATGGGAGTACTCCCTCTAAGCCAGGTACATACAGCACATCATTTACTGGTATTGGTAGTGTGCCTCCGTGTTGCTTGTTGCAACTTAGAATTCCTTCACCAATACCTTCTGCAGTGATTCTGCTTCCATCAGAGAGGTAGATATCTTCTTTGTTGCTTGGGTCCAGTACCATGAAAAAGCTCTTGTTGCTGGTCATGTGACTCGTGGCTCCAGAGCCGACACACCAGTCGTGTGATGAGTTGGCCTGTGTTGCTCTAAAACATCCTCTCCACTGTTCTGTGGTTGTGTCACTGGTTGTGGTCTTGGCACTTTGCTTAGACACTTGTGGAGATCGCTTTTGTTGTTCTGCCTTCCATATGGAGCAGTCTTTCTTTAGGTGTCCTTTCTTGCACCTAAAACATGCCCTTGTTTCCTCCTTGTGCAATCTGTTATCTGCAATTCTCAGGGCATTGTCCCTGTCCAGGTCCTGATTATCTTTCATGATTTCTTTCCTGTGCTGGAATTCATCCATGAGTCTCCCTTTTACAAATTCCAGTGTTAGTTCTGCCTCAGGTCTTGTCTCTATGGCGTTTATGAGGGCGCTGTATGAATCAGGCAGGCTGCAGAGAAGTAAGGCCGCCATGTGGTTGTCTTTTATCTCTTCACCAATTCCTCGCAGTTGTGCTACTACTTCCGGCATTGAATTTATGTGATCCTACATCTCCTTTCCTCTCATCTGGTACAGTTTCCTTAGGAGAAACAGCTTTATGTTAAAGTTGGTCCTTTCATGCAGCTTCTGCAGTGCACTCCACATGCCCTTTGCTGTGGCCTCCTCCCTTATGTGGATTAACTGGTCATCTTCTACTAGCAGGCTTATGGTTGCCTTTGCCTGTCTGTTCTTTCTGTCCCATACCTCAGGGTTTGCTGCAGGTCTGTCTGTGGTGATCACCTCCCACTGGTCATCTTTGGATAGGAGCATTTCTATTTTGAATTTCCACAACTGGTAGTTTGTGTTATTCAGCTTGCAGACTGAAAGCTTTAATTCAGAGCTGCTGGCCATGCTTGCTTCCCTCCCCTCAGATTGGGATTCTGGTTCTTCTGCTCACTTACAGTTAGTAGGCCTCCTCTGGGAGTTTCCTTTGGGCCTCTTTTCCTTTCAGCTCACTTCCAGTCTTTAGAGTTGTTCTGGGCTGTTCTGAAGAGGTCTGGGCCCATAACCTGTTGCAGAGTAATAACTGATTCGCAATCAGTAAGGACAAATGCAGCTGAAGGTTTAAAAACAGAACTTTACTTAAGCTTTCTCAGGCACAGATCCTTAGTTGCATCTAACTAGTAGTAAGACAAAATGGAGACTGAGACAATGAGAGAGAAGGGAAGAAGGAGTGGTTACACAAAGGAATTCAACTGCAAAACCCCATCTCCCTTCCATGTACACATAAACTTAGCAGCGCCATCTGGTGGCTCTATAGTCAATTACTGTTCTTAATACAGCAGCCATTAACTTGTGTATGTTGCATATACCAACACTCATATGGACAGTTCTGTGAAAATATCTTCTCAGTGGGCAGGAGAGTTTTAAAAAAGCAAATAAGATTGGAGCAGGGCAGGCTGCATGGGAGCCTGGCCCTTTAAGAATGCTAGGGCCACCCAAGTAATACCGGTGGCTGGGCTTGCGGAGAAACTGATTGTCATCAGCTGAGCTGGGTATGGCAGGGCTAGCCCAGAGCTCAGGAAGCTGAGCCCAGTGGGAGTCAGGGAGAAGAATGAGCAGGACAGTAAGAACTCTATTGTGTCCCAGGGCTTCAGAAAGCCAAGAGTCAAGGAGGACTCTGCCTCTGGGCTAAGCTGGCTTCAAGTGGGAATGTGCCTGTCCAGCAGAGCCTGGGGAGAAGCCCTGTGTAGAGGGAGCAGGCGGGGCTGGGAAGGAGGCCTTTAAAACTGCTGCCAAAAGAGCAGGAGTGGAAACAACTGGAAGGTATCTGGAAGTTGGGAGTTGTAAGATCTCAGAACCCTGGACTGGGGCTGCAGGTCCCTAGCATGACCAGGACAGCCCTAGAACCCCTGGTGGGAGGGTCTAGCTGGCACATGGGGGAAACCAGGAAATGTAGGATCCTGGGGCTAGGGCTACAGGTCCGTGGTGTGACCCAGGACAACCCTGGGACTCCTGGTGGGAAAGCCTAGCTGTGCTGGCACACTGGGAAGCCAAGGGAATATAGGACCTGGGACTGTGAGCAGAGTAGCCTGGGAGGCTCAGGAACATGGGACCCTCGAGACACCAGGGCCAGGATGCAGGTCCCTAGCGTGACCCAGGGCAGGGTGTGGATTCCAGGTGGGAGGGCCTAGCTGGCCCTGGAAAAGAAAGGAGTTGTAGGCTTTTAACTGGGGAGATTTTTGAGGGCGACATCCCAGGTGCGCAGGACTCTGGTGAGCACAGCCTAGGAGCAAAATGTACCAACTTCCCCTGAAGGGGAACTCCTAGAAAGAACAGTAGTGAGAACTGGAACCCTCAGGTGGAGACCTGAGGGGACATGGGCACTACTCTTCAGCTGGGTGCTAATTCCTCAACTTAACACTGGTACAGTGGTGAGAATGTCCACACAACCAGCAAAGGATGCAAGTGACAGCAGCAAGAGAGCACCTTCCCAGACACCATGCTACTACAAAGATGTCATGTTAGGTCATCTTAAGAGAGAAATAGTGATTAATAATGAGAAAATAATAATGCAATTTTATACATCTTTGCTATGTCATCATCTGTGATGTTTTAATTGTGGTCATTTTGTCATAGAAACAAAAATAGAAAAGGCCCTGGAAGGACAATCATTTTTATTGGAAGGATGTAAGAGACATGATCTAAAAGATTAAGACTCTGTTGTATGAAGAAGAAATGAATAAGAGGTGATGTTATTGAAGTATACAAAATAATGGGAACTTATAGAGGCAGTTAGCTGTCCTTTTTGCCCCTTCTTATTCTACAAGAGTATGACACATGCCATCCAATAAGAAGGAATTGATAAAAAGTAATTATTCTTTTTTTTAACAGAATGCATAATTCACCCCGTAACCCTTGTTCTCAAGCTATGATTGTAGTAAAGCTTAGCAGAATTCAGAAAAGGCGTATATGTTTCTATGGAACATAACATTGCCCATAGTTATGCCATCTAAGATAAATATACATCCTTCAAGTCGGAAGCCAATCAACGCTTAACTGCTTAAGAGCAGGAAAACTCTTGACACTTAACTATGTTATTATAGAGTTCTACTTTTGAAGGGATTTCAAGCATAGAATTCTGGCTTCTGTTGAACACAAAACACAAGACTAATCTAGCCAAATACTCTAGAGTACGTAGGCCTGATCTGGTGCAACATACACTGTATGTAGGGAGGGAAATAGTAAACACAGTAAAACACAGTACTACTGTGTGTAGGAGGGGAGGGGGTGTCATTCAGACTGTGTGCCAAATTTAGCCCATCAATGATTTTTATTTGTCTTCTCTCTGGGTCTAGCCTAAGAATACAGTTTCTAGCTTCTGTAAGAGTGAGTTTAGATGAAGTGAGTGGGGATAAGAGCATGTACTCAAGTGCAGCCGGGGGATGGATCCATGACAGATAGATTCATAATTTGGATCCTCCTCTTTCTTCCCCCATCCTATACTCACCCCTTCAGCACCTGCTCCACTCCTATGCATCTCATGGAGAATGTACTAATTTTCTAAACGGCCCATGGAAAATAAAATGTTCTCCACCCCTGTCATACATTATATGTTCCTATGCAGAAAGAATACCATGTTTAAAAAACAATGAAGAATTAACAACTGTATTTAGCTTGTTACAAAATGCAGCCTGGCTTTTATTGCTTTCCTCACAACCTTATTTACAGTGCAGTGGGACTTTTGAGTGAAGGAATGGCAAACAGTTAATAAAACATTTGATGGGTATTAATTACTTTCCACTTAATTACCTGCCATGTGGATCTTGTTGAGCTATTGATTACTGGCGAACATACATCCCACTGGGGATAGTGTGATTTAACTTCATCCAAGGAGTCAATTAGCCCAAGTAACACTGGGAGAGCTAGTGCTTTGCCTCAATAGCTGGGGTTTCTTGCCAAGAATGGTAGATAAGCCATTTATTTGTTCATTAAAACACAGTACTACTGTCAACAGGAGGCACTTACCAGGTGTTACTGAGATTGGTAAAATGTCACTCTGTTTCATCAAAGATTAGCTGCATCTTGTAGTAGCAAAATAGGCAAAGGGACCCCTTCTCATTGGAGAACAGAAATGAGTTGATGTTGTCATGATGTTAAAATGTATAGCTTATTGTTCCTAAGAACGTCAGCTAGGAGTCTTCAGCAAGGTAACATATTACAACAAATGTTTGAAAATGGGATCTAGTTTAATTGTGGGATGGGATGACACCAACTGTAATACACTGAATTTATTATTACAGGAACCCGTGTTGTTTGTGGCATTTCCCCCATTGACGGCAATGGGGGAAACATGGTGAACATGGGTCTCTAGCTATTAAGAATTACGTTTGTGTATATCAAGATTTGATGGGATCATTCTCCTAAATCAACATTTGGAAATAATTTTATTTCCTCAATATAAGCAGTCTGGATAAATTTCCAGACTGAGACATAATCAGTCAATCAGCCATGACATTCTTATGTGTTTATGAAAGAGGAACTTTCACTTTCTTGGAACTGGTTTAACACTGAATTGCTGAGTGATGATTTAACAGTGGGTATTTTCAGATGTTATGAGATCACGCTCAACCACAGTCAATTCCCTGTGGTGGGGAATGCCCTCGTAACATGTGTTGCGGTACTGGAAGTTCCTCCCCAAGAGGTTAACCATGTTCAATTCCCGCCGGGAATCTCATTCACCACGTGATTGGATGGATCGGCGGGGCCGGTGCCGATCGCGTGGTGAATGAGACGCAGCGGGGATGAAGGGGCCCATCATGTCTGGATGGTGATCACGGCCCAGAATCCCTGCCGGGATTCCAGGTCATTGTCATTTTGGGCGGGTGCTGTGGCTGCATAGGCCGCGGCACCCACCCATCTCTCTAGAGGGCGGGCAGTGGGGGAGCGTGGGGGGGTGGGGGCATGCGGCCGCACATTGTGCTGCACGGCCCCTCCCCCTCCCTGATTCCCCACCGGGATCCCCCGGCACATCTGTTGGTCGTGCCGGAGTGATCCTAGCGGGGAATCATTTGGGTGATTCCAGGATGGAGTGAATGCTGCCCCGTCTCGTCTGAAATCACCCAGTATTTACATATTGTCTCATTCTATAAAGAAGGCCTAAGAGTAACACAATTTTGAGTTAAGTTCAATAAATTTTTTAAAAAACAATTTCAATAAATAATATATATAAATATATTTTTTACGGGTACTAGCTTTCGCCAAGACCCCATTGCATCTTAATAAAAGACATGTAAAACAAAATATACTTAAAGCATAAAGACAAAATACTATACAATATTACCTACAAAATCTACAAAATGAAACAATATGACATGATAACAATATGACAATATAGACCTTAATTACTACTGACAAAATCTATTGACTTATCAGAATATATAAATCCCAAACTTAGATCTTCCTTATTGTCACAAAAATAATGCAGTTTAAAGTTTAAAAAATTATCATGAATTATAAATGCTTTTAACTGAGAACTTGGCTACAGTCCGAGTAATATCTGAACACTAATTCGCAAGAAGAATTTTTGAAAGCTCCAGAAGGGATCTTCCAGGATATCTGGCCAATACTAGCTCCAAAAACTGTAGTCTGGTGCTGGAGTAAAGCTGGCACTCTATCAAAAAATGACTCAGTTTCGGCTTGTTGCTGCTCAAAAGGGCATAGCCGATCGGCAAAAGGGATCCCTGCATATCGTCCTTCCAACAACTTGGTTGGCAATGCGTTTAATCTAGCCAATAGAAATTTCTTCATATGGGCTTGGGGCAATTTGCCCAGCCAATATTTCGCACCCTGCCAGGCTGCCACTGAACATATTTCAGAGAATAGCCATAAGGATGGTGTGGCATTTATTTTGGCTAGATCCTCCTGCCATGCCAGGTCCTGTATTCTTCCACAAATTTCTAACTTTGCTGCTGTAGGTCCCTTACTTTGTAAATATGCTACAGAAAACCCTAAATTGGCTACCCACTCCCTCATCACACTAGGGCATGATGAAACAAAATTATCATTAGCAAGCAGGGGGAATAACTGATGGTTATAAGTATCTTGGCATTATGCTTAGTAAGTCTGGCAGTTGAGAACGTCAGGCAAAGATGGCTATAAATCGTGCATCCGGCACGGCAGCTGCTATTTTAATTTTTTTCTCAAGGAAGGGCATTGGCAAAGAGACCATGGCATTGAAGGTTTTTAATGCCAGGGCAGCCTCCAAATTACTCTATGGTGCCTCAATTTGGGCTACCAAATGTTCCTACAATTTGGATATGGTCCAATCCCAATTTCTAAGAAAACATTTACATCTACCTATGGGAATTCCCTCTGCCGCCCTTAGGGTGGAACTGAGTCAACTCAGTTGGAACAAGAGAGTTCAGTGGTATGCCCTGTCGCTCTGGCTATGGGCGGAGTTAAGTTAAGCTTCTATAAATACAAAGGCAAGGCTGCAATATCAAAAGCCTGCTACCTTGTACATATACGTACCCCCCTATTTCATGATCTTCTACACACTATCTGCTATTCAGCCTTTATAGACCTGTACCATAAAACAACTTTCCAAATTGATTAGCATGCCACTGCTTCTCCTTGGTCTTATTGGTCTTTATAGCAGAGTGGCTAAGGCCAGCTCTACCACAAAGCATTAAACTTCCCCGTAGCGGCTAGCTGCTGCCGGTAAAAGTATCTGATTGTTTCAGCACTGAGACTGAGAGAGATAGCCACTGGCGAAAAGCCACTTTGAAACTGACAATGTGGAGTCGCTGTGCTGAAGCAGCCACCAGAGTCCTAATTGGTAAGTCCTGCAGCAGCATGGGAAGTAGTTTAAAACCCACCACCCACAGACGGTCAGCAGAGCAGAGATACCAGAGGCCGGAAGTAGTCCAGAGTTCTGGCTTGAGACAGCTGAAGCATTGGCAGAACATTTGATCTGAGCTAGCTGGTCGCTTGCTGTGGAGTGGAGATTCAGAGCAGCACTGGCCAGGGAAGCAGCACATAGTTTCCATAGATCCAAAGCCATGCTGGACTGAGGAAGTTGGGAATGATTTGTGGAAACCACCCTTGGGAGTCAAAGCTGTTGCTAAGACGTGGGTTGCCTGGGAGTTAAGAATCTGCAGAACTGTGAGTGCCTGGAAGGATTGTGGGATGTGCAGGATAGGAGCTCTGGCTAGTCTGAACCTGAGCTCTGTAAAGGAGCAAGGACACTTATCAGAGCCTAACATTGCAGCTCCAAAGATAGAAGTTCTGGGACACTGTTGGAGCTTGGACACTTCAGAATCCAGACCTACTCCAGTTTGAAGCCTGAAGAAGGGCAAGAGTATATATGTGCTAGATAATCATGGGGGTGGGGGGCAGGGCTTGTGAGCCCAGAGTGACTTGGGGGTCTACGAGCCCGGCTGTTACTTAAAGTGGGATTTGTAAGCCCTAGGGAATTAGATATGTAAATAAATAGATAATGGACCAAAGAAGAAAGGACTCTTCTCCCCAGCGGCAGGGTGAGAAGGTGGGGACGCTAGGTTCCACTGTTCAGTGCAGATTTGTCATGCCCTGGGTTGGTCTGCAAACCCTTAGCACCAAACAAGATGCCACAGTTGGCTATGCTGTCACAGTCTTTCTAATTAACTATAAAAACTTTTCAATTCTTCCTTGTCACAATTTCCTTGGAAGCATACCAGTAAATGCAGTTGGTGTACCTGAGGTTATGAATGCCCCACCTGGTCCAGTCTCGTGGGATCGGTTTCAGCAGGTGTCATCCACCAATGCAGTGGAGATGCTAGGGGTTGTGAGGATGACAATGTCTGACCTAGATCCTTGCCTGTCTTGACTGGTGAAAGCCAGTCGGGAGATGTTGAGGTCATTGCTGGTGGGGGCTGTCAATTCCTCCCTTGAGGAGGGCAGGGTCACGGGTTGCTTAAAGGAGGCTGTGGTGCGGCCCTTGCTCAAGAAACTATCCCTTGACATTGATGCCCTTACCAGTTATTGGCCAGTCTCTAGCCTTCCCTCTTAGGGAAGTTTATTGAATGTGCATTGGCCCTGCAACTCCAGGGGCATCTGTATTGCACTGGCTTTCTTGATCGCTCGCAGTCGCATTCGTCTGTGGTTTGGCACTAGGGCTGTGCACCAGGACCCCATGTCACTTTTCATTTCTCGTTATTATTTTCATTATTAAAATGTGTCATTTTTGTTTTTGTTAATAATGAAATGAAATCCCAGGATGACCCATTGTCTCAGGCAATAACACTGCTACTGAAAGGATCTCTCTTTATGTTGACTTACACTTACAACATCTAGTACAAAACCGCCCATCCTACATCAAGGATACTAATGATTTCCTCCTCAAGATTGAATCCTTGAATAATCAGCATAACTTTGACAAAGATACCATACTAGCCACATTCGCTGTCACTTTTCTCTACACCAATATGCCACACGATGGCGGCATTCAGGCTCTCAAAGTATTTTTAAATAGCAGAACTTTCAAAGAACCTCCCACGGAAGTCATCATCTCATTAGCTACACTAGTGCTCACCTGCAACAACTTTACCTTTAATGACAAACATTACCTGCAAGTACAAGGTACTGCTATGGGCACTTGTATGGCTCCATCCTATGCTAATTTATGCAAACGTGAACAAAGTATCCTGGGGGAGTCTACCCACATATTAGATATGGTGGAGATACATTGATGACATCTTTGTAATCTGGACAAGTGGCAAAGAGAGTTTTGAACAATTTAAGGGCTATCTCAACACCATCCATCCCACTATAAAATTCACATGCAACAGCAACATTGATAATTCGTACATCCCTCTTCTTAGATGTCCTTCTTAACATTGAGCGAAATAAGATTAACACCGATTTATACAGCAAACCTACAGATGCTCACCTTTACTTGAATTGCAGTTCTTGTCATCCAAGACACATAAAGAAGAACATAATTTATAGCTTGGCTCTCAGGATTAGACGCATCTGTAACAACAACACGAATGACCACCAACGAAGCAAAGAACTCAAGAAGCATCTTCTCACTAGGGGCTATCCTTCCAATCTCATAGACTACAGGGCATCCATACTAGAAAGGGAATCCCTCCTACACAAGGGGGAGACTCATACTCACAAATAACACCGCTTCCCTTTTGTAGTAGATTTTCACCCAGCATCTCCTCAATATCACCTGGCAATTAAAGAAAGCTACCCATTGGTTACGAATTCACCACGTCTTCAAAAAGTCATCAACCATCCACCTTTTGTGGATTTTTGCCAGCCGCCTAACCTACAGAAACTACTTGTAAGATCAAAATTAAAATCACCTGGATCTCATCACTGTGAATCCCAATGTTGCATCACTTGTATCCATCTTAAATAAACAACCACATTCAGAAGCAGAACAACTGGTAGGACCAAGTCAAGCAATGTCATACATGTGATACAATGCAAACATCCAGATTGTCATATACAATACGTTGGGAAAACTACCACGGATCTCCGTACCCGGTTCAGAAACCACAAATCAGCTATTGTAACAAAGAAATTGGAACAACCTGTGGCAAGGCACTTTAACTCAACAGATCACACTCTCTCGGACCTGGAAATCTTCCCTATAGAAAAGCCCTCCACCCCAAAGCTACTAGATGCCAGGGAGAACTTCTGGATCTACAGGCTTGACACCCTAACACCCAATGGCCTCAACTTAGAGGACAATATCTGAACCTATTTTTTCTTGTACAAACAACTACATCTGATGTCACACCTTAGAACCTCTCTACCCTCAGTGTTCTTGGAACTGTCAGCTTGGCTCACAGCACAGTACAGTTCAAAAATCAACTGAGTTACTGATGAAGGCAGAAGCCAAAACATCTAGCTAGTCAATAAATAAATCTCTGAAGTTTTCCACAATGGAGACACGTAAAAAGTGGTCTGTCTCAGGGATCTGTATTGGGACCGGTGCTGTTCAATGTATTCATTAATGATTTGGAAAAGAGTGTTAAGAGTGAGGTGATCAAATTTGCAGATGATGCCAAGTTATTTGAAGATAGTTAAAACACGAGCAGACTGTGAGGAACTGCAATGGGATATTACAACACTGGGTGCCTGGGCATCTAAATGGCAAATGAGATTTAATGTGGAGAAGTGCAAAATGATGTACGTAGGGAAAAATAATCCAAACTATGCATACACGATGCTGTGTACTAAGCTACGAGTTACCACTCAGGAAAATAATCTGGGGGTGGTTGTGGACAATGCAGTGAAATCCACAGCGCAGTGTGCAGCACCAGTCAAAAAAGCAAACAGAATGTTAGGAATTATTCAAAAGGGGATAGAGAATAAAACTGAGGATGTCATAATGCCTCTATACAAATCAATGGTGCAACCGCACCTCGAATATTGTGTGCAGTTCTGTTCGCCCTATCTCAAAAAAGTCATAGCAGAACTAGAAAAGGTACAGAGAAGGGCAACAAAAATGATCAAAGGCATAGAAGAGCTCCTGTATGAGGGAGGCTTGGTAGATTGGGGCTCTTCAGTTTGGAGAAAAGACAACTGAGAGGAGATATGATAGAGGTCTATAAAATCATGAGTGGTGTGGAACTAATAAACAAGGAGCAGTTATTTACCCTCTCAGATAGTACTAGAACTAGGGGACACTCCGTGAAACTCATAGGTGGCAAGTTTAAAACAAATAAAGATTTATTTATTGTTTCACTCAGCGTATAATTGGGTTGTGGAATCTATTGCCAGAGGCTGTGGTAAGGACCAGTACTATAGCTGAGTTTAAAAGAGGTTTGGACAAGTTTCTGGAAGATAGGTCCATTAGCAACTATTAGCCAGACAGGATCAAGGAACATGACGGGAGCTGGGGGAAAACAACAGGGAATGGATCCCACATTGTGACCTGTTGGGTGCTTCTCCCAAGCCATCGTGATTGGCCACTGTCAGAGACAGGATGCTGGGCTAGATGGACCATTGGTCTGACCCAGTATGGCACTTCTTATGTTCTTATGTTCATATCTATCTCTCTATATATGTGTACAGGGGGAGACAGGCAGGGGAAGGTAAAATGTAACGGTAAAGTATAAGGATTGGGAAGGTAGTGTGGTGGGATATATACTGGAGGGATTTTTAGTTCAAGCACCAGCAGATTCTGCAAATGCACCCTGACAGAGCAATAGCTAACACAGAACCAGCAAGCAGCCCAGCCCTGCAGTATAAAGGGTTGCAATGCTCCCAGAGCTCCCCTGATTGGTTCTGGGAGGCAGGAGGCATTGAGCAATCACAGAGTGCCATTCAACTGCCTGGGACCTACTTGCACTGCCAGCGATTACATCCATTAGGTCCTTCCCCATCTATCACAGGCCCAATTCAAGAGTTCAACGCTGTTTCTAGCTCCGAGATGTCTGCTCCCTCCTCCCCTCACCACATTTCGCTCCAAAAAACATCTGGCAGGCTGCTAGGTGACAATGAAATCAGTAACGACTTTCGTTATCGTTATTGATTTTGTTATGTCATTTTGTTTAATGCAATAATGAAAACAATGAATTTCATTATTAATATAACAAAAATGACATGCACACCCCTATTTGGCACTGAGACTATGCTTGTGGCCTTGGTCGACGATCTGCGCCGGGAATTGGACTGAGTTCAGTCCACGCTTCTGATTTTGTTAGATCTTTCAGCTGCGTTTGACACAGTTGACCATGAGATGCTGGTGATACACCTGCGGGACCCCGCTGAGGTGGATGGGACTGTTTTTTTATGATTCAACTCTTTTCTGGCCGGAAGGACTCAGCATGTGGTACTGGGGGATTTTACTTCTTCTCCTCGGGATCTCACATGTGGAGTTCCGCATGGATCCATTCTGTCCCCTCTCTTGTTCAACATGTGCATGCACGTACATGGGTGAGATTTTGAGAGGGTTTGAGGTGCGGTGTCATCAGCACTACCTCTCGTTTTCATCTGACCCAGGCCCAGCAGTCTCGGTGTTTACCCGGTGTCTGGCTGAGGTGGGGACTTGGATGAGGATGAACAGTCTGAAACTGAACCCCAACAAGACGGAGGTGATGTTGGTGGGTAGGGGTGAGGGAGTGGAGGCTCCCATCATTGATGGGGTGTATCCCTCCCTGGTCCCTCAAGTTTGGAGTCTGGGAGTCCTCCTCGACTCGCAGCTCTGCCTGGGTGGATACCCAGGTGGCAGCTGTGGTAAAGATTGCATTTAGTAAATTACATCTGGTCTGCTGTCTTCGGCCTTATATCTCTGACTCCAGTCTTGTCACCATCATCCATGCATTCATCATCTCAAGGTTAGATTACTGCAATGCACTCTGCTTCGAGCTACTCTTGGTGATGACCCAGAGACCATAGCTGGTGTAGAATGTGGCAGCCTGCCTCCGGATGGGAACAGGCTGCAGGGAGCACATAACACCTGTGCTCCGTTCTCTGCACTGGCTGCCTATAGTCTTCCAGGCCCGATTCAAGATGTTGGTTATTACCTTTAAAGTCCTATATGGTCTGGGCCCTGCTAACCTGCAAGACCAGCTCATCCCCCCATGTCCTGGATCGACCCCTGCGGTCAGTCGGGGTCGCCCTGTTGGAGGTCCCCCAGGTATTCTGAATGGCTACCTTCGATAGGGCATTCTCAGTGGCCGCCCCATGGCTGTGGAATTCCCTCCTGGTGGAGATTCGTCTCTCTCCAGATCTCCCTTTCTTCCATAGACAGTGCAAGACCTGACTGTTTCACCAGGTGTTTGATTGTGGGGGGGAGGGATGGGTAGTAGGTGGGTGTTCCTTTGAGGAGGAGAGGAGGGGTATTTGTTTTTTAACAAGCTTCAGTTGTTTTATTGGATGTTTGTTTATTGATGGTTTTAATGGATGTTTATTTATTCTGAATGTATTTTATATATTTGTTTAATATATTTTGTTTGCCACTCTGAGCTGCCAGCAGGCAGGAGGGAGCAGTTTACAAATTGTGATCATTAATAAATAAATAAATAAATAAATAAATACCCTTGCAAAAATTTAAATGGTGATAGCCTCATCAATAGAATTCCGTTGGATAGACGTCATCTTTCCAATACTCTATTGGTTAAGGCTTTCTTGATCATTAACTGAATTCCTCTTTCATATGTCTCTTTCCCTGAATAAATCAAATCATGCTACACCAAATGTCCATCGCCTGTCCATGTTACTTTGATAGGTCTTAAATGCATAGCTTAGTATAAAATGTTCTCAAGTTTGTGTGCATTTAAGATAGCATTCTCACATTCCATTAGGGATGGGAGAACGCGGTTCGGAAGTTTGGAGTTCGGACCGAACTTGGTCTGTTCGGTAGACGGAACCGAACTTCCGAACTGAACTCAAATTTCAAACCGAACCAAATTTCAAAACTCTGTTCTGTTTGCCCATCCCTAGTGGCAACACACACAAACCCCCCTGATTTTGAATGGCCGAACTTGGTTCGGAAGTTTGGAATTTGACTGAACTTGGTCTGTTCGGTCGACTGAACTGAACTTCTGAACCGAACTCGAATTTCAAACCAAACCGAATTTCCAAACATCGTTCTGTTCGCTCATCCCTACATCCCATGTTGTTGCTTCTGTCCATATTTCTTTTTTTTTTTAACTTTCCAGTTCCCAACTTTACATAGGATGCTTGGTCACTACACCCAATATTAATTTGATACTGTCTGGTCTGAACTTCAAGTCAGGTCAATCGCCAGGTGGACTGTGAGACTTGGAATTTTAAATGTACATCTTTCAAAACCTGCATATGGTAGTATATCCTGTAGGTGATATACTAAAGGATAAACTAATGAGACCCCCTTGTCCTGTGCAAGCATAATGTCCTTGGGTGATTGTTTGCTGTCTCCTTACGCCTACTTCATGGGGTCCTGCAGGGTTCTGTCTTGTCTCCCCTCCTGTTTAATTTTATCTGAAACCACTGGGTGAGATTGTGTGTAGATATGGGTTGTGCAACCATCAATATGCTGATGACACCTCAAACAATCTGTGCTTATTCAGTGCCTGGTTGTCACTGGGGGCTAAATGTGGGCAAGCCGAATTCAGATCCTGGAACTGGCTGGCCGTGTGACTTGGGGGTGATGGTTCGGGACTCCCATCATTGATGGGGTACAGTCTCCCCTGGTTACTCAAATCTGCAGCCTTAGGGTGCTCCTGACTCTTGTGCTGTATCTGGAACATCAGGTCATGGCAGTAGCCAGGAGTGCCTTTCACCAACACCACCTGGTGAAAAAACTACACCCTTTCTTTAAGATAGAGACCTGGCCATGGTCATCCATGCTTTTCATTACGTTGAGGTTAGACTACTGCAATGTATTCTGCGTAGGGATGCTCTTGACTGAAGACCAGTTTGGAGGTGCAGCTTGTGAGGATCAAGCTTCTTTTGATGGTGGTTGGTCACCTGGAGCACATTACACTGGTACTCCAATGTACTCTTTACCTACTGTGGTCCAGAGTGGCAATGAGGGCTGGGCACCATGGCTGCCGTCATTGGCCACTATGGCTCCCTGTTCCATGTACAGTTCAAGGTGTTGTTAAAAAGCCTACATATCTAAAGGACCGCCTCCTCCATTATGGCCCCTTATGGCCAATATATCAGGGTAGGAAAAATTCCTTCCCAACTCCTAATAAGGTGACGAGCAAAGCATGTAGCAGAGCCATGGAGCTGGGAGCATTCTCTTGCAAATGCCATAATTGCACCAGGCTCACATGACATGGGCATGTATTACACAGAGGCATTCTCAGTAGTTGCTTCACAGCTCTGGAACTTCATTCCCCTGGAAGTTTGCCAAATCCCTATTCTGAGCATCTTCCAGAAGGAATGTAAAACTTATCTGTTTGGCCAAGCATTTAAAATTGGACCTCTCCCATTAAAGTGGGAGAGGGTTTTCAGGGGTGGCAGGGGAAGATGCTGCCCCTCCCCCAGCCTTGCTCCCTTCCTGCTTTTCTGGAAGGGGGAGGGAAGAAGGGAGAAAGACTGGAGGAGCAGCAGTTCAAAGAGGTGGTCATTGCTGCCTAGGGATTTTTTCCTGATTGTGGAGGGTCATGTGGAAGTTGGGAGCCAATCGGAGAGGGATCTGGCTCTGTGAGGCGCTTACTGGCAGTTGCGGTGAAGTGGCAGCTGAGCGCGAGCAAGGCAGGGGGTGGGGCAGAGTCTTCCCCTGCCACCCCTGAAAACTCTCTCCCCCTTTGATGGGGGAGGTCCAATTTTAAATGCTTGGCCAAACAGATAAGTTTTACATTCCTTCTGAAAGATGCTCCTTTCCTTACGTTAGGTATGGCTCAGCTTTGTCTAAAGGAGCTCTCCATGGCTCTGCTGTGTGATTTACTAGTCACCTTATTAGGGGCTGGGAAGGAATTTTTTGTACCCTGATATATTGGCATGGTTGGGGCGGGTTTTTTGCCTTCTCCGGAGTGGTATGTGTAGGGTCTCTGGTCAGGAAAGATAGGGTTGACTTATTTGTATGTCAGTCTAAGATTTCAGTGTTTTATGTTAATGGACTGTGGTTTGGGCTTTCCTAGCTCAGCTATCCAGTGAGGAGGGCTTTGGTGAACCTTAGGGCAAGGGAAGGCATCTGTTTGATTTCAGCAAATGGGTTAGAAACTGCTTCATGTTTGCCTGGCTTGGGGTCTTTGCAGCCTTGACACTTAGGCAGGTGGAAGGTTGGCTCATTGTGCTGCCCAGCTGCTGGGTGGAGCCTCAAACAAACTGATGCCTCTCCCGGTCATGTAACCCGGAGGGGGGGGGGGACTGAGCCCAGTATGGAAGAGGCTAGGTGGAAGCCATGACATCAGGACAGTCTGACAGGTGCTAGGACCCAGTTGACCAGGGCAGGCATGCTGCAGTAGGCACTGTGTATGGGGCCAAAATCACAGAGTGCACCAGCTCCCCCAATGAGGATGAATTTTTTCCTGTAACATTGGGATAGCTGAGGGGATTGTTGGAAAGGAATGTCCATGTTGTTGTTCATCTTGTGTTCTGAAATTATTTTAAACCACAGTCCCCTTTTACTCCAATTATGTCTTGTGTCTTCATTCTGCCTACCCACGACAAAGGCAGGTTAGCATTTGAGTTTTTGATGGGTATTTTATATGTGGTTTTATGGTTTTTATCCTCTGTATTTTATGGTTTTATGATGACGTTAGCCATCCTGAAGCTTCAGGTAAGTGTGAGAGAAAAATCCAACTAAATACAATAAATAACTAAAATAAATAACTAAATTAAATTAAATTTCAGATAAGCTCTTACCTAAGATTCTTGTCTCATCTTCTCTGCTATCCTCTTAGGTGAATTAATCTAATCTAATTGAGCCAGAATTTATTACAAAGCTAAGAACATAGTGCATTATGCTAGGTCATTTTAACACCCTCTTACAGGCAAGGAACACTACCAAAAAACCCCACCCCCCTAAATTTTAACCCTTTTAGAAGGCTTTTTTGTTTTGTAATGAAGCTGTAAAGTGAATTTGTTGTTTTTCCTGTTTGTACTTAAGCAAAATATAGAAAAAAAATCCTATATATTGAATTCTAAACACTGCCTGTACTTAAGCAAAGTACAGGGGGGGAAATCCTATATACTTTACCCAAGGGGTGACCTGGGACAAGTAGCCCGGCTTGACAGGGAGCATGCCAGCCTGAGTAAAAACACACATGCTCCCCGCTGGACCAACAGCCACAGAGCCTGGGGGCGGGGAGAACGGGGAATGTACAACTGACCACCCCCACTCTGCGCCTGGCTGCTCACCTCCAGCCATGATGTCCAGGTGGCCTGGACTGGGGGAAAAAATCCAGCTACAGGGTGGTCCACATTGGCCTGACTTGAGTGAACCCTAGCCTGGGCTGTGATCTCAGAGAATCACAACCTGGGACACTCTAGGTCAAACATCTGGCTATGCCTTCGCACACTTGCAGGTGGGGTCCGTGCACAAATATGCCACAGTGAGCCAAACTGGTCTGCTCTCATCTATGTTTTTACCCAATGTCAGTTAGGTTTTCTATACAATGCCTAAAGGTGCTTTCCAGCCACAAAAGGACCTTCATCAGGCATGTAAGAAGTCAGAAATGTAGATTGAGCAAATTTAGGACAAGCATATAAATATGAAAAAATATCAATTGAGAGGGAACTGTTAGTAAAAAGGCATTGGCTTCCAAACATTTAAATAAAATAAGGGGAAACCAATAATCAAATGAGAAAAACATAAATGCAGACTAGAATGTATGGATAACAGCACACACTATGCAGGGTATAGTAGGAAAGGTGGTCCAAAGGTGAAAGTGAGTCAGAATCACATATGACTACCACAGCCCTTATGCAAGCTAAAGATGAGGGGCTCAGAGAATACAGCAGTAGATTTCTGCATAGCACAGACACGATTCAGAATTCCTGCAATGCTCATTGCAACTGTCCCCCCACCACCACCACCACCACCATTCAAAGATAAAATTGCTATGTGGATTATTATTTTTTTGTATACCAAGATAGAGGTATAATACAAATTCACCCTAGAAAGTTAAATGTATGGCTTTTTCATAGCTCTCATTTACATTTTACTGGAATGAATGTTTCTCATGAATCCAAAGCTGCTATCAACTATCCACAAAATACAGTACTCCAAGGTGTAACATAGATAATGAAGTCTTGGAATACAGCATGAAGCTACACCTTTAGCTGACATATGCAAGATTTTAAGGTGGAGAGAGAACACATGATGGGTGTTTTCAAATGCAATGGCAGCATGATTTAACCTCCTTTAGCATGGGTTGAACCAGGTGCTGCCATCACATTGAAAGGCAGCCGCCAGATGTTGTCCCCATCCAGTTCCCGACCATAGTGGGGGCTAGCCCAGGCTGTGACTTGGGGATCCAACTGCCAGACCTGAAGTAAAGCAGACTTTCATTTCGGAAAGCTCTCTTTACTTACTGTGGTCCAGAGTGGCAATGAGGGCTGGGCACCATGGCTGCCGTCATTAGCTACTATGGCTCCCTGTCAGCTGGGGTGTGGCAGGCCGCTCTATGCAGTGTGGGACTGGGGCCACATGGATGCATGTCTGTGTGTCTTCCTGCCCCCTCTCCGGCCCAGCCATTATCACGTTAGTTTGGCAGCTGGCCAGGACCATAACAGGAGTGACTACTCCCACCACTGCCCGGATAAGTCTGCAGTGGCAGAGGGAGCCATCATTTCTTAGAGCACCCAATGTTACCTATTTCTATTATAACTTGGGCTTGTTGTAGGTGTCCTGCATCCTGGAATGATGCTCTGGGAAAGTGTGGTGGAAGTTGGAACAGAGGTGAGTACAGGTGGGGGCAGAAATTACTGTCAAACATTCTTGTCTCTCCCTGTATCAGGTTCCTCTATTGTTAAAGGAACATGCTAGAATTAACATGCTGTTTTGCTTTCCTCCCCCTCCCAGCTGCTGTCACATTAGATGGGCAGCTGATCAGAACTGCAACAGGAGTCACTACTCCCACCACCACCCGAGTAAATTCATGGTGGTGGTGGGAGCCAGGATCCATCGCTTCTTAGAACACCCAATGTTGCCTATTTCTATTGCAGCTTGGGCTTATTGTAGGTGTCTTGAATTCTGCAATAATGCTCCGAGAAAGTGTGATGGAAGCTGGAAAAGAGGTGAGTAGCAAGGGGTGGGGGCAGAAATTACTGTCAAACATCCTTGTCTCTCCCATTATCAAGTTTTTCTGCTGTTAAATTAACATGCTAGAATGTAAGCAGTTGACCCATTTTAGCTGGCAGTGGTATTTGTGTGTAAGTTGGGGAGGAATTATTTAGCAGAGTGTTGTGCTTTAATGTGGTTAATAGTAGTACAAAAGGGGAATGGGACCTTGTTTTTCTGCTTATGCTGTAAACAAGGTTTCAGGGGAAATTCTTTGAAGTGCAGAGATCTAAGCCGGCCGGTTTTGAATCCCCCCTGAGGTGCTACAGAGGAACAGTAGGTATCTGATAATGTTTGCACTTCGAGTAAATCTATTTGGGCATCAAACACAGTGTTGACAAACAAGATAAAAAGTGGATTATTTAAAAGCAGTGCTTGAGATAAACAGGAGGTTCATATGATTTGTGACGTTCATCTTGACAATATTAGCAATGATGGGACTTTTTACTCTTCTTTTCTCCAGACTGGAAAAGGAGACGTGTATGATAATTGAAATGCAAGACTTATTCCCTTACCTGTACCCAATCTCCCTTTTCTGATAAAATGGCCATGTATGTGCACAGGAAAAATGGAACTACATACAAAGCAATATCTCACTGTGGATGGTCATTTGGTGGTATGTAGCATAAATGTTTTTTAAAATATATCTCAAAAATGCAGAAGGAGTTCATACATTTTTAAGTTGTCCAGATTAAATTTGTATCAGGCAATAAGCACACACATTTTCCTCTGTGTTTGATTTTTTTTTCCTCTCTCTCAGTCTTTTTTTAAAGTAAAAAAGCAATTGATGTATAATAGATATTTGGCAACTGCGAGTTTATAGTTTTAATAATAATGTTTATCATCATCATGGGGACATATAAACATTATTCATTCTGGTATAATCTAACCCTGGAACTTTTCTATAATAGCATGGAAAGAAGAGAGCAATGCTGTCTGCAGTATTGGTGTGTGACAAATAATGTACATTACACAGAAACATTGCGGCCTAAGGCTGCGTTCTCACCTGCGGCAGTGGTGGCAGCAGCGGGAGGGGCGAGGGAAGGAGCTGGCGGACGCGAAAAGAGCCGGTGCGAACAGGGTCTGCCGCAGCTTCTCTCGCGCATGTCAGGGCACAAAATTCTGTGCTGACATGCGCGAGAGAAGCCGTGGCAGATCCCTGTTTGCACTGGCTTTTTTCCCGTTGGCCGACTCCTTGGCGCTGCTACGATTTCCCTTGCCCCTCCCACTGCCGCCACCGCTGCTGCAGGTGAGAACGCAGCCTTAGTGTTTGATTCAGCAAAATAGTTGAACGCACAACAATTTAAAAAAGCAAATCAGGGATTAGAAAGAACTGGTAAGGAATGGAATTTCCGCCTGGCACCACTCTGAAACCACCTACCATTTGGAAGTTTGTTTTGGTCAACTGAACTGCTCGAGTTCAGTCCGAACTCCAAACTTCCGAACCACGTTCGCCTATCCCTAAAGGTCACATGCAGAATGGTATTGAGTGTCAGTGGTGGTTGCGGCATCAAAAGTGGACCACTTCTGGGGCCACTTTCACCCCTCCCCCCCTCCCCAGTGCATAGTTTGGCTGTGGAAGGAAATGGCAAGCCAGAATCTGCGTGAGGTTCAGCAGGTCTGAAAGCCTCTCCCCCTCCATGCGACTTAGCTGGCAAACACACACAGGATTTCCTGCTCTGTATCTCTGTGTATGTTTGCCAGCAAAGCCGCATGGGGGGGGTTTCAGTTCGGCCAAACCCTGCACATATTCTGGCTTGCGCATTCCCTTCCACAGCCAAAATATGTGCTCTGGGGGGCAGGTGTGAAAGTAGCCTGGGAGAGTGACTCAAGATTCTCTTCCTTCCTCCCATCTCAGGAAGGGGAGGGGGAAGAGGACTATGAGCTCTTCTCCCAGCCCCAGCCCACTACAGCAACCCTGTCTTAGCTGAGCCGATGTTGCATCCACAACTCTACCCCCTCTCCTGTCTCAGGGATCGGAGGGGGAAGAGGACAATGAGTGTAGTGGTGGGCCAGTAGAGGGAGAGACATGGGCTGTGATGGTGGCCTCATGTGTACTGTCATCCCAGGAACAAGCAGGCGAGCTGGCAAGTGAGCTGATAGGTGAGCAGAGAGGCATTGGCTGTCTTTAGACATAATGTCAATGAGGAGGACTGGCCTTAGCGTACGCGGGATCCAGGGTGGGGAACAAATGCGGGTCCCCTATCTTCTGCCAGTGGTGAAGTCGCCGGTGGTCGGTGGGCCTAGGGGAGCTCCCCAGCTCAGGGGGTGATCTATGGCCAGGGGGCGGCACGCTACTCAGGCCTGGGCTTGGGGATGGGCAGAGGGGCACTCCCCTCCGCCCATCCCCAAGTCTGAACAGCCATTGGATCACTTACCTGATCCTCTGCTGCCACCATCGTCGCTGCCACCACCTCTGGCCTAGGTCCTGCACCAGACTCAAAGATTCAGGCAGGGCAGGCACCGCGGCAGCAGATTAAATCTGCTGCTGCACTGCCTGCTGCCAATGGAAGTTCCTCTGCCTTCCCCCCTCCCCCCGCTGCCTGTCACATTCTTGGTAGGGATGGGCGAACAGATCGCGGTTCAGGTTCGGCCATTCAGTTCGGCTGTGTTCGGTTCGGCCGTTCGGTTTAACCGTTTGGTTAGTTCACCAGGTTTGGGTTGGCCATTTGGTTCGGGTTTGGACGTTCTGGAAATGTTTTGTTATG
>QEPC01012913.1:5390584-5427604 GCA_003113815.1 Sphenodon punctatus
CTGATCCAATCAGCGTCCCTGGGGGCGGGGATTAAACTCCTCCTGTAAGTGACCAGCTCACAGGCTCCAATCCACAGCAAAACAGCAGCAGCTGGGGGACACACCCTGGTAAGGAGCCTCTCCCCCTCCACACAGTTCTCCCACCTGGAGTCCCTTGGTGTCTCAGTCCAAATAGTCTCTTAGCTCTCCCGCACTCACGTTGCTCACCACCTAAGGACACCGATATATGGCTGCACCCTTTATTGCATCAAATTATTCAAATTGAATAGGTGAGGGGGTGACATCGCCTATTGCGATTCAGGGTCCAGTATCAACCAATAACACATTGAACTATTTAAGAACAGGGGAGGTCTCGATATACCCTCGATAACCTCCCCACCAATATCGCCCCGTAGTCCAGCACTTAGTGTGCGGCCGAACGGGGACTGAGTCCTTTCAGACTTGAGTAAGGATTAGGGTGCCTCCCAGTAGGGGGCCATACAATGCCCTACCACCGCTCCAGGTCACCCTTTCCCAGGAAAAACAGCGCCACGCGATGCCATACCCTGCCATCATGTTAAGCGTGTCTTCCCCAACTCTTAAGGAGATGACTCCTATTTCACTTACCCTAACAGAACCGATAATGGACCCCTGCCACTAAGGAACCGCCAATACCTTTCGACGGATCCGGCCCCCACACACCTATTCTAGACAATTCAGTAACTTAGCCCTCAAACCTGCAGGTACACCTCATTACCAGCAGGGGACAGGTGGACACCATCCTTCCTAAATAATTCTAGGTCCCTATGTGTAATCCCATTGTGCCCAATTGTCTCCCCCCCAATCTCCATCAACCATTTCTTAACTTCCCTATTAATTGTCTTCCTTGTTTTGTCAATCTTTTTAGCAAGTACCCCTTCACCCCAACTAACCCTTTGAACTAACTCCATCCAAATTAACCGTACTCCTGGCATAAATCCTCCCATAAATCACTTTTTATACTCCTAACTAATTGCACCCCTTTTAAGTTTGGTAAATCATCACCAAAATGTCAGGTTTGCTGACCCGAACCCGGCGGGTGAGTTCCGGAAGCAGTTGATGCCACTTCATTCCACTTGGCATTCATTTGGCATCCATTTGGCATTCTTCGCTGCTGTGGCGGCCCACCGGCCCAGGATATGGTCGCAGATCCAGATCTTCACGCTCCTCCATCTAGCGTGCTCTGCCAAATGGAACATAATAAATTAATTAACATGGATTGGGCGTTGGTTCCATTCGCACATACGTGCGGTAAGTCCGTGACCACCAATGGCCAATCCCTTGGATATCCCTGCCAGGCATACCCATTTGGGCAGCAAACGTAGCAGCCCCTATCCTAAAGGAATGGGATCCATATTCCATACATGGGAGCTGGAGCCTAGACAGTGCTGAACGTAACACTGACATAAACTGGTGCCTGGTGGCTGGTACCCCATTCATATGACAAAAAAAATGCTCCCCACACAGGTGGCCGAACTTATAGTATTCCTGCATCACTAACACTGGGCATAAACTGACATCCCCTGACCTAGCCAACTTAACTATGTGCCCCCTTCCTCATTGATCTTATTTTGATCTTCTTATGTGCAGGGTCAGTTTCAGCATGCCAATATCAACATCCTCGGTTGCTAATGCCCTATCTGAAGTATCCCTAACTGACTCCCTTACTAACTCACTAACTCTGAAAGCCCCCAAAAATGCTAACTTGAACAGTGCCCCGAGCATACATACTTCGAACATGTTGTAACAAACTTGGTGTAACTCCCCAACAATTCTAACTAAGAGAGGGTGGTGGTGGTGATGGGTAACCTGCCATTGGTAGTAACCAGCTGCTCCCTCGCCCAGGACTCTAGCAGTCTACAGGCGAAGAAACCCCCATCCGGCACCATGTGACCAGCCATTTGGCTCGTAAAGCCCAATGCGGACAATTTCCCGGCAATGGTCTTTGGTGCCAACCCTTCTTTTCTCATGGTCATAGCGAACTGCAACACCTGTGCCTCATGGATCGGGAAACCCAAAGTCCATCCCCTCTGTGCATGAAAATGCTTGAAATGCACCGGCATAGGCAGCTTGGGTCTGTGCAGCCAAAGAACCCTTTACCGTGGGGCAGAGCTCTACAATTCAAGGTTCCACAGGCATAGGCTCTGGAATCTGGTTGGCCTGGGGTGCCAATAAACAAAAACACTCCATCTGGAATCGAGAAAGAGTGTCCGCAATCTCATTCTCGAGTTCTGGAACGTGCTTGGCATGAAATAAAATGTTGTGGTGGAGATAAGTTATGACCAGTCTCCTAACAAGGCCCATAACCCATTGGGAACGTGATGATAGAGTGTTGATTATGTGGATTAGTGCCTGGTTATTACACCAAAACAGGACCACTCTGTCGGCCAATTGCTCATACCATAACTGCACCACCACAACAATGGGAAACAACTCAAGGAACGTGAGGTCCCTTGTGATCTCTGCATCAATTCATTCAGCGGGTCACTTGGATGTGCACCAGCTGTGGCTGAAATATATCCCAAAATCCAGGGAGCCTGCCGCAGAGGAATGAACTTGCAGCTCAGCTTTAAGCAAGAGCCACTCCCTCCACACACTAACCCCATTGAATTCTTCAAGGAAGTTCAGCCATACCCCCAGGTTTTCCCTCATGTCCTTGATCACCCTTATGTGGTAATGAGGTAAAGGCTTGCCAGTGAGCTTACTGTATAGTCAGGACATGAATGCCCTGCCCGGAGCTATGACCCTACAGGCAAAATTCAAACTTCCTACCAATTATTGCAGCTATCTAACCATGATCTTCACTGCGGTAATATGCTCCTTCAGTTTCACAATCAGTGCCTCAACTTTATCTATGGGTAAACGTGACACCCCAGCCACAGTATCCAGCTCAATGCCCAGGTATGTAAGAACTGTGCTGGGTCCTTCGGTTTTTTCCTCTGCCAATGGGATGCCCAAATACTCCGCCTCCTTCTGAAAGGTGTTAAGCAATCGGTCGCACTCCTCTGTGCTGGCTCACCCCACGAAGAGGAAGTCATCCAGATATTTTGTGATGGCTCCCACCCCGGCCACTCACCGAACCACCCTTTCTACAAGGGATCTAAAGCACTCGAAGGCTGAGCATGAAATAGAGCATCCCATTGACATGGCCTTGTCATAAAAAAATCCCTCCTGAAAATGAAAGCCCCAAAGCAGAAAATTGTCCAAGTGTACTGGCAAAAGGCGGAATGCTGACTTCACGTCGCATTTTGTGAGCAATGTCCTGGCTCCAAATTCCCTTACCAAGGCCACTGCTGCATCGAACGATGTATAGTGGACAGAAGTCAAATCCTTGGGAATACTATCATTGACTGAGTGACCCTGTGGGAAGGACAAGTGATGAATCAAGCGGTACTGCCTGGGGGCCTTTTGGGGAACCATGTTCAATGGAGAGAAAACCATATCGGGCATTGGTGAGGTAGAAAATGGTCCAGCAACTCTACCCTCCGCTACTTCCTTCTGGATCTTCTGGTCGACCACCTCCTCTATACCCATGACTGACTTCAAGTTGTGGGCAATTCTACCCCGTCGCACCTCCCCAGCTGGTATCCTAAAACCGTCCCTAAAACCCATTACCACATAATTGACCTCTTGCCTGTTGGGGTGTGTGAGGAGGACCTGTCAACCCTAAGTGGGGTTGGGGCTCTTCCCCGCCCCATGCCTCCACTCCCTTGATTTCCTTTCCCACCACTATTGGGCCGGCCTTTGCCTTAAAGTCGGGCTTAGGCCTGGGGCAAGCAGAGGTGGTGTGAAATCCCCCACAGGAGGAGCAGGTTTGCTGAAATCTGCATGTTGGTCAGGGGCATCTGCCCATGCGGGAAAATGCCCAACATTTCTCAGCAGTTCCTTCTGTACTCTGCTTCCCTCAAGCCCTACTTTGGTCGTTGATTGGAGCAACCCCCCCCTCCCTTTACCAGGAGGTGTCCACTATCAGCTCTGGGGGCTCCTGTGGCATTGCTCATGCAATTTAACCATAGGTCATGTGCGTGAGTGTCCCACCTTAGCCCTGGGGTGAATGACGCCCGATGCTTGAAAGCCTTGTCGTATCTGAGCCATGCCCCTGGGGGGCCAGTTTCATAGGCCCTGCGGATAATTTCCCCATATTTGAGGAGTACCGCCCCTCTCTCTGGGAACATTTCTAACTGCACCCCATGGTAGATTGCATAGGCTGCTGGCCAGTTGGTCCAATTCCTATCTGCTATAAGCCTCTTGTATTTTTCTTTTTCCTTCTTCTCATCATCCTTTCCGGGATCTTCTATGGGATCACTGAAGAGGAGGGCAAACAAGTCCACATAATCCCCTTTCCAATTTTTTTCTCTAGTGTCCAGCAGTAAATGCTCACCTATTGGGGCAGATACGTCAGCATAGGTTCCTCCCAATGGGGCTGGCTGGAGAGGAATTGCCCCTGATTGCTCCTCTCCACTTGCCCCAAGGGACCTTGTGTCCAAACCTGGAGTGCTTGCTGGGACTGCGAGACGCCCAGCACTGGACCTCTGTTTCCTGTCCCCACTCCCATTTGCCCCAATGGGTGTGTTGTATCCACCCCTGGGACCACTGGGGTGGCAACCTAAACCCAGTCACCA
Organism: Sphenodon punctatus; assembly: GCA_003113815.1. Taxonomy (NCBI): domain Eukaryota; kingdom Metazoa; phylum Chordata; class Lepidosauria; order Sphenodontia; family Sphenodontidae; genus Sphenodon; species Sphenodon punctatus. Next base: position 5,395,225 of record QEPC01012913.1, read on the forward strand.
TTCCACCACAAGCACTGCAGAGGCTTGTTTGCCAGTGGGGTTCTAAGTCCCGCTCCGCTTGAGTTTCCTGCCTGGGTGCCGACTCCAGCACCACCGTGCGATGTATATTTGAGCCCACCCCCATCCAGGCGTGTTGGGGGGAAAGGGGGCTATTCCCCCTTGCTCCCCACGCACCTTGCTCCATGTCCTGGTGGGGCAGTGCCCCGCCTCCCCCTGACCACATACCTGCTTCTATAAGGGGGTTCTGCCTTGATGCCGCTCCACTCCCGCTCCTGGCTGCCAGTGCCCGTTCCACCACCGCGATCCTCACCAGGAGTTGTGGATCATTCTGTCCTACTCCCCCTGTTTTGTCCCTCATGGGCGGCATGTAAACACACTGAGGTGGGGGAAGACCCCCCTGCTGTATCAGGGCAGTTTCATTCTCTCCCATGCCTCCCGCTTGACCCCCTCTGTCCCCTTGCTGCAGAGGGCACAAAGGGGCTTCAGGGGTCTGAGGGTGGCCGTTGGCCACCTCACCTCTCTGCCTGTGCACCAGGGGTGCCTCGTCTGCAAAGCACACGGGGGTGACAATGGGCCTGGTTCCCCGTCTGAGGGGAGGGCGGCGCCTGTCTCCTCGTTCCTTCTTTCATTCGGCCCACCTGTGCCCTCCCCTAAACTTGCTTGGGAGAAGGCCCTGCCCAAGGCCTGCATTACCGGGGTTGGGGTGGGCAATCCTGCCCCAGCCACACCCCCATCCCAGTTTCCCATCTTGGGCCAGGCCTGAGGCACCCGTCCCCTGTCTACCCCTTCCGTTTCCTCCTGAGTGGGTGGGGTCCCTGCTGCGGCGCTGGGCCCAGTGCAAAAAAGCAGGGCCTCACAGATGGCCAAGCGCTCCAGGGCTGTCCCCACTTCTTCCTGCCTGCTCACTTTGGCCGATGGCTTGTGGCTCCCTGTAGTTTGGGCCTTCATCCACCCCCCCCTCCTATCGCTGACTGGGGCTCACTCCCAGCCCGACTTGGCATTCCGGCCTTAGGGCCACGCTTCCTGGTGGGCCCCATCTCTTCCCGGCCTCTCTTCATTCCGTCTCCTCTGCGCAAGCCTCGCCGCACCCTGAACAAAAATCAGATGTGCACGAGGCGGCTGATGTCTGCTGCTCCATTCCCCGCTCGTGCTGGACTGAGTGGGGAATGTCGAACTATGCTGCCGGCCACATCACGTGGCTCACGCAGCCAATCAGGGCTTCCCCTTTTCACGCGGTTGGGAAGGTTGCCAAGGGCAACCCTCGCCAACGCTCCAGCGGCCCGAGCTAGACAAGCACTGCAACTTTGCAGCACTTGCTCCTTTAGATGCTCCCACTCCTTTCCTGGAGCTGGGGGCATGGCAGTCGCCCCGCAGCTGCTCATTTGGCTGAGGGCAGTTTATAACAAAACATTCCAAACTAGAAATTGCCTTGTTAATTGAGGGGTGGGGGAGAAACTCCCCCAACCACAGGGCCCTTTTCTTGTCTCAGCCTTCTGGGGGGTAAGATGCAAGAGAACCCTTAGTGGTGGCAGGAATCCTTTAGCAGATCCCCTAGTGGTATGAGCTTGGGCAGTGTTGGCATCAGGGCACCTCGCACCTTCCCAAAATTTGGGGTACTTCATTAGGTGCATGCAGAACTCTAAAGCATGGCAGTTGAGGCAGCTCTCCTTAGGTGAAGGAAGAGTCTAATATCACCATTTTCTGGGATGAAAACTCAAGGGGGAGGCAGATCCTAGGAGTGTCAAGGCTGGAGCAGTTGGCATAGGAGTAGCCTTGTAGCTTTGGCATAGTTTCCAGGCATAATAGGAGCTGTCAGCAAGGGCATCTCCTTGCCAGAGTTCCTATTTCCTTGGGAATTCCTGAAACCCTAGCAATTCATCTGAGTGCTCCTGGATTTTGTGGGGAAGGATGAATCTTTGTCCTGGCCATCCCTAGCTTTAATTCCATATTTAATTAATGCAGTCTATGTATGCAGATTGTTTTCTTCCTAGTTACCTTTTCATTGACTTTCACAAAGGCTGATAGTATTCCAGTTAAAGGTCTCTTTAACTGAGACCTTTCACTCTTCAGAGGAAAAAATGCTCAAGAAGATTACCCTCTTCCCCCTTTTACCCTGGGTAATATCTGTTCCTCTGGTAATGATATTTACTGCTAGCAAATAGCAGAGAAAAATATTTGTCTCTATGGTGATAATCAACATAATCAATTTCAATAAAGGGTTTTTAAAAAGATCTTTAATGATTAGGCTTTTGGGCCAGGACATCATTTGGTGGAAACAGACTACCCACCCCCAGTGTTTTTTTACATGTGTAGTAGTTCTGTACCTGCAGAAACCCATACAGCAACAAATGTGACCCTACCACTCACTTTGAGTGGGTAGTGTCACATTTATTATCATCCATTTAACTTGGGTATCAGATAGGTGCATATTCACAGCCAAAGGGTAACATCCTGGCGTGCTTCCCCAGATCACAGGGTAAAGCAGTAACGCTCATGGAAAGCACTGTGCAGTAATTCACCATGGACTTATTTTCTGACTTGTGAACACTTCTGTCATGTGGTAAATCCATGCTGATTTGCTGAAGAGGATATTCCTAGGAACCAGTTTCATTGATAACCACAGATTTATCGCATGGCAAAAGTGTTTTTTCATAAAACAAATCTATGGTGGATTACTACCTGGGTGTTTCAATGGGTTTTACTGCTTTAAACTCTGATGTGTAAAAATACCCCTAATCTCAAACACTTCTTGATTTCCATTTGTAAAATGTGTTCCTTTTTCTTCATCTGCCAGCTCTTCCAAATGTACTCATCCCCATTGTGCACAAACAAATGCACTCCATCTAGCTGTACAATAATGCTACTGACAGGACAAGAAGTAATCAGCCAGTTATAAATTACAGAGAAAATACATAATTTGTCATTCCAGGCGAAGCATCTGAATATGATGCCAGGTGAGTATCATAGATCAGTGTCAATATTCATGATTACACCTGTGAGAAAACCCATCTCATTTTTCTGCATTTCCAATAAATTGCATGCCCAGAAAGAAGATTTATTCATTGTTAGGTAAGTACATCTGGGTATGGAGGCCATTTTTCTATATTTGTTAAGGAGAAAATCTGCCACCTTCCCAGTGAAAGGAAAATAGTTAAAGAGTATAAATTAAATTATTCCCAATGTTATTGAACCAGTGTATTCTGATTAGTAGGGATGGGACTCTGGGCAAAATTTCAGTTATACTGGTTCTCAAATCTCATTTAATCAGTTATTCTCTTGGTTCTTGGTTCTCTCGATATCAGATTTTTAACATTGCAGTTTCCCCCATTGACTTCAATGGGGAAAACCGCAATGTTAAAAATAAAAAAAAAACCAATGCAAAAAAACCAATACTACCGATACCTAGAACAAAGATATCGGATTAATCCAATAGTCCCATTACTGGATACTTTCGGTTTTTGGCAATATTGAAAGTCCCATCCTACTGTTTAGCATTAATGTCATTGTTCAGTAGCACTCAGGAGTAGAGATGAAACTAGTACCTGCAAAAACAGATATACTTGATGAATTTCCGGTACACAAATGAACCCAACAACATTGGGTACTGACTGGTATACGATTGTGACCTGATTCAGGTACCAAATGTCTTAGAATGTTGACTATTGGTCCCAGAATACTGCCTTCTGGTACCAAGTTTTCAACTTCCATGTCGATATTTTGACTTCCGAGGCCTATTTTTTTTCTGTCCCAGAAAGTTGACTTCCAGTCCTAAAAAATTGACTTCTGGTCCCAATTTTTAAAAATTCAGTCCCTATTTTTTTGTTTGACCCAATATATACCAGTCAATAATTGGAAAATTGAAAAATCAGTTGCAGAAGTTACTGATATTTTGGTTATCTGGCTACCCAAATAGGAAAGTTCTGGGGAAGGAGAGTCTGTACTAACAGGATGGGCTCCACCTTAATGAAAATAGAACCCGGCGACTGGCTCTAAAAATGAAAAATGAGGTAGAGCAGTTTTCAAACTGGAATCTGGGGGAAAGCTGGAAGGTGCTGAGGAGTGCATGGTTCAAGCTGGAGTATCCCCAAAGGATAACATTAGTTCAGGAGAATTTGAGTATCTTAATACAGAGAATAGGAAAGAAGCTGAGCGAGCTCAGGTGGAAATTGGTGCAGAACAGACAAATTAACTGAAACAGTCACTTATAACAAGCAGAATAAGAATAAAAATAATATGTTTAAGTGTCATACAAATGCTAGAAGACTAAAAAGTAAGATGGGAGAATTAGAGTGTTTTGCACTAAATGATGATAGAGACATAATAGGAATCTCAGAGATCTGCTGGGATGAGAATAACCAATAGGACACGGTAATGCCAGGGTATAAAATATATAGAAATGACAGAAGAGATCAAGCTGGTGGTTGGGTGGCACTGCATGTTAAAGACAGCACTGAGTCAAGCAGGATTACATTTTTTACAAGAAGTGAGTTGTATTCTTTTCTGAAATCTCTATGGACAGAAATTCAAAGCATAACAGGGAAGCGTATACTATCAACTAGGGCTGAAACAAGATCTTGCAAAAGTGAGAAATCTTATTGAAATCCTGATTCTTGGTTTGTCTCAGATGAATCAAGAACTGGGACTGTTTCGCTGAGTTCTCGGCAATAATAATAATAATAATAATAATAATAATAATTATTATTATTATTATTATTATTCTGCATGTGCAAAATGGCTGTGCCAGCCACCAAGCCCTGGCTGGGCCTCTTCCCTGCCTGGAAAATAGGCCCCAGAACCCTGAGGGTGGGACCTGGGGCTGGAGTGGCTGGCTATGATGCAGTGGAATGACAGCTCCCTGTGAGCAGAATGACGGCCCCAGAACCCTGATGGTGGGTCCTGGGACTAGAGTGGCAGCTTCTAGATGGCATGTATGGACAGCCCCCGTGCCTGTAACATAGGCCCCAGAACCCTGACAGTGGGTCCTGGGACTGGAGTGGCAGCTGCTTGATACGGTAGGATGACAGTTCTCTGTGTGCGGAATGATGGGCCCCAAACCCTGATGGTGGTTCCTGAGACTAGAGTGGCAGCTTCTGAATGATGTGGATGGACAGCCCTCCCTGCCAGGAACGTGGGTACCAGAACTCTGATGGTGGGTCCTGGGGCTGGAGTGGCTGTTGCTTGATGCAGCGGAATGACAGCTCTCTGTGAGCGGAATGATGGCCCCAGAACCATGATGGTGGGTCGTGGACGTGGTACAGGAGTGGCAGCTTTTGGATGATGTGGAATGACAGCTCGCATGTGGAGGGTCCTTATTTGATTACAGCATGGCCCAGGGACAGCAGCTCTGCTCCTGTTGGACACAGACAGCTATTTAGACTTAGAGGAGGTATCCAGCATCATCACTGAGGCAGGTGAGGAAATAGCCAAGAGGAGCTTGCAGGCTGGCTGGCATGGGTGGACCAGCAGCAGAGGTCCATCCGAAGCTCGGTGGTTGGCAGAAAACCCACTCAGCCAGGTCTTGCACACTTGGCTCATACTCAGCAGAACTCAAGAAGCTCTACTGCCAATTGGTCAAGCCTTTCCCAGTGGTGAATCACATGGACACCCAGTAGCAGACATTGGATTCCCCGGTCTCAGAACCCATGGCACAGCAGAGGTGTTACTGGCGGCAGCAGCAGCAGCAGCAGACATTGGATTGCCTGGTAGCAGAACCTGTGCTGGCACAGCAGAGGTGACATTGGCAGCAGCAGCAGACATTGGATTGCCACGGCACAGTACCCGTGGTACAGCAGACAGCCACAGCAGGATTTGCCTGTGTGCAGCACCTATGGAGCCAGGATGGTAGGATGTGCCAGGGTAGAGCTTCCATACAGCAGCAGATGGCAAAGCAGGATTGCTTGGGCACATTTGGATTGGCCAGGGCAGAGCAGCCATGGACCAGCAGACAACAGCAGCGGGATTACCAGGCCAGTGGGGCACATCATCCAGGGTTGCCAGGGGAGGCAGGCAGCCACCTTGGCATGAGAGGCAGGTAGGCTGGGGCAGGGTTTGAACTTTGCCCACAGGGCGGGCAAACAGGCAGTGTTGCATGAGCAGAAGCAGGCCGACTGAGGCAGGCTTTGAGCTTTGCCCACAGGGTGGGCAGACAGGCAACGTGGCATGTGCAGAAGGCAGGTAGACTGAGGCAGGCTTTGAGCTTTGCAACCTGGGCGGGAAGACAGGCAGTGTGGCATGAGAGGCAGTAGGTAAGGCAGGCTGGGACCTTGGCAGGGCATTCAGGCTGGCAAAGACTGTGCAATGTCATTTTTGTTTTTGTCGATATCGATACCAATTTCAAAGCTTTTATTTTCATTATTGGTATCAATATCGATTGGTCCCATGATCACACCAAAAAACAGAAACCAGAAACGGTATTTCAATTGCATGTGTTCTTGTGGTGTCTGTCTGGGTTGTGTGAAAAATGTGTGTGTGTTTGTGTGTTGTGGCTGTGTGTGTGGTTTGGTTAGTTTGGTTGAGGTGGTGAAATGGAGGGAGCAAAAAAAAGAAAAAAGATGAGGAAGGTGAAGGTGGAGGAGGAAGAGGCCCAGCCTGGAACATCTGAGGTGGTGCCTTCTGGCCCACACGGGCTCCTGCCTTCTGGCCCACACCGGGTGACACAACACTGACAGCACTGCTGGGAGGGGCAGAACATGGTGGCGACAGCTCTCGGAGGGACACCCATCGCCTCAGCTCCAGACATCTCCTCCATGGGAACTAGTGTGTGCCTCACTGTCCCCAATCACAGTGATGTCCTGCGAAGGGGAGTACTGGGATCCTGAGGCTGATGGACTGCCCACCATGCTGCTGCTACTCTCCCTGTGCCCCCTATAGCTGCTGCTGCTGCTGCTGCTACTGCTGCTCCTCTCCTTGCTGCCGTTGCCCGGGGATTGGGCCCTGCCTCTAGCAGCCGGGGTGGGATCCACCATCCCTGGACTGCTGGGGATCACCTCAACATTGGGGGATGATGGTGGCCTATGGTGAACTTTGAACACTGCCCCTAAAGCACCTGCACCTACTCCTGCAGCTGCAGCCTCCTGGACTGCAGACCTTCCAGTGCCCTGCATATATATATATATATATACACACACACATACACTAACTCTAACTACTATTAACTATTCTAAAATCTATGGAACTAAATGGACTATTATATCTACAAAGGCCTAGTCCTACAAACACTTTAAATTTTAAAACTGAATAACTACTACACACTAACACTATCTCTATCTGTCTCTATAACTAAGCTAATTCCTACAACTATGTATCTATCTATAGCAACTATCTAATATCTATCTATCTATACAATATTACACTGGGATGTGGGGGAAACACAGACAGTTCACAACAAACAATACAGGAAGGGGTACAAAACTGAAATGAAACCTAAATCAATCTAATCCTACTCTAAATAAATCCAAAAACAGGGGAAGGGAATCAGGGATGGAGGAGCAGGGGAGGATTCAATGAAGGGTAGGGAAAAAGAACACAGGGAGGGTTAAAAAATAAAAATAGCACCTAAATCTATCTAATCAAATCTAAATAAATGAAAATAGGGAGGTAAATGTGTGTGATGGGTGAAATAGGAGGAGGATGGCAATGGATTAGGAATAAGAAGGAACACAAACTGCTGGGAGAGGGAGACTTCTGAAAACGCCTGCTGCAGGAACAGTGGCTAGCTCAGAAGGTGTTGGAAGGGGGGAGGGCAATGACTTTTGTTACTTGCTGCGCCTGCCTTACCACAAGCTCCATTAGCTCTGTGCAGCCTAGCCCCATGTCACCCGTGTCCAATTGCAGACTGCAAAGCCAGTGGTTTGAGGAAAAAAAGGATGGTGATTGGGCAGGCTGGCTGCTACTCCAAGCCTCTCCACTCCTGGTGCCAAGAAGTCTGCTCCTCAGCTGCCCCTCCCTCCAAGTCACGTTTTTGCTGCCTGAATGCATCCAAACTCACCCGAATGATACCGAACTATTCGGTTGTTTCAGAGTTCGGATTGAGTTTGGTTCAGTCGATTCGGGTTTGGTTCGGCCATTTGGTTTGGTCATCCGAATGAAACAAGTTCGGTCTGAACTCTGAACTCCAAACCACATTCGCACATCCCTAGGACCTATGAGAAAAGGAGCTATTTTTGATCCAGTCCTATGTGGAGTGTAGGATCTGGTGCAAGGGGTCATGGTGGTGGAGCCACTTGGGTATAGTGATCATAATATAATCAAATTTATCATTCTTATAGGTGGGAGAATGATAAAACTACCACAGTAACATTTAAATTTAAAAAGGAGAACCATATAAACATGAGGAAATTAATTAGAGGAGTTAAACTAGTTAAAGGAGCAGTTGTGAGATTAAATATCCGCAAGAGGCACGAAGAAGACTTTTTAAAAACACCATCTTGGAAGCCCAGATTAAATATATTCCACAAGTAAAAAAAGGTAGTAAGAGGACCAATCTTACCAATGAGATGAAGAGGGCTATTAGAGCCAAAAAGGCTTCTGTAAAACTGGAAAGGTAGTCCTAATGAGGAAAACAGGAAGGAATACAAGCATTGCCAAATTAAAAGGAAAATGTTAATAAGACAGGTCAAGAGGGAATTTTAAGCACACCTTGCTACAGATGGAAAAACTAATAATAAAAACTTTTCCCAGTACATCAAAGGTAAGAAGCCACTTATGGAGTCAATTGGGCCATTAGATGATCAGGAGTGTAAAAGGCATTCAGGGAGGATAAGGTCTTTGAAGAGAAGCTGAATGAATTCTTTGTTTCAGCTTTCATTGCAAAAGACATTAGGAGATACCCACGCCAAAACTATTCTTTGTAGGTGAAGGATCTATTGTAAAAACAGCTCCAGATGACATCACCTTTTGCACCAACAAACCCTAATGACCACTAGGGGCATTTGGGAGTAGAGATAGTGAGATAGTGTGAGTGTCACTTTAACCTTTCCTGATCTCTGCTTCTAAGCCCCTTCCCAGGTGGGATGTGTCCAGGAAGCTCCTACGGGACTTCCTCCTTCTTCCTGACCTTTCGCCATTCCAAAATTCTCTCTCTGACCTTCAACATGACTGGCTACCATGCTGGTGGCAGCTAGCTAGTAAGACTAGGAATAGGCCTTTCCTATCACAATGTACTTCTCAATAAAGTAGTTTACTTTAATCTAGAAACAATCTCCAAGGTGTTGATTACTACTAAGCTGTTGCTACTAACAATTCAAGCTGCTTTTGGGGTTTTGTTTTTCTAACCATTAATAAAAATCCCAACATAGGGTTATGGGCCCAGAATCCTCCTGAAGATCCTAACAGATTTTTTGGAATTCGAATTGAATCTCGTTGGAGAAAAGCACAGCTTATTTTTGTACCTGGTTTTTGTTTTGGAACAAGACAAGCAGCATGGAGAAAACTCAAGGGAACTTCAACATTCCAAAGCTGGAAGGAGCGAATTTCAAAGAGTGGAGTTTCCTCATGCAATCTTGCTTGAAGAGTCAAGGTCTTTATGAGGTGCTAACAACAGAAAGACCAACGGCTGCAGGAGCTGAACAAAAGCATTGGGACAGACAAAATGAAAAAGCTCTTGGGATTCTAGGAATCAATGTAAGTCCTAAGCTGTTTATACATTTTGAAAATGTTACTTTAGCCAGTGAAATCTGGAAAAGGCTGGAAACTCTTTATAACAGAAAGAGCCCCAGCGAAGCCATCTCTATAATACAGAGACTGTGCAATATGAAACTCAGAGAAACTGAAAATCCTACTGAGCATATAAGCGAAATACAATGCCTAGCAAGAAGACTGAAGGTTTTGGGAATAGATATTGGAGACACTGGGATTGTGGCTTTTGTCTTGAACTCTTTACCAGCTTCTTATGAATATTTGAAAACTGCTATAGATATTTCAGATAAAGTTATTGAATTGGACTATCTATCTAGCAAGTTGCATGAATGCTTTATCAAAAGGGCAAAGCAAACCTCTGCAGATCAAGTTACAGCCTTTAGCTCAAAGAAAGGAAAGTTGAAGACTTGTTTTTCCTGTGGTAGTGAAAGACACTTACGTGTTAATTGCCCAAGTGCCAAAACAATGGAGAAATCTAAATCGCCCATTAAGAGCCAGACAGAGAGCCTGGAGAAAACTGCTAGCTCTAAACAGAAGGAGAAAGAGAAAATTAAAGGTTTTAACGCCATGTCAAAAGTAAAAGATGATGTGATCTATATTGATTCTGGAGCAACTGAAAATCTCCTCAAGGATATAGAAATGTTTTCAGAAATTGAATTGGATCACAAAGTACCTATTTCTCTAGCAGATGGGAGAAAGGTCTTTTCAGAAGGGCGTGGGCAAGCAAAAATCTTTTGTAAGCTCCCAGATGGTGAAATTGAACAAGTAATCATACATAAGGCTCTGTATGTGCCCTCGTTGAAAAACAATTTAATTTCTGTGAAATATGGAGTGAAAAATGGCTGCAAGTTTGAATTCATGGATGATCATTGCCTTGTAACAAGAGATGGTGACTCAATCCTGTATGCATCTCTGGGAGATAGTGAGCTCTTTGAAGTCCATAGTGTCAGTGAAAATGCAAATTTAGCAAGCAATCTCAAGTGCACCCACAGAGACTGTGATAAAACTTGGCATCGCAGAATGGGACATAGAGATGTTAATTCAATTCGCCAACTTGAGAAGAGGAATTTAATTAAAGACTTTAAACTGAAACTGTGTACTGAGAACTTAGACAAATGTGGATGTTGCATTTCTGCAAAAAGTGTTAAGCCAGCTTTCCACAAGCTAGAGGAGAGAAAGTCTCAGCGCCCTCTAGAGTTGATTCACAGTGATGTATCAGGTCCTCTGCAAAGGAGCATTGGAGGAAACCTGTACATAGTTACTTTTATTGATGATTTCTCAAGATTTGCCTATGTTTACACTTTGAGAGAGAAAAGTCAAGTGTTTGAAAAGTTTAAAGAGTATGTTGCATTGGTCAGCAACAAGTTTGGGAGAAAGCCTCAGAGACTAAGGTCAGACAATGGAGGCGAATACACCTCAAACGAAATGAAATCCTTTCTGAGAGAACAGGGAATTGAGCATGAGACTACAGCCCCATACTCTCCTGAGCAGAATGGTGTTGCAGAAAGGAAAAATAGAACCCTAATGGAGATGGCAAGATGTATGTTGAAAGATGCAAGTTTGCCAAGCAAGTTCTGGGGAGAAGCAGTGATGACTGCCAGCTATCTGCAGAACAGATTGCCAACTAAAGCCATAGAGAAAACTCCATTTGAACTGTGGTTTGGACACAAGCCTAGCCTAAATCACATCAGAGTTTTTGGTTGTGATGTGTATGCATATATACCAAAGGCAAAGAGAAACAAGTTGAATTGCAGAAGCAAGAAAGGAGTTTTATGTGGATATGTTTTAGGAGGCAAAGGATACAGAATTCTTGATGTTGAAACTGGTAATATTGAAATTTGCAATGTTGTGTACTTTGATGAAAGACACAGACCAACCAAAGGTGAATTACCAGACCTGGAGCCAAGGATCCAGATGCAAGAGGAACCAAGTGAGCAGGCCTTCAGCTACCAAATGCCAAGCTGTGAACCAGAACCAGCTGCAGATTCAGAAGGGGTTACAGAAGCTGCAGATTCAGAAGGGGTCACAGAAGCTGAGCCAGAACCCAGGCGCTCACAGAGGTCCAACAAAGGAGTTCCACCCTTGAAATACTCCTACCTCACCACAAGTGCAGAGCTGCAAGAACCCAGCACATGGAAGGATGTTGACAGGATGCCAACCCATGAAGCTGAAAAATGGAGGAAAGCAGCAAAGGAAGAGATTGAATCTCTACACAAGAACAAAACCTGGACACTTATGGAACTACCTGCTGGAAGAAAACCTGTAGGTTGCAAATGGGTCTTCAAAATCAAGCAAGATGCAGAAGGGGATGTACAGCGCTACAAAGCCAGACTAGTAGCCAAGGGATACTCCCAAATATATGGAGAAGACTATGATGAAACATTTGCACCAGTTGTCAAGCACACTTCCATCAGAACACTACTTAGCATAGCAGCTTCCAGAAAGATGCATGTTAACCATTTAGATGTCAAAACTGCATTCCTGAATGGAGAACTTGAGGAAGACATCTATATGCAGCAGCCACCAGGCTTCGAGCAACCTGGAAGGGAGAAGCTTGTATGCAAACTCCAGAAGAGCATTTATGGCTTGAAGCAAGCAGCTAGAGCATGGAATGAGAAACTGAATCAGCTACTGCTTAAGGAAGGGTTCACACAAGGAAAAGCTGACCCCTGCCTGTACTCAAGATTCAGAAACAATAAGTGGACTTATATCCTGACTTATGTTGATGATCTGATCATCTGTTGTGAACAGGAGCAAGACAGTCACGAGATTGTTGAGCACCTAAACAAGGAAGTAGAGGTGAAGGAACTTGGAAGCATCTCACACTACCTTGGCATTCAAATAGAAAAAGAAGAAGATGGAAGTTATCTTCTCAACCAGAAAGCAAAGATCAAGGATCTTTTGGAATGTCTGGGACTGACAGATGCCAATGAGGTCAGTACACCAATGGATGTCAATTTCCTGAAACAAAGGGAAGATGATGAGCCTCTGGCAGGCAACAACCAGTACAGAAAAGCGATTGGCAAGCTTTTGTACATAGCCACAGTGACAAGGCCAGATATTGCCACAGCGGTGGGAATCTTAAGCAGGAAAGTAAGTGCCCCAACCAAGAATGACTGGACTGCAGTCAAGAGACTGGGGAGATACCTGAAGGGTACCGCGCACTACGCATTGAAGATTCCAGTAAGCAGCAACCCTAGACTGGTGGGATACATGGATGCAGATTGGGCTGAAGACATAGCTGATCGCAAGTCCACCAGTGGACACCTGTTTCTCTATGGAGATGGAGCCATAAGTTGGACTAGCAGGAAGCAGTCACTTGTTACACTCTCATCAACAGAAGCAGAATACATATCAGCTAGTGAAGCATGCAGGGAAGCTGTGTGGATACACAAGCTGCTGTTGGACTTTGGAATTGAAGAGCCAAAGCCTACCACGATGTTTGAGGACAACCAGAGTTGCATTAAGCTCTCACAAATGGAGAAGTCCAAGTCTCGAACGAAGCACATTGACATAAAGTACCACTATGTTCGAGAGGCACAGGAAGAAGGGCTAATTGAGTTGAAGTATTGCCCAACTGAAGAAATGGTGGCAGATGGACTGACCAAGCCACTACCAAGGGATAGATTCCAGATGCTACGTGAGCAAATGGGAGTCATGAGCCGATGCGACAGGCGATGAGAAGGGGTGTTGGAATAACAGCTCCAGATGACATCACCTTTTGCACCAACAAACCTTAATGACCACAAGGGACATTTGGGAGTAGAGATAGTGAGATAGTATGAGTGTCACTTTAACCTTTCCTGATCTCTGCTTCTAAGCCCTCTCCCAGGTGGGATGTGCCCAGGAAGCTCCTACTGGGCTTCCTCCTTCTTCCTGACCTTTCGCCATTCCAAAATTCTCTCTCTGACCTTCAACATGACTGGCTACCATGCTGGTGGCAGCTAGCTAGTAAGACTAGGGATAAGTCTGTCGCCCTCCCCCTATATATGTGCCCCGTCGGCTTCCAGAGTTGGGGCCAGCGGGGCGGGGAGATCCCCTTTTTCTCCGGGGTGAGTCCGAGGGAAAACAGGGTGGGCTCCCCTGCGTCCCGGTGAGACTCTTCCCGCAGGCCTCAGCCTGGTACATACCCTTCCCCTTTCCCAGTATCCGGGTCACCCCCACTGTGGTCTGGTCTCCCTTGTCTACACCCCCGTAACCCTCCCCCTGATCACCCTTTTGCCTTTCCCGTTACCCCTTCCCTCCATTGTCTCATTACCCCCATGGTCCGAGAGCTGCCTTGAGCTCCGTCTACAGTTCTTCCCCCCAGTCGGGCACACACTGGTCCCTTCCTCTGGCGCCACTGAGTCTCTTGCCCCGGGTCCATTTTCCTTTCCTCCTCGGTATCCTCTTCTTTAAAGGGTCTCCGCCTGCCGCGCCCACGCCGGGCTCGCCCTTCTTGTGGCATGGCTCCTCCCCCTCACCTCTCTTCAATGTTGTCCTCTCTTCCGGTTGTTGCCAGGGCTACGACAAGCCGCTGCCTTTCCCGTCCTGCTGCCACTTCCCTGGTAAGTTGCCCGGGGAAAGGGTTGCTGGTCTCTTCCTCCTCACAACAAGGCCTTTCCTATCACAATGTACTTCTCAATAAAGTAGTTTACTTTACTCTAGAAACAATCTCCAAGGTGTTGATTACGACTAAGCTGTTGCTACTAATAATTCAAGCTGCTTTTGGGGTTTTGTTTTTCTAACCACTAATAAAAATCCCAACAGGATCGCTGGAAGAACTGTCACAAATCTGCATGTCTATGTAAGAGGTTCTAGATCCAACTGACAAACTAAATAGTAACAAATCACCAGAATCAGATGGTATTCACCCCAGAGTTCTAAAGGAACTCCAATATGAATTCGCAGACCTACTATTGGTAATTCACAACCTATCACTAAAATCTGCCACAGTACCTGAGGATTGGAAGGTAGTAAATGTAATAACAATATTTAAAATGGTCTCCAGAAGCAATCCTGGAAACTACAGACTGGTTAGTCTGATGTCACTGCTGGGCAGACTGGTGGAAATGGTTATTAAGAACAGAATTCCTTGACACATTAATAAACACAACATAATGGGAAAAAGTCAACATGGATTTAGCAAAAGGAAGTTGTGCCTCACTAGTCTATTTGAATTTTTTAAGGGTGTAAATAAGCATGTGGGTAAGGTTGAGCTGGTCAATATGGTGTATTTGGATTATCAGAAAGCATTTTATAAGGTGTTTCATGAGAGTTTCTTTAGGAAATTAAATAGTCATGAGATAGGATGCAATGTCCTATCATGGATCGGTACAAGATAGGAAACAAAGGAGAGGATTAAATGGACATTTTTTTTTAAATGGAGGAAGTAAATAGTGAAGTGTCCCAGGGATCTGTACTGGGCCTGGTATTATTTTATATATTCATTAGGGCTGAGACAAGAGCAAGTGTCTTTCAGGAATGCTTGTCAGTGTCCATTGGTACTTCATCAGTTTCCACTGTTTCTGCACTTCTGCCTAAATGGTGTGGGCCCCACATATCTGAAAGGCTGGATGTCCTTCCATGCTCCATTGTGGACCCTGCAATCAGCCGAGCACCTCCCTATGAGTACCATCTGTTATACTTGTTCATACAACAAGAGCTTGTAGAACATCCTCAGTTGCTACCCCATTGTTATGGAACTCTCTCCCCCCGAAGGTTCATTTGATCCCAGACCTAGGCATCTTCTGGAGGCAGTGTAAGACCTTTCTGTATGAAAAGTCATTTGTAGGGATGTGTGAATGCAGTTTAGAAGTTTGGGGTTCGGCCCAACTTGGGGCGTTCGGCCCATTCGTGAACACCCTGAATCCGAACCGACACCCGCTTGAACTGACTGAACAAAGTAGGGGTTCCAAATGCATTTGGGAGGGGGATGGGGGGCAGGGAGGAACCCGGTTTCCCCTCCCCCTCCAGACTGTGTGGGTGGAAGGGGTGTCGGGGAGCACCTCCACCCCACCCTGCCCAGCCTGGGATATTTTTTAACATCCCACCCCAAGGATCACCCTACCTGGTGGCAGTGGTGGTGGGCCCGGCGGCGGCAGCACTCTGGAGTGCTTCAGGTTGCTACTAAGCCTTCCGGGTCAAACCAGAAGGCCTAGTAGCAGCCAGAAGCACTCCATAGTGCTACCACTGGACCCACTGCCACTGCCGCCACCAGACCCAGGGTCAGGGATCCAACACCACCAGGTAGGTCAGGGGTTGGGTGTGGCAGCAGCGGCAGCATCAATGGTGGATCCAGCAGGTCCAGTGGCAGTGGCGCTCCAGAGCACTTCAGGCCGCTGCTAGGCCTTCCAGTTTGACCCAGGTACTAATGGGTACTAATTATAGTATCCATTCCATCTCTAAATTGCTGCACCCAAGGCCCATCACGCTGCCTAGAGGCTGAAGTGAACACTTAAATGGTTATGCCAAGCCTTTTGGGGCAGTAGGATGGACAAGCCTTAGGCATGACTATCCCATTGAAAGAGGAATGAATAATTAAGGTCACCTTAATTATGTTTAAATGAACATAAAAAAAACTAATTATGGTAACATTTCTGTTTTTCTAAGGGGTGTATCCATTAAACACTCTAATTTTAGGAAGGGCCCAGGGCCCACACAATCATTTCCAACAGGGCTCCCATGCTGATGTTATGCATGGTAGCAAGTTTGGTTGATGCTGCCTTGCCCCCATCAGCTTCCACTAATATCTCTCAATGGAATGTCCTACTCTGGCTCTTGCAGGTAAAACTATGTATACTGTTTCTTCAGCCGTAATCTGGCAATGCAATATTAATTTGGTTTTTAAGGTACAATTCTTGAGCGTTTTCATATGCCCAAGTAAAGTTTCCATCCAGCAGAAATTGACAGGCTAATCATCCACAACCACCATTAAAGTCAATGGGAGTTTTGTTATTGACTTCAAAGGTTCGATAATTTTATTATTGATGTCAATTGCAAAACTTCCATTGATTTTAGTGATGGAGGATTTTCTTCCCCATGTTGATGGACTAGTGGATCTTTTTCAACCGTTCAAGAGTATTTTTTGTAAGCCAGCTTTGAACTGGTGTTTCCTGATGTCTGTGAAATGTAAGTATCTACAGATGAAAAGAATCCTGGGACATTAAGAGTTTTGGCCTTAGCTTAAATTTTGCAATAGTCAGAGTGAATGGTTGCACAGACCAACAGAAAGGACACGATTAATGCGAACAAAATCCATAAAAATAAATAAATGAAAATCAATGTGTTTTCCTACAAAGGGGTGCAATTTCCTTCCTCTAAGGGTGCTTTCAAATGTAACTGGTGGCTGGCTGGTTTTAGTGCACTTTAGCGCACGGCACTGTGCGACAACCATCATGTCAGAAAGCAGCCGCTTTGTGGCTGTCAGATGTTTTCCCAGGCTGGATCCTGATTGTGGGCATCATGGTGGATGTTATTGACTGCCATGGCAACCCGTCAGCTGGGGTAGGTGGGCTGCTGTGTGCAGCATGGGGGCGGGGCTGGGTGGACACATACCCATGCATCTAACCACACCCTGCACGGCCTGGCCACTGCCACATTACTTAGGCAACTAGACTGGATCCTGACTGGGGTGATGGCACCAAGCACCGCCCGGGTAAGTCTGTGGCGGCAGTGGGCGCCATCAAGTTTGAAAAGACCCTCTATCTACATCAGCACCAATTTAGCTAAGATATTTTGTTCTTTCTTCAGTCATTAAAGGTAATAATCTCAACTTGTCCCTTTTGTTCCCTGCTCAGCAAAGGAGGTGAGATTAGAGAAGGTTTCTTACTGCCCCTTATATCTTCTCAGGTTTTGCCTGGATGCCAGCATAAATTAGAGCCTTCTCCCTAGGGCTGAAATGAGGATCAGTTTAGGGAGATCTCACTGAGATCTTGCTAACAGTTCAAGAGTCTCACGAGAATCTCACTTAAAAAGAAAAAAGAACTGCAAATATGCACAATGGCTGCCAGGCTGTTCTGCTCATGTGCAGCCCTTTTCCAAAATGGCACCATTAGTGTTGGTGGGGTGCCATTTTGGAAAAGGACAGCCCAGCAGCCATTTTATTTATGCATGCACAATTGCTTTCCCCCCTCCTCATCGCATTAGTGGGCTGTGAGTGCCCACAGGGAGATGGAGAGACAGATGCAGGCAGCAGAGACAGGAGAAGAGAGAAGATACAAACAGATGTGGGATGTGGCACACTTAGCTCCGGTAAGTAGATCAAGAAAAAAAAATCTCGTTGAGAATGACTTGAGAACCGG
Source organism: Sphenodon punctatus (assembly GCA_003113815.1). Taxonomy (NCBI): domain Eukaryota; kingdom Metazoa; phylum Chordata; class Lepidosauria; order Sphenodontia; family Sphenodontidae; genus Sphenodon; species Sphenodon punctatus. The sequence continues at coordinate 5,413,143 of QEPC01012913.1, forward strand.
GGCTTTTCTCAGTTCTTGTTTTTTTCTCAGTTAGCTTCTAGAAGCTTGAGTCTCAGTGAAAATTGAGAGGGAAAACAAGATCAAGTTTCAGCCCTATTCTAAACTCTGCTTAGAATGCAACCCTCCACCACAACAGTCAATATGAGTTTTGCCAGTTGCCCCGTTCCCATGCTCTGCGGATCCCATGTGGAGCCACATGTGCGTGCAGCTGCACGGGCCCAACGTGCATCCAGATATCGAGGACATTGTGCTGCGTGCAAACTGCATGCATGTGCATGCACATGAATTGCACGTGGGGATCCACAGAGCATGGAATTGCAGCCATTGACTTCAGTGGGAAGATAATTTGAGACTTTAGTTATAATGGCCCTCTAATGACCATTGCAGCCACCTAAGGCTTTAAAGCTGGCTAGAGCCCATATTATCTGGCAAAACGTTTACCATATGGATATTACTGCAACTAGAGCTGAAATGAGTACCCCAAAATGGGTGAACCCATCGAATATACCCTACCTAAACGTGGTAGTTTGAGTATTAGTCAGTGTCAATTTGTGCTCCACTGGGTATCCATTTCAGTTATTTGTTTGTTGGGGGGGGGGCGCTTCTTTTCATATTTTTTGGGGGGATTAAGTTATTTCACTCTTTCAGATATTTTGGTATTTTAATTTCACCATTTAACCAATATTAGCACAATTATACATCTACAAGCGAACAATGACATAACCAAAATACTAAAACTACAAGCCACCCAAAACAAATGACTCCCACCCCCCAAAACCTACCCTACAAAAAATAAAATAAAAAACCCAGATATGTGACTATCTATTTTGGTCATTGCTATTGTTCAGGTACTCAAAAACCCACCCAAAAATGTAATTAATATCCACAATTAATAAACCCACTACTAGTTTCAGATCTACTTGTAGTCCTGAAAACACTTTCTCATAAGCAATTTCAATAGCTTCAGCTAGACCACTTCTGAGGGTTGTGGTCATGTTATAGGTTCACAAAGTTTCAGACCACTGTGTTGAAAGGAATATCTGTGCATTAGGGAGAAAAATCCCAGCCCTCTTCTAGCAATTCTTCTTTAAATTCTTGAGAATGGTAGCCTTCCTCCTACCTCTCTTTAGTACATGGTTCTCATTTAATCTGTGAATGCCATATTGTTAATTTACCAATTTCTACTTTTCAGTGTTAAAAAAAATAGTGACACGATGCAGACCTTCATGATCACTCAGTAGACTATGGCCTAATTGAGCTGTCTAGCTTTCTGAAAGCCATCGAATAATATGATAAGCCCTAATTGATAATGAGGGCTTTCACATGATTTGTGTTTAATGCAAGACATTTTATCTTTTTCTACCATCTCTAACATGGGTGAAAGACACTATTGATAAAGATAAACTGTACAGAATTAAATGCGTCTCATGGTTGAAAAACTTTGTTGATCATTTGTATTTTGAGGACGGGGGGTGGGGGTGGGGGGCACAGAATGAAGCTTACCCTCCGGCATTCCCTGAAGACTGCTCTCTTTGTGTGCTGCTTGATGTTACAGTTGCTGCATTTCTATTGGAATTGGAGAACTAATGACAAACACTCAGGTCCTGAGGGATGGAAATTTGAATCAGAAAGTTTTGCCTCATTTTGACTGCTGTTTAGTTTTTATTTGGATGAAACAGAATACATACATAACTCTGTAACAAAATGATAATGTAGCAAACATGCTTATTGTGGTAAACAGCTTGAAGATGCCACCATATTGTTAGTCTCTTTGGTTTATTGCTGCAAGACAGTTGTGATTAAAATAAGCTGTAAAACATAGTGCCAACCAAGTGTATTGAACTGGTAACTGTTCAAGTGGATGTCCTTTGTTTAACTATAGAATAGTTGAGGGCTGCAGCATCAGCAGTGAAACCAAAAGGGTTCATACAATATTCCGTCAGAGTGACAACACAAAGTCATTTGAAATGAATTCAGTTTTAAGGCCTAAGCAGTTGAATGGTCCTTCAAGTGCTCAGTGGCCTCATTTTCTACTGCAGCAGAGACTTAGGATGATCAGTACCCTGCAGGATTACACCTGTGATCCTTGGCCTGTAGCCTAAGAATGAACATGCCAATCGGTGCAATGTTTACATTTTTTTTTTAATGTGACATCTGTCCACTAGGGATGATAGCAACAACTTATCTCCCCACCCAATCCCATCCCACTTTACCCCTTCCTGCCAAATGCTTGTTCAAATTTCACATAAATTATCAGAAAGTTGCCAAATGATGTTGACTTCTAGTCAGTACTGAATTCAAACTGGACAGTACAAGCCGTCTGCCTCGTGACATCTTTGTTTATTTATTGAACAGATGCAGCACTAAGAGTAATAGTGAAAGCTTCTCCATATTTTCCTACCAGCATGCTAGTGACCTAGAAGTGACAGAGAAATGTGCATCCATTACTAGACAATCAGCTTTTATAGTCAGTTATGGCTTTTAAGGCTACTCATATCATTCCTCAATTGTAATAAAATGGGATAAGAATTTTTTTTGCCATTAATGACTCTAAGCCAGTATTAAGGTCCACTCTCATGAAAGCCCAGCACATATTTGGAGCTGGGTTTAACATTTCGTCAGGGATAACACTACCAGATTAGCTGCAGGGACAGGTAGGGGTGGGCATTCAGATATTCATCTGTAACAGCTCGTAACGAGCCATTGCGGATTAATCTGTACTGAACCACAACAGGCATGTTTGCCACAGTTGTGGTCTGGTTTAAAATCCATAGATTTTTTTAAAAAAATAGCTACCAGACCATTCTGTGCATGCACACCCTTTTCCAAAATGGCAGTGATGCTGCCACCACTATTTTAGAAAAGGGCACACAGGCACAGGACGACCCGACAGTCATCTTGCATATACACACAGTTCTTTTTTTGTTATTTTTTTTAATGTATTAATTTTTATTTTTAAATGGATTTAAATATGGATTCATAATTCAGATTTTTATTATTTGTTATTTATATAGCACCATCAATGTACCTGACACTGTACAGTCAGTAGTTACAAACAGGTCCCTACCCAAAAGGGCTTACAATCTAAGAGACAAGGAAGAGGGAGACGAGGAAGAGGTGAACATCGGATGAAACAAGGATATAATTTAGGGCTGTAACTCAGTCTTCAGAAAACTTTGGAAATTGCCAAAGATTATGGTATTCAGTTCAGAAAGTCCAAAGTCCGAAGTTCTGAGGACTAAGACGGTTCTTCGGAAAACTCTGGAAAACGTTGGACACCTCTGCACGCATGGGGGTTTGGTGGACAGTGGAGTTTCTTCTAGACTGGAAATGAAACTTAGTGCCATATTTGGTAGGAGGGGGGTATGGGAGGGGACAGTTGAGTGATGGACAAGCCACAGGACAGGTTTTGATTGGCTGGCCAAGTCAGATGGCAAGGTTTTGATTGACTGGCAGGGCAAAATAAAAGTCTCTGCAGCCATTTTGTCCATTCCCTTTGGTCAATTTGGTCGTGTGCTACAGTGCTGCTGAATCTGTAAGTAATTGGCTGTGGGGGGAGAGAGGGGTGCCTGGCCTGGTGTGGTATGGTATGGTATAGTTTGGCCTGTCCTGTGCATAGGGCCAATGCTGGGGGATGGGGGTTACGTACCTTTTACTATGCCATGCAGTTTTAAAAAAATAATAATTGGGTGTCACATTATTGCCTGTTGTTTGGTTGGCACTTGGCACCATGAGGCTAGAGGTATCTCTCTGCAAGACTTCACTTCCCTTTGCTTGGTCTGTTCAAGTTAACATTATCACACAATACCAATGCCATGCCAAGAGGGTGCCCCTGGAGGGGTGGGAGTGTGAATCTCTGGTTTCTTAATTTTTTTACTGCTGGCACCTGGGCTTCCTGGCTTTGTTAGGATTTATTTCTCCATGCAGTTGCAAACTGTTTTGCAGGATCTTGTGTGTGTTGTCTAGGCTATGGCATGGCACACAACAGAGCCTAATTGTAAAGTGTATCTTCTACTGTTCTACCAGCTGCTTGGCACGATGAGGCCTGATTGGGATCTCTCTGCCTAGCTCCACTTCCTTTTGCCCGGTCTATTCAAGTTACCCAGTGCCACAGTACCAATGCCATGCCAAGAGGGTGCCCCTGGGGGAGGGGGGTGAATATCTAGTTTCTTAATTTTGTGACTGCTGGGGCCTGAGCTAGCTGGATTTTGGTGGGATTTATATTCCTTCATGCAGTTGCAGACTGTTTTGCTGGGTTGTTGTATTCTACTTGAGCAAATGTACCTTGCTAGCCTGCATTTTTGTGCACTGCTTGGTTGGCATAATGATTAAAGTGGGTGTACTCACGGCTTATGGTGAGCCATGCTGTGTGTACACTACTGTTGGTTAGTTTTTATTTCTGCATGTGTTGTTTTGCACCCTGAATGGCTAGACAATTTAGTGGGAGGGGGAGGGAGGAAGGGGTGATGTGCTATTGTGCACCCTGACTGGATAGGCAATGAAATGGCTGCAGCTGCTGCACATGGCAACACATGCTGAGATACCGACCTGATGCCAAATAGTTCAGAAGTTTTCAAAGTTTTCCAAGGTCCGGAATTCTGAGTCCAAATTCTGAAACTTTGGAAACAGTGCCAAAGGGTCGCTGAGTACTGGGGCCGATTACTCGAAACTTTGGTATTCGACCCAAGTACTCAAAAGTACTATTCAGTACAGCCCGAATATATTAATGAGTGTGAGAAGATGCAGGTGCACGTGCTTAACTTAGTTACAGGGAAGAGAGTCTGAGCATGGAAGGGAGGAAGAGGATGCAATTTCACTCATGATGAGTCAGGGAAAGCCTGACAGAAAAGGTAGGTTTTCAGGAGGGATTTGAAAGTTAGGAGGGAGGGAGAAGAACAAACGTATCCAGGGAGCAAGTTCCAGGTATAGGGGGCAGCAAGAGAGAAGGTGAAAAGATGTTTAGAGGAGCAGGGTAGTCACAAGCAGGAGAGGGTGGGGGCAGAGGAGGAGTAACGCTCCCTAGCAGAAAAGTGGTGGGATACAAGAGCAGAGAGATATGGGGAAGCAAGGCCATGAAGAGCCTTGAGGGTGAAGACCAGGAGCTTTTGTTGAATGCATTCCCATAGAGGAGGCCATTGTAGGGTGGAGAGGAGGGGCTGAATGTGGTCAAAGTGACGAGCAAGGAGGATGACTTTGGTAGCAGAGCTCTGAACGGATATTGGGGGGGTGGGGGGGCAGATCATAACAGAGGAGACCAGTAGTCAAAGGGAGAGATGACTAAAGCATAGACTAGGGTTTTTGTAGTGGAAACACTACAGTAGGGCAGGGCCAAATTTTAGCAATATTATACAGAGCAAAGCAGCAGGATTTGGCAACAGCCTCTATCTGAGTCGTAAAGGAGAGGGAGGAGCCAAACATAAATTCCAGGTTACATGCCTGAGGGACAGGCTGGATGGTGACACCCTCAATGAAAACTGAGAGAGAAGTAGGAGGGGAGTGTTTTGTGGGGAAGATGACTAGTTCAGTCTTGGCTGTATTGCACATCCACATTTAAATCTGGAACTTATAGATATTATTATTTATTTATTTATTTATTTATTAAGCATTTACATAGCTCCAGCAATGTACCTGGCGCTTTACAAAATAATAGAATAGACACGGTCCCTGCCCTAAGGCTTACAATCTGAGAGACAGAGGGGAGGCGAAGGAAGAGGAACAGAGGGAGAGACTAGGGGTGCAACATTCACGAAGATGCGAGGTCTCAGGTGCATGTGCTTGGTTTCGTTACATCGAGAATGATGGCTGAGGATATGAGTACGCAGACCTCAGGTAACAGATTGTACTGAATGGTAGATATATCAGCAGGAGTTAGGAGAGGGGAATAAGGAGTCGGGGAAGGCAGAGCGGAAGAGGTGGGTCTTGAGGAGGGATCTGGAAATACAAAGGGGAGGGAGTTCCAGGTGTGAGGGGCAGCTAGGGAGAAAGGACAAAGGCGGTTAGCGGAGCAGGGGAGCTGTGGGAGGGTGAGAGAGGGGACAGAGGAGGAGCAGAGTTCACGGACTGGAGTATGGAGGGAAATTAGCGCAGAGAGGTAGGGGGAGCAAAGTTGTGAAGAGTTTTGTAGTAGAAGTGTGCACTGGCCATGGCTAAAGCTAGAGTTAAATAAGCAAATTCAGTAGTAGAAGTGTGCACCGGGGGCCCATGTTGTTTTCATTTTTGTTTTTGTTTTTTAAGTCTGTCGTTTTTATTTTCATAAATATCAAATTTTTGTTTTTGTTTTTGCTTTCGTTTTCGTTTTCCATTGGTTTCAATGGAAAACACATTTGTGGATGTAACCTTTTTATATTTAAATATATTTGTCTGAATCTTGGAGAGATAATACTTCCAATGGAATTCATTAAGTGTACCAAATTACAAAACAATTGGATAAAGGAATACAATTTTAGAAGCAGTTGAATTATATTATTTTGCAAAAATCTTCATATACATTCTTAACCCTAACTTCTTTGTTTCACATTCAATGTAGATGATACTTGGCACATTTATATCCCTTCCCATATTTACTATCTCTTCCAACTTTCAGAAGCATTAGATAAAGGGTTCTGGTGGTCTAAGAAATTAACGTATATATGTATATCTGACTGTAACATCTTTGTAGTTCAACCAGTATACATGAAATTTGACAGGGCTGTATATCACACTTTCATGGTCATGACTCATCTCTGTCAAATATTATAAAGATGTGATAAAGGGTACCAATTGTATATGCCTTTACAGCCTATGCCAGGAATTATCTTATGTGTCACTGTGGTATAAGATCTGTTTGTGATGCCAATTGGCTAGCAGAAATGTCAGCCAAATATCCTCATTCTGTGCTGTGACCATCACAATATCTCTCCCCCACTTGTTACTGGAAAGTCAGAAGCATCTGTTTAGGAAAGAGCCAATTGAGATTCTCTTACGTTCTCTGTCACAGTGCTGCAGGATGTGATTGAGATGATAATTGGCCAGCCTGGATGAGTAAACTATGTCTCCTGATTTTTGGGATGCTATTCCCAAAATCCCAGATATGTCCCTTATATGATCACCTCAGGGCTTCCCCCTATGCCCACCTCAAAGCCACTACCGATTGGTCCTGTAAAGCTAGAAGCATGCAGTAATTGGCCAGTGAATGTGTCTGTCAGTCTTTTGGGTTGCTCCACATCCTCCCTCCTACAGCCTCTCTCCCCCTGCCATGCCTGGTGCCTGCCTCTGACTGGCACTACACGTGTTGCTATTTATCTGAATAATGGTCTTCAAGGGGACAACATAAAGTGCTTATACAATTGTGTCCCTTTATCAAATTGTCCTGTACTTTGGCAGAGATGGCAGGGAAGGTATATGGTACATTACTGCCAAATATCCTGTAACCAGGACAGAATATAAACATCTTACAGCTGGAAATGTATTTTCAAGTTAATGTCTTATACCATCAGGACCCTTTATCCAATCTTTCTGAAAATTAGCAGCTTTGTTAAGCTTATGGAAAGACATAATATCCAGATGTTTTATGCAAATTGGATGGAGGATAAAGAAGATGTAGCTATGAATGTGTATGGAACCTTTCTTAAAATCACAACATTCAATTGCCTCTTAAATCGTTTTCCTTTGCCTAATAGTTTTGAATTTGGTACACATATTACCCTCCATTGGGGACATAACCTCCCCAAGTTTCATTAGAATTTAATAAGAAAAAAAGGTATATCTGGAAATACGTTTTTCAGTGATTTCCCTTTATTTCAAAAACAAAATGTCTTTTTCATTACTATTTTCATTATTATTATTTGTTGTTTTCCTTATTACAATAACGATAATGAAAATGACAATTTTCATTATCGTTTTTGTAATCATGAAAATGACATGCACACCCCTTCTTTATAGGTGAAGACTAGGAGCTTGTGCAGAATACGTTCAGGAAGGGGGAGCCAGTGAAGAGAGGAGAGGAGGGTCTGAACATGGTTGAAGCGATGGGTGAGGTGGATGACCCTGGCAGAAGAGTTCTGTCAGAACAGAAGAGTTCTCCTCAGAAGAGCAGGATCAACAGGAGGTTACAGTAATCGAGGCGAGAGATGACCAGGGTGTCAACAAGGATTTTGGCAGTGGAGACAGAGAGAAAAGGGTGAATCATAGCAATGTTATGGAGGGAGAAACAACAGGATTTGGCAACATAGTCGATGTAGAATTTAAAAGAAAGGGGTGAGTCAAAGATGAAACCTAAGCTATGGGCTTGGGGAATGGGAAGGATGGTGACCCCATTGATAAGGATCGACAGGGAGGAGGGAGAGGAAGGATACATATCCAAAATAGATACATACCCATAATTTCATCCATAAGACCATCCCTTGGTACAGGCCATGGAGGAACAACATTTTGGTACTTGAAACACTACAATTGAGAAAATTTGCTCCCAATTTATTTTTAAAACTCAGGAATAGTTTCATATAAGAAAGTGATATTTTGCTTTCTGTGTACTTACTTTGAAGTTAAGAGCATCATTTGCAATGATAGTAAGTGGGCAAAGCCACACAAGACAGGACAGGCTCAATCCCCTGTCCTCCTCTGGGAGGGCCAATGTAGCTGCCTTCTCCGGATGGCATGTCAGCTGGCTGCCTGTCCCAGAGCTGGGTGAACATCTGGTGACTGCTGGCCATACGATCTGTTACATTGCATGTTAACATTGCCCAAAGTGGGATAACACTGCTCAGAGTGTGTTAACATCTTGTTTGGCCTCACCCAGTGTCTCACGATCAATTAGAGCTGAAATGGATAGCAAAAAAATTATTTATGGTTAACATCTGGTATTCCAGATACCTTGATAAGTAACCAGGGCTTAATTTGTGGGGGGTTTGCTGGGACTTGCAGTATTTTTATTTATTATTTATTCATTTATTTAGATTTCTTGGCCACCCCCTCCTGCTACAGCAGCTTGGGGTGGCTCACAACAACATATTATAGAAAATACAATATAAGCATAAATAACACATTAATAAATTAAAAAATACAAGTATCTGTATAAAATCTATAACAAAACACATCCCATGGCAGAGCTAACCCCTCTCCCAACCCCCCCCCCCCATCACCCATCTCCCTCGCTGAACAGCCAGATCTTACATTGTCTTCAGAAAGAGTGGGGGAGGGTCTGGGGCTGGGTGGACCTCCATTGGGACAGAGATCTGCAGTCACGGTGCAGGCAATGGGGACCCCCCTCATTGTCGCCACCCGAGATACTCAGGGGATTCTGAGAAAGGGTGCCTCCGGCTGACTACAGGGGTCGATCTAGGACTCGGGCTGTGAGGTAATCCTGCAGATAAGCAAAGCCCAGGCTGTTTAGGGCTTTAAAGGTAAAAAAAACCAACACCTTGAATCGGGCCTGGAAGACTATAGCCAGCCAATGTAAAGAACGAAGCATTGGTGTAATGTACTCATGGGAACCCATCCCTGTAAGGAGACAGGCCACCATGTTCTGCACCAGCTGCAGTCTCCAGACCGTCACCAAGGGTAGCCCCATGCAGAGTGCGTTGCAATAGTCCAGTCTTGGGGTGATGAAAGCATGGATGATGGTGACTAGATCTACATCCAAGACATACGGCCAAAGCCATCACACCATATGTAATTGGAGAAATGCTCCCTTCACCACAGTCACCACCTGGACATCCAGGTGGACCTGTGAGTCGAGGAGCACCCCCAGACTACAAACCTGATGGACCAAGGGAGGGCACGCCCTATCAATGATGGGTGCCACCACTCCCTCAGCCCCTCCCACCAGCATCACCTCCATCTTGTTGGGATTCAGCTTCAGGTGACTGGCCCTCATCCAGTCCCCCAAAGCCCTTAAATACCAGGTAAGAAGTGGAGTTGGATGGCTCCATGGGTGGGTGATGGGTGGAGGTGGGTGTGCGCCGGGAGTTCACACACGCACACAGCCACTGCTCATGGTGTTTCCATGGGTGCACACCCATCCCCCCACCCACTGCTGCGTGGAGCTCCCCCACCATTGCACACCCGCCCACACTCCCAGCAGGGGGTGGGTAATCAATTTTTAAAAGGCCATTGAGTTTTTCTGCCCAGAAAGAACCAGAGCCATTCAAGAACATTACTGCCCACCCCAGCTCGGTCTTGCAAGCGAGTCACTAACATCTCATGGGCAGCAGTATCAAATACAGCTGAAATATCTAACAGGATCAACAGGGTTGATCGACCCTGGTCCAACTCATGGTGAAGATCATTGACCAAGACCACAAGCACAGTCTCAGTGCCCAAGCCAGGATGAAAGCCAGACTGCAAGGGGTCCAGAAAATTGACACAGTCTAGATGCCCCTGAAGCTGCCGAGGAACCACCGAGACTGGTTGATAACTGGCCAGGGAGTCAACATTCAATGATGGTTTCCTGAGCAGAGGTTGCACTACTGCCTCTTTGAGACCACCCAGTACTCTGCCCTTCCTAAGGGAAGCACTGACCACCCAGCCAACAAAGGCCCCAGCGTCTCCCGGGTGGCTTTAACCAGTCAGGATGGATATGGGTCCAGTTCACCACAGGTGACCCTAACATCCCCCCCCCCACACACACAAAAGGGCATCCTCCATATCAGAACAAGGTGGGCCTTCCATTACCTCTGGTTCTCTTACTGCTACAAGTGTGGCATCGAAGTTGTGGTGAATTTGATCGATTTTATCCACAAAATTGTTGACAGAAATGTCACAGCAAGCACTGGAAAATTCTAGTTCTGGCAGAAGACTGACCAGCCCCCTCACCACCCAGAAAAGCGCAGCTGGACGTGACTTTGTGGATGCTAGCCTGCACAGCCATGGGATACGTTCGTAAACTAACTCTATGCCACAATCAGTTGGCTTCAGTACGTGAGCGACACCACGGTCGCTCCTACCACCACCCTTATAGCTTCATCCATCACAGGTCCTCCATAAACCAATGGGACCTGCATTGTCGGCAGTCAGGGTGTGGGCGCCTAGAAGCTGTTCGATCAATGGCCTCTGTCAGCAGAGTATTCCAGAGACCCATCGAGCGAATGGTCATTCAGATCAGAGTAACTCCCTGTGAGCATTCCAGAACCTCTCTGGTTCCATAAGTCTCTGGGGGAGAACCAACCCAACTGGTTCTATACTTTTCCAGGGGCTGAAATATTCCAGGAGTCTGACCTGAAGGAGGTAATGATCCGTCTATGACAAAGGCACCATCTATGACAGCTGACACCTCCCCAACCAATGGATCCCCCACCTCAAGGACTGTGGGGAAATAAAACAGGTCCAGAGTATGCCCTCCATCATGTGTCAGGCCAACAACCAACTGAGACAGTCCCATGGTTGCCATGGAATCCATGAACTCATGCTCCACTCCCCCCCCAAGGCTGACATCAGTGGCCCCCCCNCCCATGGCAGAGCTAACCCCTCTCCCAACCCCCCCCCCCCATCACCCATCTCCCTCGCTGAACAGCCAGATCTTACATTGTCTTCAGAAAGAGTGGGGGAGGGTCTGGGGCTGGGTGGACCTCCGTTGGGACAGAGATCTGCAGTCACGGTGCAGGCAATGGGGACCCCCCTCATTGTCGCCACCCGAGATACTCAGGGGATTCTGAGAAAGGGTGCCTCCGGCTGACTACAGGGGTCGATCTAGGACTCGGGCTGTGAGGTAATCCTGCAGATAAGCAAAGCCCAGGCTGTTTAGGGCTTTAAAGGTAAAAAAAACCAACACCTTGAATCGGGCCTGGAAGACTATAGCCAGCCAATGTAAAGAACGAAGCATTGGTGTAATGTACTCATGGGAACCCATCCCTGTAAGGAGACAGGCCACCATGTTCTGCACCAGCTGCAGTCTCCAGACCGTCACCAAGGGTAGCCCCATGCAGAGTGCGTTGCAATAGTCCAGTCTTGGGGTGATGAAAGCATGGATGATGGTGACTAGATCTACATCCAAGACATACGGCCAAAGCCATCACACCATATGTAATTGGAGAAATGCTCCCTTCACCACAGTCACCACCTGGACATCCAGGTGGACCTGTGAGTCGAGGAGCACCCCCAGACTACAAACCTGATGGACCAAGGGAGGGCACGCCCTATCAATGATGGGTGCCACCACTCCCTCAGCCCCTCCCACCAGCATCACCTCCATCTTGTTGGGATTCAGCTTCAGGTGACTGGCCCTCATCCAGTCCCCCAAAGCCCTTAAATACCAGGTAAGAAGTGGAGTTGGATGGCTCCATGGGTGGGTGATGGGTGGAGGTGGGTGTGCGCCGGGAGTTCACACACGCACACAGCCACTGCTCATGGTGTTTCCATGGGTGCACACCCATCCCCCCACCCACTGCTGCGTGGAGCTCCCCCACCATTGCACACCCGCCCACACTCCCAGCAGGGGGTGGGTAATCAATTTTTAAAAGGCCATTGAGTTTTTCTGCCCAGAAAGAACCAGAGCCATTCAAGAACATTACTGCCCACCCCAGCTCGGTCTTGCAAGCGAGTCACTAACATCTCATGGGCAGCAGTATCAAATACAGCTGAAATATCTAACAGGATCAACAGGGTTGATCGACCCTGGTCCAACTCATGGTGAAGATCATTGACCAAGACCACAAGCACAGTCTCAGTGCCCAAGCCAGGATGAAAGCCAGACTGCAAGGGGTCCAGAAAATTGACACAGTCTAGATGCCCCTGAAGCTGCCGAGGCACCACCGAGACTGGTTGATAACTGGCCAGGGAGTCAACATTCAATGATGGTTTCCTGAGCAGAGGTTGCACTACTGCCTCTTTGAGACCACCCAGTACTCTGCCCTTCCTAAGGGAAGCACTGACCACCCAGCCAACAAAGGCCCCAGCATCTCCCGGGTGGCTTTAACCAGTCAGGATGGATATGGGTCCAGTTCACCACAGGTGACCCTAACATCCCCCCCCCCACACACACAAAAGGGCATCCTCCATATCAGAACAAGGTGGGCCTTCCATTACCTCTGGTTCTCTTACTGCTACAAGTGTGGCATCGAAGTTGTGGTGAATTTGATCGATTTTATCCACAAAATTGTTGACAGAAATGTCACAGCAAGCACTGGAAAATTCTAGTTCTGGCAGAAGACTGACCAGCCCCCTCACCACCCAGAAAAGCGCAGCTGGACGTGACTTTGTGGATGCTAGCCTGCACAGCCATGGGATACGTTCGTAAACTAACTCTATGCCACAATCAGTTGGCTTCAGTACGTGAGCGACACCACGGTCGCTCCTACCACCACCCTTATAGCTTCATCCATCACAGGTCCTCCATAAACCAATGGGACCTGCATTGTCGGCAGTCAGGGTGTGGGCGCCTAGAAGCTGTTCGATCAATGGCCTCTGTCAGCAGAGTATTCCAGAGACCCATCGAGCGAATGGTCATTCAGATCAGAGTAACTCCCTGTGAGCATTCCAGAACCTCTCTGGTTCCATAAGTCTCTGGGGGAGAACCAACCCAACTGGTTCTATACTTTTCCAGGGGCTGAAATATTCCAGGAGTCTGACCTGAAGGAGGTAATGATCCGTCTATGACAAAGGCACCATCTATGACAGCTGACACCTCCCCAACCAATGGATCCCCCACCTCAAGGACTGTGGGGAAATAAAACAGGTCCAGAGTATGCCCTCCATCATGTGTCAGGCCAACAACCAACTGAGACAGTCCCATGGTTGCCATGGAATCCATGAACTCATGCTCCACTCCCCCCCCAAGGCTGACATCAGTGGCCCCCCCCCGCACCCCCCAAGGCAAGGCTGGCATCAATGTGATTGTTGAAGTCCCACAGGACCACTGTCTTCGGTGACTGCAACATTACCTCTAACACCAGCTCTTCTAGAACATGCAGAAATGCTTCCATACAGATAGGTGCACGGTATACTAGCAGCATCCCTAATCTGTATCCAGCCAAATCAAACACAAGATGGAGACCCTCTATACCAGACCCAATTTGCACAGGATACCTCTTCACAGTCCAAGTATCCTTGAAAATAATGGCTAAACCATCCTCCCACCCCTTCAGCCGTGGTTGATGCTGTTTGGAGTACCCAGCTGGAACTAGGTCAACAAGAATTGGCCCTGTCTCAGTGTCTAGCCAGGCCTCCGTAATACACACAAAGGTCGGCTGCCTGGTCCAGGATTAACTCCCAGACTGTTGTTGATTTATTAACAACCAACCTCGCATTAAGCAACATCAAACCCAGGTCAGGGGCCCTCTGGTCATCAACCACCTTACCGCCTGCCCGGAAGACAGCGAGAGGGACAGGCACCAAACACCTGTCCCGTCTCACAGATCTAGTCAGCCTAATCATGACCCCATTGGCTGTGAGCTCCCACTGCCCCTCCCCCCAGTTGCTGTCCCGCCAGGCACCCCACCCTCCTACTCACCCCATACTGCTCCAGGGGATCACTCCACACCCCTCCCACC
>QEPC01012913.1:5430040-5461825 GCA_003113815.1 Sphenodon punctatus
CCTAAAGGTGCACAAGCCTGGAGATAAATGAACCTCCCAGGGAGGGAGTTCCACAGTTGCAGAGTGGCAGGTGAGAATGCACTCCTCATCATGGAGACCAAGTTAAAAACTGGTACCTCCATATAGGCATCCCCAACTGACCACAAAGACCACGATGCCATGCCATGCCACAGACAAAGGGGCCAATCCCATGCCCCATGGATCCCATCCACAGCTGTGCGTTCTTGCACCCATGTGGAAACCACATGAATCCCCATTGCTGGCACATTGTGCCAAGCAGAAACTGCACACAAGTGTGGATGTGTGCAGGATCCGTGGGGCATGGGATCAGCCCCAATGTAATGTACCCTATTTTCCAGGATGGTGTCAGGGACCTCTAGCATGTGGAATGACCATTTCATGCTTCTTACAAGTGTTTTTGCCTATCTAGTAGCGTCATCTCCCCCTCCCCTACCAACGTGCAGGTTGTGCAGTTGCAGGGGTCTTCAAGTTGTGTGGCTCTTCCTTTTGTTCGTTTTCACAACTCAGTAGTCCAATGCCAATGGGAAAAAGATAGCACATCAAAAAATGGAAAAGAAGCTGGAACAGAACAGTTTATGAAGGCTGAGGCACCTTCTTTCAAGGTGAGGGAAGGGGGAGCTGATCAGAGAATAAGCGACCAACATCCTCACCCAACCCTGGGGGGAGGGTGGCAGGAACTGTGCTACTAAGCAGGATACATGTCTTGCAGTCCTTAGTCAGTGCTAGGGACCTTCCCCATGGAGAAAGTCCCATTGATTTCAATAGAATTAGGACTGTACCTTTCAGTCTACCCCTCTGCTCACAGAACTCACCATACTAATTGCCTGAGAGCTGTAAAGTGGGTACCGTAAATAGTACTGTTAATTTTCACTTTTCACTGGGGATGTATGTTATGACACAGTTTCATTAGCATTGTTGTGTCACAGTGGAAAATCAAGCTCAGTGGATAAAGTTAAATTACTAGGCATACAAGGCTATTTCTCAAGCTTCCCTCCCAACAGTCTCTCAAAGAGGTTTTTTCATTTTGGACTTTGATAGCCAGCTTCCCTCACAGAACAATATGTATACTGCAGAGTTCTTCACAGAGCAGTTATACTGAAAAAGCCTTGCAACACTTTCCCATAATAATACAGTAGAATCCACTTTATTGGGCCCCTGATAAATATCATGCTGTCTTAATTGGGACTATTGGCAGGGAAAAGATTCAGTGCAATGTATTTCAGTGTCTCTAAACAATGGTTAAATGACTCAACTAATCTGTTTAAATGGTACACCTGTTGTTGTCTGAAAGCCCTTTACAGTAGTTTGCAAGTGTAAAATGGTATTTTCCAAAATAAACTTCCCACTGTGTGGTCCCTTACACATTTCATGCTGCTTACCTGTACTACTGCTGCTAAATGAGATTTTACCTTAATATAGTTTTTAAAAAATAAAACGTTTCTGTGCTTTTGATCTTGCTTATTTTTAAAGCAAGTATTACTATGAGTCTCTGACCATCAGTACAATCATTTAATTGACACATTTTGGACTTTCAGCGTGTTGTGCCAATTAACAGGATTTAATAAAGGATAACACTGAATATATAGATCCAGATATATTTCAGAGCAGGTTTGAATGGCTATCATATTTTCATCTCCTTTTTTTGGATTACAACTTTAGCTTGTTGGCAATGTTTTACTATTCACTGTGGGTGACTCCCAGGTGCAAACATTACAAGAGCCTTCTATTTTATTCTTATGATGCAAGATTTCCCTTTTTATACGACTTATTTGTTGTTACAGATACAATTCAGACAATAATTATTTCTCAGAAATATATTTAAAATCTATTGCCTCCCTTCCCTTTGATACGTAAGTTCAGAAACAAAGCAGGAAATATATTAATTAAAAAAAGGAGTGGAACTTATTTATCCTGTTTTCGTGAAGGCTATTCAAAATCAAAATGGATCTCTTTTCAAAGTACAGTGCCCTGTCCTAGTGATTAATGTGGATTTTTATATCTGTGGAAAACTGGCATTTGTTTAACACTAATTGAGCTATTATCTAGCTATGTGCAGTGCTTTTTAATAGATCAGCACTAACTTTTGCAACAGGTGTGTAGCCACTAGCCACAGTAATCTAAATCCCCTCAAAGCACTTTTAATTATTGGCCTGCATAACTGAAAGTGCGGACCAGTGAACAATTGACTGAACCAATTGTCCTCCAGTCTCTGAAAGGACGAAATGGAATGCTCTGAGGGCTATTGAACTCTTTGGAGCATTGTGGGTCTGATGCTAAAATACACCAGTCAAAACAAATAACTTGATTTAATGAGGGAACATTAAACCCAAATTTCTTAAGCATCTCCTACCCAAAGGAGTGGTTTAATAGCAATCCAACTCTTTGTATGGCCCACCTGGGTAAACTGACAGTGACTTCTTAACACATCCAAGACTAAATTTCTCATCTGCCCCCCTAAACGATCCTCTCACTCTAGATTCTCTGTCTTCATTGACCATGTCACTATCTAGCCCATTCTCTAGGCTCATAGCCTAGTTGCTCACAGTTCATCTTTGACTCCCCTTACCTTTACACCACATATTCAGTCTGTTGCTACAGCCTGTCATTTCTCCCCGCATAACAATGCTAAAATTCGGCCTTCTCACTGCTAATTAAGACTCTCGCCTAGGCTCTAGTCATCTCTTGCCTTGACGACTGTAAAGTCCTTCTTACCGGCCTTCCCCGCTCTCACCTTGAACCTCTCTCTTCTGTGTTCAGCATTCCACAGTCAAGGTCATCCACCTTGTCTGTGACTTTGATCATCTTCAACTCTTCCCTGCACTTGACTCCTTTTCCTCCTTTGCGTCCAACAAAAAGTCCTTGTCTTTACCTTTAAGGCTTTTCATGGTCATGCTCCTCCCTATNCCTTTGCGTCCAACAAAAAGTCCTTGTCTTTACCTTTAAGGCTTTTCATGGTCATGCTCCTCCCTATCTTTCTGTTCTCATTTGCTGAGAGGGATAGACCACCAGGGAGTGGCAAGAAGGAGCTAGGGGGCTCTGCCTCAGGGGTGAGGCTTTCCTAGGAGATAGGGGTGTGTACCAGGTCCCCATGTCATTTTTATTTTTCGTTTTTGTTTTCGTTATTCAAAAATAAAATAATGATAATAATAATTATCATTATTAATGACAATGTTGTTTTTGGTTTTATTATCATTTTTGTTATTGTTTTAATTATCGTTTTCATTATCATTATTGATATTATCGGTATCATTTTCTTTATCGGTATAAATATTTATTTATTTTGTTTATTTATTCAAAGATTTATATCCCACTCCCTCAAGTCCTACGGCAGCTCGGGGCGGCTTACAAAATATTTAAAACAATATATAAAAACAATACATCCAGGGATTACTAAAACAATGAAAACAACAACAAACAGGTAAAAACCACTGGTAAAAACCCCCACCCTTATTCTTCCCCTCCCCCAAAGGCCTGAACAAACAGCCAGGTCTTACAGGCCTGATGAAAGGCCAACAGGCTGGGAGCCATGTGAGCTTCCTCTGGGAGGGAGTTCCACAGCTGTAGTGTGGCCACTGAGAATGCCCTCTCCATTGTGACCCCCTGGTTCACCCGGGGGACCTCCAAGACGGCACCCCCGGCAGACCACAGAGGTCGCCCCATGCCCTGGGGAGTGAGGCGGTCTCTCAGATAGGAGGGGCCCAGACCATGTAGAGTTTTAAAGGTGAAAACCAGCACCTTCAATTGGGCCTGAAACGCTATAGGCAACCAGTGCACAGCCTTTGTTATCATTATTGTTATTGATATCGTTATTTATATCTGTACAGTTTCAGATGAAGATTTTATTTTTGGTATCAATATCATTATCAATTCCTGTGCACAACTAATATCTATCTAAATTTAAGGGAGACAGGGAAAGGGAAAAGGAAAACTATCTATTATCTAATCAATTATCTATATAACTATTTTAATCTTATATATATATATATATATAATGTACAGGAAGGAGAAGGGTAGGGAAAGGGAGAAGGTAAAATGTAGGGTATGAGGAAGGAAAGGTACTGGTGGTAATAAAATGAGGGCTAGGGAGGATTTTTTGTGTGCAAGTACCACAGTTCTGTAAACGCAACCTGATAAGCAGAGCTCTCACAGAACAGAGAGAAAAAACATGACCCTCCCATTATAAAGGGTTTCAGTGCCCTCCCCCAGAGCCCCTATGATTGGTTGTGGGAGGCAGCAGGCATTGAGAAATCACAGAGTGCCATGAGACTGCTGGGGCCTGCTTGAGCTGCTTATTGGCCAGCGATACATCTATCAGATACTGCTGAGCTGCTTGCCCCTCCCAACACAGGCACAGTTCAAGAGTTCAACCCTGTTTAGGGTTCAGAGATGTCTGCTCACTCCTCCCCTCTCCACATTTTTCCTCCAAAACCCAACTGCCACAGCACTAATAATAATGACAACAATAATGACTTTGTCGTTTTCATTCCTCATTATCGTTTTTCTTATTGTTTTCATTATCGTTGTCATCGTTATCATTATCGATATTCTTGGTTGTCGTTTTCATTATCTTTGTAATTATTCTCAGTTTTTGCTATTGCAATAATGAAAATTAAAATGACATTTTTTGTTATCGTTATTTTAATAATGAAAATGACACGCACACCCCTACTAGGAGACCCAGCTGACCCTGCTTAACTCTGGGAACTGGCTGGCAGAGGTGCCAGACCAGGGGACTCAGGAAGCAAGGAGTGCACAATCAGGTGCCCACAGACACTGAGGTGAACCCAGGGCCTGCTTCATCAGGTGCCCTACTCCTAAAGAGGAGGTGGACAAGGTAAACTATGGAAACTGCCAGTTTTGGACTGTGTTGTGTGTATATAGATATATGGAGTGAAGTCTTTGCACATTGTACAATAAACTTACACTTGGTGAAGAGAAGTACATTTGGAGCTTTGTTTGGGGGCTGGATCCTATGGCAACTGACAGGGTGACCAGCCTGCCAGTTTACATAGCCCATTACACTGTTTTGTAAGGGTACCAATAAAGAATTTCTTCTTTCTCAAACATGTTGCTAGTGATGCGCCTCACCCACAATCAGGCATTTTGAAGATATTTATTTAGGCAAGCCATATTTCATTAATTTTCAATTTTTTTAAGTCTCTTTTATATTTCTCTAATGAGTGAACATCAAGACCTTTAGAGACTTGGATCAGCATCCAACAGTTGAGATTATTTATATAAACTCTTCCATTACTGACCTAAGCATGAATATTTTTCCTGTATCAATGATTTGTTGTAATATAAAGAGAGAGGGCACTGGAATTGTGTGTAGTTGAGAAAAAACTTTGCCTCATTGACAAGTATTTGCTTCACTCCCTAGACTTCATCCCGTAGGTAAGATAAATACAAATCCTTAGTACATGTATGTATATCCTAACACTACATGTATGTATATCCTAACTATCAACAAATCACACCATTTCCCTCTATGGTGTGTCTACAACCTGTCCTTTCCTTTCTTTCTCCTTTGGAAAGATCCTCATTCCATAACTCGGTATCACCTCGCCTTGTTTGTTGTCACCGTCACTTGTCTGAACTTTCTACCTTTTATTCTTGCCCACTGGTTTGTCTAAAGCACAATTTACAGTCATCTGCCACTATACATATCCTCTTGGTCGGTCCCTTCTCTCATCAAATACAATTTCATCTTCCCCTAGAAGGCTCCCTTTTCCCTTCTCCTCACACTCTTTTTGATTCTGTCCTTACTGTTTGAAGGGCACTTGTTTTATATCCCCACCCCAAAGTGTCTTGCCTTTTCTCTGTCTTCCTCTTTCTCTTTTCCTCTGACTCTTTTTTTCCAGTACTTCCAAGCCTCTCAAACATTGATCTCTCGATTCCCGTCACTTATCTAAATTGCTGTTCTGGGGGCCTGGTGAATGCACAGCTTCTGCCAGGAGTGGAAGCTAGAGTAGGAACCCCCGCTGCTCCAGCTTCTGCTAGGATTGGGCAGTTGAGGATTATAGGGGCAGCCACTCATTCACTACAGCTGCCATTCTCCACAGCTTGCAGACGCAGTCTGGACACATTAAAGAACTGGGCCTTTGTGTATAACACAGACTAGAAACTCTGGTGTAGGAAGCTGTTTACAATATGAATTCTGTTGTTTATATGAACCAGAATTCAGATGTTGCCCTTCTTGTAGCCTCTAAGAAAATCCCAGCCAGGATAGATTTTGTTATTGTTGATCTTACATCCACTAGATAAAAGGGGAACCCTCTTTTTATCAAAGGAGTCTACATTATGGTAGACTTTCCATTCCATTAATTGTTCTAGAAAGAGCACTTTTATTACCAGGAAAAGAATGCACTCCATTGTCAGAGCAAAAAAATAATTGTATGGAATTGTAAACAGAACTGAAAATGAAGGACAGAAGGAGAATGTGTTGGTGAAGGGGAGAAAGGTCAAGGTAAAAATCCCTGAAGGGGGATAGCTTCATATGTGTTAATGTGAGCATGGCAGTAATGTTTATATGTGTGCAGCCAAAATAGATAGTTGTATAGAAAAGAAGCTCTAATGCGAGTAAAGTGGCAATGCACAGATAGCTGCGCACAGCAGAATAAAGGCTCATTTAGTGGGTAGGAGAAAGGTCTCTGTCTAATGCATCCAAGAGCCACTGGTTTCACGGCTCCTTGTGTACTTGTGAAAGCATGAGGGAGTAAAACCTCACCCAAATTACATGCAATTTGACAACATGAGGCTGTTTGTAGAGCGGCACTTTGCTGGCTTTTTATCTGTTGTATATGGTTCAAGATGGTCTGCTCAAGTGAATTGTTTTAGTGCTAGTCAGTTATTCTAGCTGCTTCCAAAGAGCTTTTATATCGGGAAGGATGAAAAAAAAAAAAACCCTCTTCTTGTTCACCCACAAAAACAGAGCACATACTAACAGCTACATTTCCCCCCCCGCACTGCCTTTTCTTTCTATCCTCACACAAGTAATCTCTGAACATCTTGCATGTCTGCTTTACTTATAACAATGAACAAGCCCAGGGACTTAGGTTATCATTTTTGTTCAGCTTTGTTTTTTTATTATACACTAAAAAAACTATATTAAAATACAATTAAGGGTCTAGATTAAACTGACAACAGCCAGAAAATTCGAGTGAAGGATTATGCTTCATCCTTAACCCACTCTGCTATGGCTGAATCTTAGACAGCTTTCTCAACAGTATGCATTTTCAGACTGCATGCCTGGTGGTTGACAGTAGATTGGCTTCCACGCAACATTTTAGATAGAAATCTGAAGTTGGTGATTTCTGCTGATTTCAAACAGACCCATACATTTAATATAATTCCATTTTCTTTTAAAATGTTAATTGTCTTTAATTTTTTTAATGGTTTACTATTTTCATTTGATGGGTATTTTATAATTCTGTTTATTGATTGCCTTTGCAACCCATTCTATGCTTTCCACTAACTGCTCTGGATTTGGCAGGAAACCACAGATCTCACTGGGATTTTGTTCCTTCTCTCTTATATGATGCTGAAAACCAGCTTTATTCCTTTCCTTCCTGCCACTTCCTGCTCTGTATGAAGCCACTGCTGCCCTGGGGTAGGTAGAGAGCTGGGATGAGACAGCAGTGTTGGACAATACTTTCTCATCACAAGGATAAGGATGAAGGAAAGTGTGAGGCACTGGTTGAGGAAGAAAGCACAATAAATTGAATGGGACAAAGCAGGTCACATTAAGATGGGATTTGATTACTTTTACAAGAGAGAAGGTCAAGGATTTTAGGTCACAGGGAAGATATGATTGAGATGTAATTTGACAAAAGTAGCGGAGGAGTAAATTCTTCCCACCCACATAATTGGAGGCCATGCTCAAAAAGTTCATTACTACATTGTATTTACAATCACAAGAAATGCCAGAAATGACCTGCCTGCAGAAAGAATCTCTCCCCTTCCAGGGAAGAGCTTTATAAGTCCTTAATCAGTGTGGTGATGAATGAAGAATGGTATCATCCAAACAAGGACTGCCACCTGAACTGACAGGCTTGGAAGTGCAATAATGTTCAAGAGGAAAAACAGCAGTATGTCTGGATTCCAAAGTAGGAAAAGACCATATGTTCCTTTCTGAAAGACACAATCATCCTACAAAAAAAAGGAAAAGATTTATTATCAAAAGTGAACAAGAAATTAGAAATATTGTTGTGAGGAAATATTGCAGCAGCCACACTGGTTGTGTGAGTTACCCCTGACCTGTAGGAGCTTGATGGAATGGGATTTTATAGTGGACAAAGGACAAGGACCAGGAAGCCAAATTTACAAAATAATCTTGATATCTTCATTCACATCTCATACATTAGTGGTCATTGTAGAAGTTTCTTCTTGAGTCCTGTTCACAGGACTGGCCTTACCACAGGGTAACCCTGGACAACCACCCCAGTTCCTGCTCTTCCCAGAGGCCCTGCAGTGGCCACTGTCTTCATCAGGGCAGGGCGTTGGGGCCTCAGTCTCTCCCAGCATGGCCCTAACATGACCACCTTTAGGGTCGTGCAGAACGTGTCCACACGGGGATGGGCCATCAGGGGCCCTGCATTTTATCTTTGCTCTGGACCCCACAAATTCTAAGGCGAGCCCTACCTTTTCACACTCTCATCATGTCCTCCTTGAAGCTGGGAGTGGAAGTTGGAATGAGAGGCACCAATTTGCAGGACTTCTCAGACATACTGAGAACATGCAAACATATATTAGGTTGGTAGAAGTTAAAATACTAGTCAGGCATATACTCACGGAAAGCACATTTCTGTGTGCCACCATTTTAACCCTCCCTAGTCTGAAAAAGGAACTGTATTAATTTGGGATTGGGGTATAACAGACCCGTATTAAGTCACAATTTAAAATATTTTTAAATGTGATCAATTTGAAAATTACTCCATTTTAACATAAATTTTTTTAATGTTATTAAGATTTATTGTTTACGGTACAGAAATAACATTAACACAAAAGGTACTTGGGGTCAATAGTACACATATAGGGCACAATCCTACATCTCCTGATAAACTGCATGGACATGAGGCGCAGTTTGCAGTGTTCAGGCATGCACACACACACGCCACAACCACAGCAAGCTGTCCAGGGCACTGGTGCGCCCCTTCCGAGGCTGCCTGCAGTGAGCGCGACACACCTGCACATCTGAGCTCACACTGCCCAGTTCGGCATGGCACCTGCCGTCAGCATAAGTCAGTTGTTGGATTGTAGCCAATGTTCATAGTAACATCCCACAATGATGGTACTGGGATTTTCAAAACTAAAGGCGGATTCAGACGTGTCTTTAAATCTCACAGCTGCCTCGGCGGCATCGTGCGATTTAAAGAACCCCGCACTTCCGGGTTGGTGTGAATGCGGTGAGCGTGCACATTTCCACCTAGCCCGAATGTTTGGAGCACGGTTTGAAAAGTTGCTCCGACACGTCTGAATCCGCCCTGAGCAGCTTTTCAAACCGCGCTCCAAACATTTGGGCTAGGTGGAAATGTGCGCGCTCACCGCATTCACACCAACCCAGAAGTGCGGGGTTCTTTAAATTGCACAATGTCGCTGAGGCAGCTGTGCGATTTAAAGACACGTCTGAATTGCCCTCTAAAGATGTTCAGAAACTTCAAAAGCAATATAATTTTCAACTAAATATTGAACAGTATAATTACTAACTATGAATAAAAGGAAACAATCAACTTGCAAGAGGCATCCTTGTGTCAGGGCAGCCTCTGCTACAATCCAAGCAGCCTCTTAGTTGTGAGCTACATTTGCACAAGTACAGCAGTTGACTACTGCATGTTCAGAACAGACAAAAAGGTTACAGGTAGCACATTGCTGCTGTGATTTCCGGTCATCTTTCTGAGTACAGATGTGATACTTGTGCCTTTTCCTTGTGTCATAGATAGCACCTACCACATTAGAAGCAACCTCTTTGGAAGGACCTAGCAAGATGGGTATGTTCTTGGTTGAATCCAGGGCATGATGATTTCTAAGCCCAGGTCCAGTAGAAACAGACATCTCCTGCAATTGTCCTCTTTCCATTTTGGATTAGAAAGTAATATTCCAACAAGGAAGGCATTCAGACAGGTGATGTCTAGGGGTGATTTTAGATGGGACAGCTCTCTCCCATATTTTAAAAGTCTGCGTTGGGGAAACCCCCATGCGGGGCAGTATTTATATGCTCCTCTCTGGACTGTAAGTTGCTCAGGTGCCATTGGAAACTGGTAGGTTTGGGGGAATGGAACCTCTTACTGACGGGAGCTGGGAGTGGTAATGGATTATTATTATTATTATTATTATTATTATTATTATTAGCATTTATATAGCATCAGCGATGTACCCGGCACTTACAAAGAATAAGATAGACATGGTCCCTTCTCGAGAGCTTACAATCTAAAGACAGTGGGAGGGGAGATAGGGAAGGGGAAAACAGAGGGAGAGACACAGGATGCAACATTCATGAGGATGAGAGAGCTCAGATACACATTTTTGGCTTGGTTACAGTAATTGGGAGTATGCAGATAACAGGTGGGGGATAATTCTGGGTGGGGATGATTTGCAGGAGTTAGGAAGTGCGGAGCAGAAGAGGTGGGTTTTGAGGAGGGATTTGAAGGTGTGGAGGGAAGGGGCAAGGTGGACGAGAACAGGGAGGGTGTTTCAGGTGTGTGGGGCAGCAAGGGAAAAGGGACGAAGGCAGTTGGGGGAGCAGGGGAGGCATGGAATGGTGAGGGAGGGGATGGAAGAGGAGCGGAGTGCACAACCAGGGGTTCGGAGGGAGATCAGGACAGAGAGGTAGGGGGGAGCAAGGTTGTGAAGGGCTTTGTAGGTGAAGACGCAGAGCTTGTGCAGAATACACTTGGGAAGAGGGAGCCAGTGGAGAGAGGAGAGGAGAGGCTACACGTGGTCAAAGCGACGGGCAAGGTGGATGATCCTGGCAGCAGAGTTTTGAACAGAGATGAGGGAAGAAAGGTGGGAGCGGGGAAGGTCAGTGAAGAGGAGGTTACAATAGTCGAGGCGTGAGATGACTAGGGCTTGGATGAGAGTTTTGGCAGAGGAGACAGACAGAAAAGGGCAGATCTTAGCAATGCTGTGGAGGGAGAAGCGGCAGGATTTGGCCACGGAGTCAGTGTAGGGTTTGAAGGTAAGGTGCGAGTCAAAGATGAAGCCCAAGCTACGAGCTTCCTCTTCCCTGTCAATGATAATTTCTACTCCAGGCCGTGTTACAAATCTACCCCAAGGTAAAATTAATTGAAGTATGTTTCTACCCCAGGGGCCTTTGCCACTGAACCCCAGAAGAAGACATGGAAACAACATTTGGGATTTGAAGGCTGCACTCTTTATTTAAATTCAAATCAACCTTATCATAAAGAAAATTGGGTTGAGTGGATCATATATGCAAAACATAGCCAGAGGGTGGCCTGACATGCACTCAGGTTCCATTGCTCGCTAAACTACCACAATTAACTTTCACTGCCCACGCAGTTGAGCACAGTTGTGGGTGATGTGCTTTGCACTGCAGTCCCATTCAGGGCCATGCAGTCGGTGGAAAGAGGTCCCCTTGGTCCCACTTGGCTGCTTCTGTCTTTGTGGTCCCCTGGAGGTACTTTTCTGGGTCATTTACCATCACCTGGAAGGTTCCTGCCCTTGGTGCAGTTCACAGTTCCCCATTTCGTAAGGAGTTGCCTGTTCCTTTGTGTGTCCTATGCCTAATAAACCTTAACATTACCTACCACTGGACCTCCAAAAGAGTGAGGCAAATATGCATAACATTAAAAACACCACCCAGCCTACAGAGGCCTTATAAAAAAAACAAACCACATCCAAATTATCATCCAATTAGAATTGTCCCTACGAGTATTATAGGGAAGGTGAAAACCAAGGATCACAAAGGCCAATCAGTGGTCCTTGACAAAATTCCTTCCTGGCCCTAGTCAGCAACCAGGTGACTCCCAGATTACTCTCATAGCACTTTACTTGGTAGGTAGGTTCGAGCATGCTCCTGCTGCCTCCATTGCCTGCCCAAACTGTGCTGGGCTCAGAAGGCTCCAATGACTGCGCAGCCACAGTCAGCAAGGGCTCGGCACAGCCTTCTCAGTTCTCACCACAGCTGGGTATTGCCATTGCAACCCCGGCCATTACTTGCAAAGCGGTGCCTCCTCAAGCTGTAACAAGCACAAGCTGCTCTACAGCCACCCAATCCCTGTGTCCTCCTACTTGGTGGTGTGACAAACTCCCCTGCCCCAAAAAATTACTGATATGGAGTTGGGGGCAAAGGGATTTTGGTCACATATAAAAATGGTTAATGTTAACCACCTTTCCTTTGGGGATATTGTGTATCTGTGTGCAGGTAACAATGTCCTAAAAGGGGAAAATTGGAGCGGCTCTCCCTTGTGAGTTGCTGTAAGCAATGTGCACCCAGACTGCAAAAATAATACCCCAAGAGCTAATACTAATCCTTTCAACTCTTTGATCTTCAGTGAGGTGACAAAACTTCTTTTTCTGTATGCAAAACGGCCTGGTATTCCCTTTACATGTCCCTTTACGTGTCATCCAAAGCCCACTGTGACATGTTTTTGGTGTACTTTGCGGACAAAATTGCTCACATTGAGCATGACTTTTGACTCCACCATTTTGTAGACAGTGGCAGAGCCAGAGGTTAAGAATGCCCTGTCTGGTCTGAGTTTGTGAGATGAATTTCAGTTAGTGACACCTGCTGAGGCGACGGATGCGCTGGGCTCTAGTCGGGCCACAACTTGTGAATTAGATCCTTGCCCATCCTGGTTAGTGAAAGCTTCCAGGGAGACGTTGCGACTGGTGTTGGCAGGGGCGATCAACCTTGGGGAGGGATGGGTACCAGACTTCCTCAAAGAGGAAGTGGTCCAGCCGCTTCTCAAGAAACCATCGCTTGACGTTGGTCTGTGGCAAATGACCGGCCGGTCTCTAAACTTCCCTTTTTGGGAAAGATTATTGAATGGGTCATGGTCCGTCAGTTGAAGGCGCATCTAGATCACACCTGTTTTCTTGATCCCATGCAGTCTGGCTTTCATCAGGGTTATGGCATGGAGACTGCGCTTATGGCCTTACCTCCTGGTAGAGCTGGATAGGGGTCGTATGACCCTGCTGGCTCTACTGGATCTATCAGCAACTTTTGATACCATGAACCAGGAATTGTTGGTGACTCACTGTGGGACTTGGCCGGGGAAGACAGTATCATTTTACAATGGTTTTGTTCTTACCTTGCAGATAGATCTCAGCAGGTAGTGCTAGAGGACTGTTAATCGTCCCCTGGGACCTCCCATGTGAGGTACCTCAGGGTTCTATTCTGTCCCCACTCTTATTTAATGTGTATATGCAGTCTCTTGGGGAGGTTGTTTGCATCTGGGGGGTGGGGGTATGTTGTCATCAATATGCTGCCACCACCCAGCTGTATCTTTCCTTTTAAACTGACCCAGGCCTTACAGTCTCGTTGGTGTCCCAGTGTTTGGCTGCTGTGGGGAATTGGATGAGGTTGAGTCAATTGAAACTCAATCCCAACAAGACAAAGGTGATGCTAGTGGGTGGGGTCGGTGATCAGGGGGGAAGCCCCCATTATTGGGGAATTCTGCCCGCTGTTGCTCTTGTGTGTGAAGTCTGGGGGTGCTCCTGGATTTGCACCTGCACTTGGATCAGCAGGTGTTAGCTGTGGCCAGGGATGCCTTTCAACAATTACATCTGGTGAAGAGGATCCACCCATATGTTTCAGATTCTGACTTTACTACTGCCATCCATGCATTCATCACCTTAAGGCTGGACTACTGTAATGCATTCAAGTGGGGATGCCCATGGTGACAGTCCAGAAGCTGTAGATGTTGCAAAATGTGGTGGCCCATCTGTTTACTGGGGTGGGTCCCAGGGAACATATTAAACCAGTGCTCCAAGCATTGCTCTGGCTGCCTATTGTCTTCCAGGCCAAATTCAAGGTGCTGTTTTACAGCACTTACATGGCCTAGATTCCACTTACCGGAGGGACTGTTTCATTCCCTGGGCCCCGTTGTGGCCCCTGCTGTCATCCGGGGGTGACCTTCTGGAGGTCACCCAATCATTCAGTGGGTTCAGACTGACAGGAGGGCGTTCTCAGCGGCATCCCCATTGCTGTGGAATGCGCTCCCAGTGTAGCTTTACCTCATCCCAGATCTCCTTACTTTCTGCGATGTTGTAAGATCTGGATTTTTCGACAGGTGTTTGGCAGGGGAGGAGGAGTTAGTTGGGTGTAATTTTTATGCAGACCAGGATATTTAAGATAGAATGTGTATCTGAGTCACCTTTTGGTGTGAGGGGCAGGGTAAAAATGAATAAATAAATCAATATTAATCAACTTCCACTATTCAGATACATAGTTGTATTTTCCGTTAATTAATTTTCATTTGGCTTTCAAATTACTACTGGCATGTCTTCAAAACTGTTTCTGTGGTTCATTTGACCTTTTATAACTTTTCTATGATAACTTGATTTGCATGTATATACCAATACCAATGTATATACCGGTGTATATACCTAAACAATTAATTATGTGGTTCACCAAGGTTAAAATTACATCAAACATGACAAAATTGTATACATGGGTCATGTCTTCCACAAGCAGGGCAGGAGAAGAGAGGGAACTTGACTATTCTCAGCTGAACTTATATTGAACCATGCCTCTGGTTTTCTGTTCTCCAGAAATATAGCCTACAGGACTAGAGGTAGCTGCTGAAAGGAGCGCCTTTTTCCTCGCCAATATTTCATTCTGCCATTTCAGAATTGCCTGCGACTGTTCGAAACTTTTCCACCAGTATTCTGCCAATTCTGCACACTTTGCTTTGTGACATCAGAGTTATTGGAAGGTGTCAGAATAATCTCAGAAAGTGTCAAAAGAAACAATGGGTATTTTCAGACGTGACCGGGCTAGTATTGGCCCCATCACGGAATCACCAATTGATCCCCCCCCCGGGATCAAAACGACATGGCCAACAGACATGCCGGCTGATCCCGGCGGGGAATCGGGGGAGGGGGTGGGACTGTGCAGCCAATGTGCGGCCGCACAGCCCCCCCCTCATGCTCCAATGCAGCCAATGCAGTTGCAGTGCCCTCCCACCGCCACGGGGCATTGACCACGGCCTGGAATCAGTGGCGGGCATGGCTTCTGATTCCGGGCTGTGGTCAGGGGACAGACGCGACGATCCCGTTAATCACGGGTGGGAATCTCATTGACCATGCAAACGGCCATGGTCCGGGAAGGAGGGCCATTTGCATGGTCAATGAGATTCCCGCCTGTGATTCACGGAGGTGAACATCTGACAGGAATCACCTGTCGGGCCAACAGACGTTACAGTCCCTTGTTCACCATGTGGATTTTCACCATGGTTGAGCGTGGGATCGTAACGTCTGAAAATACCCATTGTTCTGCTATGTTCACACTGTGACCACATGTCAGAAAGTGCCGGCTGAAGTAGCGGAATGAAAGAAGTGGAATTAATGCACCCTGTCACTCATTGTGGAAGAGTTCTTTTAATTGGAAACAGCAACCGTGGCAGCATGCCATTTCAGTCCTATGCCAGTGATTTGTAAATCTTGGAAGATCTTCCTTTGTAGCCTAGCCTCCCCCCACTCCATTTTAATGTTTTGTTTTATTTTTAATGGTTTTGCATCTAATGTTTTATGGGGAAGAGGTGGGAGGAAGGTTGTGGGAGTAGGAGTGGGGATGAACGTGTAGGAATGTTATGACACCTACCCCACAAAACATGGAGTGTAGAAAGAGGGAGGTATTTGGAGGCAGCTGGGCGAGGAGGGTAGGAAGAGGGGACTCCCTTGAGTGAGAGCCAGAGGACTGAGAATGGGTTGGTGTGTGGGGCACTTGGCCTGAATGGGAAGATTAAGTGCGGGGAGGGAACTCGTGCATGGGAGTGTGTGGGATAGGATTGAGGTCTGGAGGGTCAGGGTTTGGGGATTGTTTATAATGTGTTTGTGTAATCCATTGTTCCTATCTGCTCTGCTATCTGTTGTTTTAACAGACTCTAACTGCCCTGAGCCTGTTGGATAAGGGCAGAATAAAAATCTAATTTAATAATAATAATAAATAAATAAATAAATAAATAATGTCACAGTAAATACTTGCATATTGAAAATACAGAAATCTTGCTTTTTAAAGTACACTGCTTTCCCAAGACAATCATAAGCTTGTCATAATTTGTAAACCATAAGCTATTGCCACAGAGCCTCCCTTACTCAAGCTAGGGAGCAGCTCTAAATAATGCTGCTTATTATTAGTGCTGAAACAAGGTTTTGCCAAAATAGGAAATCTCATCAAAATCCCAGTTCCTGATACTGTCTTGGTCAAATTAAGACTCTCTCGGAACTGGATAATGTCTCAGTCAACATTTCATTTTTCAGTTTATCAACTTTCTGCTTACCAAGATCCTGTTTGCCACTTTGCTGTCCATTTCAAATTCCAAGATAATTTGAAATAATAATACTAATGCAATACACTATACAATATATGCAGTACTGACAGGAGGGGTTTGTTTTCCCTGCCTGCCTCCCTGACCAATTTTTCTCTGGGAATGTCAGGCATGCCTACCAGCTGCTTTTGGAGCCAGGATGGGTGGTGGTGGTGGTGGTCTCCATGAAGGGGTAGTTGACCAGGCATTTGCTGAACCGATTGGGGGCATGTTGGACATGGGGAGATATGGTGGGGAGGGGGGGAAATGTAATCATGATGTAGATGCTTATGTCTGTTCCCCCGTCCTTGTCTCCCCCATCTCAGGATATTTGGGGGTTGAGATCAGTGGAGCCTTTGTTCTGTCACTGATGCTACTTAATGCAAGGTCATGGTGAATAAAACAGCTACCATCCATTAGCTAATTCAGGATAAGGTCATTGACCTTGTATTAAGGGTGTGTATTCCATTTACATTTTCTGTTTAACTCAAATGAAATTTTGTAATTTCATTTAAGGTAAACAAAAAACATAAACACAATGTTCCAACATTTCATTTAGACATTTCATTTCTGTTTACCTGATAGTGCCTGCAGTGAAGCTGGACAGGCAAAACAAACAGTGCATCAATTCAAATCAGGGAGGAGGGGGAAAGGAAAGGAATGGGGAGAGCATGATTGGCATCTCTGTTGGTCAATTGGGATCATTAAGATATCACACAACACTTGATGCATACAGAGAATTCCTGTGATAGGGTTTTGTTCAGTGTTGCAACATGGAGTACTCAACCAGGGGCACTGTAAAAGCCATATATACCTGTGGAAAGCTGCTGCTGCTGCTTTATCTACTGCTAGTTTCTGGTTCCAAGCATTTGCCAGATCTATTCCTTCTTCCATTTCCAACTCATACATACACCCCAAACACAATAATTTTTCCAGTTTGTCTCTGTTGTTGTTTTCTTTTAACTTCTTCCTCCTTTCTTCTACTTAGCTGTTGTTCTGTTTTGATTCCATCCAATTTTTTATTTTTATTTTCATTTATATCTCCTGTTTGTGTGTGTCTGTGTGTGTGTGTCTGTGTTATGTTTAGTATTCCCTATTCCTCTATCCCCTCTCCTTTTCCAAATACTTTAGATTTAAAATTTAAATAGAGGATAGATAGGGATTAGTTTTTTATTTGATCTTTTATTTGAT
Organism: Sphenodon punctatus; assembly: GCA_003113815.1. Taxonomy (NCBI): domain Eukaryota; kingdom Metazoa; phylum Chordata; class Lepidosauria; order Sphenodontia; family Sphenodontidae; genus Sphenodon; species Sphenodon punctatus. The sequence continues at coordinate 5,447,740 of QEPC01012913.1, forward strand.
CTATATATCACATATAGGATAGATTTTATGGGATTTCCACAGAATATTATACATAGGATATTTAGGAGCTAGGATTTCCATAGGAGTTATAGCATAGCATTTATAGGAATATTCTAGGTTTGTATAGGTATACCCTATTCTTAAGAAAGGCGATAGGGAAGATCCAGCTAATTTTTGTCCCATTAGTCTCTTAAGCATGATAGGGAAACTTTATGCCAAATTTTTGGCAAAAATCTTTACTGACTGTTTACAAACGGAGATTATATTTCCAGAATAGGCTAGTTTTCAGAAGGGTCGGGCCACAAGATCACATTTTGATTCTTATGCATTTAGTTGAAAAATACGTGTCACAAAACAAGAGATTGTATGCTGCCTTTGTTGATTTAAAGGCAGCTTTTGATCTAGTTGATAGAACCTGTTTGTGGGAAAAGTTGGGTAACACCTCAATCGATCAAAAACTGCCTTTCATTATGATGACTTTACATTCAAACAATACCTTAAAAGTTAAGATAGATAGTACTGGACAGTTGACAAACGATATTCCTTCCCGTATTAGAGTGAGGCAGGGATGTATATTAACCCCCAGCCTGTTTAACTTTTTTCTTAACGACCTGTTCCATGTGTGTCTGGTGGGACTTTCACTCTCCAAGACTGGCAGATCATCCAGTTGGGATTCTGCTTTATGCAGATGATGTCGTTCTTTTATCTCAGTCAAAAGTGGGGATGAATAAACAGTTAGGAAGTCTAATGGAGTATTGCCTTATTACCAAGCTTCAATTAAATTATACTAAAACAAAAATAATGATCTTTGGCAATGAACGAAAGAAATACCTATGGAAAATAGGATTGGAAACTATCAAACAAGTAGGCAAATATAACTACCTGGGTATCACTTTTAGTAAAACAGGTAGCTGGGAATTACAAGCTAAATCAGCTATAAACCGTGCCTTTGGCATGGGTACTGCCATTCTAAATTACTTTAGTAAGAAGGGAATAAAAAGACAGAATATGGCTTTAAAGGTTTTTAATGCCAAGGTTGCTGCTCAATTGTTGTATGGTGCATTGATTTGGGCAGTTAGAAATCCATATAACTTGGACAAAGTTCAATCTGCGTTCTTAAAGAAACTTTTACAATTACCTATAGGCATACCTTCAGTCGCTATAAGATTGTAATCAGGGCAATTGGGTTGGAACATGAGAGCCTTAAAGAACACTTTATTTCTCCGGATGCGTATTGTATTATCTCCCCAGATTGGATTATTCCCTTTTCTTGCCAAGGACACTTTTACATCCCGATGGCTTGATACTATGAACAAGTGGATAGCAAAAATAGGATTCTCATTATCATATCTTCAGGGACAAGAATTCTTAGCAGCCAAATTGGATATGTATAAAAGAATTGATGACATTGCCCACTAAGTAGACTTTGCAGTAGTTAAGGCCTCCCCTTCGTTGGGTAGATATTGTGATCTTATCCCTATACCCCGGCAGCCTGCCAGATACTGGCAGGATAACTTAACTTTAGAACTAAGGGGAAAAAATTATTTTGGCTCGATTAAATGCCCTTCCCACCAGAATAATGGGAGGACGCTGTGAGGGGGTGCCCTTCAAAGATATGCTCTGTCCATTTGACAATGTACATGTCGAAACAGTGGGTCATCTGTTAACTGAATGTAAACTTTACCATAAAATAAAATCTCAACATCTGGATACGATTTTAGCTGGATATCCAGGTAGAACAATCTCAAAATTGGAGATAATTTTGCTAACTGACCAAATACCTGCGGTTACCTTGGCAGTTGTCAAATTCTTATTGAAAGCCTTTATAATTAGGGAACGTTTTGTGAACTATCAAATACTTAGTCCTTAGTTGTATGTTGAAGTGAATGGTGTATACGTTTGGTAACAACTAATTGTTATTTTTTTCTACATATTTTAAGTATTGTATTTTGTATTTTTATATTGGAAGATTTTGTTTGGGTTATGGCCAATTGGCTACACCCAGTTTATAATAAAATTGAATTGAATTGAATATAGGTATACAGTGTTACAGTATGTGCAGATTTATATAGATAGATTTATCTATGGATAAGAAATAACCCTGGATATATTTATTTATATTTAGTAGGATTATACAGAGATTATATAGATTTAGGACATCAGATTTCTTCTTTGTTTGTCTGTTGTGTGATTGATTTTTGTGACTGTGGATGCTTTTCCACATTACAAAATACACCCAATTTGCCTCAGGAAAAATGTCCAAGAGGCAAATTAGGTGTAGGGTTTATAACGTGGAAATGTTAACCTGCATGTTTTTGGTAGCAATCCAGTGGAAGATTCAGAGCTGGTGCAAAGCTGATAAATATGGCTTTCCATTCCATGTAGGATTGCCATAAAAACCCATGCGGGTTAACATTGCCACCAAAAATGTGTGGGTTAACATCTCCACATTGCGAATCCCATGCCTGACAGTGATTTACCTCCCCGAGATTTTCTTGGAGGCAACTTGGGTGCATTTTGTAATGTGGAATAGTGCCCTGTATCTACATCACATACAGTGTCACTGACCATGAGGAAGTGTTTATGATCATAAAGCACTCAGGCACCCAAGGTAGGGGCAGGACGATCAACCTCAGGCTGGGAATGGGGCCATGGGTGAGGAGTATTTGGAAGCCCCTCCCCCCAAAAGTCTGATTAGGATAGCATTCTTATTCAAGAAGCAGAGCTTACTGAGAGAGTGCTCCCCTGATTGTGGAAGGCCCCAGTCTTCCACTAGTAATGCCATTGGAAGAAATGGCTAGGAGTGGGAGAAGCATACCCTTTTAGAAGGAGAAGGTGTACCTAGTGCCAGTGCCAGTGAGACCACTGGCACTGATGTTTTGCAGGAGGCTTTCCATAGAAGCAGCAGATTGGGCACTCATGGGGGAGGGGGAGTTTGGGCACATCTCACTCATTTTCAATACTCCTAGCAGCCCACTGATTACATCTCTCTGGAGGAAGAAACAGATTGGAGTCCCTTGAACCACAGGCCTCCCCTGGCATCAGCAACCCCGCTCCCCGTTCATAGCAGATGTTGTTGTGAGTGAGGGGAGTCTGACAGGCACCCTTACTCCTCCATCTACTTCTCCTTGACATTTCCCTTCTGTCTCCTCGGGGCTAAGGCAGCAGCAGTCCCTATTAACAAGGAACAGGCACCCTGGAAGTCCAGTAGTCTGTGGGAGCATTTTTGCCTCTCTGAGAACAAGTGGGAGGAGCAGTGTCTCCTCAGTGGGGTTTTGGTGAAGCATGGGAAGGATGTTGCACACCTGAGTAATGTGGGGATTCAAATTCCATCTTCAAAGCTACCATAGAGCAGTAATGCTGGCAGGACAGGGAGGCAAAGTGGAATCCAGCAGGTTTCCCAAAGATAGCAGCAGACCCGCCTCCTCTCCTTAGCCCAAGACAAGGATAAGGGCAAATAGCAGGCACAGGTCCCCCCAGACTCATCCCTGTGGACAGAAATAGCAGGTAATCATGGATGAGCTGAGCTGGGGTAGGGGGAGAAGAAGCCACTGAACACTCTGAACAGGCACCATCCGATGGCAATTCATATCACCAGGTATATGGGTGAAACTATTTCCCTTCTCCCTAGTAGAAAGTGTGGGATTCAGGCGGCTGATGGAAGTGGTCATGCCCCAGTTCAGAGTGCTCTACCATACTACCTTTAACCAGTGGAAGGTGCCATCTATGTACTGTGGACTCAGGAAACAGGTACAGGAGCAGCTGGCAAGGGCAGAGGGGTGCACACTGTGCAATTCACATGTAATATATGGAGCAGCATGAGTGCCCAGCATGTGTACCTCTCCCTCACAGCTCACTGGTGGCACTTTCCAGTTCCTCTGCTCTGCCACTTCCTCCCTTTTCAGTGCCCTGCTCCTTACGTGTGCCTCTCTCTGCCTTCCAAACCCTCTCTATTAGCCTGTGCTTCACATGGGTGAGGGTTTCATAGCAAACTGCCACACTATTCCATGGGCACACATCTCTGCCTGCTGCTTCCGCAGGAGTTCACTGGTGGGCTGCTGCAATGGTGGGCACTGGGCACTGTGAAAGGGTAGGGCACAAATGGGAACTGCTGCATGCCCAGCTCATGGACCACAGGCACATCTCCAGCAACATTCTGTAGACAGGGAATACTATGCTGGAAGGGTGGATATGTTGGGCACCCGTGACCAGGGGCTTTTTAATATTTTTTTTAAAACCAACAACAGGGCAAATATTATGGAAGCCATGAGAGTGGGTGACTTTATGGACCATCTGGTGTGAAGCGCACACACTCTACCAGGTGGTAAAGTGGGTCCTGACAGAGTCTGGAGGCAGTGCCATCTCCACCATTTTAGAGACTGGGATGAAGATCAGCTTGCACAACTACAGGAGTGTCAAGGGGAGTGAACTCCTGCAGAAGCAACAGGCAGAGATGGGTGCCTGAGGGATAGTGTGGCAGCCTCACCCATATGAAGCACAGACTTATAGAGAGGATTTGAAAGGCGGAGAGGGGCATGACTGCGGAGAAGGGCACTGAAGAGGGGGGAAGTGGCAGAGTAGAGGAACTGGAAAACACCGCCAGCAGCAGCAGGTCTCTCCCCACTGGACAACCCCAGGGCAAGTCCTGTGGGCACAGGTCATTGGGGCAGTGGCAGCAGGCAGATCCACTCATGCCACACAGGAATGATATAGTGCTCCCAGGCCTGTCCTCCTCCCCGCTCAGTCCCAACCCCTCTGCCTTCCTCTCTGTTCCACCCATGTCCATGTTGCACCAATAGCTTTCTGAGCACAATTCAAGGTACTGGTTTTGACCTATAAAGCCCTAAACAGCTTGGAGCCCAAGTATCTGAAAGACTGTTTCCTCCCTCATGTCTAGTTTCAGCCTCTGAGGTCAGCTGGGAGCACCCTCTTTTAGGTGTCATCTGTCTGACGTTTTTACAACCAGGCTACGAAGAGAGGCATTCTCGGTGGCTGCTACATGATTATGGAACTCCCTCCCCTTGGAGGTTCACCTAAACCTGAGCCTGCTCATCTTCCAGAAACAATGTAAGAACTTTCTGTGTGGCCAGACATTTTGCAGGCAGGGATAGGGTTGGGTGGGGTGGGGTGGGAGATAAAAGGGTGGCATGGGGAGGTGTTAAGGGGATTTTTTTATTTTTTTAAAAAAATGTTTTTTATTGTTTTTAAGCTGCCCTGCGCCTCAATGGGAAGGGCAACATATAAATTAAATACCACATTTCTTGTACTCCATTTCCCCTTGTACTTAATTGTCACTCATTGGCCCATACCTAGATTCCTTTACTAGTTTGCAATCCAGTTGTAGATTGGTCAAAGCAAAAGGCACAACATAGAAATAAAATTGGATTGGAGGTTAAGAGACACTGTGGGGAGGGGGAATGGTGGGCTGTTTGCACAGTGATTGGCTCAGAAATGTAGAAACAACATACCTAGAAATAAAATGGTATCTTCAGGAGGAATGTGGTCAACGGTACAAAATGGTAAAAGCTGCATGATAAATGGTAAGCAGAAAGTCGGTAACTAGGGATGGTATCTCACAGTATTGCAAGAATCAAGAAATTGCATCACTAACTGGAAATGGTCAGGAAATTGATCCTAGTTCCTGATATGACAAAATTCTCGACCTGCAGCAATTTAGCTGTTTGTTTCACCCCTCCTACTTCTCTAACCCAGAGACAGGAGAGAAGGAGATGCTCCACTCCATTTTTTGGCAGAACGAGGGGAGTACTCTAGAGGAGGCCTGACAATGGCTGAGGAGAGAGGCACACTTACTTCCTTGTCCTAGAGATAATACTTGTGGAAATGCAGCTACAATCTTTTTTTGTTCCTTTCAAAATTATATTTGAATGCAAGTGAATCTTGAAATGAATAATGGTGTATACATTTTTAAGCAGTCCCCATTTTGTATTATTATTTTTATTTTAGGCAACTCAAAGCTGCCAATAACCTGACTCCTTGTTAGAGAGCTAGTAAGTAAACTTTTGTTCATTCCCTTGGGACATTATGCCAACCAGTATTGATTCTGGCTGTTCTGAGCTTCCATTACATGGTCCCAGTCTTATAGCTAATAATTATTTCAACCCAATAGATATCTGATTTAGATTTGTGATGGTAAACTGGAAGATTCTAACTTAGATCAAGGTAGCTTAAAATGCCTCTTGCTGTACATTCATATGAATGCTTCCTTTCATTTTATTGTTCCAGTTTTTCCCCCATGGGATAATTGGGTTTTTATTTTTATTTTTAAAGAACACGTTGCTCTTCGTGTATGGTTAAGGTGGGCATAGAGAATTTTTTTATTTTTAAAAAAAGAATTTGGTTGGGAAAAACATTGATTTTGCTATTTTTGGCAGTGTGTTATGATGCAGGAACTTGATGTGCCATAGCTTAATCCAGAGTGATGGGTTGGAAGGGAACCCAAGTACTGATGTGGATATAATGTGATGTGAAGAGAGGCAGAGAAAAATAAAGAGGGTGCAAGAGAAGGAGGAAATGACAGAGGAAAAAAACAACTTGCCAGCTAACTTCATCTTAATATGTTTCATAATTTTTGTGCAATTAAATCGGCATAATTCCACTTTTGAAGAACCCAGTATAGACTGAAATATATGGTTTTATATATGTTTTAAATATCCAAATTCTAGGCAGTAAACTGGAGTCATATTGTTAGGTTTTACTTGTCCTGGAAGATGCTCAGCTACTACGAAAACAGGCAACTGTATGAAATACTAGGTAAATAACCAAATGTATTAATCTGGTATCCTCATGACCCAATCGCTTTCTACAGAACTTAACCTGCTTTGTTGGTACAAGAAGACTATAAAGCTGATGGGGCTGGCAATAGTCAGAGATATGGCAAGAGATATGCTGGCCATGGCAGAGTCAGCATATGGCTCTACACCAGTGGTTGTCAAATTCTTTGAACCACAACCCTTTCTGCTTGCCTGTGGTAGATGAGACCCCTCCCCCTACACAAAAACACACATGGGCTGAAACTCAGTTCTCGGAATTACTGTTTTCACTGAGTAGCCCAGTACTCAATTCATTTTTCTGAGTACCGAATAACTGAGGAATTGGTCCTGGTACTCACTACTCGACAACTCCTTCCCCCTTTCCCTCTGTACCCAAGTACTGAGTATTTGCTGAGTTACTGACAAGCAGACAAAAAACTTGGGCCTGATCCTTGGAAACTCAGAAATACTCAAGAATAATGTTTTAGTATTCCGTTCAGCCCTAACACACACACACACTTCTTGCGCCCTCTCTTCCTCTTCCCCTTGCCACCCTCCTATTGTTCCTCTTTCTCTCACCCTTGCCAAGAAATTAATTATTAATCATTCATCATTAATTAATAAGTATTAATTATTAACTATTAAGCATTAATTACTTATTAATTATTAATTTTGATTATCAGTTATCAATTCTTATCTTTTCTTCAGCAGAAGGAGGGAAGTACTCCATTTTTTGGCGGAAGGAGGGGAGTACTCTAGACAATGGGAGGGGAGTACTCTAGTACTCTGACAATGGCTGAGGACAGCGGAACACATATTTCTAGGGATGTGCGAACGCGGTTTGGATGTTCGGAGTTCGAACCGTGCTCGGTCTGTTCGGATGTTCGAACTGAATGGCCGAACCGAGCTCTCAAATAACCGAACAGTTCGGTTGTGTTTGGATGAGTTTGAATGAGTTCGGGGGAAAAAAAAATCAAGTTTCGGTTTCCGTTAAGTTTTGGTTTCGGTTTCGATAGTGCTATTTTTGACTGTTCGGCCAAGTTCGGCCAACCCGAACTTGGCTGAACCGAACCATCGAACCTGAACTCAGGTTTCGAACCGAACGACCGAACATCTGAACGGTATTCTGTTCTCCCGTTCCACGTATTTCCTTTGCCTAGAGATAATACTTGTGGAAATGCAGCAACAACCTTTTTTGTTCTTTTGAAAATTATATTTGAATGTAAGTAACCATAGCCCTGGTAACATCTTTGACTTACTTGGGAGTTGTATTTAGCTCAAGAGGTGGATGGTCAATACACATGAAGACAAGAGCAGAGAAAGCTATGAAATCAACAAGGGTTTTGCTAAGGACCTGGAACATTTCCAAAGGGATTTTGGTTTCAGATATGCTGAAAGTTTATAAGGCCAAGATTCCTCCCATGTTGCTCTTTGGAATGGAGCTGATTCCCTTTCCAGACATGATAATCTTGGAAAAAGTGCAGAATTTCTTTTTGAGGAAATTGCTTAGAGTGGGGCCAAGTGTACCAGGGGCAATTTTGAGGGCCGAAACAGGAATTCCATCTATTTCCCTCCTTGCCAAGAAAGCATATATAAGATACTGGCTGAAATTGCTTAGCCAGGATGAAGAGTCAGTCATCCAACATTGCTTAAAAGAGGAATTGTTGCATCAAGGGATTCGGTCTTATCCGTGGCTCCAATATCTAGCCAAGCTGATCAAAGAAATGGGATTTTCTTTTGAATATTTCTCTGGGAAACCCCTTAAGGGGATTAGGGAGGAAATCTTCCAGAGACTTAAAGATATGGCGGATCAAGATGATCTAGCAAGTGTATGCACTTGGAAGGTAGCTCCCTATTTGGGTGACTTCAAGATCCTTATAAATCAAGAAAAATATCTGGATATGTTGCCAAACCCAAAATTACGTAGGGCATATACTCTCTTACGGCTGCAACTTGTTGAGTCTGCAGTGGTTGAGGGCAGATGCAAACGAATCCCATTATCCCAAAGATTATGTAACTGTCATAAGAATGCAGTGGAGACCACCCAACATTTTCTTTTGGAATGCCCTTGGTACACTTCTTTAAGGATGGTATGGTTAGCTCCATATCTGCCTTTAGGGGAAACTTTCAATTCTGAAGGTTGTTATACCTACTTTCTTAAACTTTCAGGAGAGGAGGCTATTTCAGCATTGCCTACCTATGTGATATTAACCTCTAAGAAAAGAGCCATATTAAAGGCAAATTGATTGGGACATAAAAAACGAGCTCTCATTTTTGGTTATTCTCCGTGGTATTGAATTATTACTGTTATAATAATTATTATTAATCAATTCATCTGTCAATGACTACTCTTCAAATAATATCTTGTTATTATTGGCAGTATGGGATGAAAGGCACATAACCATCAATTAGATAAACCAGGGTTAATTGTAATTGTAAACTGGAGTACAACAGGAAATATTTTCGATTTTGCTTTTTGCACGGTATTGTATTGTTGTTGTTCCTTGTTGTGTCTGTTTTGTATTTGCTTTATGTGATTTTTGTGACCATGGCGGAAGCTAGTGCCATAATAATAATAAAAAAAAAATGAAATGAAATGAATAATGGTGTGTAATTTTTTTTAGCAGTCCTAATTTTTTATTCTTTTTTTTTATTTTAGGCAACTCAGAGATGCCATAACCTTACTCAATGTAAGAGAGCTAGGAAGTAAACTTGTAAGCTAGTTAGAGAGCTAGTAAGTAAACATGTAAGCCCCTGGGGGTAGGGACCTGTTTATAACTATTGATTGTGCCTGGAACTGTACAATAAATAGTTATAGACAGGTCCCTACCCCAAATAGCTTACAATCTAAGAGACAAGGGAGAGGGAGACAAGGGAGAGGTGAACATTAGGAGAGACAAGAGTATATTCATGAGGTTATTTTTAGAGCTGTAACCTTCAATTGATTAACCAAACTGGTTAATTGATTAATGGTGGCTCACTCAATTAAAACTGACCCTTCGATTGATTAGTTGAATTTGCATGTGATTTACATAATTTGCATAAATCTCCAAAAAGTGAAAATTTCACCAGAAATTGTTGTCAGCTTGTTAGATATGTTTAACACATTCAAATTTCTGCATTTCTTGAGAAACCTGTGCAGCCTTCAAAGGTGCAACAAATAACCACCACAATTGTAATGTGGACTGCAGCTAGTTCAAGGTCAATTAGCATTGTGGATAATCAAATTTATTTTACGTAGCCATTGGCCATAGTAATCAATATCTAAGCATTGTGGATGATCCAGGGTTGAGGGATGTAGGGATGTGTGAACAGATCGCGGTTCGGGTTCGGTCGTTCAGTTCGGTTTGGTCCAGTAGTTAAGTTCGGTCATTCGGTTCGGTCGCCGAGTTCAGGTTTAGTAGTTTGGTTTGGTGGAGTTCGGTTTGGGCATTTGGAAAAAGGTATTGCGTGATCCTATGATCGCATCGGAAACTGGAAATTCGAGTGTGTGTGGAGCTGTGTGGTGAGAGTGTGTGTGAGTTTTGGCTGGGTGGGCGTTTGGCGTGTTTTGGCATGTTTGTGTTGGACTGTATGTTGGTTTTGGTTTGAATGTTGGTTTGGCTGGTTGGAGAGTTTTGGTGGATGACTGTGTTGGTTTTGGTCTTGGTGAGTGATGGTTTTTTAAAAAAAAATGAATACGGTGATGAAACTCCGGGCTTGGGGGAAGGCCAAGGTGGTGGAGTAGATGGTGGAGGATGAGGTTCCTGCCACTGCTGCTGGACCTTCAGTGGTGGAGGAGGAGCAAGAGCCAGCAGGTACAGGAGGTACTGCCACTGCTGCCAGGTTTGTAAACTTTTTTTTTCCTTTGAGGACAAGAAGAATACTATCTGTTAGAGTGAGCTCACTGGCATGCGGGTGGGTGCATAGGTGGTGGGCATCAGTCAGGCACAAACAGTGGGCATCAGCGGGTGGCAGCAGATGTCTGCCACAGACAGAGAGGGTACTGTAGTGTGTGGGGCTCTTCCAGCAGTCAGGTATGAGCACGTGCACCCCCACCCAAACATATGCCAGGCTAGCAAGGGTTTCCACTCTCCAGTTGCCATCCCCACGCACCCCCAAACAAGGACAGAATTTGCAAATGCAAGCCAGCCAGGGTTTCTCCATTGCCATCCATCCCCAGTACCCAAAGAAGGGCAGGATTTGCATGTGCCAGCCAGCCAGGGTCTCCCCATTGCCATCCCTCCCCAGCACCCAAAGAAGGGCAGGATTTGCACATGCCAGCCAGCCAGGGTCACCATCTCTGGTTGCCATCCCTAGCACCCCAAGGAGGGATTTGCACATGCCAGCCAGCCAGGGTCACCATCTCTGGTTGCCATCCCTAGCACCCCAAGGAGGGAGGACTAGAGACATCATCATAAATGCATGATATTACTTAGGTGTTGCTAACTAACTACTTGTTTATGAGTTCCTGTTTCAGAGAGGGTGATGAGGAATCTGTTGCCGCCGGTGCCAGGCGCAGGTCATCAAGGCGGAGGTCGGACTCGCCAGTGCCACCCCCAGACAGTCGACAGAGAAGATCTGATGTCTGGAGGTTGTTTGTGAAGGGTGACACATACGCCATGTGCACGGTAAGACATGTGGGCTGGAACTACAGGGAATGGATTGCCCTATGACCTGTTAGGAACGGAAGTCCCCTGCAGAGAGAGAGTGGCCAAATGGCCACCAACCCACTTGTGGAGACAGAATGCAGGCAGGGTTTGACAGAGTATTGGTCTGACACAGTATGACACTTCTTATGTTCCTATCTTTTTATGTTCTTTAGATATGCAGCAAAAAATTCAGACTGGCCAGGGAGGGGACCACATCGGCCTAATCTCCCACATCAAGAAGCTGCATGGGGAGAAGGTGAAGCGGGAGGAGTCTGGTGTGGCCGTGGTGGAGCATCAGTGCCAGAAGAAGGGGGGGAAGGCAACTCAAAAGACATGGCAATGCCATCAAAGCCCTTCCCCCTCCTCCGGCTCCAATGTGGAGTTCCCCAGGCCCCTGGAGTCTGTAGCAGTGAAGGCCTTTCGGGCCAAGGTGGAGATGCCTACCCGCCAATTTATACAGGGCCAACGGCTACATTCAGCCACAATGGAGAACTACCTTTTGGAACAGTTCCAGGAGCTCAAACTTGAGAAAAAGCAGTTGGAGGCATACTCCCAGTACATCTCCGCCGAGATGGAGGAGCTGGAACTGTACCATGAGTCGCTCTCCAGGTGGCATGCAGCCATGGCAGGGGCTGTGGACTTCACCTTGGCCCATGGGTACAAAATGCAGGAGCACAGGGTGCCTGCCCCTCGGTCCTGTGCTGTGCCCCGGCTTTTGCCTTTCCCCCAAGTTTCGGGGGACAGGCCCAACAAAGACTAGACCCCCCAGGTTAAAAGTTAAGTTTCTTTTCTTTTTATATATGTTTGGTTTTGGTTTTATACTGTTCATGAATGTTCATTGTTGTTTATAAGGTTTTATTAAAAGTAATATTTGTTTTGTTGTTACGAACTTTGTTTGTCCTGGCCAATCTTTTATTCCTCTGTGTTGAAGTTCTGGCTGGCAGGTGGCAGAATCTCATTCTATGTACAGTTTGTCTGTGTCAGATCCCTACCTGACAGCAGCAGAAGATGTAGCGTTAGCGTATTAGCCCCAATATGTGATAGCATCAGGGTATCAACTTGCAGACAGCCCCCCCAGGAGGGGCAGGGCTTGTGTCTGTGTGGGTGTGCCAGAGAGAAAGAAAGACAGGCTGTTTTGGCAGCGGGCATCCATGGGTGGGTGCAGAGGAGTAGGCTGGTGGGGGGGCCAGGCTTGCAGGCGGGCGATGGTGGCCACTGGCCAGTCAGTCACGAGCAGCGGCAGAACCAAGAATGGAATGAATGCCCCCCATGACAGGAATTATGGTCCCAGAATCTCATTGATGGTTCCTGAGATGGGTGGGCATGAAAGTTTCAGGTACAATGGAATGACAGCCTATGGGAGCTGAATGATGTCCCTAGAAGTAGTGCATGGTTGGGCACACTTCATTAAATCGTGTGATAGGTAGGTATAGAAATGCACACAGGCAGGCACATAATACATTCCACATTTTGTTATATTCCATCTCATTCTGGTATGCTTTTGCTGCTGCTGGATGTGAGCATTGGGTCTAGATGGGAGTTCTTCCTGGTTCTGGCAGGTGGCAACTTGAGCTGGCCTCCCCTCCACCCCATCACTCTCGTTCTAGTGGGGATCCCCTCTCTCTCTCGCTGGACATATAGTGCAGGTGACAGCATGGATGGGATCGTGTCTGTCTCTTCTTTGAGCAGTGGGGAGACTTTCTCTCTCTTACTAATTTATCTCTCTCTCACAGCAGCAATCTGGGTGGGCACCTTGGCATAAGAGGCAGGAAGGCGGGCTGAGGCAGGCTTTGAGCTTGGCAGCAACCTGGGGTACAGAACCCTTGGCACAGACAGCATATAGGCCTGGGAGCCATTGGCAGCAGCAGCAGACAGTGGTTGCCAGGGCACAGAACCCTTGGCACAGACAGCATATAGGCCTGGGGGCCATTGGCACTAGCAGCAGGAAACATTGGTTGTCAGGGTAGAGAACCCTTGGCACAGACATCATATAGGCCCAGGGGCCATTGGCAGCATCAGACAGTGGGTTGCCGTGGTACAGAACCCTTGGCACAGACAGCATATAGGTCTGGGGGCCATTGGCACTAGCAGCAGCAGACAGTGGGTTGCCAGGGTACAGAATGCCAGGGACATTGGTAGCCCTGTAGGAACATCGGAAGCAGCAGCACCTGTTCCAGCAGCATCAGAGACAGATGCAGCCTCAAGTCCTGCAGGCCTTCCAGTGCCCTGCATGGCAGTGGAGGAAGGCACTGCCAGGAGGCGATGCTGAGCCGCTGAAACCTGTTGCCCTAAAGCAGGTCTGCTGAGTTTTGGGTCTGGTGATGTGCTCGGGCTACCGCTGCTGCCACTCCCCTGACATGGCCCCTTCCACCTCTGGCACGTACCCCATTGCCTCCCCTACGGGAAGCAGACCGGCCTCTCCTTCCCTTCTCCATTTCTCCCTCCAAAATAATGTTTTTATAGTTTATTTTTATTTTTAACATTTTTTAATTTAATGTTTTTATCTAATATTATATATATCTATCTCTACACTAAATCCAACTTCTATTAACTATTCTAAAACCTATTGAACTAAATGGACTATCCTAATAATTAACTACAAAGGCCTTGTCCTACAAACACACTGTATCTCTATCTCTATAACTAAGCTAACTACTATGTATATCTATCTAGTAACTATCTATC
>QEPC01012913.1:5462972-5512468 GCA_003113815.1 Sphenodon punctatus
TAATCTAAATAAATGAAATTATGGAGGTGAATGTGTGGAAATGGGAGAAAAATAGGAGGAGGATGGCAATGGATTGGGGAGCTGGGAACTGCTGGAAGAGGGAGCCTTCTGAAACGCCTGCTGTTCAGGAACAGCGACTAGCTCAGAAGGTGTTGGCAGAGGGGAGGGCAATGAGTTTTGTTACCTGCTGCTCCCGCCTCACCACAAGCCACATTGGCTTCATGCAGCCTAGCCCGTGGCCAATCGCAAACTGCGAAGCCAGTGGTCTGAGGAGAAAAGGAATGGTGATTGGGCAAGCTGGCTGCTACTCCAAGCCTCTCCACCCCTGGTGCCTGGATGTCTGCTCCTCAGCTGACCTCCCCCTTCCCTGTGCTTGCCTGTGTTAGGCAGTGTGTCACCAACTGGCTGTGGTCACGTTTCTCCCGTCCTATCCACCCGAACACGATCCAAACTGACCGAACTATTCAGTCATTTCGGAGTTTGGAATCAGGTTTGGTTCGGTCAGTTTGGGTTAGGTCGTCCGAACAGGCCGAGTTTGGGCCGAACTCCGAACTTCTGAACCATGTTTGCCCATCCCTAGAGGGATGTATGATGTGCTGCTCTGAGTTCTACAACTTATGAGCTTCCTTCAAGAACAACTATCACCAAGCACATGTGACAACTGTATGAAGCACAGAAGGAGAAGAAGTTTGTGGAAATTAAGTTGCCAGATGTTGTTTGTCTAACTGGCGACTTTTGGACTTCAGTTGCTAATCACAGTTACCTTGGGGTTATCGTCCATTAGACAGCTGGAGAATGAAAATTCTGAAATGCAACACTACAGGCTAAGAGGGTAATGGAAAGACAAACAGCTGACGTGCAGTAGTGAGTTTGAGGAGGTGGCTGTGGAGTGGGAAATCAGTGAGAAAGTTGTAGCGATATGCACAGATAATGCAAGAAATGCTGCCCTGGGGACTGAGAAATCCAATTTTGAAAATGTGAGATGTGCTGTTTATACTCTACAACAAGGTTATTTGGTTGCCACCATTGACAAGGAACTTAGCAAGTGTCATAAAAAAAATTAAAAAAAAGCAGAGCACACATGTTTTTGAATTATCTGTTTTTTAATCTAGTGGAGCCAATGTCAATGCATTTTCATCTACTGGCTGAAACATCATAATGTTCACTAAGCACTTTCAATTATTCATTAAACATATATAATAATTTGACAACAATTTCTGGCTCATTTTTCACTTTTTGGAAATGTATGCAAATTATGTAAACCATACGCAAATTGTAATTGATTGATTAATCGATTAATCAACCAAAATTCTACACATTAATCAACTAAGATTTCCTTAATCGAGTTTCAGTCCTAGTTATTTTGGAGATTCCCCTTAGCTCAGTGTGAATGTGGAGCTGGGTATTTGCCACCTGGGATCCTTCTTATGCCCCTCCCCACCTCCAGAATACCTTTCATTTGCTCCAAGTTTGAAAGCCTAAGCTCACACTATCCACATGCAGCCTCCAATGTAGAGATGTATAAGAGTTATCACCAGGAAAAAACCCAGATGTGGCTGGGAAATGTGATGAATTCACGGGTTTTCCCTATGACATGGAGCCATGGAGAGACGAGCAGCTATGCATAAATACAAGTTGTTTCCATGCCCATTCCAGGAAGATTTAGGACCTGATCCTCCACTGTTTTGCACCTTATCAGCCATTCAAGGTCAGATGCTAAGCTTGGTAAATGATACCACTTTGCATTTACTTTGACAAGGACTACTGGGCTTATATGAATGTTAGTTTTGCTATGGAAGCATTATAAAGAATTCTAGAATCAGAATTTTGGATTTTTTCTAGTGCTCATAAAGTCAATAGGATAGTGTCGTTGACTAAAGCAGATCAGGCCCTTTCTGGGAGAAATAGGAAGCAAGCATTGAGGCAAGAGTATTGAAATGAACTCAGTGCCACAACTGAGGCCAGAATTATTGCTCCGGTGTTGTGTGACAGGTCACACTACTATACACTACAGCTGCTACTATCGATACTAGGAAGAAGAAAAAATAATGACTGAGGCTGCTTTTAAACGAGGAGCGCTGAAGCGCCTCCTCAACGCCGCATTAAAGGAAAGCCACCGGAAGTGACGTTCTCCCCGTTGCCGGCGGCGGCGGTGGCTGGAGACATGGGGCTTTGGAGCGGCGCGTTCTTAAGACTTCAATTATCAGGCTTAAGAACGCACTGCTCCAAAGCCCCGTGTCTCCAGCCGCCGCCGGCAATGAGGAGAACGTCACTCCGGCGGCTTTCCTTTAATGCGGCGTTGAGGAGGCGCTTCAGCGCTCCTCGTTTAAAAGCAGCCTAAGGAATTCCAGCTTCATAGTAGAAATCAGTGGTATTTTCTAGGGTTGTACTGAATAGTACTTCCGAGTACCCGGGCCAAATACCAAAGTTCTGAGTAATCGGACCAAGTACTCGGTGGCCCTTCGGCATTGGGTGAAAACAGACATGACGCTAAGGACCCTTTAACCACCCTTGGTGGTTATTTATGCATGTTGCAGGGCTGTATTGTTGCCCTATGCAGTCCTGAAACATGCATAAATGACCACCAAGGGTGGTTAAAGGGTGGTTAGCGTCATGTCTGTTTTCACCCATTGTTTCTGAAGTTTCATAATACGGACTCGGAATTCCGGACCTTGGAAAACTTCGGAAACTTTGGGAAGTTGTTGCAAAGTACTTGAACACACAGCCAGAGCACTACCCAGAAAAGCAGGTTAGCAAGAGTGGGACAATTGCTCCAGAAGAAAACCCCACAAAAGTGCATCTGCATGCAGAAATAAAAAAACAACAACAACAGTAGTCTACCCACAGCATGGCCCACCATCAGCAGTGAGTGCACCCACTTTAATCATTATGCCAACCAAGCAGCGCACAAAAATGCAGGCTAGCAAGGGACATTCATTCTAGAAGAATACAATAACCCTGCAAAACAGTCTGCAACTGCATGGAGAAATAAATCCCACCAAAAGCCAGCAAGCCCAGACCCCAGCAGTCACAAAATTAAGAAACCAGATGTTCACCCCATCCCCCAGGGGCACGCTCTTGGCATGACATTGGTACAGAAGCACCAGTAACTTGAACAGACCAGACAAGGGGAAGTGGATCCAGGCAGAGAGTTCCCTCTGGTCTCATGGTGCCAAGTGCCAACCAAGCAGCAGGCAGAACTAGAAGCAATGTGGCATCCAATTATTATTATTATTATTTTAAAAACCTGCATGGCATGGTAAAGGTCAAAGTAACCCCCATCCCCCAGCATTGGTCCTATGGCCAGGACAGGACAGGCTGAGTACCCCTCCCCCCCAGCTGATTACTTACAGATCCAGCAGCACGGTAGCACACATCCAAATTCGCCAAAGAGAATGGACAAAATGGCTGCAGCCACATTTATTTTTCCCTGCCAGCCAATCAAAAACTTGTCATCTGGCTTACCACCATGCAACTATTCACTCCCATACCACCTCCTACCAAATATGGCACTAAGTTTCATTTCCAGAAGAAACTCAGTTGTCCACCAGCCCTCCACATGTGCAACCATTTCTGAAGTTTTCCAAAGTTTTCTGACTAACGGCTTTGGTCTTTGGAACTTTGGGCTTTCAGAACCAAATGCCATAATCTTCAGTTTTTTCCAAAGGTTTCCAAAGACCGAGTTACAGCCCTAGTATTTGCTAATGGTCTTAAACTATAAAATTATATCATTTATATTTTAAACTTAAATTATTTTCTCAGGAATGAACACCTGCTTTGATCTCAGGAATGAACACCTGCTTTGAGGTCCAAGACGCAAATAGCTCTTGATGGTTAAAAGTCTCATTCCTTTGCAATACTGCAGTGCAATAGGCGGGGGTTAAATAGTTATCCATCTGGCTCTTCCAGTTCACAGACAAATGATTTAAAGTGAGCAACATATGTCATCTGATCAGCTGACATGTAAATTTCATTTTCATCAAGAGGAAACCACTCGGATCAGTCACGTTTATCACTCTTTCTGCCATCATTAATGATCTCTCTTTTGTGGAATAAGGCTACTTTTCGCAAAATGCCAGTAAACAAAAATTATTACTTGTTTTGACAGCTCTGGAAGGCACAGTTACCATGTTTGAACTGTGAGTTGATGTATGAAATGATCTGTCAGAAAATTGTATTTATGGCAACCTTTTCACAAAGGCAATAACATTCTGAATTGTTTCTCTACAGATTAAAAGCACCATTTGGTAGCTATGGGAAAAGCCTCTTGTCAGATTTCAGTACATAGTACCTGACACAATAATTTTTGCCTCCTTTCTTATATGATGCCATGTTAGATACATAAAAAGGACATTCTCCTTTTGTTTAGGATAGACACATTTCTTTCTAATCCTCCCTAAGACACAGTTAGTAAAAGAGTTTATGCCAGCACCTTGACTTTCCTTAATTACTTTGGGGGTGACTTTTGCTTTAGTAGTGTTTCTGGTAAATTTATGTAAGATAGTAAAGGAAACCAAGGCATGGGTGAGTTCTGATCTGACCTTGAACTTTGGCAACAATCTCCTCTTCAAGGAGAGGCATGTACTGAACAAGCGTCTGTTTGCCTCAGTTCATTAAATATAAAAAAGTTCACTTTGGTAGGCTTCCAGATTAAAGCAGATTTGTTCAATTTTTCAGTTAGGTTTAAATTGATGATGGCTGATCATACTCAAAAGAAAGGCTGCAGATAGAGTTGAAAGAGGTTACCCATCAAAATCGGGGGGCCAGAATTGTCCCAAACATGACCCAATGTTCTACCTACCTGCATGATCCCTGGGCTAGCTCACTCACCCAGCTGTGCTGTTGCTCCTGCTGCTCATCCAGATGCCACTCCTGCTGCTTCTCCCGGCCCAGCCTGCTGCTCAGTTGAGCTGAGCAGCATTCCACAGTCCCCATCATGGGGGTGCATGTGGGTCTGGAGGAGCAGCAGTGCAGCCAGGCAGGTTGGTCAGCCCAGAGAACGTGTGGGGGAATGAGCTTCCTGAGGCATTCTGGGGTGCTCTCTTGGCTGAGTCGCCCACCCAGCTGTGCCACTGCTCCTGCTGCTCCTCTGGCCACTGCTTCTCCTGGACCACTGTTCAGATGAGCCGGACAGTGCACCACAGTCCTCATAACAGGGGTGTGCAGGACAGAGGAGCAACAGGAACAGCAGTGCAGCCAGGTGGGTGAGTGTGGCAGGTTGCAGCCTTGTGGCTCCACGCCTTGTGGAGTGTTTGGAGCATTGCTCCTTTACGACAGTGAAGTCTGCCTGTCTTAATATGCATGCACAAGAACCATGCTGAAAAGGTACTGAGAGAGAGGCTTAATAAAGCCAGGTTGGAAAAAGACAGTTGGCCTTTTAAAACAGTGAGCGCCAACAGAAGAGTGTCATAGACAGAACTTCAGGCACTGAAAAGGAAGGTGTTTTTATTTTAATGTTTATCTTTTATATGTGTTTATATGTTTTATTTTGTAAGCTGCCTTGAGCCTTTTTAAGAGAAAGGCAGGATATAAGTCTGAATTAATTAAATAATTAAATAGGCAGTGCTGAATGCACTGACAAAAGTGTAGGAGTTGGGGAGTGGAATGGAGCAGGTACCAATATTGGATGAGGTTGAGTAATCGGAGACTGAAGCGGGACAGGAGCAGGAGACTGTGTCACTGCCACCATGGTTGCAGGAGGTGCTGGTGACCTAGTATTCTGTAGCAAGACTTTTAAAGTCTATCTGAAATAGGGTAGTCTGAGATTCGGTGCTTGTCATTGGGAACCCTGTAGACATAATAGGCACTGGGATGGGCAACAGAGTGACAGGTGGGGAGGGGGTCCCAAAGAGGCTGAAGTGGTGGATCTAGTAGCCCCTAGCACTGGCCTAGGTGGTGGATAGTATCCGTAGGATGGTTGGAAGAAAGGCTACCAGCCATTCAGGGGTAATGATATAGTGGCAAAGGCCAGTAAGGGTTTCGTGGCCACTGGCCCTGTCCTGATAGATGTGATGGTGATGAATACTCCAAGTGATGAGACTGAAGAGATCGGAATGGAGAAAGTGATGGCAGGGCCTCTACATGGGAATTTTGAAGGAATGCTGTTGGTTTGGCAAAGTGCGGAGAAGAAAAACTATCTTGTTCCTCCGTGTCTAGGAATGATGAGTGAGGAGAGAAGTGTGCTGATCCCTCCAATGAGCTTCTGGGAGTTCCAGACAGAGTGACAGGAAGAGAACAAGGGGACTTTTCCCCAGAAGAAGGTGGAGATATTTGGTTAGGTGAGGGAGGGCATATCTTGTGGTGCTTAGACTTGGTCCGAGACTCTTTTGATGTGTGTCCTTTTTCTTCTTGGATGGGTGTTTGGATTTATGTTCCTTCAAACATAGAAAGAATGGGGCCTGAGAAGGTTTGGTTCCAAAGGGTAATGATCTGGTCAGTGTAGTGTCAGTGTCAGTGGATGGCAGTGCAAGAGTCTGCGGTGTGGGATGGGTTCGGAGCCTGCAGCGTGGAGGGGGTTAGTGCCATGGGGGAAGATGGCTCAGAGCATCCTGGTTCTGAGGGAGATGTAGTTGTCAGTGAGGGTAGCACCGAGCTCGGCTTTTGCTGTGTGATGCTACCGCTTGTGAGGGATACAGGAGAAGAACTCCCTGGCACTCCCAAGGCTTTTTTAGTCAGGAGAAATTTGAGCCTCATTTTTCGGTCCTTTGGGGTCCTCCCAGTCAGGTTAGCACATACTGGGCACCTGGTAATTTGTGTCCATTCCCAGTGGAGGGGGAGGGCCCTCCTGGGAGCGGGAAGAGCCACGTGAGAGAAGGGGGTAAGGAAGATGTTGACTTACAAAGAATATATTCTTATCTTGTCTTTTTCTTTTCTTTTTTTTAACTGCAGTTTGCTAGAGTGAGAGGAGAACTTTCCTTCAATGGCCAAATGCTGTGGCAGTTGGAAGGAACTGATGTAACACGTGCCTTGCCTCCTACTTAAATACTGGCATTGGAGCCCACCAAAATCACAGACCAGTGATGGAGGATTTATGGCGTATGGAGACAAATGCTTGAAGATTTTTCCGGATCGGATTGTGCAGGCATAGAACCCATAGGTGTGAGTCATGAGCCCCACTTGAAGAAGAACTTGGTTCCTCTCATCCCCTAATCATCCTACTTAGGTTTTTTGAATAGGCGAGAGGTGATTGTTATTTTGCTTTCTGCTGCAGTCTAGGTTTCAGAGTGGAATTAGCATCAGAAGGAGCCACTCTTGCTATAAGCTGGGGAAAAGAAGTCTAAAAAGAAGGATGTAGTTTTAATGGGAATCCTAAGGACCCCATATGAAGTTGTGAACCTTCCCCAGAAACTGAAGATAACAGTTTAATAATTTAACTAGAGCATCTCCCCTCTCCCAATAAAAACTGAGTGGATTGATGGTTGACTTTATGAGGCTGTTGTGTGTATCGTACAGTTCTTAATTAATTTGTGGCAACCATATACCACCCTGTACATTAAGAGCTCTTACGCCTACAGCAGCACCATTATTCTTTACATTTTACAGTGAAGATTTTTATATGGCTTATAAGCCTCCTCCAGGGGGTGTGGTTATCATAACTTAATCACACCCTTGGGGGATTCAAAACACTTATCTCTGGATCATGACTTGTAATACCCCAGGGGTGTGATTATCTCAGGAAACCCACACTCTCTGTCATGCCTAATTGCTTAATTATTATAGCGTCGAGTTCGCACCGCTATACAGGAGCTAAGGTTCTGTCAGCATTTCTATTAGGAATCCCTGTTTCTAGGAGTTTGAAAGGCTGCGATAAAAATCTGCTGCAGGCAGATTCCTGGCACAGGAGTCTGTGCCTGGGAGAAAGTATTTCTGCCAGATTTCTAAAAATTCAGTGTGACTGTATTTTAACTATATAAGTGTGCCTTGAAAACAGTTAGCTGACTGCATCTACATAATAGAAAATAATTTGGGCAGAAGGGTAAATATAGCCATTCAAGTTTAAAAATATTTATAAATATGTATTCATCCATCATCGAAATGATAGGAATGACTCATCCAGTCTCTTGGGTGAAATTATACAAGTTTTAGAATGATCCATTAGAGGTTTTTCTCCATTTCAAAAAATAAAATGACAGACACCTGAGTATGTACTAAACAGTGAAAAGCCAAAGCTTCTCCAGCTGAATGCATTCAATGGGCTTTGGAATAAGAGAGCATGAAAATGGGGGTGGGGGAAATTAGGGATATGCGAATGCTGTTCAGGCGTTCAGCGTTCGGCCCGAACTCGGCCCGTTCGGTTGGCCGAACAGAATGCAGAAGCGGCCGAACAGTTCGGCTGCGTTCAGGTGAGTTCGGCGGCATTCGGGCAGCAAAAACGTGACTGGAAGGCCCAGGGAGGGGGGGAGGGGGGAGACTGAGGAGCAGTCTTCCTAGCGCCAGGGGTGGAGAGGCTTGGAGTAGCAGCCAGCCTGCCCAATCACGATCCCTCTTTTCCTCTGCCAACTGGCTTCGCAGTCTGCGATTGGCATGGGGCTAGGCTGCACGGAGCCAATTGGGGCTTGTGGTAAGGTGGGCGCAGCAAGTAACAAAAGTCATTGCCCTCCCCCCTTTCCAATTTCTTCTGAGCTAACCACTGATCCTGTCAGCAGGCGTTTTCAGAAGTCTCCCTCTCCCAGCAGTTTGTGTTCCTAATTTGTTGCCATCCTCCTCCTATTTCATATCTTTATCTTATAAATCCATATCTTTTTACAGTTTCAGATTTTTCGTTTCATATTTTGCCCAATGAAATGAATGGGAAATCTTCCTATTGAAGTCAATGGTAAGGGAGACTGAACCATTAAAAAACCACACCACCAACTGTATCCCCCGGGACAGTGGGACCAACCTCTACTCCTTGGGGCCCTGGCATGTACTTACTGGCTATTGTAATGCCAATAGCAGTGAATGGAAAACAAAATTATAAATGAAATTAAAATTAAACTTAAAATTAAATTTAAAAACTATTTATTTTTTTTAAACGGGGAAACTAAACAAAACCAAAACCAAAACTGTGCCCTCTTGCACACCTGTAGTCTTTTGTTTTTTTCTTCATAACAAAACAAAATGTGTGAGATCTTTGCTTGTAACCCTTTGGTTATGTATTATACTTCCACGTCCAATATCTTTGTTTTGCATCCTGTTTAGGTGGACCTGGATCTGTATTAAAGAAAGCTGTTCCTTCAGATAACTGAAGAACTCAAGATGACTTAGGGATTATAATATCTGAAGCCTGCTGTGTTATTACTGAGTGAGTAAACTAAGCAGAAAGAACTATAAACTGGAAAGTTTTAAAATAAAAGTGCTTACCAGTTTGTGAGGCCTTGCCAATTGAAATTGAATTTTTCTAATCCAAAAAATCACTATCTAGAAGCAGCTGCCTGAGAAATTCAAGAACATATGTTGGTAAACGATGGATTCTTATCTTCCATCAACTACATACGTTTAAAAAAAAATTATGGAAGGCAATTACAATGATTTCTAGCATTATTTCCAGAACTGCTTCCTGTTCTCTAAGTATGAGAAACTTAATTGCTTACTTTATCAAAATTACGTGTCACTAGTATAGAGCTAATCTCACTTTGCAAGCCCACTCATCAGACAGTTTGCAGGTTTGATGTGTTTGGAGTGTAGATTATGCAATCAAATAAACTAATTTACATTTTAAATACACTTCTTGCTTATTATAATTTTCTCCAAGTTAGTAGCACCATATTTTCTTATGGCTGATGTACCAGAGCAGCACAAAAATTACTATTGGCTGTGAATATTTAACTAATTTATTGCTTTTCTGTAGAAGAGCAAGAATAATGTATATTTGCTAAAATGTGGAAATGCAAGCATATCTGAGAGACCGTCATAATCAAAGAAAAAAAATGATTCGAGTAGAAAAGATGGTTCAAAATATGGTATTTGTGGTCAATAGGAAATTAGTATTTTTAACATCTTTGCTCCATGATAAAAAACGGAGAGAAAAAATATGAAGTTGATTGTTTCTTTGAACAATTCCTGTGCAGGGTTCCTGTCCACAAAAGGCCTCCTGCATAGGGAAATGTACAAACTATTTTCAGATAAAATTAATCAGGTGTGTCAGAATTTCATGGAATTACTCCAATTTCATCAATACCACTGTGGGTGACAACAGACATAATGCTAACTCCACTTTAACACCGCTTTAACATTTCTTATGTATGGGTATTTTCAGACGTTACAAGATCACAGTCAACCACAGTGAACCACGGTCAATCTTGCGGCGGGGCCAATGTGCCTTGAACGTCTGTTCGGTGGCCGCCAGATGTTCACCACAGTCAATACCCACCAGGGGTCAAAATCAACCACGCTTCCAGAGATCCGGCCCGGTCCATCTCCAAAAGCATGGTCAAAACGATTCCCACCGGGAGACAATAAAAAGTAACATCTGGATGGCAACCACTGGCCGGAATCAAGCAAAATGATTCCCAGCCAGGGACAAAGCATGCAACATCGCACCAGGCAACCAGCAACAACACAGGCCACAGAGGGAGATTTAAAGGGCACACAGCAGCAGGGGAACATGGTGAGATGGAGTGAGGCGGAAGGGAGAGGAGAGTGGTGGGTGAGAGAGTGAGGGAGGAGGAGGAGGTGGTGGAAGTACAGGCGGAGGAGGAGGTGGTCATGCTGTAAATGGAGGAGGTGGAGGGACAGCAGCAGCAGCAGCAGCATCAGCAGCAGCTGGGATAAGCCTCCCTGGGGACATTGTTCGAACCGGGGGACGAGGCACTCCGGAAACGGGTAAGGGGACCGAAGGGGAGGGGGCCCGGTGGCACAGGGGCACCAAGGGGGGAGGCGGCCCGGCCAGCTGGCAGGAATTGGGGAGGGGCAAACCGTGGGACAGGGGCAGAGGCAGAACAGCAACCAACCCCCCCTTCATCCCACAGACGTGGAAACGGGCCCGGGAACCCGAGCCCGCGGAGGAGCCGGGCACTGCCCAGGAGGAGGAGGAGGAACTGAAGGGGAGAAGGGGGAGATGGACGTACCACAGAGGGGGGCAGTGGGGGCTCTGAGAGACTCAGGACTTTATCCAGAACTGGGGGATCCTGGAGCATCAACAGGAGCTTGCGCTCAATCAGAGAAATGAGCACGTGTTCCAGGAGATAGTGAGGGAAATGGAGGCGATGGGGCATCACCAGACCATGACACAGTGCCACTCGAAGGTCAAAGAACTCAAAATGGGGTACAAGGCCATTCGGGACAACAACCGGCGGTCCGGACATGAAGCCCGGACTGCCTCCTTCTATGATGCCCTGGACCGCATCCTCCATATGAAGGGCTCGATAGTTGCCCCATGTCTTGTGGGAAGCTCATGGTCAAGGGCAGGTAACGGGCTGAGGTACACCCTCCCCTTGCCGCCCCCCAGGAAGGCACCGGCTCCAGGACCCCAGACCCCCAGGAGGAATGCCCTGGGACCTCAGAGACCAGCAGGCCCCCCGGATACCAGCCCAGAGAGCCCCCACCCCCTGGCTGGACAGACAGAGTCCGAGGCCAGCACACTCATCGCCCATCACCCATCAGCCAGTGGTCACAGGGGAGCATAGCAACATGGAGGGGCCAGCCTCGGAGGGATCGGAGACAGACATCGAGGGTAAGCAAGCAGGTGGGAGGGGAGGCAGACCAGGGGCAAGGGGGGGGGAAAGTGTGGCCAGGGGACAGGCCCCACCCACCAGACACCACAGGATGGGGGTCTGGGTGGCCGGCCGGGCAATCCGACACCCCTCCACCAGCCACCCCACCATACCCCCACAGGGCACGGAACGCACTGGCACAAGAGGCAGGCAGGTGAGGAGCAGCCCAGGCAGCAGCCAGAGGACCCAGGTGAGGCACACCGGCAGGATGGGGGTGGGGGCCCAGGGAGGCCGGTAGGAGGATCCAGGACTTAGGGGCCAGGGTGGGGGGACTGGGGCACCAGGGACTGGTGGGGGGGGTTACTGGGCACCAACACAGGGGGGCAGAGACCCCCAGGACTCACCCAGGCCCAGGGGTGGGCTGCCGGGCCGGCAAACGACTTACCTCCATGTACCCTACAGGGCAGCCAGAGGGGCCCCAGCAACCAGAGGGAGGACCAGGTGGAGGACATCGTCCAGACCACCACAGAACAGGGGGAGCAGATGATTGCGGCCGTGGACCACATGGAGGCAGCCATAGAGCTCTCCTTGCTATGGGCGGACACAAGGGACCGGAGGCTCCAAGCAGAGCTGCGCCTGGAATGGAGGCGGGAGTGCTGTGACCACAGCAGGCAGATAGAGGCACTAGGGTGGTTGGAACAGGCCATCGAGGGGATGGTGTGGGAGCATTCAGCCAAAATGGACCAGTTCCATGACATCGGGACCTCCCTGTTTCTGCATGCTGGCACTATGAGTACATACGTGATGGCAGCCACCCTACCAGGTACCCTGCCTACCCAGGGCCCAATTCTGGGCCCCTCGGTGCCCCCACCTCCCCCCCAATCACCCCAGCCACCTCCACGCCAGCAGGGGCCGTGCTTCCGCCTCCTGGTCCCTGCAGGCCTCCAGACGAAGCAACTGCCCAGGGGTCCTCCCTCCCTCCCACCACTGTCTGCCCCTCCAGACACCAAGGCCTCCCAGGACACTGCTAGGGACACGGACAGAGGGAGGGAGGGGAGCTCCCAGAGCTCTGCAGCGCCCACAGGGCAGTCGAGGGGGTGGCCCCAGAGACACGGGAGATGGGGGGGAAAGGGGTGGCAAGTGCTCTGAGGGGGGCATCCACGTGGTGGGTGGTGGTGGTGGGGTGTTGGGGGCACTTGTAATTGGGTGTACAAATAAATGTATGGACAACAGTAGCGCTTCCTGTGGTTTGCTCATGGGCTCAGGGGTGGGGGGCAGGTGGCTGTAGAGGTGGCTGTAGAGAGCGTCCAGGGGCCCTTGGGTGGTGGGGTCGGGGTTGAGCGCCCTCACACCTCGACCTTCTGGCTGATATGCCAGGCCAGGGCAGCACGGATGCACTTGGCGTATTGGTACTCCCACGGGTTCTCCGCGTTCACATACAGGGGCACCAGGCCAGGAGGGTGACGGGGTACAGGGTATTCAAGTGCAGTCCCATCGGTCTCGCACACATTGTGTAGCACACAGCAGGCACCTATCACCAGGGTTGAGGTCTTCACCGTGTAGTCAAGCCGGCCAGAAAGGCTCTGCCAGCGCTGCTTGAGGGACCCAGACGCCCACTCGACCACGGTCCTGCTTGCACACAGGCGGGAATTTTACAGCGCCTCCACCGGGGTCTGGGCAACTGGGTACACCTTCATCAGCCACTGGGTAAAAGGATAGGCTGGGTCCCCCAGGATACAGGGGGGCATCAGCATCTCCTTGATCTGGGTCATCCTCATGTCCACAAAGTCCACGCCGTACATCCGGGCAGAGATGGGGGAGATGGTCATGATACGGGCATCGTGGCTGAGCCCAGAGTTGCCTGTGAATATGTCGATGAACCACCCCCGTGGTCTACGACAGCCTGAAGCTGCAGGAAGCAATACCTGTGCCTGTTGACACACTCTGTGGCCTCCCCAGCTGAGGGGTGGAGGATCTCTACTTGGATGCCGTCCACGGCACCCATGCAGTTGGGGAACCCTCCAGTCGCGAAGCTGGCTATCACAGCTGCCTGGTCCACCAGCTGGATCACTCAGTCCAGGAGGACTCCCTCCATGGCCTTACAGACATCTTGGAAGATACAGGCAATGGTGCTCTCCCCGACACTGAAGTGTTGGGAGACGGACCGGCAGGAGTTGGGTGTTGCGAGGGCTGAGACCCCAATGGCCACACGCTGGACCATGGGGATGGGGGTGCACATGGGTGTGTGCTGCCACTCCAACCACGGCATGAGCAGCCCCACAAGTCACAATAGGGTGAGCTTGTCCATCTGAAAGTGTGCCCTCCAGGCGGCCTTGTCCCACTGAGCCAGCACCCAGGACCACACCACCCCTGTGCCTGCTCTGAGACCCATACCTGCAGGGCAATGGGCATAGTGGACAGGGTAGCCTTCCACATGGTCTCCCTCCACCATTGGAGGCTTGGCCCAAGAGGCAGAAGCTGCAGGGAGGATAGCCAACTACACCTGTGTGTTTCCCTGTCGCCTCCCCCAGGTAAGCTGCTTATAGAAGAGGGCTGCACTGAGGGTGGCGCCCTCAGGGCAGCGGCCGAAAGGTGCCACCAAAGGGTGAAGCAGCCATTGGCGGAGCCATTAGAGTAGCCAAGGAGGCAGAGGCGGCCCGCTCTGCATGAGAGCTGAGGGTGAATGCTGTGAAGTCAGAGGTTTGTGGGAGTGCGGGGATACCACCTGGGAGAGACTTGATGGTGGCAGCACCCTGGACCCTTCCCACCTTCCAGGATAAAGACAGCAGAAGCCCCGGTCAGTTTCAACTACCTGCCATTTGTGGAGGCGGCAGCAGCGACGGCGGCCGCAGAGCAGGCTCCGGGGGGGGGGAGGAGGGCGGGGAAGGTTCAAGGAAGACACTTGGGGGAGAAACAAGACTGGTAAGTGGCTGTGGTCACTTATTCTCCTCCCTCTATTTTGGACACGCCCCCAGCCGGCTTCAAAAACAACGCGCCATTGGCCATGGGGCTGACGGCCGCGAGCCAAAGGGCTGAGGCCAAAGGGTGCTGCCCTTTGGGGCCCTTAAGGGTTCGGAGGGGGAAAAGGGGTAACCCCCTGTGATGATGTGTGGATTGTGGGGTTTTGATGTAGAGATGGTGGGGCTAGCTCCCTCCAGTGAGAGAGGGGTGGAGCTGGCCACATGTTTCCCTGGTGGCAGCAGGGGACAGGAATGATTATTGTGGGACCTGCCCATGTGTGGGCGGTGTTGGAATGAGATAATAGTGGGGCGATAAATATGTGATTAATATGTTAATGTATTTTTAGGATATTATGTTAATTGTTATATTGTATTGAGCTGGGTCCCCTGTGTGGGAATATGCCCAGGAATGTATTTTTTTCTGTGAGCTGCCTTGAGTCATTTTTGAGAAAGTGCGGGATATAAATTAAATGGAAATGGAAAAATGAAATGGAGGCACACGGCCACCTCGCGGAGCACAGCGGTCCTGTTCCGGCTGCGGCTCATGGCCTGCTGGTCCGCCCCGGACACCCGCTGAGCCCTGAGTCGGGCCAAGGAATGCCTGCAGGTGTGGTGGGCTCTCCGGGCTCTAATGGCACACCAGGCGTGATACCACTCGGCACAGAGTGCTAGGTGCATCCCACAATCGCCCAATCTGTCTTGCTCCAAGGTGCAGTCTGCCCTGGGTGGGGTGAAGCCGGGCCCGGTATAGGCGGGGGCAGTTGTTGCCCCACCTCCAGGGGTGATTTCCTCCAGAAGCGCCCCCTCCTGGCTAGCCAGACCACCACCTGCAGAGCGGTCGGCCTGGGGCTTCAGGGGTGGGCTACTGAGCACACCAGATGTCCCTGCATGGGGCCTTGAGCACGGACAGGCATGTGCCCAGGTATGTAGGCGGCAGCTGCGTTCCTTCAGTCATCACCTCCCACCTTTCTCTGTTGGCAACATTGTGTCCTTGCCAGCCTGATTAGTGTGCCGGCTGTCCTGTCTGTGTGCTCGGTTCCTGAAGCTGTGCTGGGTCCACACCCCATGCCTCGCTCTTCTGCCATGCCTTGTTGCAGCCTGTGGCCTTATTGCTTGGCCTTGCCCCCCCCGAGTCCCCTCCTGCCCCTCCGGGGAATGTGGCCCCCCCTGTCTGTGCTATTATTCTCTCTGGCTGGCTGGACCATGGCTGGCTGCCAGCTCCCAGCCTCCATGGGGCCCCCCATACATGGACCTTCCACGAAACCATGGCCCTGTGTGACCTGTGGCATACCCCAGCCGTTCAATTGCTCCTGAGCTGCCCGGAAAGCCTGTCAAGTGCCTATATGAGCCTCCACCCATCTGCCGTGGTCCGCTGCCTGCTTCCTCCTTGATGTCCCAGCCATGCTGCTGTGCTGGCTTCTTCCCAGGGTGCCGCTGCCCCTGCCTGTGACTGCGGGCCCCCTCAAGGGACCCCCCCTGTCTGCCTCTGCACCCAGTCTTCCCCTCAGTGGCTGCCTTCTCCAGTGTACAAGTCCGTCTCTCTGCATGACCCCCACAGCTCCCCTGGGTGCATCTGACCATTCTCATCTGCCTGTGTTCCCCCCTGTGCCACTGCCCCTGGGTGCCTGTGTGACCTCGGGGTGCTGGGGCCCCCGGACTGCACCTCCCGCCTTCCTCCCGGGGGGGCTGTGACTTTGGACCTGCTGCACGGCCCCGGCTCTCCTGGCTCCCCTCAATGGCACCCTCGCTTGCGCTTGGAGTCCGTGTGTGCCTCCTGGACCATTCCCGGGCTTCTGCCTGTTCCGTGTGGCCTCCCCCAGTGCCTGTGCCCCGACCTTCTGGGAGCCCCAATTCCGGGACTGCCTGTGTTGCTGTGGGGGTGCCCGTGCGGACTGTGCTGTTCTGGGGGTCCTGGTTGCCGTTGCCTGTGTCCAGCCCTGCCCCCGGGCCGTTTCCCCCCTCTTCCCTGTCTCACGCCCCCCTCCTCCCCGTGCCTGTTGTGCCATGTGTGTTGTCTGTCCCGCTGTGTCCCCCTTTCCCTTCCTTTCCTGTCCGGATGTGTGCGCGCCCGGGCATGTGTTTGTGCTGTGTGTTCCCTTGTGCCCTCGTTGTCTCTGTGCCTGTTGTATGTGGTACCCCGACAGCTCTTCTCCCTCTCCCCCCTCCCTTCCCATTTCCGTTGTGTGGGCGTTTCCTTTTGTCCCTTCTGGCTTCATTTGCCCTCAGGCAGCCATGTCTGTGTCCCTCCCCTCCTCAATGCCTTGTGGGTGTTTTGACCATGACCGGGAATCGGTGTCATGTCTGTTCCACTGCCCTGGTCCGTGGTCTGGCGGCCCAATTCCCTGCCATGGTCCCAATCCCATCACGTCTATTTTGGGCTTTCCTTGACCATGGGGGGGGGAGGTTGTTCGGTTCACCCCCCCCATGGGAATCTACTGTCGTAACTCAGTTCCGTGTAACGTCTGAAATCACCCATTGTTGTAGGGCTATCTAGGGTACCAATACAGCCCTGCAACATGCAAAGAAATTTTGAAGCAGTGTTAAAGAAGCAGAGTTAGCATTATGTCTGTTTTCATCCTATGGAAGAGTGAGTGAGGGTGTTAATGCATGGGCTGTGAGCCCACCAGATCCCATAGTTGCTCTGCGGAGCTCCCACCCAACTGCCTCTCACATATGGGCAGCACAACAAATGGGCAAGTGTTCCTCCCCACTGCATTCTGCTCATGTGCTGCCCCCCTCCATTGAGCTGCGTTTACAGAGCACAGTAATGAGATGGCACTGGCCAATAACAGGATTGCCTTGAAGTACAGAATAAGATAGCCTTTGGCCATTTTTAAATGGGCACGGCTGGGGGGAGGGGGCAGGTCCTTGTGCAGCACTGGCATAACCATGCACATCAGATGAATGGGGAGGTGGTGCAACCATGCATGTTGATGAGTGTGGAGGGTAGGAAATCAAATGGGCCAGGGATGGGTCTACATCGAATTAGTAGAGCGAGGAGAAATCAAATGGGCCAAGGATGTGTGTATGATGGGTTTGTGCCCCATATCCATGCATGGTTTGGCCTGCCCCCACATGGATCATCCCAGATTTTTCTCCAATGGTCCATGCATGGAAAAGCTCATATGTTTTTGCATGTGTTTCTAGTAAGTTTTTGCATTGCATGAATCTTGGCAAATACCCTACTTTACAACAGAGGGTAATTTCAGATGTGCTGGGCCTCCAAACCCACCACTCTGAAACCCGAACCAGGATCCATCTCGGATCCCGGTCAGTGATGAGGCTGGCCATCCTTTAGACGTCCCAGCTTCATCATGCAGGGGAATCTCAGAGGGAGTGGGGCCATGTGGTGCGATGTGCCACTGCACTGCATGGCCCCGCCCCCCATGCTCCCACATCCGCCCGCCGTCAGGGAGACAGGCAGGTGCAGCGGCCAATGAGGCTGCTGCACCCAGTCCTGTACCATGGTCCAGACCACGCTCAGGAACAGGGCAAGGTAACACACATTACTTTTGCCCCTTTCCTGATTGTGGTTCAGCTAACCACGATTCTTGAGGTGAGGCCGGCCTCACCCCCAGAACCATGGTTAGTTTTGAACCCCACCAGGAATTCACCGTGGTGAAAATCTGGCGGGGCTCAAACAGACATGCCACCCATCACAGCCACCACACTGGATTCAGTGTGATCCAGTGTGGTTGACTGTGGTGGCGTCACATCTGAAATTACCCAGAAGCAGAATTTGCTGACATTTTTTGTGTCAGGTCTACTTTTGTTATAATGAAAAACTTAAGCTTGCTCAATCAATTTGAAATGATGAAGATATACAGTGGAAAAGGAAAAAAGAAATCTAATACAAGGAAGTTACTTTACAATTAAAAAAAAAAAAAAAGCATTTTTCACTATTTTCCTTTATTTAGTCAACTTCTTTTCTGGCTGTTTCAACAAAGTGAAACGTTTTTCTCTTTGTTTGTTGTTTGTTAGTTTTGTCATATGCCCAAAGTCTGCAAGGGCCAGGAACAATCTGGCCTTGAAGTACAACACAATGGGTGATTTCAGACGTTACGAGATCACGGTGAACCACACTGAACCACGCTCAACCCCCCCGCGGGGCCAAAGGGCCCGGAACGTCTGAACGGCGTGCGCCAGATGTTCATCACGCTCAATACCCACATGGGGTCAGTTTCAACCACGCTTCCCGGGCTAGCCGGGGGAAGGTCTCGGGAAGCGTGGTCAAACCAACCCCCACAGGGAACCAAGCAAAAGTAACGTCTGGACGCCAATCCCCCAGCGGAACCAAAAAAATGGAGCCCCGGCCGGGGACGAGGCACGCAGCGTCGCTGCCAGGCAACCAGCACCAACACAAACACCGGAGGGAGATTTAAAGCGAGAGCAGCAGCAAGCAAGCGTGGCGGGATGGAGCGAGGAGGGAAGCGGAAGAGAGCGGAGGCACGAACAGCGACAGCGGCGGGACAGGAGGCGGAGGACGTGCAGCCAGGCCCAGCGATGCAGGCGGAGGGGGCACAGGTGCAGGAAGGGGGCACACGGGAGCACCCGACCAGGGAGGCGCCCCGGGAACACCAACCACAGCTGCAGCCGGGTCGCGCCGCCCCGGGGACAGCGGCCGGAACAGGCCCACAGGAGGCACCCAGGAAACGGGTAAGGGCACCCACTGGGAGGGGAACAGGGGGCACAGGGGAACCCCCTGTGGAGGGGGCCGGGGGGACCCCGGGCGGAAGGCAGGGGGGCAGGGGGACCCCGGGCGGAGGGCAGGGGGGCAGGGGGCCCCCGAGAGGGCCCACACCCTCACCCAGCAACCAACCACCCCCCTTCCCCCCCCCAGACACGAAAGTCGGCCCGGGCGGACGAGCCCCAGGAGGAGCCCGGCCCCCGGAGCCCGGAGGCGCACCCCCAGGAGGAGGTGGAGGAGGAGCAGAGGCAGGTGCAGCATGAGCTGGACCGGGAGGAGGAACAGCAGGGGCCCAGCCGGAGGAAGGCCTATCACAGAGGGGGACAGTGGGGCCTCCAGGAGACCCGGGACTTCATACGGATCTGGGGGACCCTCGAGTACCAGGTGGAGCTCGCAATAAACCAGCGCAACGAGCATGTCTACCGGGACATCGTGCGCGACATGGAGGCGGCGGGGCACGAGCGCACTGTCAACCAGTGTCGCTCGAAGGCCAAGGAGCTCAAGAGGGGGTACAAGGCCCTCAAGGACAATAACAGCCGCTCCGGCCACGGGGCCCGCACCGCCCCCTACTACGATGCCCTGGACCGCATCCTTCACATGAAGGGCTCCATCGTTGCCCCACGCCTGGTGGGCAGCGCTGTGGTCCAGGGCAGGGAGCGGGCCGAGGTACCCCCTCCCCTCGCCGCCCGCCCGGTAGACACGAGCTCAGGGGACCCCCACCCCCAGGAGGACCACCCGGGACCCGCAGAAGCCCCAAGGCCCCCCCCCAGCAGCAGCCCGGAGACATCCCAACGCCGGGCCGGCCAGGCGGAGTCGGAGGTCGGCACCTTCACCACCCTCAGCCAGTGGTCCCAGGGGGAGCACTCCCAGGGTGAGGCGCCGGGCTCCGAAGGCTCGGAGACGGACATAGAGGGTAAGCGGGCCCCCAGGGCAGGGGGGGGCAAGACCAGGGGGCCGGTGGCAGGGGCGGGGGTGGGGGCCCTGCTGCAGGGGCCACAACCAGCCCCCTTCACCCGCTCCCCCCTCTCCCGCCCGCAGGACATGGGGAGCCCCAGGACCGGGCCAGCGAGACGGTGCAGGCCCCCGCGGAGGGCACAGGAGAGCAGGTGCCGGACCCAGGTAAGGCGGGAGGGCTGGGATGGCGGGAGGGCCCCCCGGGCGCCAGCCCAGGGGGGCCTCCGGCCTCAGTGGGGGAGGGGGGGCAGGGGGCCCCGGGACCCGACCCCGCTAGGGGACAGGGCCCTGCACTGACCCACCCGCCCATTTCCACAGGGCAGCCCCCGCGCGCGGCGCCTCCGCCGGCCGCGGCCCCAGCCCAGCGGATGCGGGAGTACCGGGCGCGGGTCCGCAGGCGCAGGGAGGAGCAAGCGGAGGACATCGTCCGCAGGGCGGAGGAACAGGGGGAGCGCATGATCGCCTCCGTGGACCGCATGGAGGCGGCCATAGAGCGGTCCATGGAGAAGGCCCTGGAGACAGACCGCCGGCTGGAGGCGGAGGTGCGCCTGGAGCGGAGGCGGGAGCGCCGGGAGCACCAGCGGCAGCAGGGGCTGCTCAGGGGCCTCCGGCAGGACATACAGGGCATGGTGCGGGAGCACAGTGCAAAGATGGACAGGTCCCACGACATTGGGACCTCCCTGCTCCTGCATGCGGGCACCATGTGTGCCTACGTGATGGCCGGCGCACCTCCGGGCGCCCTGCCCGCCCAGGTCCCCATGCCGGGCCCCTCGGCGCCCCCGGGCCCAGCCCTGCCGCCCCTGGCGCCCCCCCGGCCCCAGGGCCCTCGCATGCGCCTCCCAGTGCCCCCGGGCCTCCGGAGGGTCCAGCCCCCCCGGGGCGCGACCGGGGCACCGGGCACAGCTGCCCATCCGCCGCCCGGCCCCCTGCCGGGGCCGGGACCGGCCCAGGACACGGCAGGGGACACGGACAGTGGGGGGGAGGGGAGCTCCCAGAGCTCGGTGGGCCCAAGCGGCCGCACGAGGGGTCGGCCCAGGAAACGCGGGGGGATGGTGGGAAGGGGGGGGAGGGGGAGGGCCACATGAGGGCGGGTGGTGGACGGGGTCACGGGCACGGGGGTGGGGAGGGGGCACAGGGTGATTGTGTGAACTGTGTGGGCAATAAAGTGTTGTAAAGAGACAGTTGTCCCCGGCCCGTTTGTGGGGGGGACAGGGCTGTGGGACCGCGTGTACAGGGGCATTGGCACGGAAGGGGGGGTGGGGCCCCCAGGGGCGGGAAGGCCCTCACAGCGGGCCCCCCCGGGCGATGTGGGTTGCAAGGGCGTTCCGGATCCTTTTGGCATACCGGTACTCCCGGGGGTTCCCTGCGTTCACGTACAGGGGAACAGGACCGGGGGGCCGGTGGGGCTCGGGGTACTCCAGGGCCGCCCCCTCGGTCTCGCACACATTGTGCAGAACGCAGCAGGCACCGATCACCAGGGCGGAGGTGGGGACGGTGAAGTCCAGGCGGCCAGCTATACTCCTCCAGCGCTGCTTCAGGGCCCCGAAGGCACGCTCCACCACGGTCCGGCTCGCACACAGGCGGGTATTGTATACCTGCTCCGCAGGGGTGCTCGGGACAGGGTAGACCTTCATCAGCCAGCGGGTCAGGGGGTAGGCGGGGTCCCCCAGGATGCAGGGGGGCATGGGAACACCCTCGATCCACCTCATGCCCATGTCCGCGAAGTCCCCCCGGTACATGCGGGCATAGAAGGGGGAGATGGTCATGATCCTGGCGTCGTGACTCCGGCCGGAGTTGCCCGTGTAGATGTCTATGAAGCGGGCCCGGTGGTCCACCACCCCCTGCAGGTGCAGGGAGTAGTATCCGTGCCGGTTCACATACTCCAGGGCCTCCCCCGCGGCCGGGCGCAGGATCTCGATGTGTGTGCCGTCCACGGCTCCGATGCAGTTCGGGAAGCCCCCGGCCGCGAAGCCAGCCATCACAGCGCCCTGGTCCAGGAGCTGGATGGTCCTGTCGAGGAGCACGCCCTCCACAGCCTCGCACACATCCCGCACGATGCAGGCGACCGTGCTGAGCCCCACCCCGAAGTGCTGGGACACGGAGCGGCAGGAGTCGGGCGTTGCGAGGGCCCAGACCCCTATGGCCACCCGCTGGACCATGGGGATGGGCTCCCGCATGGAGGTGTGCTGCCGCTCCAGCCAGGGCGTGAGGAGCTCCGCTAGGCGCAGCAGGGTGGCCTTGCCCATCCGGAAGTGGGACCCCCACTCGGCCTCCCCCCAGTGGGCCTGGGCCCGCTCCCACCAGGCCTGGGGCCGCTCCGTGACCCATAGGCTCCGCGCTATGGGCATAGCCAGCAGCGCTGCCCGGCGGAGGGTCTGCGTTGCCCAGCGGAACCGCCTCGCGGCCCCTCGGAGCGCAGCGGGCCGGGTGAGGCTCCGGCAGGCGGCCAGCCACGCCCCCCAGGCCCGGCGCCGAGCCCTGAGCCGGGCACGGACTCTCCTGCGGGCCTGCTGGCCCCGGAGGCGCACGCCAGCCCGCAGGGCCAGGACATAGCGCAGGCGGACGGCCAGGTGCACCCTCTCGGTCAGGAGGCACAGCTGCTCAGTGTGGTCACGGTGCCACTCAGCCGCGAGCGCGAGGAACATCCAGTTCCCACCTGCCCTATCGCGCTCCATGGTGCTGGGGCCCCGGTGGGGGCTGGGAGCGCTTATGGCGGCCCGGTGCTGGTGGCTCCGCCCGGGGGTCGGCCTCGCGGGCCTGCGCGCGCCCTGTGCCGGTGCGTTCCGGCTGCTCCCGCCCCCAGCACCCCGGGCCCCCTCCCCTCGCTGTTTGTAGCGGGATGGCCTTGAAGGTGCGATTAGGCAGACAGAGAGCTCGCTGTTGTTCTCTGCAGCTGTGCCGGGCCCGCACCCCACGCCTCGCTCTGTTGTGCTACAATGTTGCGGTGCGGGCCCGTGTTCCCTGTCCCGGGGGCCGGGCCGAGCCTCTCCCGGCCCTGGGCAGTCTGTGTGCCCTCCGGGCTCCGTGTCCCATTCCCTGTTGTGCTGGACCATGGCTGGCTGCCCATCCATGGGGCTCCCGCTGTCCGGCCCCCAAGGGGCCCCCCATATCTGGGCCTTCCGCGAGACCATGTCTCTGTGCGACCTGTGGCACACCCCTGCCGTGCAGCTGCTCCTGGCCGGGCCGGGGAGCCGTGCAGGTGCCTACGAGAGCCTGAGCTCCGGGCTCCGTTACTTTGGCCATGTGGTGAGCGCCCGTGATTGCCGGCTGCATGCGGAGGCCCTGGGGCTGGCTCGTTTCCCCGAGGGGCGCATCCCGGAGGTGCTGTGCGCCCATGTGCCCTGGAGCGCCTCGGAGACCGTGTCAGCGCTGGTGGTGTGTGGTCTGGGCGCCTACTCGGAGTGCCTGGCCGAGGGTGGCCCTGCCTTGGCCGTGAGCTACTTCTCCTGTGTTCACGGGGCCCGTGGGTACCAGCGCACCCGTGGGGCGGCGTTCCAGCGGCTTCTGGAGCTGGGGCATCTTCCGTGGCCCCCTTCTGCTGCCTGCTGTGTGCCGGAGCCCTCCGCGGTGGAGATGTCATCCCTGTTGGCGGTGTGGGCGCGTGTGGATGTGCAGCTGGCCCTCACCATGCCCGATCCCTTCGAGGCCTACTACCTGATCGCCCACTACATGTCCTTGCAGGGGTACCGCCGGGGCATGCTGCACTGGCCCCACCTGGTCCACCGGGCGGGCCACCCGGGCCCTCGGGCCAGCGGGGCCCCCGGCAGCGGCCCGTGAGCCCCGCGTCGCTGGCCTGCCCCCCCCGGCGTGGTGCCCCCGTGTGGGCTCCCGCCCCGGCCCGGGGGGGGGCCCTGGTCCCCGCTGGCCGCTCCCGACCTGCGGACCCCACCTCGGTGAGCTCCCGCCCGCCTCGCTGCTTGCTGCTGCCCCTGGCCGTGGTCCTGGGCCCCCTCCATCCCCGTGACTCCGTGGGTGCTGCCTGAGCGTCGCTGGTGCTGCGGAGGAGCACCGCTGGACCCGGCTGCCCTGCCTGTGCCAGCCTTTGACTGTGGGGCCCCCTTCCTCCTCCTCCTGGCGCCCCTCCGCCGGCCTCGCTGTGCTTTGGGGGCCCCCAACGTGCCTTGCTCCGGGGGTCCGCCCCCCCCCCCCGAGACTGCCTCTGTTCCTGTGGGGGCACCTCCTTGGACTGGACTGGACTGGGGTGGTGTGGGGGTGGGGGTTGCTGCTGTCTGTGCCTTGCCCCGTGGTGGTGCCCCCCCCCCCCTGCCGGTGTTCCGGGTGGGGTTTTCCGGGCGCCCCTTCCCGGCCTTTCCCTGGTGTGTGTGTGTGTGTGTGTGTGTGCCCGGGCGTGTGGCCGTGCATTGTGCCCCGCTGCGGGACCGCTGTGTGAGCCGGCTGTCAGCCTGTTCTCGCTCTTCCCCCCTCCCTTCCCGTTTCCCTTGTGTGGGCGTTCCCTTGTGTGCCCTGTGGCTTCGTTTGCCCTCAGGCGGCCATGTCCGTGTCCCGCCCCTGCCCGGTGCCTTGTGGGGGTTTAGCGCCCAGCGGGGGTTCGGCTGCACGTCTGTTGTGCTGCCATGGCCCGCGATGGTGCGGCCCGGTTCCGGCCTGTGGTCCCGTTCCCGGCACGTCTGTTTGGGTCGTTTTCCAACCCCCGGGCGTGGTTGCGCTGTTCGCCCCCCCTGGTGGTTCATTGTGGTGAACCGGCCGCCCGTAACGTCTGAAAGTACCCAAAGTTGTACTCTATACTCAGTGAAATATAATGGGTGAAAACAAATGAGGTGTGTTCTGGATCACCTGGCCACTCTGTGGAGGGCCACCACAGCCACTACACTTTGGGCCAGTAGGGAAAGCAATTAAAATGAGCATCCCCGCTCCCCAGAATCTGGGTGAGGGGGCTGCTGTTACAAGTCTCTCCATGCCACAGGTGGGCCGAGGAGTCATCTACACTAGGAACGACTCTTGGACCTGGACCCCTGCTGTGCAATAGTATCGGGCCCCCAAAAGGAGCTACCACCAAACAGCTGATCAGAGGGGGAGTGGAGGAACATACCACCTGGGCTGCCAGACAGTTGCTTGGCAGGGGGAGGGCTTTTCCATCACCCCAACCATCTGTTTGTTGACCCGAATGAGCATGTTCTTCCAAGGCCCCCAATCAGCTGTTTTGTTGCCTGGCTAGAGGAGCTCCTCCACGCCCCCATATCAGCTGTTTGGTGGCCTGGGTGAGGATGCTCCTTTGAGCTCGATCCTCAGACCTCACCTCACAGCAGGGCTGGGCAGGGCTTAACAGATAGGAGAGAGTGTGTGAGCCCAGATTAGCCTGGCTCGGCAGGTGTTAGCCCACTCAATGGCGCCAACCTTTTCCAGATGACACATTGGGTAATTTCAGACATGATGGGCCTTTTGACCTGTCATGCTGAACCCTGGACCAGGATCCATCTCGGATCCCAGTCCATGATCAGGCCATCCGTCCTTTAGATGTGCCGGCTGGATTGAAGAGGGGAATCGGGGAGGGGGCGGGGCTGCACGCCATGCGGCCACTAAGCCTCCCCTCCTGCGGATTCTGGCTGCCTGCCCTCAGGGAGATGGCCGGGCGCATCTCACCGAGATGGCCAGGTGCAGCGGCCGGCCTCACCTCCAGAACCGTGGTTAGCTTGAACCCCGCCAGGGATTCACCATGGTGAATATCTGGCGGGGCTCAAACAGACGTTACCACAACCGCTGCCACCACACGGGATCCACTGTGATTCAGTGTGGTGAGCAGCGATCCCATAATGTCTGAAATTACCCATTCAGTAGAAACCACTCACCCTGAGGCAGAAGTGGACAAACACTTGGCATCCACCAAACTGACAAGCAGGAGACTCATAGGCTACTGCAGGCTACTGTTGCATTTGTTTTCACCCAATGTTACCGTTACACAGCATATACTGCTAGATAAAAATCGAATTAGACCATCTCTACAATGTGTTAATCCATGTGGCAGTATTTATGGGTTTGCTTGGCATTCCATCTTATCAATATGAGCATTTTCAATGCCAAACTTTCTCTAAGTGTTCAACAACTGTTGGCTATAGAATGGCCCTCTCGGCACCTATTGGTTGACAACTTCCTCTTAAAAATACTATTGTGGCAAATTAAATTGAAAGATGAAATGCTAATTTAAGGAAAAACAAATGGCCCTTGACTGCTTTTTAACATGGCTGTCATAGGAAGAGATGATTCAATTAGTGTGTTCTATTAAATGATGTAAAATGCAGCCGAGTTAGTATATTGGGACTGCAGTAAGAAGATGTGTGCTGCATAAACAAAGTTTTAAGGATTGTGGTTAGATTATCTTTCTGCCAAGGTAATATATTAGTGATCAAAGATGACATTGACAGCTATGGGAAAGAGATAAAGTACTTAGACATCTTACGGAAAAAGATGAGAGAAAACTGCTCCCTCCTCCTCTTTGCCCGCCAGTTTCTGCTGAAGGGCATTTCTTAGCTTTTCCCCTGTTGTTGCACTTGCTGGTGGAAATGAATTCCAAATATGAACTCTTCTGTCTTTTTGTCCCTGAGACCAGCAAAAGAAATGCTCCATTCAGACTATATCCTTTCATTCATTCTTGGTTTACTTGAAAATCTGCCAAAACACTAATCTACTATCAGGTGTAACTCCCTTAAGATTTCAGTGGGTAGACTGGTAATTGAATTTGAAAGTGGGAAATTAGTCTAGAGAAAATAAGTCCTACAAATACAGGTAAACCTGCTTGCAAAAGCTCTCTGTGATATACCACAGCAGAAAGTGATGACTGAGGAACTTAAGCAGGGTAGAATCACAACAAGGGTCATCAAGCCAATTTCCAGAAGGAGGAACCACAAATGTCTGTACACATTCACAGAGATACATAGTGTACTTATATGTGCAATCTCAGAGCTTTTAAAAAATGCTGTATATCAATGCAGTATTTTCAGTATGAAATACAATGATCTGGTGATCATTTTTTTTATTTTATTTTTTTTTAATTAAAGTTTTTTATTAATGAATAGAAGAAACAAACAGTGACCATTAACATTTTTAAATGGTCCTGTTGTAGATAGTCGTAAGCAAACATATTGAATTTTGAAAACAATTTCTAAATATTCTGCTTGCTTTTAGAAAACACTTAGAGAGCATTGCTTTAATGTTCAAAGAAAACACAAATGTTATTGGATTTGAATTCTGTTTAGGAGTAACTGTGAACAGTGGAAAGAGAAAGAGGATCATAAAAAGGATTGGATACAAAGTGTCCTTCACCACCCCCTTCCCCTCCTCCTCACAACAGCAAACCTGGGTGGTGGAGGATATTGTCCCACTCCTGCTTTCAGAGAGAAAAACAAGGGACAACAGTGGGCTGCAAAGGAAGCCGGTGAAGTGTCATGCTGGTGGGAAGAGTCCCCGGGAGGTTGCCTAGCAACCTGGGGTTTAAGAGCCTTTGAAGTCTCGCGTTGCAAGATTTTCACCCTGAAAAGAGTGGCATTCACCACGCTTCTGAACCTCCGGACGCAAGGAGGTTGAGAAGTGTGGTGAAAGGCCACCACAGCCATGGTGAATGGAAAGTAACGTCTGGTTACTTACAGTTCACCATGCTCAATGACATTCACCCTCGCCCGTGGTTACAGCAGCAGCTCTATTGGTCGCTGCCCGTCGGGAGGAGGGAGGGCCTCTGGGGAATGCAAGGGGCGGGGCCGTGCGGCAGCATGCTGCGCCGCACAGCCCCACCCCCTCTGGGGGGGTGCCGTTTTAGACGTGACGGCCGGCTGCTTTCACCAAGGGCCGTGGGGTGGTTCGGACCATGGCCGGGCGGGGGCAATGGGGTGCATATCTGTTGGCGCGCCCCTTCATCCCCGACCGGGGTCTGAACCACCCCACGGCTCGTAGTGAAAGCGGCAGGCCATCACGTCTGAAATCACCCTGTGTTAAGATCTTTTTAAAATACAGAATCAGTTGAGTATTTGTTTTATGGAAGTGATTTTAAAAGTTAATCTGTTGTTTTTTTTAATTTCCTAAATACTCATTTAGAGTCATTCCATACAGCTAATAGACTGACTTATTTAATCTACAAAAATATGCATTTTCCTTCCCTAGTTACATGGAAATGTGAGATTCAGCCTATAAAGTCCTGGACTATTCCAAAATTTGCAGTTATTTTGCTTGGGGCATTTCTTTCTACAGTAATATTTAGAAAACTAGGAAATACAGTTTTGAAGGCAGAAAAGCATGTAGGAGAATGAATTAGTTCTGCAGTGATTTTTTTTTTTAGGATTTTTGAGAAACCAGAAAAAAAAACTCCTTCCATAAACATTACTAAATAATGAAGTCATGATCCTGTGTCAATCGACATTTTTTGGGTGATTTGCATGATCATTTCCTAAGAATAAGCAACATGCTTTTTAACTTAATTGACAACTTCAGTACCTTTACACAGCCCTTCTGGAAATGTCACTGTTTCATGAGCTGTTTGTATACTTTTATAGGTAGCATTCATCAGCTTAGATTTCATAATTCATGATAAAAGAAAATTCCCCTAAATAATTTCATTCTTGAATTTTGATCAGTCTCTTTGTGCCAGAACCTTATATATTTCTGTTTTGTGTCTGATATTCCTTTTTAAAAATTGTTGCTTTCATAAAGAAATATAGTACTTTCCCTTTCTT
Organism: Sphenodon punctatus; assembly: GCA_003113815.1. Lineage (NCBI taxonomy): Eukaryota > Metazoa > Chordata > Lepidosauria > Sphenodontia > Sphenodontidae > Sphenodon > Sphenodon punctatus. Next base: position 5,491,885 of record QEPC01012913.1, read on the forward strand.
CAGGGGATGGCCTGAGATAAAATAAAAAATTCTGCATTCTCTGAGTTCAAATTATCTGATGTCAATTAGCATATTTCTTTATATCCGGGATAAGGACAAGACAATCTCCTAGCATGGAATAATGAATATTATTCGTTACATTCATTATATTCATGGAATATGTGTACTGTATATTGTTAGTAGCTAGGATGCATGAACTTGTAAGAAACCTGTATCTGGTACAAGCTGGAAACAATTTCAAAAGTGGCTTTTAACACAGTAGGAGAAAACCCAGCAAAATGTTCAGACAAGTGCAAGTTTGCCTTGTCCGAAGTGGTTAGATGTCCAACAATGTTTGCTAGTGTATATGCAGTTTTAGTGCACAAATTCAAACAAACACACACACAACTGGCTTTTAAGTATGAATTCAGACCCCTTTGAAAACATGACCCTTACTGCTGCATACAAACAACAGAATCTGGCAGGAAAATGTATTCTTTACTACACCAATTACATAATAATCTGCAACAGTTCAAAAGACCATTTGGTAGATTTGAAGTACTTAAACTATTTCTGTGGAAAAGAAAATGTGGGTTATGACTAAAGAATTGTCTCTGGGGATTACTCAAGGTGGCCACTAGGTGTCACATGTCTACCACAGATGGATGTGTGAACCTGTATTTATCTAGCAAGTAAAAAAAGGTGTAACGTTAAAGAAGGCAATCTGAACAGCCAGCTAAACAGGTAGCTCCTGACAGTGAGTTCCTCTGTGTATAAACCTCAGTGTTTATCTTGTTTATATTGTGGGATAGAAATAAGACCATCCATCCAGTGCATATTAGTAGTATACCTGGGCCAGGGAGGAAAACCGTGGTGGACATGGGTCGGGTCAGACCAGGCGGGCAGAACCACAAATGTGTGGCCAGCCATCCCAGCCCTATCCTGTGCTGCGCCCAGAGCCCCTCCCCCTGCCATGAAAGGCAGCCATGGCAGTCTAAGACAGCGTGGTGGCCCTGACTCAAGTCTATATGCTGGCCTAGAAACAGACATGAGAGCCACCTTTGGTCGAGTTGGACGGGCCATAGCCCAGGCTGTGACCGTGGAGATTTTCTGAGGTCACATCCCAGACTAGCCACCAACACGGCCTGGGGCAATCCCAGGCCAACAGCAAGCACACACATGCAGGTGAGGTCCGGGACAAAGCAGGCCACAGCATGCTATTGTCACATCTGTTTTGTTTTTTTACCCAGTGAGACAATACTTGGTATTGTATAGATTACATTATTCAATTTTTCATCTCTACCAATGTTGAATGAGACAATGTGCAGAGAGAGGTTAGCAATGCCTGGAGTGATGATATCAAGTTAATTTGTTATTTATTTCCAAATTCACATGTATGAGGTGGCGCTATGGAAGACTCAGGAGGAGAAAAAAAAATTAAGGGAGACAAAGCCAACTTATGCTCATCCGTGGGAATGATTATAGCAGGAGATGTGTTTCTGCAAATTTCCTCCTCCTGCAAGGCTAGACATATAGGGGTGGAGCTTATGTGGGTCATTATTTCACACAAATTTTAGCCCAAAGTTACCCCTATGGGCTCATTGTATTGAAATATTTGAAATACCAATGAATTTTTCTTAAAAATATCCCTGAAGTGATTGCTTTCTTATATCCATCTTACACTTGTTCAGTCTATAGTTCTGACTTTTATATGCCTGAGGAAGGGTCTTGTGTAGTCCAAAAGCTTGCACACTCTCCCAACAGCTTGCACTGACAGGAGTTTGTCCAATAAAAGATATTCATCTGAACTACTTTCTCTTTGTAGGCTACAAGGTGAAACAAATACAAAAAATTAGATATATCATAGTTTAATACAAAAATTTAGATCTATCATTTTGGTGTGAACATGATTTCTAAAAAGAACAAATGGAAAGCACCAAATGAGGTTTTTCATTGAGTTAGCTAGAATTAATTTAAGAAAAAAATATTTTTGTCCAGGAGGCATAACATGAACTAGGTGAGAGGTATTGTAAACTAATTTTGTACACTCATTTTCCTTTGTGCATGATAGATGAAAGGGTAATGAAGGGTAATGAACATTTTCACCACTGCTTCCTGCCAGGAGTGCATTCTAAAAAATGAGTTGTTCAAACACTGCAGCAAGAAGTGCAAATGAGAATGGAAAACCTCTCCTATTGAGCTCTGGTTTGTGCGTAGTCCTCTCCCACACCCATGATATAATTAAAAATGAGAAGATAGCCTTGACAATGTTTCAGCCCAATGTACACCACAGCCAGTTAGTTTTTTTCCCCTCTTTTTTTTAACCCTTCTCTATTCCTCAGTAGGCTTCTCCCAGAAGAATTTGAGGCTAACAATTGTTGATGGATGAGACAAACTTCCCTTTCCAACAGCCACATTCTTCATGTAGGAAGAACATGCTTTGTCTAAGGAGGCTGAAGTGCAAATGAAGAAGTACTATTCCCAGACAATGCAGAGCCTGCAACTCTAAATTGTAATATTGAGCTTTCTTTGGTACGGTGTAGACAGAAATCCTTTTTTGTTTTTTAAACTGGAAGTTTGCATCCATTAGCTTCAAGGCTCGTAATTAGTGTTTGGACCAAACAAAGAGTCAATATGATGTCATGTCTAGACAACATGTAAATTAATATAAAAGCAATTGAGTTACAGATTCTATACTAATACAAATTAATCTGAATTAAGTATAATCCACAGTTATTAACTGATTAAATGTGGCTGTAGGTAGCTACAGGGTGCTGACTTCCATCTGTGTTTATTAGGGGCACAGCTTAATCACTGATTCTGCACCGAGAAATATTTAAACCACATGTCATATACACTGATTCTGTCTGGTCCATGGAAGATCTAAGGATGCAAATCTCAAATTTACATTTTTAAAATATGTAGAAAACTTTTCTTGCATTTCACAATTAGCTTTTGGTTAGAGGGCTGCCTTAGTTTTCTTGTTATGTTGGCTCTATCTGGCTTTCTCGTTAAGAAGGCATACATCTGTGCAGGAGAAATCCTTGACTGCTGTGAACATTCAGAAAATAAATAGTCACGAGGAAAATAGTCACATGAAGATATAGCTAGCTAGTACACAAACACTCATGCAACTCACTCTCTCTCTCTCCACACCCACCCATCTCTCCATTGTTATTATGCAAACTATAAGGAACCTGTTGCCAGGACAAAAAATGGTATGTATTTGACAGACCTCACTCAGCTGAAGTTGTTTACATTTCAGAGCTGATGATTTGCTAATATAAACAACACATTGACTGGCTTGTCCTCTAAAATTATGAAAAAAATGTTGATAGTGCCTGGCAGAATAAGGTTCTGAGCAGAATATATTCAACTTTGCATTTTTATTTTTATTTTTTATAATAATAATAATAATAATAATAATAATAATAATAAATAAATATTTTGGAATAGAAAGAAAATTTTCCCTTTCCAAAAAACCTATATACTGATCATAATATTTTATATTCCTGGCAGGTTTTCAACCCTAATAATGTTTGGAATTTAAGTTTTTTAAAATTCATAATAAAGAAATAAAACTTCATTTTTTCTTGACGTTTACATAATTCCCATGATTGATCAATAAACTCAAACTGCTAACAATGATCAGATAAGTCTTGTACAAAACACAACTGTGAAGACTCTGAAAAGTATGTCCCCCACTTTTCCCCCCTCTGTGAACAAGCAGATAGCTGGCTCATCAAAAAACTCTCTCTTGTAAAATTTTGACAAGGCTTTGAAATCTATTATGAATCTATCATATAGTATATATGTATAGCTGATAATTACAAAGTATGTGATATCAAAACCAGGGTCATTGTATTGTATAGACTCTTTTATAGACATCCTACTCATTGCCATAATAACTGAAGCTGTCATGACAGTGGTCTGTGCCTAGCATGAAGCCTTAAACAATTCTGACAAGCTGCAGCTCATTAAGGGACAGTCATTTTGTTGAAATGTCTATCAGCTCTCAGGGATGTACCAAGATGAATAGACCCTAAACAATAGCCCCATTTGTTAGAGCAGTAGCTTCTCTAATACATGATGAGACAATCAAGCCAAGCCGCCTTCAGCACAAAGACATAATTAATCAAATGGACAAATGGTTCAAAAATTGCTCTAGTATATTCTGTAGCGGACAGGGGTTTCCATAGAAACATTGGCGTTTGCATCACAGTTAATGACCATTCCGTACAATGAAGGTCCAAAGAGGGGGGGGGGGGTTATTTTTAAGAAGTTATTTTTAAACCCAATCTTAAATAAATAAATAAATAAATCAAGCAAACAAACAGGTATTAACTTCAATGAAGATTCTTTAAGTTATAAGATCCCCCAAGCAAGGAAAATTAATTACTGTTTCATCATTCAGTAAGTGGATCCATTATTAATGAGGCAAAGATTATTAGTATTTACTATTTAATGGAGGGAATAACTTTTTCTTTAAATACTAGCCTTATAATTTGCTGTGATGCGTATTTTTCTAGCACCTTCCATCAAAGCACTTTGAAAATATTAAGGAAGTAGGTTTGCCTGCATTTTTTTGTGAGATGAGGTTATTCATTCTCCATTCTACAGATGGGTTAACTGAGGAACAGAGAAGTTAGTGAGTGTATTCTGACTCATGACATTCTGGAAAGACATGATAACTATGGTACAGTCATCCAGCCAAGCCCAACTGTTGCATAAGAAAAAAGAAATCTTGGGAGATACTCCCAATCACAACATTAGAATCCTAGAATGATTGGGTTAGGGTTTACTGGGTCTCAAATTGAGGGATGGACCTCTCCCCCCAATAATTGCAGAAGATATTCTGGAGGTGACACATGAGAAGGACCACAGCTAGCAAACACCTGCTTCCATACTCAGAGCTACAGGAATTGCCAAAATAATGGGGTGGCAAGGGGGAGTGAGAATTGAAAAACAAGGGTAAGAGCCAGGGGAATCAATAGGTGGTGGGAAGGTGGAGAAAATAGAGGAAGTAAAGTGTGTGTGTGGGGGGTGGGGGTTGGGAGAAGAACCTTAACTACTACAGAGAAGTGGAAAGGCGGCTTAGTTCAAAAAGGTTTGATAGCTACTGATCTAGTCCAACCCCTCAAAACCCACTCTGTTGCAGGTTACCGTATACCTACAGCATCACAGACAAATTCTTGTCCAGCTGGTTTTTAAATGCATCCAAAGAAAGATATTTTTCAGCCTCTAGGCAACCTATTCCATTGACCAACTGTAGTGCACATCCAAGATGGCTACCACACCTACCTCTGCATGAAAGCATGAGTGGGAGTGCTGGAGAGAGACTGGGGTGGCTGGTGCATATGGGCACTGGGGGAAGTGACCCTATTGTTCCCATGGCACCCCCCAGCCTGCACCCATATCCCCCCAAACCTCTTATCTTGCCTCTGGCACTGCCACATCTGTGTGTGGTCTGATGCCCTGAAGACACCCCCGAGCTGGCAGGGCACTCTCTGTCTGGAATGAACACCCAGAGCATCAAAGCCAGAACCCGTGGCCAGCAGCATGCAATGGGTTCCAATTAGAATCCAGCAGCCATTAGAATTATTCCTCCCAGAGATAGGGATGTGCGAATGAGGTTCGGCCGTTCGATGTTTGGCCCAAACTCAGCCCGTTTAGATGGCCGAACCGGATGCCCGAACCGCACGTGGAAGCGGCCGAACGGTTCGGCAGCGTTCAGGCAGGAAAAACAGGGCTGGAAGACCAGGGGGGAGAGGGACAGCTGAGGAGTAGGGATGGGCGAACAGATCGCAGTTCGGGTTCGGCTGCGTTCGGTTCGTCCGTTCGGTTCGTTCGTTCAGTTCGGATTTGTTCGGTTGGTTCGCCGAGTTCGGGTTCGGATGTTCGGTTCGTTCGTCCGAACTGGCTGTTCGGTTAGGCCGTTCGGCTGTTTGGTTCGGCTGTTTGGCTGTTCAGTTCAGCCGTTCAAGGAAGTGTTGTTATGGAGTTTTTTTTGTTTTTTATATGTTTTTTTGGTTTTTATATGGGGTTTTCTTATTTTTTTTAATCTAATATTATATATATCTGTCTACACTAAATCTAACCGCTATTAACTATTCTAAATGCTATGAAGTAAATGGATTATCTAATAAGTACACAGACCTACTCCTACAAACACTAAAACTAAATCACTAACGCTATCTCTATCACTAAGGTAACTCCTACAACTGTCTTCATCTATCTATCTATCCCCCCCAGCCCATATCCATATCCATATATATATATGGATACATATATATATATGGATATGGATATATATGGATATATATACATCCATATATCCATATATATGGATATATATATGGATATAAATGGATATATATACATCCAATATATATGGGATGGGGGGGAATCTTCACATTACATACTCAATGAGTCTGTACAGTGCATAACACAAGGTTTCAGTTTATGGTTTAAGTTTCATTTCATTACAAAAGTGAAATGAAACTTAAAGCAATCTAAAAATCCTACTCAACACCTGCTGTTCAGGAACAGTGACTAGCTCAGAAGGTGTTGGGAAGTGGGGAGGCAGATAATTAGTTTCGTTTCTTGCAAGCCCTGTCTCTTATACACATCTAGATGTGTATAAGAGACAGCCCTTCCAGTGAACCTTTTTTTGCCACCCAAACTCATCCGAACGCGATGCGAACTGACCGAACTGTTCGGCCATTTCGCCGTTCTGTGTTTGGTTTGTTCGGTATGTTCGCGTTTGGGTTCGGGTTCGAGTTCGGTCGTCCGAACAGTTCGAGTTCGGGCCGAACTCCAAACTTCCGAACCACGTTCGCCCATCCCTACTGAGGAGCCAGAGGCCAGGCGTGGAGAGGCGCCAGGGGTGGAGAGGCTTGGAATAGCAGCCAGCCTGCCCAGTCACCATCTCTCTTTTCCTCAGACCACTGGCTTCGCAGTCTGCGATTGGCCACGGGCTATGCTGCACGGAGCCAATGGGCCTTTTGGTAAGACGAGCGCAGCAAGTAACAAAAGTCATTGTCCTCCCCCTTTCCAATTCCTTCTGAGCTAGCCACTGATCCTGTCAGCAAGCGTTTTCAGAAGTCTCCCTCTCCCAGCAGTTTGTGTTCTTCCCAATCCATTGCCATCCTCCTCCTATTTCACCCATTTCCACACATTTACCTCTGTAGTTTCATTTATTTAGATTAGATGAGATAGATTTAGGTGTTATTTTTATTTTTTTACCCCTCCCTGTGTTCTTTCTCCCTACCCTCCATTGAATCCTTCCCTCCGCCCTGTATATATTCCATCTCTGATTCCCTTCCCCTGGTTTTGGATTTATTTAGAGTAGCATTAAATTGATTTAGGTTTCATTTCAGTTTTGTATCCCTCCCTGTGTTGTTTGTTGTGAGCTGTCTGTGCCCCACCCCCCCCAATTCTTGTGTAGATAGATAGATAGATAGATAGATAGATGTAGGAGTTAGTTTGGTTAAAGGGATAGATAGAGATAGTTTGTAGTGATTCAGGTTTAATATTTTATAGTGTGTAGGACTAGGCCTTTGTAGATATATTATTCCATTTAGTTCCATAGATTTTAGAATAGATAATAGCAGTTAGAGTTAGTGTATATATATATAACATTAGATTACCAATTTGAATAAATACATTTTAAACAAATATAAAATATTTGTATGCATTCTTTGGGTGGGAGAAATGGAGAGAAGGAAAGCAGGAGAGGCCGGTCTGCTGCCCGTAAGGCAGGCAATGGGGCATGTGGCAGAGGTGGCTGGAGCTGTGCCAGCAGAGTGGCAGCAGGCATCAGCAGCAGCCCGACCCCCATCACCATGCCCCAAACTGCTCAGACCTGATTTTGATAGTCAGGCTTCAGAGGCTCCCAGCAGTGGAACTAGCCGGAGTGTGTTTCGGTGGCACCTCCTGCCAGCTTCCTCCACTGCCACGCATGGTGCTGGTAGGTCTGCACTCCAGGAGGCTGCGGCTGTCTCTGCTGCGACTGCAGAAGCAGATGCTTCAGGGGCGGATGATCCTCAAGAGCCACCAATGTCCCCGATTGTTGAGGTGATCCCCAGCAGTCCAGGGCTGGTGGATACCACCCCGGCTGCTAGAGGCAGGGCCCGATCCCCGGGCAATGGCAGCAGGGAGAGGAGCAAAAATAAACAACAGCTGCACCAATTGCAAGTATAGGTCACCACATGGATTGTTACCATAAATGTATAACTTTGACATAGTGCAATGAGAATTTAAACAGTAAGTATATATACAGATACAAATGGGTACCAAGAAAGAGATGAATGAGACTAAGCTAAACAGGTAAAATTACATATGGGTACAAAAATGCTTAATAAAGCTCCATACAGGGATAAAGACAAGAGAAAAGGAGTCAAATCCAGAGACTCTGATGGGGAAAAAATCCCCAAAGCAGCAAAACAATGTCCACCTTTTCGCTTGTGAAAGCTTCTTCAGGGTTATTTAGTACCAATCTTATAATGCCTCAAATTGGTCTCAACAATGATTCCAAATGTCCAATGTTTTCTCAGTCCCACAGGTGTAGACTTAAAGAGAACCCAAAGCGCTCCTCTCCAGGGCATAACATTTTGAGTCTGCTCCTCCTTTCTTTTAAAGACTTAAGTTTCAAGTGCCAGTTATTCCTATGTCTGTTTTGGCCGGCAGCTCCTGTCTCACAGGAGCCTGAATGTCTCATTCGGGGCACAGGGAGGGTGGCAGCAGCATGGTAGGCAATCCATCAGCCTCAGGGTCCCAGTACTCCCCTTCATGGGACATCACTCATATTGGGGACAGCGAGGCAGACACTAGTTCTGCGGAGGAGATGTCTGGTGCTGAGGCAAGGGCTCCTCCGAGAGTTCCTCCAAGAACTGTGTCGCCACCAAGTTCTGCCCCTCCCAGCAGCGCTGTCACCGGTGCGTCACCCAGTGCAGGCCAGAAGGCAGGAGGGGGCAAAAAATTCTCCATCTGGGTGCATTTTAAGTTGGTGCGGGTGGATAATCCCAGGGAGGTGCCGTGCACTTTGTGCCAGAAAGTGGTGAAGCGTTGGCAGGTGCTCACCAAACTTGGTGCAACTTCCATGGTGAGGCACCTCAAGGCATGCCACAGCACTGTGCTTCTAAGCGGGCAGGGAGGGGCAGTGGGCATCAGTGGGTTCCCGACTGCAGCGGCCAGTCGTTCGCCTCCATCAGTGGGCAAGCATCTTGCTTGAACAACTGCCTCTAGCAGCAGAAGTGGTATCACTGCTAGGGGAGAGCAGCAGCAGCAGAAGCATGTGGTGATGGACAATGTGGACAATATATTGAGGGCAGTCTGCAAGGGGGACTTCACCAGGATCCTTTGCACTGCACACATTCTTCGCCTGGTGGTCAGGGATGCTCTGGGCTTGGGGGAGAAGGGAATTGGGGCAGGCACCCTTAGCTCCCTGACTGAGGGAGGGAGGAAGCTGGCCAGTTTCTTTAACCAGAGCGTGAAGAGCAGCGACCTCCTCCGTGCAAAGCAGGCAGAGCACAGCTCCCTAGTGCACCAGGTGATGCAGGATGTGTCCACCCGGTAGAATTCGACCTTCCTGATGCTCGAGCACCTTCTTGAGCAGAAAGCCGCCTTGCATCAGGTTCAACTGGTGAAGGACAGCGGGGCACCTCCACGGTACGATGGGGCAGAATGGGAGATCCTGACTCACACAGTCTTCATACTCAAACCGTTCCTGGCCATGACAGAGACCATAAGCTCCTCCATGGCCACCATCAGTCAGCCTTTAGTCCAGAGTCTCCTCAGGAGGCTGGAGGAGATTCTCCAGATTGACCTGGTGCGGCAGCTGAAGACAGGGCTGAAGGTGTGGTTCAATGAGCTCCTGAAGTGAGCAGAATACATGTTGGCAACCTGGCAGCATGGCACTCCAGACACCGGTCTATGGTCACTGGAAGGGTGAACTGGTGGAGAGGGTCCGGCAGGTGGAGAGGGCTCTGGAGAGTGCGTGGCAGCAGCAGCAGGACATCCCCAGGGATAGTGGGAGTGGGAGAAGCCACCCCTTTCAGCCAGCGGACTCTATCCCTGCCCCCAGTCCTAGCAGTAGCAGTACCAACAGCAGACTGAGCAGCAGCAGCACCTCTATTGCCAGCAGTAGCAGCTCATATGAGCAGGGCACTCTGGGGAGCATGGGCTCATGTACAGCAGGGCAGGCAGCCTGGCTGAGGGCAGTGGTGGAGGTGGTGCTCAAGGACAGTTATGTGAGGGAGTACTACAGCACCTTAGCAGCAGTGGCGAGCTACCTGGAGGAGGAGCCATGCATCGAACACAGCAGCGATCCCTTGGTCTACTGGGCCAGCAAGACCAACATGTGGCGGCCATGGCGACCCTATCCAAAGTGGCCAAGGGTCTCTCGTGCTGCCGACCAATGAGTGTCCCCAGTGAGCAGGTGTTCTCCATGGCGGGAGACATTTGCTTTCTGCACCGCCTGAGACTGGGGACCAAGTTGGTGGAGCAGTTGCTGTTCATTAAGGTGAACCTTCCGCTGTTGGGATTCCCCAAGCTGCCCCTGGACATTGATTGATTGTGCAGTGGCACACGCCATCCCACACCAGGGGCAGTCTTGGGAAGGGTCTCCTCCTCAATCTGGGCTGTTGCTGCTGAGGTGCTGTCCCTCCCTCCCAATGCCCGGTGCCCGCCCTGTCTCTCTCTTTCTCTCTCTCATACTAGATGGCCTGAGCCAGCCTATCTGACTGACCGCATGACACAGGGTGGCATTGGGAAGCTGTAAGACTGCCAGCCAGCCTATAGCTAGACGATCTCAGCCCACCTATCTGACTGGCTCTCTCTCTCATGTGCTGCACAGTCTTTGCCATCCTATTTGAGTGCCCTGCCAGGGTCCCAGTCTGCCTTCCTAACTGTCTCTCATGCCATGCTGCCTGTTTGTCCACTTGCCCAGGTTGCCAAGATCAAAGCCTGCCTCAGTCTGCCTTCTGCTCATTCCACGCTGCCTGTCTGCCCACCCGCCCGCCCAGGTGGCCAAGATCAAAGCCTACCTCAGTCTTCCTTTCCATGCTCATGCCATGCTGTCTGTCTGCCCACCCGCCCACGTGGCCAAGATCAAAGCCTGCCTCAGTCTGCCTTCTGCTCGTTCCACGCTGCCTGTCTGCCTGCCCACCCGCCTGCCCAGGTGGCCTAGATCAAAGACTGCCTCAGTCTGCCTTCTCCTCATGCCCACCCTGTGGCCAAAGATGAAGTCCTACCCTGGCCTGCCTACCTCTCATGCCAAGGTGCCTGTCTGACTCCCCTGGCAACCCTGGGTGATGTGGCCCACTGGCCTGGTAATCCTGCTGCTGCTGTCTGCTGGTACATGGGTGCTCTGCCCTGGCAAATCCAAATGTGCCCAAGCAATCCTGCTACTGCCATCTACTGCTGTATGGGACCTCTTCCTTTGCAAATCCTACCATCCTGGCTTCATGGGTACTTTGCACAGGCAAATCCTGATACTGTCGTTTCTGCTGTTCCACAGGTTCTGTGTCCCAGCAATCCAATATCTGCTGCTGCTGCTGCTGCTGCCAATGCCACCTCTGCTGTCTGTTCCACGGGTTCTGTGCCCGGCCAATCCAATGTCTGCTTCTCCTGTCAATGATGCCTCTGCTGTCTGTGCCATGGGTTCTGTGCCCGTGCAATCCAGTGTCTGCTGCTGCCAATGCCACCTCTGCTGTCTGTGCCATTAGTTCTGTGCCAGGGCAATCCAATGTCCGCTGCTGCTGCCAATGCCACCTCTGCTGTCTGTGCCATGGGTTCTGCTACCGGACAATCCAATGTCTGCTGCTGCTGCCAATACCACCTCTGCTGTCTATGCCACGGGTTCTGTGCCTGGGAAATCCAATGTCTGCTGCTGCTGCTGCTGTCTGTGCCATGGGTTCTGTGCCCGTGGAATCCGGTGTCTGCTGCTGCTGCTGTCAATGCCGCCTCTGCTGTCTGTGCCACGGGTTCTGTGCCCGGGCAATCCAATGTCTGCTGCTGCTGTCAATGCTGCCCCTGCTGTCTGGGCCATGGGCTCTGTGCCCCGGTAACCTAATGTCCGCTTCTGCTGTCTCTGCTGTCCCATGGGTACTCTGTCCCTGCAATCCAATGCCTGCTACTGGGTGGCCACATGATTCACCACTGGGCAATGCTTGACCAATTGGCAGAATAATTTGTTCAGATCCTGAGAGTAGGATGCAAGCCTGCAACGCTCAGCCAAGCAGGGGTGCCAGCCAGCGAGCCCTGGGTGGGCCTCTGCCACTGCTCCACTGATGCCAGCCAACCTGCAGTGCCCAGTCAAGCAGGGGTTCCAGCCGCAGTTACTGTGCCTTGGCAATCCAATGTCTGCTGGTACTGCACATCAGACATTTGCTCCTCCCTCTTGTAGACAGGCATAGTTCAGATGAGTGCACCGGTGGGTGGGGGCTGGGTGTCCACGAGATTCACCATTGGGCAAGGCTTGTCCAATTTGCAATAGAGCTTCTTTAGCTCAGTCGAGCATGATACCAGCCAGCCTGCAACACCTGGTCAAGTAGGGGTGCCAGCCACTCAAGGCCTGGCTGGGCCTCTGCTGCTGCTCCACCAATGCCAGCCAGCCTGCAATGCCTGATCAAGCAGAGGTGCCAGCCACTCAAGCCTGGGCAGGGTGTTAGGACTGGGTCTTGAACTCCCAGCCCTGGAGGATCTGCAGTACTGACTCAGCAGCTGGTGCCACTCTGGGCAGTGTTAATGGCCAGGTCCAGATGCCTGTGTCCTCTTTTATGCCTCCACACCCTGTATGGCCATGCCCTTCCCCAGCGGTGCCTTGTTCCCTTGGCCTTGGCTCCCAGCTTCCTGATTGGCCACAGGTTGGCATATAGCCCGTGGTGTCACCACAGGAAGCTGTGGGAGCAACTGCTCTTACCCCTCTGTTCACAAGACACTGTGAGCCATCTTGTGGACCTCCCTTCTGCTCCTTTTTCATGCTGGGCCCTTCCCTCTCCTGCCCTGAAGGCTATGGGTTTTTAGTTGTGTATGTATAGGTTCTTGGTCCTCCCCTGTTCCATCCTTATTATGTGTCTCATTGGTGCAGCCCTTGTTGCTCCCTGTTGTCTGTGTTGGTAAATGTGCCCCTAACTTAGAGTGTCTATAAAAGCCCCTTCCCCGGTACCCCTGTTGAGGTTCCTTCCCCCCAAGTGTGTGCCCCCCTGTATCCTCATCATGGTTCCTTCCCCCAATGTGTGTGTCCTCCTGTATCCCCATCAGGGCTCCTTCCCCCCCCAAGTGTGTGTCCCCCTGTATTCTTGTCAGGGTTCCTTCCCCCAAGTGTGTGTCCCCCTGTATCCCTGTCAGGGTTCTTCCCCCCCCCTTCCAGAGGCTGGTGCCCCCATGGCCCTGCTTGGTCTCCTACCTCTTAGAGGCGTATGTGGCCTCCCTACCCGGCTGCCCCCTGGCACGGTCTTTGTCTTGTGCCTCCTTTACTGGTATTTCCTATTGATGTTCTTCCAATTCTGTTGCCCCTGTTCTCCTTCCCCCCTTTTCTCTCTTTTCCCTATTCCTATAACCTCAGTGATGAGCCATGCATTCTGAGTCTGTAAGAATGAAGAGCAGTCTCAAACTACTCAAGAGACCAGCTGAGAAGTTTCCTTTTCCTGGTGTCTCCCCTTCACATGGATTTCCCTGGGCAATTTCTATAGTGGCCCTCAGGGTATAGGCTCCTACCCCCTACCCCCCTAACACTGGGCCTCTGCCGCTGCTTCACCAATGCTAGCCAATCTGCAATGCTTGGACAAGCAGGGGTGCCAGTCACTGCAGCCCCAAGATCCACCATCAGGGGTCTGGGGCTGTCATTCTGTTCATGGGGAGCCATCATTCCACTTGTTTGCAAATGTCCCACATCCAGGACAGCCAGTCTGAAATGCCTGGCCAAGCAGGGGTGCGGGCCACTCCATCCCCAGGATCCACTGCCAGAGTTCTGGGGCCTATGTGGTGGGCAGTCAGGCACAAACAGTGGGCATCAGCAGGTGGCAGTGGATGTCTGCCAAAGACAGAGAGGGTGTGGGGGGGCTCTGACATCAGTCAGGCATGAGCACGAGCACCTCCACCCAAACATATGCCAGCCATCCCTAGCAAGGGTCTCCCGTTGCCATCCCTAGCGCCCCAGGAAGGGCAGGATTTGCACGTGCCATAAAGGATCTTTCCAGTTGCCATTGCTACTGTACCCCAAGGAGGGCAGGATTTGCACATGCCAGCAAGGGTCTTTCCAGTTGCCATCCCTAGCACCCAAAGAAGGGCAGGATTTGTACATACCAGCCAGGGTCTTCCTAGTTGCCATCCCTAGCACCCAAAGAAGGGCAGGATTTGCACGTGCCAGCCAGGGTCTTTCCAGCTGCCATCCCTAGCACCCAAAGAAGGGCAGGATTTGCACGTGCCAGCCAGGGTCTTTTGGATTTGCACGTACCAGCCAGTGTCACCATCTCCCGTTGCCATCCATAGCAGCACCCCAAGGAGGAAGGACTAGAGGCATCATTATAAATGCATGATATTACATAGGTGTTGTTTATGTGTTCCTGTTTCAGAGAGGGTGAGGAATTGGATGCCGCCCCCGGTGCTGGTGCCACGCGTAGGATACCGAGACTGAGGTCACCAGTGCCACTGCCAGACAGTGGGCGCACAAGGTCCAATGTCTGGTGGTGGTATGAGAAGGAGAATGGATTCGCCGTCTGCAAGGTAAGGCTCAGGTGCTGGAACAACAGGGAATGGATTGCCCTATGACCTGTTAGGAAGTTCCCTGCAGAGAGAGATTGGCCATAGTCACCCACCAACTTGTGGAGACAGAATGCAGGCGCCTGGCAGGGCTTGACAGACCATTGGTCTGACACAGTATGGCACTTCTTATGTTCCTATCTTTTTATGTTGTTTAGATCTGCGACAAAAGATTTAAGAGGGCCAGCCAGGGGACCACATTAGGGCTAATTGCCCATGTGGAGAAACTCCACAGGAAGACAGTGAGGTGGAAGGACTCTGGCGTGGCCATGGAGCATCATCAGCACCAGAAGAAGGCGGGGAGGACACACCAGAAGAGGCTCCATCAAAGCTCTTAACTCTCCTCCAGCGCCGCTGAGGACTCTCCAGCCCCTCAGGAGAAGTCTGAAGTGGCAATGGCTTTTCGGGCAGAACTAGAGAGGCCAACCAAGAAATTTCTGGAGCAGCAAACAAAATATCTGGACGGGCTATGGATGCAAGCCCTGACTATGGAGGACCGACTGGTGAAGCAGTTTCAGGTGCTGGAGGTACGGGAATGCAGGGTGGAGGCCTATTCCCAGTACCTCCAGACTGAGATCAATGATGTAGAGCTTCACCGCCAGTCAGTATCCAAGTGGCAGGCATTCGTGGCAGGGTACGTGCAATTCACCCTCGAGCATGGGTACGAAATGGAGGAGGGTGGGATGCCCGCCCCTAGGTCCTATCTGCCCCTTTCAGCTTTCCCCATGTTCCCAGGGCCAGGCCCACAGACAAATAAGTTTCCTTTATTTGAATATATATATATATTAATGTTTGCTTTTAGTTTTATAAAGTTGTAATAAATGTCTTGTTGTTGTTTGAATATTTTTTATAAAAGTTCTATTTGTGGTTACCTGCTCTGTTTGACCTGTCCAATATTTTATCCCTCTGTGCTACTTCTGGCAGGTGGCAGAATCTCATTGTATATACATCTTGTCCAATCACTCAGCAGTAGCAGATGTAGTGTAGGTATTAACCCAAAGATGTGCCAGAAGCAGGGTCTCAACTTGCAGACAGCCCCCCAGGAGGGGCAGGGCTTGTGTCTGTGTGGGTGTGCCAGAGAGAAAGAGAGACGGGCTGTTTGGCAGCAGGCAGCAGGTGCTGGGCAGATGCCCTCTTTAAGCAGCTTCAGAGGGCATCTGTGGGTGTGTGTGGAGGAGTAGGCTGGTGGGGGGTCCAGGCTGGTGTGTGGGCACTGGGCTTCTGGATGCAGTGGAATTGAATGACAGCCCCTAGTGACTGGAATGATGGTCTCAGAATCTCGTTGATGGTTCCTGGGACAGGTGGGCATGACTGATTCAGGTACAATGGAATGACAGCCTATCGGAGTTGAATGATGTCCCTAGAATTAGTAGTGCATGGTTGGGCACACTTCATTCAATCATGCGATTGGTGCTAGCAGGTACAGAAACGCACACAGGCAAGCAGGCAGGCACATATAATATGTTGTGTGTTGTTATTTCCATCTCATTCCCATAGGTTTGCTGGTGGATGTGGGCACAGATGAGAGCTCTCGCTGGTTCTGGCAGGTGGCAGGCAGCTTGAGCTGGATACACCTCTCCCCTCCACCCCCATATTTATTGCTCTAGAGGGGAGCCTCTCTCTCTCTCTCTTTGGCTGTATAGTGCAGGTGACAGCATGGGTGGGATCGTGTCTGTCTCTCCTTCTAGCAGTGGGAAGACTTTCTTTCTCTTTCTCTCTTTCACCATGAATCAGCAGACAGCAGCAGCGGGATTAACAAGCAAGGGGGGCACATCACCCAGGGTAGACAGGGCGGGCAGACAGGCACCTTGACATGAGAGGCAGGAAGGCAGGCTGAGGCAGGCTATGAGCTTGGAAGCAACCTGGGTAGGCAGACATGCAGCGTGGCATGAGAGGCAGGCAGGCGGGCTGGGGAAGGCTTAGAGCTTCCTGGGTGGGCAGACAGCAACCTGGGTGGGCAGACAGGCACCTTGGCATGAGAAGCAGGAAGGTGGGCTGAGGCAGACTTTGAGCTTGGTAGCAACCTGGGCGGGCAGACAGGCAGCGTGGCCTGAGAGGCAGTAGGGAAGGCAGGCTGGGTCCTTGGTAGGGCACTCAGATAGGATGACAAAGACTGTGCAGT
Organism: Sphenodon punctatus; assembly: GCA_003113815.1. NCBI lineage: Eukaryota > Metazoa > Chordata > Lepidosauria > Sphenodontia > Sphenodontidae > Sphenodon > Sphenodon punctatus. Next base: position 5,508,749 of record QEPC01012913.1, read on the forward strand.
GTGTGTGTGTGTGTGTGTGTGTGTGTGTGTGTGTGTGTGTGTGTGTGAGTGAGAGAGAGAGAGAGAGAGAGAGAGAGAGAGAGAGAGAGAGAGATTGGCGGACTGAGATAATTTCATTTAGCCAGAGGCCAGCTGGCAGGCTTACAGTTTGCTTCCCAAAATGCTACCACTCTGCATCATGCGGTCAGTCAGATAAGCTGGCCGAGGCCGTCTAATATGAGAGAGAGAGAGATTGTGCCAGACATAGGAGGGAGGGACAGCACCTCAGCAGCACAGTAGCAGTAGCCCTAGCCTGGATTGAGGATGAGGAGCCTCATCCTAAGACTGCCCCTGGCATGGGATGGCGTGTGCCACTGCACCATCAATCTTTGTCCAGGGGCAGCTCAGGGAATCCCAGCAGTGGAAGGTTCACCTTGGTGAACAACAACTGCTCCACCAACTTGGCCCCCTGTCTCAGGCGGTGTGGGGGCAAATGTCCCCCACCATGGAGAACACCCACTCACTGGGGACACTCATTGGTGGGCAGGACAGTATACCCTTGACCACTTTCAACAGGGCCAGCCACATGTAGGCCTTGCCGCCCCAGTAGACCAAGGGATCACTGCTGGGATCGATGCATGGCTCCTCTTACAGGTAGGTCTCCATGGCTACTGAGGTGCCATCGACTCCCTCTGGTAGTTTTGCATGGGCACCACCTCCACCACTGCCCTCAGCCATGCTGCTTGCCCTATTGTTGTGGGGGACCCCATGCTCCTCAGAGTGACCTGCACGTAGGCCAAGCTGCTTCTGCTGCTGCTGCCAATAGGGGTGTTGCTGCTGGTGCTGCTACTGCTAGTGCTGGGGGCAGGGATAGACCCGCCTGGCTGAAACAGGTTGTTGTTCCCACTCCCACCATCCCCAGGAGCATCCTACTGCATAGCCCGCTCTGCCTTCTGGACCCTGTCCACCAGCGCACCCTTCCAAAGGCCATAGAATGCTGTCTGGCATGCCATGCTGTCCTTGACCCTGGGGTCAAGCATTGTTGCCAGGACATATTCCTCCCACTGCAGGAACTCATCAAAATACGCCTTCAGTCGTGTCTTCCGCTTCCGCGCCAGGTCAGCTGCCTCATAGGCCATCTTCCTGCCCTGAGGGCCACAATCCCACCCCCCAAGAATCTCATCCAGCCTCCTGTGGAAACTCTGGACCAGAGGGATCACCTGGCTGAGGGTGGCGGTGGAGCTGCTCATGGTCTTTGTCATGGCCAGGAACAGTTTCAACACAAAGACCATGTGGGACAGGATCTCCCATTCTGCCCCATCATACCCTTGAGATGCCCCACTGTCCATCACCAGTTGAACCTGATGCAGGGTGGCTTTCTGCTCAAGAAGCCGCTCGAGCATCAGGAAGGAGGAATTCCACCGTGTGGAGACATCCTGGATGAGCTGGTGCACTGGGGAGCCTTGCTCGGCCTGCTTCTCCCAGAGGAGCTCTCTGCCCTTCACGCTCCGATTAAAGAACCCCGTCAGCTTCCTCCCCCGCTCAATCAGGGAGCTAAGGGTGCCTTCCCCAATCCCCTTATTCCCCAAGACCAGAGCATCCCTGACCAAAAGGTGAAGGGTGTGTGCAGCATAAGGGATGCTGATGAAGCCCCCATCATGGACTACCTTCAGTATATTGCCTGTGTTGTCCGTTACCACACACCCCTTGGTGAAGGGTGCACCTGGCATGACCCACTCCATCACTATGGCGGTCAGGGCTGCCTTCATGTTCTGAGCAGTGTGGGGGTTGTCCACTACGTGTGCCTGAAGCAGGGCCCACCTATACCCTGTTTCAGGACTCCTCCTGCCACTCCCCAAAACTGCCTTCGGATCCTGCCACCAGTGCACCGTCACTGCCAGGTAGGCATGCTGGGTGTTCCTGGTGGACCAGAGGTCAGTGTTGAAATGGACAGTGGCACCCCCAGCCATTGCCAGCACCTGACTTTCTCTTGAAAGCCACACCACCCTCCAGCTGCCCCCACCGCAGTTCCTCTGTGGTGGGCTGACGCTGCTGGCAAGGCTCCTGCTGCTGTTCTCCCCCCATAGCAAGAATACTGCTCCTGTTGCTAGAGGCAGCAGTTGGTGCAGGATGCTCGACCGCTGAAGGAGGTGGGTGACTGACCGCTGTAGTTGGGAACCCACTGGCATCCCCTTCCCCTGCCTTCCCGCTTAGCAGCAGAAGGCTATGGCATTATTTTAGGTGCCTCGCCATGGCACTTGTCCCAAGGTTGGCGAGCACCTGCCCATACCTCACCACCTTATTGCACAAAGTGCACTACACCTCCCTGGGATCATATGTCCACACCAGCTTGAAATGTGACCAAACAGAGGATTCCCTCCCCCCCCCACCTTCTGACCTGCACTGGGTGTTGCACTGCTGTTGCCAGCACTGCTGGGAGGGGCAGAACTTCATGGCGACACAGCTCTGGGAGGAGGGACAGCCATCACCTCAGCTCCAGACATCTCCTCTGTGGGACTAGTGTCTTCTTCTGCCTCACTGTCCTCAATCACTGTGATGTTCCGTGAAGGGGAGTATTGAGACCCTGAGGCTTGATTGCCCACCATGCTAGTGGCACTCTCCTCCCTGTGACCCCCTCTATAGCTGCTACTGCTGCTTCAGATGCTATTCCTCTCCCTTCTGCCATTGCCCAAGGATAGGGCCCTGCCTCTAGCAATCAGGGTGGGATCCACCAGCCCTGGACTTCTTGGGATCACCTCAACAATAGGGAACATTGGTGGCCCTGGAGGAACATCGGAAGCAGCACCTACTCCTGCAGCAGCAGCAGAGACAGCCACAGCCTCATGTCCTGCAGGCCTTCCAGTGCCCTGTGTGGCACTGGAGGATGCTGACAGAAGGCACCGCCCAACCACTTCCAAACTAGTGCCACTGCTGGGAGCCTCTGAACCCTGTCTCCCAAAATCAGGCCTGCAAAGCTTGGAGTGTGGTGATGGACTGTGGCTGCTGCTGCTGCCTGCTACCACTCCACTGGCACGGCCCCTACCCTTACCACCTCTGACACATGCCCTGTTGCCCGCCTTACGGGCAGAAGACTGGCCTCTCCTACTTCCCTTCCCCATATCTTCCAACAAAAATGCACAGAAATATTTTTGTATATATATTTTTTAATTCAAATGTTTCTAATATTTTCTATACTAACTCTAACTAGAGTATTAACTATTCTAAAATCTATGTAAGTAAATATTATATCTAAAGGCCTAGTCCTACAAACACACTCTAAAATATCAAAACTGAATAACTAACTACACACTAACACTATCTCTATCTATCTAACTAAGCTAACTCTCCAATCTGGCTTCCTCCCCCTTCACTCCACTGAAACCACTCTTGCTAAGATCACCAATTATCTTCTTGTGGCTAAATCCAACCACCTCTACTCTATTCTTGTCCTCCTTGATCTCTCTGCTGCCTTTGACACTGTTGACCACTCGCTCCTGCTTGAATCACTTCACTCCCTGGGATTCCAGGACTCTGTCCTCGACTGGTTCTCCTCCTACCTTTCTGACCGCTCCTTTTATTATTATTATTATTAAACATTTATAAAGCGCCAGTAACAACCTGGCGCTGTACAGAACATATAATCAGCTGCGGTCCCTACCTGTGGCTTACAATCTAAAAGACAAGGAGGGGGAGACAAGGAGAGGGGACAGTGGGAGAGACATGGGAGAAGACAAACAAACA
>QEPC01012913.1:5528543-5561220 GCA_003113815.1 Sphenodon punctatus
AACCCGATGGCGAACGAACCGAACGGCCGAACACGAACGTACGACCTGCCCGAACAACCGAACACGAACGGCCGACACACGAACGGCCGAACCGAACGGGCGAACACGAACGCGAGGTACGACCGAACGACCGAACACGAACACACGAACCGAACGCGGCCGAACCGAACGGCCGAACGCGAACGCACGAACCGATCGCGGCCGAACCGAACGGCCGAACACGAACCGCGATCTGTTCGCCCATGCCTACTGTGGCACCAGGGCTGGCCGTCGGAGACCCAGTGGTAGAAGCAGATGCTGGGAAGGCTTGAGGTTTGCTGGCTGGCCTAGTACCCCTACTTGGCCGGGTATTGCAGGCTGCCAGGCATCAGTGGAGAAGTGGCAGACATTGGATTGCCCAGTAGCAGAACCTATGGTACAACAGAGGCAGCTGTGTCAGCAGCAGCATCTGACAAACAGCGTGGCATGAGCAGACTGAGGCAGGGTTCGAGCTTGGCAACCAGGGAAGACAGGCAGCATCTATCCCTGCCCCCAGCCCTAGCAGTAGCAGCACCAACAACAGACTGAGCAGCATCAGCACCCCTATTGCTTCTGTATAATGTGGATGGACAGCCCTCCCTGCCTGGAACATAGACCCCAGAACCCTGAGGGTGGGTCCTGGAGCTGGAGTGGCTGGCTATTTCTTGATGCAGTGGAATGACAGCTCCTGTGAGTGGAATGACGGCCCCAGAACCCTGATTGTGGGTCCTGGGACTGCAGTGTCAGCTTCTGGATGACATGGATGGACAGCCCTCCATGCCTGTAATGTAGGCCCAGAACCCTGAGGGTGGGTCCTGGGTCTGGAGTGGCTGTTCCTTGATGCAGTGGAATGATGGCTCCCTTTGACTAGAATGTAGGCCCCAGAACCCCGATGGTGGGTCCTAAGACAGAAGTGGCAGCTTCTGGATGAGGTGGAATTACAGCCCTCCCTGCCTGTAATGTAGGCCCCAGAACCCTGACGGTGGGTCCTGGGGCTGGAGTGGCGGCTTCTGGATGCAGTGGAATGACAGTTCCCCATGAGCAGAATCATGGCCCCAGAACCCTGACAGTGGGTTCTGGGACAGGAGTGGCAGCTTCTGGATGAAGTAGAAAGACAGCTCCAAGTGAGAGGAATGACAACCGCAGAACCCTGACGGTGGGTCCTGGACTAGAGTGGCAGCTTCTGGATGCAGAGGAAGGACAGCTCCCCATGAGCAGAATGATGGCCCCAGAACCTTGATGGTGGGTCCTGGGACAGGAGTGGCAGCTTCTGGATGAAGTGGAATGACAGCCCTCCCTGCCTGTAACATAGGCCCCAGAACCCTGATGGTGGGTCCTGGGGCTGGAGTGGCTGGCTGTTTCTTTATGCAGTGGAATGACAGCTCCCCATGAGTGGAATGACAGCCCCAGAACCCTGACAGTGGGTCCTGGGGCTGGAATGGCTGTCACCCCTTTTGGGCCAGACATTGCAGGCTGGATGGTGTTGATGTTGGACACTTGAAAACAAGTGGAACTACAACTCTCCCTGCCTGGAATGTAGTCCCCAAAACCCTGACAGTGGGTCCTGGGGCTGGAGTGGCTGGCACCCCTGCTCAACTGGGCATTGCAGGCTGGCTGGCATTAGTGGAGCAGAGGCCCCACCAGTAGGGATGTGTGAACATAACCGAGTTTGGAAATTTGGTTCGTTTTGGTTCAAAAATCGAGTTTGGTTTGAAAGTTCAGTTTGGTCGACCGAACTATTTCAGTTTGGTCGACCGAACTATTTCAGTTTGGTCGACCGAACTATTTCAGTTTGGTCGACCGAACTATTTCAGTTCGGTCGAATTCTGAATGTCTGAACTGAGTTTGTACATTCAAAACTGGGGTTTTGGCCTTCTGAACTGGTTCAGATTTGACCGAAAAGTTCAGTCAAATTAAAGTTCGGTTCAAAAGTTTGGTTCGGTCAACTGAACTATTCGAGTTCAGTCCAAACTCCAAACTTCCGAACCGCGTTCACACATACCTACCCACGAGGGCTTGGTGCCTGGCACCCCTGCTCGGCCGGGTGTTGCAGGCTAGCATCCTACTCTCAGCATCTCAACAAACTGTTGTGCCAATTGGTCAAGCCTTGTCCCATGGTGAATCTTATGGCCACCCAGTAGCAGTACAGAACCCGTGGCACAGACAGCAGAGGCGGCATTGACAGCAGCAGCAAACATTGGGTTTCTGGGGCACAGAACCCGTGGCACAGACAGCAGAGGCAGCATTGGCAGCAGCCTCAGACATTGGTTTTCTGGGGCACAGAACCCATGGCACAGACAGCAGAGGCGGCATTGGCAGCAGCAGCAGACATTGGATTGTCCTGTAGCAGAACCCGTGGCACATACAGCAGAGGTGGCATTGGCAGCAGCAGCAGACATTGGATTGCCCATGGACAGAACCTGTGGTACAGACAGCAGAGGCACCATTGGCAGCAGCAGCAGCAGACATTGGTTTACATAGGCACAGACCACATGACACAGACAGCAGAGGCGTCATTTGCAGGAGCAGCGGATATTGGGTCGCTGGGACACAGAACCCATAGCACAGACAGCATAGGAGGCATTGGCAGCAGCAGCGGACATTGGGTTGCCGTGGCACAGAACCCATGGCACAGACAGCAGAGGCAGCATTGGCAGCAGCAGTGGACATTGAATTGCCTGGGTACAGAACCCATGGCACAGACAGCAGAGGCTGCATTGGCAGCAGCAGTGGACATTGGATTGCCCGGGCACAGAACCCGTGGCACAGACAGCAGAGGTGGCATTGGCATCAGAGGCAGACATTGGATTGCCCAGTAGTAGAACCCATGGCACAGACAGCAGAGGTAGCATTGGCGGCAGCAGCAGCAGACATTGGGTTGCCAGGGCACAGAACCCATTAGGGAACAGAATGGGGTTCGGATGTTCGGCCGTTTGGCCCTAAAATGAATGATAAGAGAGCCATTGCAAATAACCTTTTTTAATGAGGTAGCAACCTGCTGTTCGTGGAGAGAGAGAAAGTCTCCCAAGTCCCCACTGCTAGGAGAGAGACAGACAGACACGGTCTCACCCATGCTATCACCTGCAGTACATGACCAGACAGAGGGAGAGGGAGATAGGCTCCCCACTGCTAGAATGAGAGAGGGGGGGGGGGGTAAGAGGTGCATCTGGCTCAAGCTGCCACTTGCCAGAACCAGCGAGAGTTCTCATCTGCGCTCATGCTCAATGCTCACATCCAGCAGCAAACCTACCAGAATGAGACGGAAATAACACACAATGTAATAATTATGTGCCCCTGCCTGTGTGCCTCCCTGTACCACGTGTACCACCTATTACAATGATTGAATGAAGTGTGCCCAACCAAGCACTAATTCCAGGGACATCATTCAATTCCCATGGGCTGTCATTCCAGTGTACCTGAAGCAGTCAATCCAGTCCCAAGAACCATCATCTGGGTGCTGCTGCTATTTGTGCCAGACTGGCCAGTGGCCACCAGCGTCCACCCACAAGCCTGGCCCCCCCCACCAGCCTGAGCCTACTCCTCCACACCCACCTGTGGATGCCCTCTGAAGTTGCTGAAAGCCCCTCTGACCACCAGCACCCGTCGCCTGCTGCCCGCTTCAAAAGAGCCTCTCTCTCCTTCTCTCTGGCACCCCCTCACAGGAAATATGATATCCCTGGCTGGCTGCCTTACCTGGGGCACTGTCTAAAAGTCTGCCCCCCCAACCCTGGGGCAATCTTTCTACAAGCTGAACACACCTCTCCACTCGAGGGCTTCAAAGGGACCAACCGACAAACATAACCAAGTATTATATATCACAATTTGGCTTCCCAAGGCTTCCCTCCATGCAGCAATTTCTCTGTGAGAGCAGGCAGTGCACCTGCTGATGCCCGTTTATGCCTCTGCCAGACTGCCACAGCCTCTCTCTCTCTCTCTGGCACAGTCACCTGCAGAGACACAAGCCCTGCCCCTCCTGGGGGCCTGTCTGAGATTTGAGACCCTGCTGTCACATCTTGGGGGACATACCTTAGACCTCATGTTTTGCACTGGCCTCGAGGTGGGTGGTCTGTTAATGGGGGAGATTACAGCTGTGCCCTTGTCATGGATGGACCATTACCTCCTGAAGACTTCCCTTCTATCACATGTCTGCCCCCAGAAGGGTGCAGAAGCTATTAGGATGGTCCGCCCCCGTAGGCTGTTGGGCCCAGTGCAGTTTCAAGGTGCTCTGGGGGAGTTACCCTCTGACCTAGACAACCGTCACATCGATGACCTTGTCAAGCTGTGGAACACCTTGCTGATGGAGGCCATCGATCAAATGGCTCCCAGGTGTCCATTGCCCAGGCGGAGGCTCCGCAAACCTCCTTGGTTCTCCAAGGAGCTGTGGACACTGAAGCAGGTAGGATGACGGTGGTGTCGTTCTTGGGTTGAAGTTGACAGATTGTGGCATAGAGCTAGTTTATGAGCCTATGCCTTGGCTATGCAGGCAGTAAAGAGGGAATTCTTTGCTACCCTCAAAGCATCCGCTAAATCCCATCCGGCGGAGCTGTTCCAGGTTGTGCGGGGGCAGGTCAGTCCAGCATCCCTCAACCCTGGAGTTGAGTCATCAACTGCCTGCTGTGATCTTTTTTCAGATTATTTTGTGGAGAAAATAGCTCATATTCACCAAGATCTTGATTCTGCCCTTAATACAGTGGAGGAGGTAGAGGTGATAGAAGCCTCACCTTGTCCGATTTTGTGGGATCAGTTTCAGTCGGTGACACCCGCTGATGTGGTGGGAGTGCTTGGGTCTGTTCAAGCCACTTCTTGTGAACTAGATCCGTGTCCGTCCTGGCTGATTAAGACTTGTCGGGAGACAATGGGACTGTTGCTGGTTGGGGTGATCAACACCTCCCTGTGAGAGGGTAGAGTGCCAGCCTACCTTAAGGAGGTGGTGGTATGGCCTATGCTCAAGAAACCATCGCTTGACACTGACTCCCCTGCCAGCTATCGGTCTTTCTCTAACCTTCCCTTTTTAGGGAAGGTTACTGAATGGGTAGTGGCTCAGCAGCTCCAAGGGCATCTCGACTGAACCGGTTATCTGGATCCCTTGCAGTCTGGCTTTCATCCGGGGCATGGCACTGAGACAGCATTGGTGGCTTTGGTCGATGATCTGTGCCAAGAAAAGGGTTGGTCGACCCTTTTGGTCCTATTATATCTGTCAGCTGAATTTGATACCATTGACCACGAGATGTTGGTGATGCGCCTGAAGGACAGTGCGGGGGTGGGTGGGATTGTTCTCGAATGGTTCCGCTCATTCCTGAAGGGGAGAACACAGCGGGTGATGCTCGGTGATCATTTTTTATCTCACCAAGACTTCTCGTGTGGGGTCCCACAGGGTTCTGTCTTGTCCCCTCTCCTGTTCAACGTGTACTTGCAGCAGCTCGGCGATGTGTTCAGGAGATATGGGGTGAAGTGTCATCAGTATGCAGATGACACCCAACTGTACCTCTCATTTTCAACCCACCCAGGCTGTCTCGGTGCTTACTTAGGGTCTGGCAGCTGTTGGAGACTGGATGAGGGCTAATAGACTGCGACTAAATCCTGACAAGACAGAGGTGATGTTAGTGGGTAAGTCGATGGAGATGGCAACCCCCTCAGTTGAGGGGTGTGTGCCCTCCACTGACTTCCCAGGTGCGGAACCTGAGGGTGCTCATCGATGTGCAGCTCCGCCTGGATCTCCAGGTGGAGGCTGTGGCGAGGAGTGCCTTCCACCAGTTACATCTGGTGTGGTGGCTTCGGCCACTGATTTCGGTTCTGGACCTGGCCACGATCATCCATGCTTTCATCACATCTCGGCTAGACTACTGTAACGCACTCTACATGGGACTACCTATGGTGACTGCTCGGAAGCTGCAGCTGGTGCAGAATGCAGTGGCCCGGTTCCTGGTGGGTCTGGGCCTCTGAGAGTACATTACACCAGTGCTCCGATCTCTGCACTGGCCGCCAATAGTCTTCCGGGCCCAATTCAAAGTGTTGGTTTTGAGCTATAAATTCTCACATGGTCTGGGCCCTGCCTATTTGAGAGATCGCCTCACTCCCCGGGTTCTGGACCGGCCCCTGTGGTCATCTAGAGGCACCCTTTTGGAGGTCCCCTGGGTTTCCCGGGGGGCCACACAGGACAGGGTATTCTCAGTGGCTGCACCGTGCCTGTGGAACACCCTCCCAGTGGGGACCCATCTGGCCCCAGACCTCCATAGGAATAGTAACACCTGGCTGTTTCGTCAGGTATTTGGTGAGGGAGAAGGGTGAGGGTGGATGGGATGGTGGGGTTTATGGGTTTTTTTAATCTCAATTTTTATTGTTGTTTTTATTGAATGTTTTATATATATTATTTTATTTTTATTGTATTTTATTGACTGATTTGTTAGCCACCTCTGGCTGCCTGGCAGGAGGAGCGGGGTATAATTTTAAAAAATAAATAAAATAAATAATATGCTGCATGTGCTGCTCCTGTCAGGTAGGAATCTGACAAGCTGTATATACAATGAGATTCTGCCACCTGCCAGAAGGAGCACAGAGGGATAAAAGATTGGACACAGGTCAAGCAAAGCTGCTAAGGTAACAAATATAACTAACTTTTATAAAAACTTTTAAAACAACATACAGTCCAACTTTAGAAAACAAAAAACAAACATTAATATATATATATGGGGAAAGGAAAATTAGAAGTCTGGTGTGGGCCTGTCCCTTGGAACGTGGGGGAAAGAAGAAAGGGGTGCGCGGACCACAGGGGCAGGCAGCGCATCCTCCAATGCCTCATACCCATGTTGCTGGGCATAGTATAGGGCCCCCGCCAAGGACGCCTTCTTCCACCGACTGGCGGTAAAGTTCTAGCTCCTCCTTTTCTGTGTGGAGGTACTGCACATAAGCCTGCACCTTGCGCTCCCTTGCTCAGAGCTCCTGGAACCATACCATTAGCCAGTCCTCCATGCTGTGAACTTGGACCCTTAGCAGGTCCATCACTTTCTTTCTGGGCCTCTGGAGCTGTGCCTGAAATGCCCTTTCCTCTTCATTCTCCGCCCAAGGGGATGGAGACTCATCAGTGGAGCTGAAGGGGGAAGGGCTATGGTGGCAGTGCTTCTGCTTTGCCTTCTCCCCTTGCTTCTGGCGATGCTCCTCCACGTTGGAGTCCCTGAACCCCGAGCGAGACATGTCCCGCCATGCCACGTCAATGCAGTACACATTCTCAGTGTGGGCTATGAGTCCAGATGTGGTCCTTTGCGGCCCTTGTTTTATTTTTTTGTCTCAGATCTAAAGAACATAAAAAGATAGAGACATAAGAAGTGCCATACTGTGTCAGACCAATGGTCTATCAAGCCCTGCCTGAATTCTGTCTCCACAAGTGGGTGACTGGCCAACCTCTCTCCCTGTGGGGAACTTCCTAAGAGGTCATAGGGCAATCCATTCCATGTTGATCCAGCTCCCGTGCCTTACCTTGCATTCGGCATATCCGCGTTGTGGAGTATCATAATACCACCAGACCGCCGACCTAGTTGGCCTGGTTTCTAGTGGCTCCTGCAGCTTCGATTGCCACCATGATGGGGTTGTGGCAGCACTAGCAGCATCCTCATCATCACGCTCTCTGAAACAGGAACACATAAACAACACCTACATAATATCATGCATTCATGGTGATGCTTCTAGTCCTTCCAATAGCAATACCCATTATCCCACACCAAGTGGATGGATGGTGCTGCTGCTGCAGTGCTGCCTACTCACCTCTTTTCCTTTCTCCCACAAACACCACCACCAACTGTGGTGCTGTAGTGTACTGTCTGCAAGTTGAGACTCTGGCTGCTGCTGCTGTTGCTACTGCTGCTGCAAGACCCAGCTCCCCCACTCTTCCTCTCTGTGGCAGACCCATGTCTAAGACATGTGCAAATCCTGCCCTTCTTTGCGTGCTACTAGGGATGGCAATTACTAGAGACCCTGGCTGGCATGTGTCTCCCTGGGTGCTTCTGCTCATGCCTGGGTGCTGGAAGAGCCCCACCCCCGCACCCTCTCTCTCTCTGGCAGACCCATGCATAAGACACATGCAAATAGTGCCCTTCTTGGGGTGCTAGGGATGGCAATTAGAGACCCTGGCTGGCACCTGCCTGGGTGCTTATGGTACTGCAAGAGCCCCACCCCCCTCTCTCTGGCAGACCCATACCTAAGACACGTGTAAATCCTGCCCTCGTTGGGGTGCTTGGTAGGGATGGGCGAATGCGGTTCGGAGGTCTGGAGTTTGGATTGGACTCAGTCTGTTCGGTGGACTGAACCGAACCGAACTCTAATTTCAAACCGAACCGAACCGAATTTCCGAACTCCGTCCTGTTCGCCCATCCCTAGTGGCAACGCACACCAAAAAAACTGGTTTTGAATGGCCGAACTTGGTTCAGAAGTTCGGAATTCGACCGAACTTTGTCTGTTCGGTCGACCGAACTGAACTTCTGAACTGAACTCGAATTTCAAACCAAACCGAATTTCAGAACTCAAATTTCAAACTGAACTGAACCAAATTAACTAACTCCGTTCTGTTCGCCCATCCCTAGTGCTAGGGATGGGAATTAGACATCCTGGCTGGCACACATCTGGGAGGGTGCTTTGGCTCATGTCTGGCTGTTGGAAGAGCCCTCCTCCCACTCTCTCTCTCTGTGGCAGACCCATACCTAAGACACGTGTAAATCCTGCCAATCTGCTGAGGCCCACTGTTCGTGCCTCACTGCCCACCACCCACCCACCTGTATGCCAATAAACAGAAATAAATGTTGCAAACCTGGCAGCAGTGGCACCTCCTGTGCCCTCATCCTCCTCTGGCGAGGAGCCGACTTCCACCACCTCTGATGGTAGAGGCTGGGCATCTTCCTCCTCCACCTTCACCTTCCTCATCTTCATTTTTCTTTTCCCCTCCATTTCCAACCAAAAACCAACTAAGCACACAGCCACCAAAGCACACACACAGCCAAAGCAAACAACCAACAACCACCTCAATGAAACACACATGAACACACTCGAACTACTGTCCGTTTCCTGTTTCCAGGTTCCAGTGCAATCACGGGACCAAATGATACCAATAACTAACTGAATGGTCAGCCAAACTGAACACCAAACCAAGCAGACATTGGATTGCCCAGAGGCAGCACTGGCACAGCAGAAGCAGACATTGGATTGCCTGGGCACAGAACCCATGGCATGGACAGAAGAGGCAGCATTGGCAGCACTGACAGCAGCAGCAGACATTGGATTGGCCACAAGCAACATTAGCAGCAGGAGCAGATTTTATAATTTTATTTATTTGTTCATATTCAGAATATAATATATACTACACTAACTCTAACTACTATTAACTATTCTAAAACCTATGGAACTAAATGGAATATTATTGAATATCTACAAAGGCCTAGTCCTACAAACACACTATAAAATATTAAAACGGAATCACTACACACTATCTCTATCTATCTCTATCAGTACACTAACTCCTACATCTATCTATCTATCTATCTATCTATCTACACACACAGGGATGGAGAGGGGGACATAGAACTTAGAAAAAAGGAGATGATATGGAGTATACCTTTAGGAAAGGAGCTAATATAATGATTCTGAGGTCTCAGTGGTAGTTGGGATTTGTCAGTTAGGACGGTTTGAATATGGAGCCTTCGGAAGACAGTAGCTGTCTTCAAATAGTACCTGTTAGACTCTGTAAATATATTCTACTATTAGTTAATAAAGAGAGTGTTTACATTGTAATAACAGATATGAGTCCAATGGGACTGTTTCTTGGGCCACTGTTTGAAGGAAAACCTTGGGAGACATAGCCTGGTTAGGTCGGGCCACAGAACTGATGTGCCCGATGTAAGTTTGGAGAGTTGCTGAGGTCAAAGTGGGCTAGTCACCAACAGAGCTCAGTCAAATCTCAGGCCAAAATCTGTCAACACATGCACACACATGCAGCTGCGTTCTGGGCTACTGAGGGTCAAAGTGAGCCACAACAGGACAAGGATCACATCTGTTTTTATCCAGTTAACCATTGGATCACAGAAAAGTATGATGAAGAAGTAACAGAACACAATATTCCCAGCTCAGGCACAGTCTTCTTTGGAAATTTGGTGGGGAGGACATGGTTGGGCCTTAGGCAGCAACAGACAAAGAGGAGGTCACAGAGACACACACAGGGACACTAAGGAGATATGAAACATGGATACAGACTCACGCAGAGCCAGATCGGAAGACACACCCATTTATTCCTTCACATCAGCTGACCTACCTGATACCAAGAGAGTGAAAGAACAGCACAGTCATTCCCCTCCTATGCCAGCTAGAGGAGTCCACCAAGGACCCATGTTTTTGTTTTTGTTATTTAAAACTTTCATTTTCATTTTTATAAATATCAAAATTTTGTTTTTGCTTTCATTTTTTGTTTCCATTGGTTAAAATGGAAAACACATTTTTGAATGTAACTTATTTGTTTTTCATTATATTTGGATGACATTATGAATTATTGTACCTCCAGTTGAAGGCATTAAGTGTTCCAAATTCCAGAAAGATTAGATAAAGGAATCCAATTTTATAAGCAGTTGAATTATGCTATTTTGCAAAACCTGCATATACATTTGTGTCTATAACTTCTTTGTCTCCCATCTAATGTGGATGAAACTTGGCAGATGTATACCCCTCCCCATGAAAACTTTCTATGCCAACTTTCAGAATGATTGGATAAAGGGTCCTGGTGGAATAAGCAATTATAACTTATAAATGTATGTCTGACTGTAATATCTTTGTAGTCCATGAAATCTGGCAGGGCTTTAGCTCATACTTTTAGGATCATCTATGACAAATATCAAAAAGGGTTCCAATTTTATATGCCTGCACAGCATATGTAGAGAATGAGCCTATGTCAGGGACTCTCTTACGCGTCACTGTTGTATAATATCAGTTTGTGATGCCAATTGGCCAGCATAAATGTCAACTAAGTATCCTCATTTTGTGATGCGACCATTTCAACTGTTCTCCCCCACTTGTTACTGGGAAATCGGAAACATCTGTTTAGGAAAACGCCAATAGAGATTCTCTTATGTCGTCTGTCAGGGTACTGCAGGATGTGATTGTGATGATAATTGGCCAGCCTAGATGTGTAAACCATGTCTCCTGATTGCTTATCCCCAAAGTCCCAGTTATGTCCCTTCTAGTCAAGGTGCATGACTGGCCAGAATGGGGAACGGCTTCTTCAAACAAGGCTATTGTCTCAGGTCAGAGCACACCCAGATTACATATTTATATTTATTTATTATTTATTTATACTAAATCTTATATCACATTCACTCCTGCCTCTGGCAGCTCTGGGAAGCTAACAATAAAATAATAAGCAAGACAAAATTAATATAAATATAACAATAAATATAAAGATAAATACAAATATAAATATAAAATAACAAAAGGCCTCAAAATCATACCCATAACCCCTATCCTAACCCACTACCTGTCTCCCCCACCAAAAGCCTGACAAAACAACCAGGTCTTGCATTGGTGCCTGAAGGAGGTAAGATCCAGGGGACAGATGGACCTCAACCGGAAGGGAGTTCCACAGCCATGGTGCTACGACTGAGGCATAGAGGTCAATCTTGCTCCCTCACAAGTCTTATTGATTTCAAAAGGAGTAGGATTTCTGCCTAAGTCAGGGCTGGCCTTAGAATCTGTGGGGGCCGGGGCAAAGGTACAATGTGTGGCCCCTGGTGGCTCTTTCCCAAATGGAGGCACCCTCCATGGGGCCCTAAATGTAGTCATTTTGGGAGCCTGCTGGGAGGGAGTGGGGCACCTACACTATGCCCTGGTAAGAACAGGGGCCGCATACAGCTCCTGGAAAGAGCAAGGACAAGGCATTCACTAACGTCACCCTGTGGTAAGGCTGGCCCTGCTCTTAGTTACTTAGAGCATGAAGTGTTAATAAGATTGCAAAAGAAAATGCAATGCTTTTTTCCCTGTACCTGTTAGATAACAATTCCTCTGGCTCTAAAGACTACTCGTCTTTTCTCCCCATCTCGGCCAGCTCCATTGTACTAATAAATTCAGAGAGTTGCAGCCTTGACAGTCTAGCTGCAAATAGCTGACTTTTATACAGAACAATTACCCAATTGTTTGCATTTAGTACATGTTCAGGAATATCTGATACACTGAAGAGAATAGTTTATCACCAAAAATTGCAGCATACTTTGAAAACAATTAAGCCAGCAAATTCTATTAGGGTGTGAAAGGTAAGCAGCACTTGAAACTCATTTAGGGACATCAAATGTTAAATACAGTCATTTAGGTGTTCATCAAAACCCAGACAGTCAATATGGGAGTATGCAGAAACCTGTCCTTGGGAAGTCAGTCAAGTCTTCATGGTAACACAGGGTTGGCGTTAGGAGTAAGCAAGACAAGCTGATGCTTAGGGTCCGATGGTCTGCTGCCAGCACAAGCCCCACTCACTTCTCTCTCAGAGGAGCATCTAAGAACCACAACTTCTTTAAATTTCCCCGCAGCTGAGAAGATGGCTACTTCCTCCTGCCCCCCATCACCTCACCTGTTAGAGAAATCAAGTGACCAGTATCTGTCTTCCAGGTTGAATGGGCATTAAAAGCAGCCCAGCAGGCAAGTTAGGGGTGTGCATTTCATTTTCGTTGTTATGATAACGATAATGAAAATTTCAGTTTTTGTTTTCATTATTGTGATAACAAAAAGGCCAATTAATAACAAAAACAAAAATGATACTTTTTTTTTAATAAAGGGAAAACACTGAAAAACATTTCTGGCTATAGCTTTTTGGTTTTTTTATTAATTTCTGATGAAACCTGGGGAGATTGTACCCCCAACATAGGGCACTATATGTACCAACATTCAAAAAGATAAGATAAAGAGCATCGATTATATAAGCAATTGAATGTTGTGATTTTATTAAAAGCTCCATACACATTCCTGGATACACCTTTTTTTTTAATCTTCCATCTAATTTGCATGAAACCTGGGAAGTTCCACTAGCATACCAATCCTGCCAAATTTCAGAAAGATTGGATAAAGTGTTTTGATATTATAAGATAGTAACTTGAAAATACATTTCCAGCTGTAACATTTTTATATTCCATCCTATTTATAAGTAATTTGGCAGAAATTTATCACATTCATTCCCTGTCATCTCTGCCAAATTACAGGACAATTTGATAAAGGGACCCAATTTTATAAGCAATTGAAGGTGTCCCCTTGAAGACCATTATTCAAATAAATAGCAGCACATGCAGTACCGGCAGTCAGAAGCAGCAGGCACCTGGCATGGCAGGGGGAGGGAGGATGGGGAGTATCCCAACAAACTGTCAGACACATTCACTAGTCAATTACTGCATGCTTCTAGCTTTACAGGACCAATAACAGGCCTGAGTTTCCAGAAGTTACTCGATAATACAGACTCACTCATTTCACCTGTTGTGCTGCTGCTCCTTTGGCCCTGACTTTTGGATGCTCCCTGCTTCTCCTCAGCCCATTAGGGGAGCACGCGCAGATGGAAACAGGCCTCCTCACTCCATCCCACTCAGCTGGGCAGAGCGCAGGCAGCTTCTTCTTCTGGGTAGAAGCACAGAGCAGCTAGGTGTCCAGACCAGAGGAGCATCAGCCTGGCCAGTGAGGTGAGTTAGCCCAAGGCCTGGGGAGCCTCAGATTCTTGGACTGGCATTGTGGGTATCCTGAGGTGTCCTGGGGCATTCCAGTGTAACTCGCATTTTGTAGTATTATAGTGTCCTAATGTTCTCTGGGAGCATGCTGGACTACATTTCCCAGAGAAAAGATGGTGACCAGATCTCCCGGCTGCATTGGGGGACACCACCAGGGTCATAGCGCTTGGGGGAATCTCACTGGCACTGATGACAGGAGATGAGCCGGCTCAACTTTGACTCCACTAGCATGTCCAGGCCTCTTGTTGAGTTTGCTGCCCCTGCACCCCACCTTCCTGCCTGCTTCCTTCCCAGTGCGCCTACACCCCCCCCCATGCCTACCTCCCTTCCTTCCTTCACACCACATATGGTGGCCAGACCTTCCCTTTATTACATGATGCTTATGAAAAATACATGGTGCAGGGTTGCACTGGAACCAGTTAAGCCCTGTACCATGTATTTTTCAAAGGTGTCCTGTTTTAAAGGGGAGGTATGGTTACCCCTAATGCCACATTAGGGGACTCAAGCCTGTCCCTCTTCCTGCCTCCCATCCTGCTTCCCTTCCTATCACTTAGGGGACTCAAGCACTGATTGGTACTACCAAGTATCCAACAGTATTATCGAGTAACTTCTGGGAACTCAGGCCTGTTACTCAGCTACTTGGAAATACTCTCAAATAATTTGTCTTCTACTTGGTTCAGCCCTAGCAACTAGTAGGGATGAGAAATTCAGATCATTAAGAATCGTCCAATTTTGGATGAAATCAGATGATTCATATTGATCCGATCTTATGATATGATATGATATGATCTCTCAACAGAACTCTTCGTGAGGATCTATCAGCTTCTTGGAGTGGCAATGGTGCTGCTCCAAAGAGCTTCAGCTTGTGCCAAATCCATCTTACCCTCAGGTCTTCCTCCCGTGGACCTCTGCCTTGCCCAGACCCCTTCGCATGCCCGCCCATATCAGTGCCTGCCCCAACAGCATTGCTGAGGCAGGCCAGGAGTTTGGGGGAGGCAGGCACCAGACAGGAGTCTGGGGAGACAGAGTTGGGGGAATAGGGACAATGAAGGGGTGGGGAGAGGATAGTTGTTTACTTATCCTTTTTCCTAGGCTCCATCCAAACTGGTGACTGGTCTTAGTGCCTGGCACAGCCTTCTCAGGGTCGTGCTTGGAAAGTGAAACTAAAGTCCTCCCCACAATAGTTTAAAGTACATGGCTGTTTTGCACATGTGAGACCGTTTTGGAAAATGGCACCTGGTATACTAATTCCCAGATGTCTGCTGAGCATGCGCAGACTAGCTGCCATTTTCCAAAATGGCATTGACGCTGACAGTGCCATTTTGGAAAATGGCTGCACATGAGCAGAAAGGCCATGGTGGCCAATTTGCATGTGCACAGCTGATTTTTTGTTTGTTTCACTTTTCCAGAGTGTCCCTGAGAAGGCCACGTCAGGTGCCATGGCTGGTCACCTGTTTGGACAGAGCCTAGGAAAAAAGGTAAGTAAGCAGCTCCCTTTCACCTCTGCACATCCCCTCTACCCCTAGCTTTGCCTGCCTGGACCCCTGCCCAGTGTCTGGACCAGGCAGAGGTCTGGGGGAGGCAGAGCTGGGGGCAGACATTGGATTTAGCATGTGTTGCTCAGAGTTGGACCTGATACTGAACAATGTGATCTAAATTCCAAATTGAAATCAGGTCAGTCCAATTCTGAAGGGATCCCAAATTTCAATACTATTTCCCATCCCTAGTAATTTGTATCAATGTGACTTCAGTGCCTCCAAATATAATTCTTACTTCAAGTTGTCTATTTCTGTTTTCTCCATAACTTATGTCCCTATAACACAAAGATCCAGGGTATAATAATTCTGATACCCTTTTAGCATCATGAAAAGCTCAATTTGTTTGTTTGCTTGGGTATAATATACAGGCAGAAAAGGTCTGAATGAAATGAAGCTTTTTGAAGTCAGTGGAGTGTGTCCCTTGATTTCAATGGGTTTTCAACTGAGATCCAAAACACAGTCAGAAATCGAATAGACTTCTTCAGTGGCATGTTCAAAGTATGTAGAAATCCTAGAAAATGTTAGGTACTTTTTACCTTTGACTATGGCCTATGGCCTACGGAACTCTAATATAAATGAATAGGTGTCCGTATTTTATACTCTGTATTTGTGTTCTGTGTTCTGTATTGCTCATTTATGGAAATTTGTATTGTGTGACTCCCATGCAAATTTTGTTATGGCTACGGCTTAAACAATAAAACTTATTATTATTCTAGATAGAAATCCTAGAACAGCAGTTAGTGTAGAAATGAGGAGCCTAACAAGCAAAAGCTTTGCCAGCACCTCCTATTTGGTAAAATCTTAATTTTACCCATCTGGTTACTTTCACAGGAGTGAATCACTAGGCCTACTCAAACGGACAAAGTATGCTGCTATTCCTAAAGGAACGAGCCTATATCTTGATAGACAGTGCTTTGCTTGTTTACATCTTACCATCCAGTCTCTACCATGTTTTTTTAATTAGACTGTTAATTTCTGCATCCTTTGGGCTCTTATTATACCTCCTGTCATGCCTTTTCAATACCTTGATTCCAGCTATATTTTTTTTCTTCAGTGGTGTATCTGAGAATTTCCGGGTGTCATCAGATGTGTCTCACTTCCTCTTTCAATAAGGTTTTTGACACATACAATCCTATTCTTTAATAACAGTAATTTTGACTATGTTGTATCAGTCTGTATTTTGTGTGTGTGCTGTCCGCCTTCCTACTTAGTAAGCTGTGTTGACACATTGGCTATCCCTGTTGATACAGATGCTGTTGTAAGGTAGCAAAAACCAATATTTTCTGTGCTTCAAAATATTGTGGGGACAGCTTTATAATCTGGAATTCCTCAGAGACTCACTGTCCTTAAAGTCTGTCACATGACAAGCTGGGGAGGTAGGAGAATTAGCAAAGTTGTCAAAATTGTTAAAGGAGTGAAAGAATTGTTGCTCGTAGGTGACATTGCATTAACGTGTTTGTTTTTCCAGAAGAAACACTTGAAACAGAGTGACTCACTGCCTCATGTACACTGCTTTGCTTCTTTCTATCGTGAAGACATAGTAGTGATATCGTAGTGATATCTTTTATTGTATCAACTGTAGTTGGTGAAATTATGCAATCTTTTAGGCCACACAGGCTCCTTTGTCAGTCATGTGAAAAGTCAGAACAACAGACTGAGTAAATGCAGGTCAGGTATATATGAGACAAAGCAGTGACTTTGGTGGTAGTGGATATGAAAAAATAACCTGGGAGGAGACGTAGGGATGGGAATATCAGTATTGGATGAATCCGATAATTGGCAATAATTGGCGATATCGGATGTGCTGTGGTCTGTGGGCTTTACAGGCTGCTGGATCCCCTGCTAGAAACCTCTACAGCTGCATGACTCCATCTCTCCTCCCCTGCCCCTCCCCCATGTAAACTGAGCATCTCCAAAAGGAAGGGGTCACCCAGCGGGTGGCGGCAAAGCGTGAAGAGCCGTTGGCAGGCCGCTAGCAGACGGAGGCGGTGGAGGCGGTTACCAGCACAACTTCAAGATCCATCCCACCTCCCCCTCTGCAACCAACCCACCGGAATGCCTGTCCTCCTCTCTCACCCCTTCACTTTCCTCTTCACCCCTCTCCCCTTTCCCTCTCGCCTGCTTCTTCCCCTACTCCTTTCCCCTCTCCTCCTGCCCCCCACTAAGCCTATCATCTCTCTCCACCATCCCCACACCTCCACCCACCAACCATTTCTTGCCCCCCGTCCCTCTGCCTCAAGGCCCATTTCCCGCTAATCCCATTGCCCCCTTCCCCTAATCTTATCCCCATTTAAAAATGGCCACAATGTTAAAGATCAAAAAAATCGGCAATGTTAAAAAACGGATATACTGACTGATAAATCCGATATCGGATTAATCCAATACCGATAAAACCAGTAACTGATAATTTGCCGATAGTCCCATCCCTAGAAACTAGAGATTGAAAATACCATAGATGTCAGACATTTTAAAACAATACTGTAAAAAAAGCCAATACATTGATGTAAGAGACCAAGAACAACAGGTAATAGTAAATGCAGGTAAATGACTAAACAAAACAAACATTTAGGATGAGTGGCGGGTATTAGGAAACAGCTTTCCAGGTGAAGGAACTCCTATATCAAAGGAACTGAACTCACAGAAGGAACACAGAGGGTAAATGAGTAGTATACAGCTGATAGCAGACTGTCATTTACAGATTTTTATAGTGGTTTGAAAATCCTCAATCTAAGGCCCTTTTTAAATGGGTTGCAGCTGGGAGAGCTGTCCGTGGGCATGCCGCTGTGGGGGTGGGATGGGGGCAAGTGCACACAGGCATACACAAATACCATCACCCCTCCCCCCCCCGCATCCCCACACATACAGCAACCTGAATTGTCACTGTTTCCTCTGTGCTTGGAGGGTGGGGATGCATGGGTCATGGGAACGTACACCCACACACCCCCACATTTAAATGCTCCCCCACGTGGTCGATGCTCCCCCGCGTGGTCGATGGGTGACTATGTGGGAGAGTGTCTTGTGTAAAAAGGACCTAAGTTGAATTCATTATTTTTACTATCAAATAAAATTGTGTGTTTTAGTTTGCAGGACCATCTTTTGACGATGTTGTACAGGTTTCCTTTCAGGACAAGGACTGAGAGATTAGATATGGAGTGGCCACTCTGGAAGAAATGAGTGCCCACAACAGAATCAGAGTTTTCATCCATGAGCTATCCTTTTTCTATGAGAGTTCGTGGCACTGGTGGAATGATTGATAGGTTTCACCAACATAGTTTTATATCTTCCAACAGTACCTTTTTGGCTGCTAGAGTAATTTGTTACTTTGTACTGTCTTCCAAGCAGTCTACGGTTTGTACCAGATTTCCTGTGACACCTGAAAGACAGACTACAGGAAGGCCTTGGTGATTTCCGAACACAGTGCCTACATTTATAAAGATGAGTGTTGTACTCTTAGGAGAGGAGGGCAAGAATTTGCTTTCAGTTACCTCTTTTTTCTTTTTTAGTCTTTTATATTTCCAGTGTTGAGAAACTTATTCAGGGGGAGCTCTCAAAGGACTGAGAAAAAAACAACACTATTATTTTTATATATATAATATTAGGCGTGTCCTAGCATTTTCTCCCAAGAGAAAGTGTTAGATGTTCATTGATTTGCACTAAAAGACACCTGCATTGTTGTTGCCAAAGTGTAAAAAGTGTATTGATTTGCAATAAATGACACCTTGATTTCTGTGGAAGTGCTATATTACAACTGAGTATTAACGTCTCAATCTATCTCTGCAGTACATGTCTCCTCAGTAATATAGTCCAAGTTTGTAGTATGGAGAGACTAAAAGTGCATTGTCTCTTTCTTATTTAGTATATTTACTACAATAATTGTTCTACAATTATTGCTACAGGGCAATCTTATTATAACATGCATAGTTATAGCTCAAATTTGGTTATAATGTGATAAACACAAAGAGAACAATTCTAATTCATTCATTCATTCATTAATGACACTTCTATCAGAAGAAAAGAGATTAGCAGTTTGTGATAAGATTACTCCACCAAGGGAGAAGTCTAACCAGGTTTGCATTGTCTAAGGGATAACGATCATTACCTCTGCAGGCAGGATTAGGGTTGCTACCTTCAGTCGTTTTTACCTGACACCATTTTGGCCTATGAGAGTGTCAGGTAAAAAACCCCACAGATGGCAACCCTAGGAAGAATGGAGGTCTGTTTCAAAACAAGCTTTTTCCTGTCATTCAGGGTCAATGGGGCCAATTTTTCAAGTGCGTGTACATGTGCGCACTGCGTGTGCACAACTCTTGTGCATCCCCTGCATGGGGACTTTGATGTGCACACAAACTGTGCAGAGCTTGTTTGTATGCCTTAAGGATCGGCCCCATTAACCGTTAGACAATGCAAGCCTGACGAGTCTTTTCCTTTGGAAGGAATATTATCACAAAGTGTTAAATTTTCTGCCTCCCTATATCAAAGAGTTCTGCTGCACCTCCAATAATTTAAAGATCCTGGTTATAATGTGGTTTTGGTTATAATTAGGGATGGGTGAACGCGGTTCGGAAGTTCGGAGTTTGGCCCGAACTTGACCTGTTCAGATGACCGAACCGAACTTCGGAACACAAACTGGCCGAACCAAACTCAATTCCGAATGCTGAAATGACCGAACAGTTCGGTCAGTTCGGATCGCATTCGAGTGGGTTCGGGTGGCAAAAAAAGGTTCACTGTAAGGTTAGACGTGACAGGGAGGGGTAGTACTAGTCACTGAGGAGGAGACTTCCAGGCACCAGGGGTGGAGAGGCTTGCAAGAAATTAAACTATCTGCCTCCCCACTTCCCAACACCTTCTGAGCTAGTCACAGTGACTAGCAGGCATTGAGTAGGATTATTAGATTGCTTTTAGTTTCATTTCAGTTTTGTACTGAAATGAAACTTAAACCTTAAACTGAAACCTTGTGTTTGTGATTCCCCCACCCCCCCCATCCCATATAGAGAGAGATAGGGTGAAAACAGACATGACGTTAACCACCCTTTAACCACCGTTGGTGGTCATTTATGCATGTTTCAGGGCTGCATGGGGCACCAATACAGCCCTGCAACATGCATAAATAACCACCAAAGGTGGTTAAAGGGTGGTTAGCGTCATGTCTGTTTTCACCCACTGAGAGATATAGAGAGACAGAGAGATAGGTTAGGGATAGTAGACAGTTGTAGGAGCTAGCTTAGTGATAGAGATAGCGTTAGTGATTTAGTTTTAGTGTTTGTAGGAGTAGGCCTGTGTACTTATTAGATAATCCATTTAGTTCATAGCATTTAGAATAGTTAATAGCAGTTAGATTTAGTGTAGATAGATATATATAATATTAGATTTAAAAAATAAATAAATAAACCCATATAAAAACAAAAAAACCAAATAAAAAATAAAAGAAAACCATATAAAACCCAATAAAAAACCAAAAAAACATATAAAAAACAAAAAAAACCCACACATAACGTTTCCCGAATGGCTGAACGGCCGAACCCAGCGAACTAACCGAACTGCCAAACCGAACAGACGAACCCAACGCAGCCAAACCGAACGCAGCCGAACCTAACGGCCAAACCCGAACCGCGATCTGTTCGCCCATCCCTAGTTATAATGCTTAAGAGGCATGGCTCCAAGATGCTTTATGCTGAGGTTGCGCTGTATTAGAAAATAATAACATACAATTTATTTGTTGGATTTCAAAAATATACTTGGAGTTCTACAAAGGAAGATGCGATCCCTGATTTTTGAAGTTTATGCTACAAACTCTCTCTGATTCAGATTATATCTTAGAGGATAAAATGTTATTTTTAATGTGGGGTGTGCCTGCCATATTTTTTTCTGATATGAGTGATGTTGGGTTTGTAGATGCAGAGAGTGTTAGAAGGTCTTAAATCAGGCACTGCTGCTTTAACCAAAGAGTAAATTCAGCTCAGCCTTAATGAGAGAGAGCAGTAGAGAGCAACTAGCATCTCTAGGATACTGAATTCTGTTTCGCTCTGTCAGGTAAATGATGCCATACCCACTTCTCTCAATCTAAATATGCTCTATATTAAACTGCTACGCTGTAATTAGTTATGGCAGTAATTATTAACGACAGCAACAGCAATCATAAGTCTATAAAAATGTTATAAATACTTGTGATATCATGTACAAAACTCCTCTAGGCATAATGTATTTTCAGAACAGAAAGGAACTCTCTGTAGCTGTTACACATTTTATAAACTCAATTTATATATTGTAATGGCTCATTCAAAAATATTATGATCTAGTATGTTAATAAAGCATATGATAAAAATGTTTCTGAAAGCTTCATTACTATTCTGAGCCCAGTGTCTAGTTCTAAACTATTTTTTGTTTGTATAATAAACAGCAGTCACCTTCCAAAGTGTGTTAACACAACACCCCCTCAGTTATGGAGTCTTATTTTTAAAGGTGTTTTTTTAATATAAAAGAAAAAGAAAAAGAAGAAGAAGAAAGAGGGAAAGAAGGGCCACTCCGCCTGATCCGGGTGGGGGGGGAGATTGCCGCATCCCGCCTCGGCTCCGCATTCCCTGGTGCCAGAATCGCTGGAGGCAAAGTGGCGGCTGCAGCTTGCAGCACGCCACTTGCCATGGCTGCAAGGCCCAGGCCGGGGTTTTACAGCAACCCAGGCAGAGTGTGGGAAGTTAGGTGTCATTGTGATTGGTCCTCATGGTCACGCGGCCGCGAGAACCAATCAGTGCCGTTACCTGCTCAGTCTTAGGATGAGCAGGGAACATGAAGCAGCCTGATCATGCTGCTCCTGTCTGTGCGTGTAGGGCCTAGGCAGCGATGGGCTGGGTCAGGAGAGTGCGGGAGGCTACAGAGCACGAGGAGGAGGAGCGGCCATTCCTGGATCGTCTAGGCCAGAGTGAGGTCCAGCCGGGGCATGTCCTAGGAGGTGGTGGAACCCCTCAAAGGAGGGGGCATGGAGTGCGGGGAGGCAGAGCCAGGGCCTGTAAGGACCGACCTGTGGGGAGAGGAGTGCCCCCGTGAGCGGGGTCACAAGGAGAAGTGGGTGGCCGGGGGGGAATCAGGGGGATGTCCTGCCCCACCACCGCCTAATGCAACAGGGGTTGGGGGTAGTCCGGCTAATGGTGGCATAGAGGCAAAGTGGTGGCTGCAGCTTGCAGCACGCCACTTGCCATGGCTGCAAGGCCCAGGCCGGGATTTTACAGCAACCCAGGCAGAGTGTGGGAAGTTAGGTGTCATTGTGATTGGTCCTCATGGTCATGCGGCCACGAGAACCAATCAGTGCCGTTACCTGCTCAGTCTTAGGATGAGCAGGGAACGTGAAGCAGCCTGATCATGCTGCTCCTGTCTGTGCCTGTAGGGCCTAGGCAGAGATGGGCTGGGTCAGGAGAGTGCGGGAGGCCACAGAGCACGAGGAGGAGGAGCGGCCATTCCTGGATCGTCTGGGTCAGAGTGAGGTCCAGCCGGGGCATGTCCTAGGAGGTGGTGGAACCCCTCAAAGGAGGGGGCATGGAGTGCGGGGAGGCAGAGCCAGGGCCTGTAGGGACCGACCTGTGGGGAGAGGAGTGCCCCCGTGAGCGGGGTCACAAGGAGAAGTGGGTGGCCGGGGGGGCCACCGCCTAACGCAACAGGGGTTGGGGGTAGTCCGGCTAATGGTGGCATAGAGCCGCAGTCCAAGCGAGGCAAGGCGACTGCCCCCACAAGGGACTGGGGAGGCCGGGGGAGGGGGGCAGCATGGAGATGCAAAAAAGGGAGGGAATTCCTGATCCATGGGGTCAGCAAAGGGGACATTGGCCTGATTGGAGGCCTGTGAGGCCTATATGTTTGGGGAATCCTGCCCTCATGATGAGGAGGGGGATGGGGACGAGCCTCCAGAGCCCAACAGGAGTTGGCCAGCTGGGGCCAGGTTGGTGACGGGGAAGTGTTGGGCCCCAGTTGGGCGACGTGGCCTGCTCCCCCACCAGTGGTGCAGGTGTTGCAGCACACATGTTCCCCTGGAGGGGAAGAGGTCTAAGCAGGATGGGGGCCCCCCACACATCAGGGGGCAGGGGGCAGACAGAGTTACCCCCCACCAAGGTATTTGGAGAGCGGTAGCCCTTTCAGACTGGTGCCCACTGGAGGTGGACAGGGTGGGGGCTCGTCAACCACACAAATGGATTCACCGCCCCCATGTTTGTTCCACTGGAGGTAGAGGAGGAGCCTCCAGAGGCCCAGGAAGGACAAGAAGAGGAAGGGCAGGAGGTGGAAAGATACCAGAGCGAGGAAGAGCAGGAGGATCCTGGCATCCTAGCGTGAATTCGGGCGCTCAAGGAAGAGATGGCGCATCGAGCGAGAGGCAGGCAACCGCCGGGCAAGCAGTGCCAGGACCAGCAGCCACGGGGCTGGGGACCAGTGCGGCAGCAGGTTGGTGGGCCCCTGGAGGGAATGGGGCCCCGGGATCGGGTGGTAGCCCATTTCCACCTAGAGCCATTCCAGCTAAGAAGACACCACAGTACCTATGGTGGAACAGTGGGTGGGTGCAGGTCGCAACTCTGGTTACCCCCCAGCTGTCGCGGGGGAGCATGTCTGGGGCTGGTAATTGGCAGACAGGTGGGGGGACGGGATCCCAGGGCATGTTGACTGATCAGGCCACATTGCAGGTGTGGGTGCCGCCCTCCACTAGTCAAGCCCAAGGGCAGTGGGGGGGGGCTTTCCATGTCCGCCTCCAGTGGGAGGAACATATGTCGACTTCTCGGCCCGATCTGGGGGCATCTCCACCCAGCCATGAGGGAAAAAATATGGAGGAGCAAATATGTGGATCTTTTTGCCCTGCTATTCAGCTATTCGATCCTGGAGCCAGGTGAGGAGGACGAAAAGTGAGATAAGGAGAAATACAAGAGGCCAAAAGCAGATAGGAACTGGACTAACTGGATGGTGGCTTATGCCATTTACCACGGGGTCCTGTTGGAGATGTTTCCGGATAAAGGGGTCATACTGCTTAAGTACGGGGAAATCATCAGGCAGGCTTATGAGACTGGCCCCCCCGGGGCCTGGCTCAGGTACAATGAGGCATTTAGACACTGAGTGTCATTCAAGCCTGGGCTTAGGTGGGATGTCCATGCCAATGATCTCTGGTTGAATTTCATGAGCGATTCAGCTGGGACCATAAAGGCGGATAGTGGGCACACCTTAGCAAAGGGGGGGGGGGTCTCACCCATTAACAACCAAAATAACGGTAGCAGTAGGCAGGGGTCGGGGGGACTGTTGGGCAGTGCTGGGAGTTTTCCCGCACGTGTAAATGTACACGCTCAACATGCAGGTTTCACCACACTTGCCCCTCGTCATGGAGAAACATAGGGTCACACACGTGTAACACGGGACTACATGTAGACTACAAGTCTGACAAATATGTAATACAAAAGGTTACACATGTATGTAATGTTACAATAGAGAACTGTAAAACCCAAATCAGAGATGTAACATGTGATCAAGCTACAGGAAATGCAAAGAGATACCAAAAATGTGTATTTGAGAACACTTGCCAGATGGAACCGTGTGGAGATTTGATGGACCCTTAGGTTTGTGTGTCACATTTCAGGTTTCCCGAAAGGCTGGAAAAGCCAGAGACAAAGAAGGAGAAAGACTATTTAAAGAGGCCAGTGAGTCACCTTGAGAGTTCTCTCCCTGAGTCACCTCAGCAGTTACATCTGCATACGAAAAGCCTGCCAGCAGCAAGGCTGGAGAAACCATGAGCAGAGAGGCATGATTTTGCTCTCTACCAACTAAGAAGTCAGTGCCCAGTCGCTTATATTGAGGGCTGAGAGGAACCAGAACTTATGGACCTTTGTAGGGTAAGATGCTGATTTAGGAACTCAGTCAGTATAGATCAGGAATGCATTATATTTATGTTTGATTTCTAGTAGCCACTCTGTATCAACTATCTTGCTTACGTATTCAATAAACTTACTTCTTATCTTTATGAAGAAGTGTCTGTGTCTAACATTGGAACACAAGTGAGCAACAAGAGCCCTCAAGCTCTTGCAAACCCAGAGAGTAAAGAGTCTGTAAATGGGAAGGATCAGGACCTTGAGTGACAAAGGAGTTTCCCTGAGGCAGACTTGAATTAGCCAGAGAGAGAAACTAATTCAAGTGGGTTGTGCGCAAGGGAAACTGAGTCACTTAAACCCAGTAAAGTGGGGTTTTTGACCTCCAACTCATGACACCCCTCCTGCGGGGAATGTCATGCAGCATCGCTTAGTTACAGGGAAGAGGATGATTCTGACTGAAGGATGGAAGAGGGGCTAGGGAAAAGCCTGATGGAGGGATGAGTAGAAGGCTGGGAGGGAAGGAGCAGAACACATGTATTCATATTATTATTTATTTATTGAATAATAAATATTCTATGTTTGGTGATACCTAGATAAGCAGTCAACTTTGTATATGTGTAAATAGAACTATTGTTCCTATGTGCACCACTTTGCACTTTTCAATATTGAATTTCATCTTCCATTTCCCATCGAGGCATCCTAGCTCCTGTAACGCCTCACAGTCTACTTGGAACGTGGGTGTTTTGAATTGTGTGTCATCTTCAGATCTGTCAGCCTCACTCTTCATCTCCTTTGCTGATCGTTAATGAGACTGTTTAAAAAATGTCTGTCCCAGTACAGACCCCTGAACCACCCAGCTGTCTACATCTTTTCTTTGTGAAAACTGACCATTTATTCCTATCCTTTCTTTCCTATCATTTAACTATCAAGGTCACTGAAAAGAAGCCTTAGTTACCATGACAGTTACCAGTTTATGAGAGAACCCTTCCTCTGATCCCATGACTACTCATTTTCTTAAAAGACATTTCTTGAGAAAAATGTCCCATTTGCACAAATGCTTTCTGAAAAACCCAGTACATTATATCAGTTGGATCACTTACCCACTTGACATTCTCAAAGAATTCCAATAGATTGGTAAGGCATCATTTCTGCTTGCAAAAACCATGCTGGTTCTTCCTCATCATGTCATGCTTGTTAATATACCTAATAATTCTTATCTTTGCAATGGCCTCTACCAATTTACCTGGAACTGACAGTACTGTAGTGTCCAGGACCACCAGTAGAGCCTTTTTTGAAAACTGGTGTTACATTCACTACTTTCCAGATATCAGGTACAGAGCCTGAATTGAGTGATAGGTTAGTATGGCAGAGTCATGGGGACACCCCAAGATTGATTCTCCTCTCTGAGCCTTAATAGAGGCAGTATGTAAAAGGGGGTAAGCCCTTAAAGGCTGTGGTTCATTTAAGTGCCAGGATAATGGGCTCAATCAAGATACATCACCTGTATAAGAGGAACAGGAAGCCAAAGGTGGAGAGAGAGCCAAGAGTGACTGAAAAGTGGTAAGAAGCTGCAGCAGAGGCAGAGTAGCCACAGTTGTAGTAGGAGAAGCTACAGTGTCCAGAAGCAGAGGAAGTTACAGAGAGACTCAGCACATCAAGTTGCTGAGCTGCTGGAAGCAGACTGGAGTGGAACCTCCATATAATAAGCCAAGAGGCAAGAAAGGCAAAGCTGCCAATACAGCTGCTGGGAAAAGGGCTTGGGAAAAGCTTCCCCACTGTTGGACTAAATAAGAAGCCAGGAGAGACTGAGCTAATTGCAGGTGGGAGAATTCTTAATAGTTGTCCCAGAGAGGACTGTATAGTTATGTTTTAGTTATCTATAAGTTTGGGCACCCACTGTTGTTGGGAGAGGCTCCACCCAGTGGTGGGCTAGCTATAAAGGGGTGATTGGAGGCCAGACCTAAATTGCCCGTGGTGTGAAGCTGTGTCCAAGGTCAGGAACCTTCAGTGATAAAATGATTGGAAATTTTATGTGGGGCTGTGAACAAGCTAATTTCCCATTGAGCTAAGCTGTCATGCCCTAATAGGTGGCGAAGACGCGAGCCTCTCACAATTACATATTGCCAATAGTAGTTGTGCTCTTTCATATTTGAGTTCCTTCAGAACCTTTGGTTGAATACCTTCTGGTCCTAATGACTTGTTACTCTTTAGTTTATCAATCTGCTCTAGAATGTGTTCTAGTGTCACATTCACTTGTGACATTTCCTCAGATTCATCACCCCCAAAATAATAGTTCTAGAGTGGGTACCTCTCCAACATCATCTCCAGTGAAGACCGATACAAAGAACCTATAGCTTCTCTGCAATGACCTTGTCTTCCTTGTGTTCCATTTGCACTCTTTGATGGCCCAACTGACTTTCTAGCAGGCTTCCTGTGATGTACTTTAAAAAGTACTATTTAACTTTACATCATTGGCAAGTCACTCCTCAAATTCCCTCTTGACCTGCCTTATAGCTTTACATTTAACTTACCAATTTTTATGTCCCTTTCTCTTTTCCTCATTTGGACTTGCTCTCAATTTTGACAAAACAGCTTTTTGACTCTACTAGTCTGCTTTATGGTAGCAGCGTTTAGCCATGTTGGCATTCCTTAAGCCCTCTATCTCTTTTTATGAATTGTGGTATGCATTTAATCTGGGCCTCTAAGATGGTGTTTTAAAGTAGTCTCCATGTCTCTTGTGGACATTTGATCCTCATGACTGCTGCTTTCAGGGTTTTTTTTTCTAACTAGCTTCCTCATCCTTGTGCAGCACTCCTTTTAAAAGTTAAATGCTACTACCATGGTAGATTTATTGGGCACTTACAGACTAATACAAGTATATTGAAATTAATTATATTATGATCCCTACTGCCAAGCTGTTATCCCTGGACCAGGTCCTGTTTTTGGCTTAGGACTATAGTTAGAGATGCATCTTCTGTTGTGGGTTCCAGAACTAACTGCTACAAGAGGCAATCATTTATGGTGTCTACAAATTTTATCTCTGCATTGTAATTTACAAAGGACAGCCGCAATTTTTTCCACAAAAGACTTCTTCCTTCAGAGGAGGCCTGAATTGAAACAGCTATTCTGTTTTCACAGAAATTTCTGTGACAACTAGGGCTAAAACTTGATCTCAAGTTTTTCTAAGTTATCATTGAGAATCATGGTTCTCGACTCATTTTAAGCAAGGAATGATAATCATTTACCCTTTAGCATTACCATTTACAGTTTACAACAATTTATCATTTACTGCATAGCAATTTACTGTGTACCACTTACTGTGTACCACGTTCATGCCAGTAATGTTCATATGCAAAGTGGCATTTTGTGCATGCACATTACCAGGATGAAGCTGGTACATGATAAATCGGTATGCACTTGCAGTAAACAGAAAATTGTGGTAATCAGTAAATGGTAGCAGTAAACAATAAATGTTATTTTGAGAAAAAATGTATCGACCAAGATCTCAATCTATTATCGAGATTGTATTTAGTTAAAAGTTTTAAATTGTTAAAAGTTTAAATCCATATAAAGAGTTTGTAGTTGTAAAATAGTTAGAAAAATGAACACTCATTTGTAGACACAATGCTTCATATTAAGAACCTAATCTTGAAAAACTTTATTCCAGTAGATAATATCAGTGTTTGTTTATGGAAGTAGAAATTTTCAAGACTGGCCCTGACATTCTTGTAATCCTTTTCCTTGTAATGTACTGATGTGCCAGTATATCAATATTGTGCCCTTTAGCTGCTAAGTCTTCTTTCCCCTCCTTTTCTTTTCCAGATTCTCCAAAATAGAATAGCATAGAAAAAGCTCACTAAGAGTAAAGCCAGATGTGATGGCTGGGCTGCCGCATTCTAGGGTGACCCAGGATGCAGCAGCCTGGGCAGACAGGGTGCACTGCACATCTGCTGGAGCACAAAACAGACATGCTCCTGGTCGGGCCAATGTCAGCACAGTCCGGGGTCAGGAAGAATGGAGAACATGCGACCAGCTGTTCCCATCACCATGCTGCCCCCAACGTCCTGCCCCCCACCCCCCATGACAGGCAGAGATGCTGGCCAATGACAGCTGCCATGGCAGCCAGCCATGGTGGAGGCATCTTGGGTCAGCAAACCAGCCTGGAGCCAGATGTGCAGGCTCCAGGATGGTCTACTTTGCCCCAGGCTGTTCCCTCAGCTTGTCATGCATGCACAGGATTCATGGGGCTTGGGATTGGCCTCAATGTGCACAGTTAAGTGAAACCATTAGTTCAGTGAGGCCAAACCCATGCTACTTGTGTGCTGCATGCAACCAGTGCACATGTCCATTGAGAGCATGTTGTGCTGCGTAGGAACCGCACAGAGGGAATTTGAGATTGTGGCCCAACGTATGGCATCAGTGGTCAAAATGTCAAATAGAATTTTGGTTTTGCTTGATTTCTTCTTGACAAATCTATACCAAGAATTTTAAGGAAAGGGATAGAGAATAAAAAAGAAAATATAATGCCACTATATAAATCTATGGTGGGGCCACACCTAGGATATTGTGTGCAGTTCTGGTAACCCTCTGAACTTGATAACTGACTGCTCGATAACCTTGTTGTCTTCTTGAATACCTTGCAAGCTGAGGCCATTGACTGGACGGTTACTAGGGGTCCTCTCCCTGTTTGTCAGCACTGCAGGCCGCCATGGTTCACAGAGGGACTGCGGCAGCTGAAGAGGGAAGGGTGGCAGTTAGAGTGAGGGTGGTGATCACGTGCTGAAGCCAACAGGTTGCAACGTAGAGCTAGCTTAAGAGCCTATGCTGTGGCTCTGCAGACAGTGAAGAGGAAATTCTTCACTGTCCTCATAGAGGGCCAACGCCCCAGTCCTATTTATGGTAGAAGATAGGCTGGGGCAGTGTTATACTATAAGGAGGAGGTGGGAATGGTTCTAATAGGAGCTGCCTTTATAGGGGGAGATGACTCGCCAGTATCCTGTGATAGGCTACTGGATAGCAAAGGATGGTAGGCAGTACGGGGAATACCAGAGGGGATGGCGGGGATGTATACATTTTTAAAGTAATCAAATGTTTATAAAAGATTGTATATAGCTTTATGGCCAATTGCATATTTCTATTTTTAATTGATGTACTGACTGAGTTATGTCCTGTTTTGATTGTAAAAGCCCATGGCTAAACAATAAAATTTTGATGATGAATGTCCTCATAGCATCCACGAAGTCTCATCAAGCAAAGCTTTTCCGGGTGGTAAGGGGGCTGGTCGGTCCGGCCTTGCTCTGCCTGGAACTGGATTCATCCTGTATCCACGGTGACATGTTTGTGGACTATTTCTTAGACAAAATCACTGGTATTCATCATGACTTCAATGCTGCACTTATTAAATAGGAGAACCAGATACTGTGAAAGCCCCCATCTTGTCCCGTTCCACGGGATCAGTTTGGGGTGTGTCGCCCGCTAATGCGGGGGATGTTTTTGGAGCAATTATTTAGACCCACCTCTTGTGAACTGGACCCATGCCCATCCTGGTTGGTCAAGGCCAGCTGGGAGACACTGGAGCCATTGCTGGCTGGGGTGGTTAATGCCTCTCTTCGGGAGGGCAGAGTGCCAAGCTGCCCTCAAAGAGGCATTGCTGCAGTCTCTGCTCAAGAAGCCATCACTTGACATTGGCTTCCTGCCAGTTATTGGACAGTCTCTAACCTTCCCTTTTTAGGGAAGGTTATTGAATGAGTAGTGGCTCAGCAGCTACAGGGGCATATAGGCCACAGGCATATAGTTTTCTAGATCCCTCGCAGTCCAGTTTTCATCCAGGTTATGACACCGAGACTGCACTTGTGGTTTTGGTCGACGACTTCCACTGTGAATTGAATCAGGGTCAATTGACCTTGCTGATTCTGTTAGATCTGTTGGCTGCTTTTGATACTGTTGACCACAAGATGTTGGTGACCTGCTTGCGGGACCGAGCCGGAGTGGGTGGGATTGTTCTTGAATAGTTCTGTTCCTTCCTGACTGGGAGAACTCAGCGGGTGGTGCTCGGGGAGCATATATCATCTCTCTGGGCCCTCTCATGTGGAGTCCCACAAGGTTCCATTCTGTCTCCTCTCTTGTTCCACATGTATATGCAGCTGCTGGGCAAGGTTGTGAGAGTGTTTGGTGTCATCAATATGCTGATGACACCCAACTCTACATCTCTTTTTCATCTGACCCAGACCTGATAGTCTCAGTGTGTACTTGGTGTCTGGTAGCTGTGGGGAGCTAGATGAGGGCGAGCTAACTGAGGTTGAATCCCGAGAAGACACAGGTGATGCTGGTGGGTAGAGTGGTGGGAGTGGCATACCTCATCATTGATGGGGTTCACTCCCCACTGGTCCCTCAGGTTCGGAATCTGGGAATGCACCTCGATTCACAGTTCTGCCTGGATGCCCAGGCAGGAGCTGTGGTGAGGAACGCATTTCACCAGTTACATTTGGTGTGGGAGCTTTGGATGCATGTCTCTGACTCTGAACTAGCCACCATCATCCATGCTTTCATTACCTTGACAATGGACTACCATAACACACTCTATGTGGGGCTACCCATGGTGACAGTTCGGAGGCTGCAGCTGGTGCACAATACGGCATCCTGCCTTCTTACAAGGACAGGTCACCATGAGTACATAACACCAGTGTTCTGCTTTCTGAACTGGCTACCTGTAGGCTTCTGGGCCTGATTCAAGGTGTTGGTGTTTACCTATAAAGCCCTATATGGTCTAGGCCCTACCCAGGAGTGGTGTGCATTTCAGGGCACCAGGGACATAGTCCTTCCTTGCCTTATCCCCCTCCACACACTCTTCATACTTTTAAAAACAAACAAACAAAAAATAAAAAGAAAAAAAACTCACTTGAGTCCCAAAGGCACTGCGGGGGAGGGAGCCAACAACCTGCTCCAGACTTGCTCGAGTCCTCCAGTTCAGCAATCATCTGAGTGCTCAGTGTTGTTTTTGTTTTGCCTTCCTGGACACATGTGCAGGCAGGAACTGAGGGGGTGGGGGCCAGTGCCTACTGCTGAGTCTTCTCTAAGGAGTCCCTTAAGGGACAAAACTTTACAAAAGCAGTTTGGGCTATTGGGCTTAGAGCCCATGCTGTCTGACTGAAGAAAAGCACTTTGATTTTCCCACCAGTGGGGACAGTGTTCCACAGAGCCCTATGGACTGCTTTGAAAGACTCTGTTTGGAGTGGAGACTCAAACGCCCAGGCATTGTGTGCCTGTGCACAGCTGCTGCTGTTGAGAGCGCAGGCTGCCTGCCTGTACCCCACCCCCTAGAGTGGGGTTAAAAGAGAGATCTCCTCATTTGGCATGCTGTAGATCAGAGCCATTTTGGTGGAGAGTGCTGGCTGGTTTGGCTTGTTTTGGGCTTTGTTACCCCACGCTGCTGCTGGACCTGCATTAGTCACATCCCTATTGGTGAGTTAGTTATATTTAGTTATTTTGTTGGGAAACACTGGTTGAAAAGGAAGCCTGCGGGGCTGCTTAGGGGAAGGGAATGGGTGCTGCTTGTGTGTGTGTGGGGGGGGGG
>QEPC01012913.1:5581905-5596809 GCA_003113815.1 Sphenodon punctatus
CCCCCCCCAGGGATCAGGTCTATACTTACCGGCTGCTGCTGGGACGCCGCAGCCGCTGGTGCTGGGGGGGGCTCTTGAACTTGCCCGCCGGAGGGGAATTTTAAAAAAAAAATACAGGGTGGGTGGGGGGTGTCCCCCCTTCCACCCGCACAACCTGGGATGGGGAGGGGGGAGGAATTTTATTCCATTGATTTCAATGGGGACACAGTGCCCTATTGAAATCAATGGAATAAATCCGGTACCGGTATACCGGATTTAATTCGAGAATCCGGTTTTTTGGAAACCAGAAACCGGTAAATCCGGTATCCGGTAATTGCCCCGGGGTCCCACCTCACCGGGCCTTTATCAAGGGAGATGGGGTGGGTATGGGCTTTTTAGATTTTTTTAAATTGTAGTTTTATTACTGTGTATTTTAATATGTTTTTAAAATGTTGTTAGCCACCCCAAGATGCCTGAGGCAGGAAGGGCCGGCATATAAGTTTTAATATAAACTCTCTCCCTCTGTTCCACCTTCCCTGTCTCCCCTCCCCCTGTCTTTAGATTGTAAACTCTCAGACCCGGATCGTGTCTAGCTTATTTTTTATCAAGCTCCAGGTACATCGCTGGTGCTATATAAATGCTTTTATTATTATTATTATTATTATATTAAAAACTGCAGATATTACCCGCAGGTAATAAATTAGATACTCATTTCAGCTCTAATAAGAAAGCAGCAGGTATGTAATAGTCCACAAACGGGATCTTTATCATGTTGGCAGATGCAATAGAGGGGCTGAGCTAAGAAACCAAAGTTATTCATAACTGGTACTAGGAGGTGATATAAGTCTGATTTATGAAATGTGCATGTGTCATGACATGTACAAAGGTCTCCAATGATTTTTGTCATTGAACAACCAGTTGGAATTACAACCAGTGATTTATGTTCATAGTTTTCCAGTCTGCATGTCAATTTCTGTCAGTTTCATGATTTTAAAAGCCTGGCCCTATTGTTATAATCAGGGACCCATGTTCACTAGGATCCTGGTTCAGTGAACAGGGGTTCCTGGTTATAATAAAATGGGTCTTTAATATATTTTGGATCTGTGCCTCTGATAGCAACTGCTATTTCAGAATCAATCCTAAAATGAAAGTTATTTCATTACATAACTTCATATTTCATTTAAAACTCAAAGCTGTTCTATTAATCTATTTTAAATAATGCCGAGAGATCGGTGGGGAGAAGGTGGCTTTTGTTCTGAAGCCTCCACTATACAACATTTTTCTTTCAAACGTAGCTCACAAGAGAAAAGGTCACTAATTTGTATTTCATAAACAAACATCCCTTCTGTTAAATAAAGCATCCACACTTTTGCCTTGAGATGATTTTTTCATTCATGTAGACATGTATTATTCTTTCCAGTGCACCTTCCTTTCAAGGTTTTGTTTTAACACTGAACAATTCAAGATAAATTGCTCTCTTACGAACAGGTAAGACTCAGGTCTTCTTTATATTGAAATACTGTTCAATAGGAGAAAATATAAAAGGTAAATTAGTATTTAGTTATGCCAGCAAATAACCTTAGTGCAGGCTGCACATATCTTACCACAGTATTAAATACTAACCTGTCAGTGAAGTCAATCTACATTGGGTACTTTCAGACATGACGCTAACCACCCTTGGTGGTTATTTATGCATGTTGCAGGGCTGTATTGGTGCCCTATACAGCCCTGCAACATGCATAAATAACCACNTTGCAGGGCTGTATTGGTGCCCTATACAGCCCTGCAACATGCATAAATAACCACCAAGGGTGGTTAAAGGGTGGTTAGCGTCATGTCTGAAAGTACCCATTGTCTACACACAACAAAATAAATATCCACAATAGATTCCTTATCATGACTCTCTAGGTAGGCCTATAGCCAAGGGGATCTAGGTGAGAGGGATAGTCCTCCTCTCTCTGATATTTTGGTCCCTCCAACACCAGCAAAACAATTCATAACTCATCTAAACAAAGGTTGAAAGGTCTAGCAGGACTAAAAGGTCTAGCAGGACCGAAATGCAGCCGAAAGGTCTAGCAGGACCAACAGGGTCCAATGCCAGATGGAGATCGTTGAGCAAGCCACCAATGCTGTCTCCATAATCAGTCCGAAAACCAGACAGAGAGGGATCAAGGAAACCGGTACGGTCGAAATGTTCCTGGCACTGCTGTGCCACAGCTCGTTCAATAAACTTCCCTAGAAAGGGAAGGTTAGAGACTGGCCGATAACTGGCGGGAACATCAGCATCAAGAGATGGTTTCTTGAGCAGGGGCCTAACCACAGCCCCTCTCAGGCAATCTGGCACCCTGCCCTCCCACAGGGAGGCACTAACCACCCCAGCCAGCAACAGCCATAACGTCTCCTGACTGGCTTTCACCAGACAGGCCAGGCACGTATCTTGTTCACGAGTACTGGCATGAGTAGATCCCAACAAGGACTCCACATCAGCAGGTGATACCATCTGAAACCAATCCCACAAAACAGGACAGGGTGGTGCCTCCATAACCCCAAGATGATCTTCTGCAGTAACTGTGGTACTGAAGTTGTGGTAGATGTGAGTGATCTTATCCACAAAGTACTCAATAAACTGGTCACAGTGGTCACTGGATTGCTCCAGGTCCTGGTGGAGGCAGGCAGTGCTGACCAATCCTTTCACCACCCGGAAAAACTCAGCTGGATGTGACATTGCAGACTTTATGAGGGCAGCAAAGAACTGCTTCTTTGCTTCCTGCATAGCCACAGCATAGGCCTTTAAACTGCTCTCATTCTGTGATCGATCATGGGTCTGGTGACACCGGCGCTCTAGCCACCTACTCTCTTGATTCAAACACCGCAGGTCTTCAGTGAACCAAGAAGACCTGCAGGAGACTCGGGAGGGCAGCGGATGCCTAGGAGCCACTCTGTCAATGGTCTTGGCCAACAAGACATTCCAGAAGGCTACGAGATCATTGACAGAGCGGGTGTTGAGGTCGAGGGGAAAATCCCCCCAGAACATTCCAGAACCGATCCGGGTTCCTAAGTCTCTGGGGGCAGACCAATCTAATAGGTCCTTCACCCTGTCAGGGGCTGACATGCACCAAGATGCATGCCTTAAGGAGGCCATGGTCAGACCATGACAAAGGCTCCACCCCCTATTAACTGACCCCCCGCCTCAAGAGCGGTGCAAAAAACCAAATCCAGTGTGTGTTCCTCCTCATGTGTGGGGCCACAGATGACTTGGGATAGGCCCATCATTGTTATGGAGGCCAAGAACTCATGACTTGCTCCTCCAAGATCGGCATCAGCGTGGATATTAGAATCCCCCAGGACCACTAATTTAGGGGTCTGGAAGATCACGTCTGACACCAGATCAGCAAGAGCATGTAGGGATGCCGCCGAGAAGTTGGTTGCACGGTACACCAGCAGCACCCCATATCTGTCCTCGGCCAAATTCAACACAAGTTGGAGACACTCCACACCTGGTGGCGCTTGCACCGGATACCTCCTAAAAGACAATGCATTCTTAACAACAATAGCTACACCACCCCACCTCCCATCCCTTCAACTGAGGCTGATGCTGCACAGAGAACCCAGCTGGAACAAGGTCGGCCAAGATAGGGCCCGACTCATTGTCCAGCCAGGTCACTGTAATACACATGAGGTTGGTGTCCCACTTCAGGATTAACTCCTGGATCGTAGATGATTTATTGACAACAGACCTCGCGTTCAGCAGCACCAAACCAAGGCCTAGGGTCTCCTGGATCTCAACCCCCATTCGCGTGGGGGACTGTGAGAGGAACGGGCACAAAGCACCGCTCCCTCCTCACAGATGGAACATATCTCCCCCTTGGACCATATCTCTCCTGGACTATAACAACCCCGATGGCTGTGGAACCCCTCCCCTCCTCAGAGAACCCCGTTAGACACCCACCCTCCATTGACTGCCCTGAAAGGCCTGCGAGAGGGACTCCACCCCCCAAGCCTCACCCCACCTGCCTCTGCCACCAGCAGGCAATCCTCCCTCCACCCCCCTTCGCCCAGGGACGTCCCCGCTCACACCAGGGACTCCCCTCCTGCCTCCCCCTTCTGCCACAAGGGGGAGGCCAACAATCCCACCACCACCTCAAAACCGCCCCAACAGCACACTCCCAACCCCCCAAACTAATCCCCACACCACCACCTACCCCAAACTACCCAACCCACTAACCAGTTTTTACCCCCTCCCATCACAAATCCCCACAAAACAAATATAGCACCCTAGCCCACGGTGCACAGTCCACTGCACCTACTGGAGCTGGGCCACTTGTCTAGGGGCGGCTCCGAATGTAAAGACTCATAGCCGCCTCCACCGCCTCCTTCCGTGAACGGCCCGCCAACGGCTCAGCGGGCCGTTTGGCCACTACCCAGAGGGCACCACCCTGAGGACAACTCCCCTTTATGCTGGTAGTTACCTTGGGGGAGGAGAGTCACAGAGCTGCAAGGGATCCTAGGAAGCTTGTGCAGCTGCAGCCAGTTCTTGTCAGGATCCCCTGCTCAGCCCCCTCTCTGCCAACCTGAGGATGGTTGAGAGCTGCTTGTGTGAACAGCCCTCCCTGCCAAGCTGAGTGATGAATGTGGTTGTTTGTCCTGGGATGGGGAGCCAACTCACTGCCAGCATGTCTGTTTTCACCCAAAGAGGTTTGACACAAGGAGGCTACAGACATATAAGCAGGGTTGCCCCTAAACTTAGCCGGCTGTACTTTTGTGCATAACCATATGACTGTAACTTTCTTGACTGCTGCCT
Source organism: Sphenodon punctatus (assembly GCA_003113815.1). Lineage (NCBI taxonomy): Eukaryota > Metazoa > Chordata > Lepidosauria > Sphenodontia > Sphenodontidae > Sphenodon > Sphenodon punctatus. The sequence continues at coordinate 5,586,686 of QEPC01012913.1, forward strand.
GTATTTGAGTCCAGAAAAGCAATAAAAACACCCATTTGCTGCATATGCCTGCTGCTGTAATAGCATGCATTGAAACACCACCAGGCCCACATGTCATTTGCCTTTGAATTTTTTTAGTACATTAATATTTTTAATGATATTGCAAGATATGTGTTGCATTATCATAAAGTGATAGACATGTAAAACTTGTTCTCACCTCAGGACTTTTCCCTCTTCCTGTCAGAGTCTGGTATGGTCATTTTTGTAGATAATAAAATTTCTGATTTTTATGTATTTCTCTTAACATTTTACATGAATGGATTTAAATTTGTGGGGCCTGATGAACTTCATCTTAAGTTCCTGAAAGAATTATTCACAGAAACCTCAGATCCACTGGTGATTATCTTTGCAAACTCATGGAGAACAGGTGAGGTCCCAGAGGACTGGAGAAGAGTAAATAAAATACTAAATAGTGCCTATTTTTACAAAAGGGAAAAAGGAAGACCCAGGGAATTATAGGCAAGTCAGCCTGACTTCAGTACATGAGAAAACATTCAAACAAATTAAGGAACAATCGATTTGTGAGCAACTTGAGGACAAGTTAGTGATTACCAGTAACCAGCATGGGTGTGTCAAGAACAGATAATGCCAGAAAAATATTGTTCCTTCTTCGATAGGGTAACTAGTTTAGTAGACAAGGGGGATGTAATAGACACATGTGGCAGCGTGGCACTACAAAATGGCGTCAAAGCCAAAAAAAATCACAAAATGATGGCCAAAGAAAGCCCTTAAAATGAAGGTACCAGGACAAAACATGGGAAATAGTACTGGCCCTTTAAACCAGTATAAAGGACTGAAGCTTAGGCCTATATAAAGGCCTGGAAAGAGACAGACAATAGCAATTGCTGGAGACAGCTGAAGAAAGCACATCTCCAGGGAAGGCAAGCTGACCAAGGCTAGGTAGCCCACACAAGGCCCATCTCAAAGCCCTTCAGCAACAATTAGAATCCCAAGCCGTCTCAAGGAAGATAGACCTGTACCAAAAGGAACACCCAAGTGGGATGAACCTATATTATAAAGGGACTGTTTATCTGGTGTTGGATTAAAATAAGGAACCCACCATTGCTTGCAGAAGCCCTTGCTAAGGTCTCAGAAGGAATGACTGTAGGCCAGTGTTCAAATTTAGGAACCCCTAGTTTGGAGAAGGTGGGGTGCTGCAGGACACACACACACCTATATGATCATGGGGTCCAGAACTCTAAGAAGAGGGGCCCCTGTGACAACATCATATGTTTTGACTTCAGTAAGACTTTTGACATGGTCCCAAATGACATCCTCTTAAGAAATCTGAAGAAATGTGAGCTGGAAAGAATTACCGTTAGGTAAGTTCACAATTGGCTGAAAAGCCATACTCAGTGAATAATAACAGATTGGTATTGAATTGGGATGAGGTATCAAGTAGAACCCTTCAGGGATCTGTCCTGAGTCCAACCGTCTTCAATATTTTTTTTTCATTAATGATTTGGAGAAGGATGTGGAGAGTCTACTTATCAAGGTTGAAGACAACACAAAACTGGAAGGGGTGTCAAAAACTTCCAAGGACACGATCAGAATTCAAAGCAATCTAGATAACTAGAGATCTGGGCAGGAAGAAACAAAATGAGATTTAACAAAGGCAAATGCATAGTACACACAAGAACAAAAAAATAGATACACAAATCTAAAATGGGGGACAACTGACTAGGCAACAGCACTGCAGAGAAGGATTTGAGAATTATGTTGGATCATAAACTGAACCTGAATCAACGATGTGAAACATTGTCGCAAAAAAGTGAATGTCATTTTGGGCTGCATTAAAAGGTGCATTGTATCCATCACTTGGGAAACAATGGTGCCAGAGCCAGCCTTATCACATGCAGTTCTCCCAGACCCTGTAATTTTCTTTTCTTCTAGGGTCACCACAGTTGCCCCTATTTTTGCAAGGGCAAGGTTGCCATCCCTCTCAGCATGGCACCAGACATGACCATGTCTAGGGCCTCATTGAGGGTGCCCCTGAGGGGATGGGGGAAGGCAATGGGTTAAAGGGTGGGGTCACCACCCCATTTCATCTTTGCCTTGAACCCCACACATTTTAAGGCCAGCCCCGAATAGTGCTGCTTTACTTAGCACCGATGAGACCTCATGTGGAATACTGTATTCCGTTTTGGGTACTGCACTTCAGGAAGGATGCCAACAAACTGGTGCAGGTCCAGAGAAAGACAACAAAGATGTCAAGGCTGGAGTTTTTTTATTTATTTATTCATTTATTTATTTGTTAAAAAAAAATTATCACGTCCCTTCTGCCACAGGCAGCTCGGGGCAACTCACACCATATAAATATAAAAACATTTAAAACAACTTAAAACAACCTAAAACAACTTTAAAAGGAGGTACTGAATACCCACCCCCACCCACCCCACTCAAACCCAACCCATCACCCATCTCCCTCACTAAACGCCTGGCGGAAGAGCCAGGTCTTACAACTTCATCGAAATGAGGGGAGATCAGGGGCCAGCCGGGCCCGCACCGGCAGGGAGTTCCACAACCGTGGTGTGGTCACTAAGAACACCTTCTCCCGTGTGGCCCTCCGGAAGACTCGGCATACCTCGAGCAAGGCGCCCCCAGATGACTGCAAGGGCCGATCCAAAGCCTGGGGGATGAGGCAGTCCCACAGATATGCAGGGTCTAAGCCGTTTAGGGCTTTATAGGCCAATACCAACACCTTGAATCGGGCCCGAAAAACCACTGGCAGGCAGTGCAGGGAACAGACCACCGGTGTAATGTGCTCCTGGAGGCCCAGCCCCATCAGAAGCAGGGCCCCCGCATTCTGCACTAGATCCAATTTCCTAGTCATCACCATGGGTAGCCCCATGTAGAGTGCGTTACAATAGTCCAACCTGGAGGTGATGAAAGCATGGATAACGGTGGCCAGATCAGAGTCTGACGAACGAGTCCAACAACAACTGTACACAAAGGGGAATGAACTCCACAGAAATGAATAAATAATGATTAAATAGAATCTACACCTTCAGTGAAACTGCTTTACCTCATTTTTTGTACGTTTGTTTTAGGTTTACACTTACTTTGGTTCAGTTGCCTTGTTTGTATCATTTGGTATGCTTCCCTTTGGACATTAAGTAAATTTGTTATATACGGCGTTCGTGGTTTGCATTTACTACTGTGCTTGCTTGCACCTACTATTTAATCATGATTTATTCATTTCTGTGGAGTTCATTTGCCTTTGTGTACAGTTGTTGTTGGATTCGTTCGTCATTTATTATTCTGTACCATTATACCTTTTGTGACAGATCAGAGTCTGAGACATATGGCCAGAGCCATCACACCAGATGTAATTGGAGAAAAGCACTCCTCGCCACAGCCTCCACCTGGATATCCAGGCGGAGTTGCGCATTGAGGAGCACCCGCAGACTTCGAACCTGGGAAACCACTGGAGGACAGACCCCATCAATGACAGGGGCCGCCATCTCCATTGGTTTACCCACCAACATCACCTCCATCTTGTCAGGATTCTGCCTCAGTTGGTTTGCCCTCATCCAGTCCCCCACAGCCATCAGACACCGGGTAAGCACTGAGACTGCCAAGTCTGGATCTGTTGAAAAAGAGAGGTATAGCTGGGTGTCATCAGCATATTAATGACACCTCATGCCAAACCTCCTGATCACCTCGCCAAGTGACTGCATGTACACGTTGAACAGGAAAGGAGACAAAACAGAACCCTGTGGGACTCCACATGAGAGGTCCCTGTATGATGAAAAATATTCCCTGAGCACCACACGCTGAGTTCTTCCAGTCAGGAGTGAGCAGAAATATTCTAGAACAGTCCCTCCCACCCCTGCACAGTCCCACAGGTGCGTCACCAACATCTCGTGGTCATTGGTATCAAATGCAGCTGATAGATCTAATAGGATCAACAGGGTCAAACGACACCAATCCCAGTGCATATCATCCATCAAAGTCACAAGCACAGTCTCGGTGCCATGACCCAGTCGAAACCCTGACTGAGAGGGATCAAGAAGACCAACGCAATTAAGATGCCCCTGCAGCTGCTAGGTCACAGCCCATTGGATAAAAAGGGAAGGTTGGAGACAGGCTGATAGCTAGTGGGGGAGTCAGCATCAAGCAATGGTTTCTTGAGCAGAGGTCGCACCACTGCCTCCTTGAGACAGTCCAGCACTCTGTCCTCCCGAAGGGAGGCATTGACCACCCCATCCAGCAATGGACCCATTTTCTCCCGGCAAGATTTAATTAGCCAAGATGGGCATGGATCCAATTCACAAGAGGTGTCCCTAACAGCCCCAAGAACTTTGACCGCATCGGCAGGTGTCACCGACTGAAATTGATCCCATACAATGGGACAAGATGGGGTTTTTGTAACCTCCAGTTCCTTGTATATACCCATTGCATCGTCCAAGTCCTGGTGAATACAAGCGATTTTCTCCACAAAATAATCCACAAACATGTCACAGATGATTCCACTCCCAGATGAAGGGAAGTCGAACTGACCAGCCCCCACACCACCCGGAAAAGCTCTGCTGGATGGGATTTTGTGGATGCTATATGGGCAGAAAAGAACTCCTTTGCTGCCCTCATAGCTACTAAGGGTGGGAAGTTCAGATTATCCGGTATCCGATACTGCCGGTATTTTGCTGTACCAGCAGTATCACATTAATCTGGATATTGGGGGTACCGGTTCCCCGTGCCGGATTGTTTTACATTGTGGCCATTCATTTCAATGACCACAATGTAAAAAAAGAGAAAAAAAACCCACAACCACTTTTCCCTCCCCCATCCAGGCTGCGTGGGTGGAAGAGGGGACACCACCCACCCACCCTGCCCAGCCTGGATTTTTTTAAAAAAAAAATTCCCCAAAGTCCCTGGCTCTGGGTCGCCACCAGTGACCAGTAGCCTGCACCAGCAGGTAGGTATACTAGGGTGATCCCTGGGGTGGGAGGTGGTTTAACACACACCTCACCCCAGGGATCACCCTACCCCCCCACCCAGGGATCGCCTACCTTTGGCGCTCCGGGTGGTGGCGGCGGCAGCACAGTGGTCCGGCGGCTTCAACACTGGCTGTGGCTGCTGGCTTCAGCACTTACTAGGGTTTCCAGAGAAACTCGGAAGTTCCCCGGAAGGCCTAGTAAAGTCTTGTGGGAAATTCCATGGGGAAATATCCCTGCTGTTTCCTACTGCAGTTTATGCTGTGGATTCTTTTTGATTGGAACTGATTTGTCCCTGGACTAAACGTGGATTCCAGGGACACAAAGAACCAGAGAAGGCCTCTGTGAATTATCCAACTGCAGAACCCTGGCTGACTACCTGGCAAAGCCCAGAGTGATAATACATTGTAAAGGTGTCCCATAACTGATAGACTGATGTTGAACTACTTAATAGGTTCATTATCCTGCTGTCATCTATTTACAACCTACACCAAGTTACTAATAGCACCAGGCAGCTACCATGAGCTTCGAGGTTCAATCCTGCAAGATGTTAATAAACTTCTAATAGATGCTAATAGTAGAGGTGCACACCAGGGATCCATGTCATTTTTTGTTTTTGTTATTTAAATCTGTCATTTTCATTTTCATAAATATCAAATTGTCATTTGCTTTTGTTTTCATTTTCCATTGGTTTCAATGGAAAATACATTTACAGCTGTAACATTTTTGTTTTTCATTATATTTGGCTGAACTGTGATATAATTGTACCTCCAATGGAAGACACTAAGTATACTAAATTACAAAAATATTTACTAAAAGAATCTAATTTTATAAGCAGTTGAATTATATTATTTTGCAAAAATCTTCATATACATTATTAGCTGTAACTTCTTTTTCTCACATTTAATGTAGATGAAACTAGGCACCATTTATACCACTTCCCACATTTACTATCTCTGCCAACTTTCAGAAGGATTGAATGAAGGGTCGTGGTGGTATAAGCAATTAACTTATAAATGTATGTCTGACTGTAACATCTTTGTAGTCCAACCAGCGTACATGAAATTTTTCAGGGCTGTATATCACACATTTAAGATAATGTCTGCCAAATATCAGAAAATAGTAATAAAGGGTCCCACTTTTATATGCCTGCACAGCATATGCAGAGAAGGAGCCTATGTCAGGGATTCTCTTACGTTTCACTGTGGTATAAGATTGGTTTGTGATGTCAACTGGCCAGCAGAAATGTCAACCAAATATCCTCATTCTGTACTGTGACCATCCCAACATCTTTCCCCCCACTTGTTACTGGGAAGTCAGAAGCATCTGTTTAGGAAAGAGCCAATAGAGATTCTCTTATGTTCTCTGTCACAGTGCTGCAGGATGTGATTGTGATAACTGGCCAGCCTGGATGTGTAAACTATGTCTCCTGGTTTCTGGGATTCTACCCCCAAAGTCCCAGTTATGTCCATTCTATGCCCACCTTCGGGCTGCCCCCTATGCCTGCCTCAAAGCCACTACCTATTGGTCCTGTAAAGCTGGAAGCATGCAGTGATTGACCAGTGAATGTGTCTGTCAGTCTTTTTGGTTGCTACACATCCTCCCTCCTACATCCTCTCTCCCCCTGCCATGCCAGGTGCCTGCCTCTGACTGGCACTGCATGTGCTGCTATTTATCTGAATAATGGTCTTCAAGGGAACAACGATAATTGCTTATAAAATTGGTTCCCTTTATCTACTTGTCCTGTAGTTTGGCATGGATGACAGGAAAGGTAATAGATACATACCTGCCAAATATCATGTAAACAGGATGGCATATAAAAATGTTACAGCTGGAAATGTATTCTCAAGTTAATGTCTTATACCATCAGGACCCTTTATCCAATCATTCTGAGAATTGGCATGAGTGTTAATCTTGTGGAGGGACATTATAATCTCATATTTCATGAAAATTGTACAGAAGATAAAGAGGTTGTAGCCATCAATATGTATGGAGCTTTTCTTAAAATCACATCATTCAATTGCTTCTAAAATCGGTTTCCTTTATCTAGTTTCAAAAATTTGTACAAATAGTGCCCTCCATTGGGGGTACAATCTCCCCAACGTTCAGCAGAAATGAATAAAACAAAAAATCTATAGCTGGAAATACGTTTTTCAGTTTCTTCCCTTTATTTCAAAAACAAAATGTTGTTTTTGTTTCTATTTTCATTATTAATGATGATGATGAAAATGAAAATGACAATTTTCCTTATCGTTATTGTAATAATGAAAATAACATGTACACCCCTCCCTACTCAGTAGTGATCCCCTTTTTACTTCAACTGGACATTCAGTCAGCATAGATGGTGATACTTTGCATAACATCATCCAGTTTGCTAGCTTTGATGGTGTCCTTTCTTTGTGAAATACAGCAGACACTCAGTGTAAAGGTTGAGAGTTCATTTATTTCAATTTATATTCCACTCTCCCCAGAGGCTCAGGGCAGCTTACAATAAACAAAATCATTTAAAATGAATAAACCCCCTAAAAGCCCCTTAAATACACCCAATACCACCTCTCTACCCAACCTCCTCTCACATCCCTACCCTAACACCACCCAACACCTCACCCCAATCCCCTATTACTGCCTACTGAATGCTTTTTCAAATAAAAAGGTCTTATACTGCCTCCGGGAGATGCTCAGACTTGGGCTCAAATGAACGTCCAAGGGAAGGGAATTCCAAAGCACTGGGGCAGCAACAGAGAATGCTCCCCTGCAAGCCCTTCCCATGCGAGCAAAGCGAACAGATGGTACCCGCAGGGAGGCACTCCCATCTGATCATGGGGGCTGCAATGGGGCATGGAAGGACAGGCCGTCTTTCAGATATGAGGGGGCACAGGTCATTAAGGCAACTTTTAGATATTGGGGTTTCCAGAATGCATCTTCAAAGAGGCCATAGGAGGCTGCTCACGTCGTCGATTCCTATGGCAGGCGGCTACTTACGGTGTATTTAAACGCACCCTGTGCAGCTTTTCCTACCAGCGCATTGAAGAACGCGCTTCCCAGGCCACTCATCTAAAAGCGGCCTTAGGGTCTGTTATTATGAAGAATATTGATACTCACAGGTCCATTAAGATACCTACGCAAGGTATGAAGATGTCTGCACTACACTAATTTGCCTTGGCTGGATCATAGATTTTAAATGAAAATTCTGTCCTTTCGGATTCTATCAATACGATTCAATGAAATATGATTCAATGAAAAAGGCAAAAAAATCAAAAATGATAAGGCTAAAACACATTAGGATTTCCTGATTTTTGAATGGAATTTCATTTCTATTTTAACTATTTTTCAGATCTGATTTAACTGAATTTGATCATGCCACATGAACTTAATGCCATTGTTTGATTTAGACCATTTTTACACGGACAGGGTGGGTGGGGGGATAGGTGTGATCGCAAAGTGGGTGGAGGTGTGTGTGTGTGTGTGTGTGTGTGTGTCCTTTTACACAGACACACACCCACCTCCACCCATGGGGCCTCTTCCAGTTTTCTGGATGGCCCTGTGGGTGTAGATGGGTGTGCGCCGGGGGTACGCACACACAACCCCCACCATCCGTGGTGTTTACACGGGCACACACCCAGCGCACACCCATCCCCCCACCCACTGCTGACCCGTTTCCTTGGACCCTCACCACCACCACCACACACACCCGCTCCGGAACACCCAGCGGTGGGTTAGGCTGTCCATGTCAAAATGGCTATTGTTAGTTTGAGTAGTTAAATCAGCTTGAGTTTGACCAATATAATCTGCAATACTTTGTAATATCAGCTAGAGCTTTGGCTTCTTTTGACTAAGTTGGTTTTAAGCTTTCCGCTGTTCTGCTTCTGGGGCTGCCTAACTGAAGGGGAAAAAAGTTCTTTAGAATCCTGCTAAAGGCTTGAGCAACTCCATGAACAAGGAAATTCAGAGTTTAGGCTGAAGGACTGTGGCTCATACCTGTCAACTTTCCCTGTGTTTTCAAAGCAGCTCTTTAGGTCTGTTAGATAGCTTTCCTGTTGCTACAGAGGTCACAGAAACAGTACCTGATGTACAGCACATGCTGAAATTTATGGACCATTAGCGTTTAAAGGCAGTTTAATAAAACAAAGCATGAAAATCCCTTCTGGACAAGGGCAAGTTTAAAAACCTTTAACCTTAAGACAGTTATGGGGGAGGGGGACAGAGTAGAAGGAAGGGAAATTATTACCCCTGTTTTTCTTTAATTCTCCACCATCACTTGTCAAGGTAAAACAGCAGGGGTACAATCCTTCTGGCTTTCATTTTCCAGACACATTTACTTCCAAGGCCATTCTATGCTATTCTGAGTAGAATTGTGGTTACTAATCTGCTTTGGTCACACCGTACATGGAACTGCAGTGCCAACAAGCAAAACATAGTAGAGGGGGGTGGGAGCTTTATTTAATTGAAGGCTGGAACTAGCCCTCAGTGGTCCACAAGTCCCATGGAAGTAAGTTGAACTTGAAGTGGTGCTAAACAGCAAGAGGTCATCCTGAAAATCAGATCTTCCTTTTTTCATATGCCATCTACCTGGATTTAGTCTTTGTACACTCTGGGTATTTTCAGACGTTACGAGATCGCTGTTCACCACACTGAATCACAGTGGATCCCATGTGGTGGCAGCGATCTCGTGAATGTCTATTTGCTCCCGTACAGATGTTCACCATAGCGAACACCCAACCGGGATCAAATTGATCACAGTTCTGGAGGTGAGGCCGGCCTCATCTCCAGAATCGTGGTTAGGTTGGCCACGATCTGGGATGGGGCTGGCAATGGCAGGGGCGGCTGGTGGGTTTTTAGTTTGGAGGGGCAGTAAGGCAGCAAGACCGGCGAGCCGGTGGGCGGAGCCAGGGAAATGGTAGGCAGAGCCAGGGCAATGGTAGGCCAGTGGCATGGCATAACCCAGCCGCAAGGAGTTCCCAGGGTTAACCTGGGAGTTCTCATCGTAACCAAGCCAAGTACGTGCACTTGAGACCTCGCATCTTCATGAATGTTAGACCCCCTGTCTCTCCCTCTGTTCCCCTTCCTAAGTCTCTCCCCCAGCTCCTGTCTCTCAGATTGTAAGCCCTAGGGGCAGGGACCGTGTCTATTTTATTACTTTGTAAAGTG
>QEPC01012913.1:5599894-5619444 GCA_003113815.1 Sphenodon punctatus
AAGGGGGGGGAGACTGGGAAATGGGGGGGAGGGTGGGTGTACACACCCATACTCCCCCCATTCCCCAGTCTCGCACACCCTCCCCCTTCCATCCCAGACCCCCAGCCTCTGCTCCCCGACACCCCCACCCCCACGCATGCGTTTACTTACAGTTGTCGGGGTCCTGGGGACTGCTGCTGGCACCACTGTTTGCAGTTCACTGTTCAATGGAGGCGCTCGACAGCGAGATGTGCTGCAGAGCGCATGCTCAACTCAGTCAAGCATGCATGCAGCAGCACCTCCCGCCGCTGAGCACCTCCATCGAACGCCCAGGTGAGGCTTTGCATTGAGCCCATAGAGCCATAGGGCTCAATGCAAAGTTGCCGCCAGGGAAATTTCATTTCCCTAGTGGCACACTTGGTCTGAACGCTGAGCTGTCTGGCTCGCATTCAGGCTAAGTTTGTCCCAGAAGGAGTCCAGGCAGCTAGCGCTCACTGACTGAGTGCTCTCTGCCTCTGTTTCTGCCGGCGGCAGCATGAAAATGACATCGGAACGCCGCGCTGCTCTGACTGCAAGCAGTCAGAGCAGTGCAGCACTCCGATGTCAGTTTCAGCCGCCGCACCAGCAGAGAGGCAGATAGTGCTCAGTCAGAGCACGTGGCGTACACTGCCCCCGCTCTCCCCCATCCCTGGTGCTACTGACAGTAACGCTTGAGCGCTACTGTCAGTGGCGCTGGGGATGGGGGAGACCGGGGGCGGGGCAGGGCACTGCCCCAGGCCCCCTCAACCTAGGGCCGCCACTGCCGGCATGTCTAAAGGATGGCCTGTTTGATCACAGACTGGGATCTGATATGTATCCTGGGTCCAGGGTTCAGCGTGGCATGCTGAAATGTCCGTCACATCTGAAATTATCGTATGGGTAATTTCAGAGGTGACGAGATCACAGTCAACCACACTGAATCACAGTGGATTCAGGGTGGTGGCTGTGATCCCGTGCACATCTGTTTGAGCCCCGCCAGATGTTCACCACAGTGAATCTCTGGCGGAGGTCAAAGCTAACCACAGTTCTGAGGGTGGTGCCAGCCCCATCCCAAAAACCGTGGTTAGCTTGACCATGATCTGTGATGGGTCAAAAGAAATGTCTGTTTCCTTGGCCCATCATGGATTGCGGCCCCGACCGTGCTACAGGATCGGGCACAGTGGCCACATTGGCTGCTGTGCCCACATGCCTTGCCGAGGGCAGCTGGCTGGGGGAGTGGGGGAGGACTGCGGCCACATGTTGACCCCATCCCCGCCGAGATTTCCCAGCATGATGGAAGCCAGAATGTCTAAAGGACAGCCGACTTCATCACTGACCAGGATCTGAGATGGATCCTGGGGGTCTGGGGTTCAGCATGTTGGGCCTGCACGTCTGAAATTACCCTGGGCTATAGGGGTATCCAATTCATTTTCATTTTTTAAATTATTAAATGATTAAATGAACCCCTGTTCATGTTAGTAATTAAAATACAAAAACAAATGACAAAGGTAATGAAATGAGATTAAAAAAAACACCAAAAAAGCATCCAGTTATAAAAATACAAAATGACTGTGTATATGCAAATATCTGCCAGGGCCATTCTGCACATGTGCCCCTTGCCCAAAATTCCACTGATGGCATTGGTGCCATTTTTAAAAAGGGCATGAATGCATAGAACAGCCCCAGTGGTGATTTTATTCATCTGCAGTGATTTTTTCATTTTTTTAAATTTTAAAAATAATAATAAAAATCACTGCGCATGCACAAATGGCCGCTGGACCATTCCACACATGTGAGCCCTTCTCCATTTTGGACAAGTGTTGCTTATGTGCAGAATGGTCTGATGGCCATTTTGTGCATTTGCCGTGTTTTTTTAATTTTAATTTTTATTTATAATAAAAAATTTAAAAAACCACAACCACAAATGAAGATGAATGGTTTTGCTTCTGAAAACCCATGAAAGCGAGTGTTTTTTGGTACATGAAAATGAACACTAAGCCAACTGAATGATGTGCCTGCTGCACACTATTATTCTGTAGCTCTCTGTGTATGAAGCCCTATTCTATATAGTCTTACATGGCAGCGTATTTTATGCATTCAGGGCACAATCCCCACCTGTTGAAATCAGTGTGAGTTTTGCCATTGACTTCAGTGGTCTGAAGCCTGTAGCCTCAGTCTGCAAAAGCACATAATGCTAAGCTTTTACAGATCCTACAAGCCTAATGGTAGGAAGGATCTTTAGAGACGTGCTCACTTGTAAGACAGTCCTCACAAAGGAACTTTTGGAAAAAATTCAAATGAAAGTTAATTGTTTCCTGAAATATTGCAAATGAAATGGCCTGGATATTGCATTGTGCTCAGCACTATACCTCATCTCTATTTGCTGATGTCATACTGAGGTGTCAGTTAGAGATGATATGTGCAAATCATCTAGAGTTATAAAGGGATAAATGGAAAGGTTACAAGACACACGGTCATGGCTTTGCAATTAAAAGGACAATAAATGAAGAGGATTTATGGGGGGAGATAGGAGCAGAAGGAAATGGGAGACTAATTATATTCATACATTTAAAATACATTTTACTAAGGTTCTAGTTAAAGTGCAGGGTTGCCCCTCTCCTGAGCTTCACAGTAGATGTTTTCAAACATGATGGAGCTATGCGCTGCCACGCTTTGATCCTGCCTGGGGTTAGATCCTGGGCAGGATCTGGCCCAGCCGCCAGACAGATGTGCTGGTAGCCCAGGATGGGGAGGAGATGGGATAGGGAGAGTGTGCTGCTGCGCACGGCCCGCCCTCCTCCCTGACAGAAAAGGGAGACTGCTGCACCTGCCCAGAAAACCTCTGGCCCCAGATTGGAGTTAGATAGAGCAGGCCATCACACATGACGGTCCACTCTACCCCAGCCCGGGGATGGCTTCCCAGGACTGTGGCAGGGCTTAGCCTGCACTGTGAGCTTGCAGGGAGCCCAGTTCACAGCATGGGGTAAATCCTGCTACAGTCCGGGGAAACCTTTGATCCCATCAGCGGTGACATCTGGTGGGCGGAATGAACTGTGACACCACCGCCAGTGACCACAGAGAGTATAATATGGCCACCTGTGGTGGTCACATCTGAAAATACCCACAACCTTCAAAAGTATATATAGCTAGGGCTGGGTTTAGAATTTGTGGGGCCCAGGGTGAAGATGAAATGTGGAGCCACTGGTGGTCCCACCCCTCTCCTATGCTCGCACCCTCTTCGGGGTCCTATGGGTGGCTATGTTTGGGGCCCTGCTGGGAGGGAGTAGGGATGAGAGAAATAACATCAAACATAGTTCATTTAGCACTTAGCTATTTTCAAATAAAATAAAATAAAATAAAACTTACATAAAAACGGAACAACAACATTGCAAAATCAGAATAATATTTAGATATAAGACACTTAAAAGGGATTTCCTCAAACGAGATGCTAAAAAAGCATAAATAATAACTACAGAGTTAATACATGTTACATTATTAGGGGCTAGGGATGGACTTTTGGTTTTGGAAAAAATCAACAGTACCCGATAATGGCCATTTTGAATTAATCAAAAATGTTGGTTCTTTTTTGGTATTGGTTGCATCGGATCTTTGCAATGTTAAAAATCCAATACAAAAATCAATGCAAGTTTGTCCTCATTGTCTTCAATGGGAAAACTGCAATGTTAAAAATCCGATACAAAAATCAGTACAAAAGATCTGATACAACCAATACCGATACAAGAACCAAAAAACATGAGAACCGAAATCAAAAGTAACCGAAACCAAAAATGTTTCCAGAGTCCCACCCATAGTATGGACTAATAAAAGTTCATTTTTTTGGTAACATAGGCAGGAATCTTTCCCACAAATTAGAGTTAAAATCCAACGGAACCTTAACTCACAATATAATTGACCCAAAAAAAGAAAAGAAAATGTGACTGATCTTCAATTTTGGCAGCTTCACACATACAAAGATGGGGTCCACTGTGGGGAGGCCCAGTAGTAGATAAAATAGTGGGGCCCAGGGAGGCCAACTTAGGTCATCCTGTGGAAAAACTGGCAATGACAGTTGCACATGGCTGCTGCAGTGTATGAGACATCCTTCAGATACAAACCATGGAGCTCACTAGAATTCAAAATCCACACTTGGTGGCTGACTTAGGACTTGTTCATATGTTTCTTCAGTTCAGGGGGATGAAGAGAGAAGGAAAGTATCCCCTTACTCAGCTGTGTGGGCTACCATCATTGCGTATAAAGGAGAGTAGCAGCCATGGGGCAATACATGTGCCATGGTACATGTGCCAGGTGACCCAGTGGTTCTCAAACTTTTTTGAACTTAACCCTTGCTTCCACTTGTCTATTGCATTAAGACCCCTCCTCCCACATAAATACACTTTGCTTCTTCTCTCTCCTCCTCCTGTTAGGAAGCGGCCCGGGGTCACAGCGGCGGAAGTCCGGGCCGGCAGGGTCTCACGGGGGGTGGAGCCACGCCGAGGCAAGTGACTGTGGCGGGGCCACGCCGAGGCAAGGAACGGGGGCGGGGTCCCGCACCCCTCCGTGCAACGTCAAACGCTCTCAGCACGCCCCGACAGGGGCGGTGGGAGGAGAGCCTCACCCTGGGACAGAGTAGGGGAAAGGATAGTGCCGGCGGGGCTTGGCGTCCCCACTGGTAATCGTTTTCGAGAGACTGGCCCCTGGAGCCTTGAGACCTTGAGTCTGATCCGTGAGAGAGAGAGAGAGAGAGTGGATGGTGAGCGCGCATGCCTGGACCCCTTCCCTTTTCCTGAGTGAACTTGTAGAGTGAGAGGTGAGTGAGTGTTTACCCTAGAAAGAGAGTATTGAAGTTTATGTGGGAACCTGGTGTTGTGGTCATCCGTTCACGTGTCTTGTCTTTAGGTTCTCCCCCTCCTCCTTGTCCCCATCCCTGGATTGTGAGACCCTATCCCCCCCCTCCACCTATCCTGTGACCCTGCCCCTTACACCCCTCTCCCTGTGTGTATTTACCCCACCACCTGGCACGGTTTCCTGGGTCCTGAGTATTTCCCTGATAGCGTGGTTACCCCGTGTGTGCCTCTCCTTTACCCCTTGGGGCAATTGGCTTGCTCTTCAAGTCCCTGTGATGAAAAGGGTTGCCTTCCATTAACGAGGGAAAGCCCACCCACCAACCTGAGGGACATTATTACCGGAGGCCACCCCACAAACGAGAGCAAGCCGCCTCATCGTCCTCGTCTGAGTGTGGTGTCTCCCCTTTCCCCGATTTCTCCCTGGGAAACCCTTTCCATACTCCCCTTGCCAGTGACACTCCCCACCCTTCAATTGCTTCCTATCCCCACCTCACCCCTTTTTTGTTGAATATATCTTCCCCGTGCCACCCATTATCTTGGAGATTCCTCCAAGCACACTGAGTGTGTGTGGAGCTAGCTGTTTGCCAGCTGGGCTCTTCCTTGTGCCCCCTACCCTCCAAACAACTTCCATGTGCCTGAGTTTGAAAATCTAGGGCAAAACCAAACTAGCAGTACACAACGAAGTGTGCTAGAAATAGTGGGGAGATTTCTTCTCCAGTGAAAAAAGAGAGACGCAGAGAAGAAACATGAGACAGTCACACATTTCTGCTCTGTTCCTGGCCTTCACAATTAGGTGTTAATTCATGCTCACTCAGAACAGATTATAGGGTCCCAGTTTAGTCTCCAAGGCTACAATTGCAAAACTATTTAGGGTGCATCACCCCCACTAAAGTGAGTGGGGATATGACAGAATTAGAAAATCAGAAATGGTGAAGAGAAAGTAAGTAGTAAACTGTTTACCATTCTTAAAACACCAGAGCTAAGGGAGATCCTTTCAAAGTTTTGTTTAAAAGTTCTTAATAAAATCCAATATTTATTTTAGACTTTGATCTTTTTTAAATGGACTGTGGTGGGTGGGAGGATGGAGTGTGCGGCCATGGTGGGTGGAGGTGGGTGTACTCCCGTTCCCGCACGCACACACCCACCTCCACTGTCCATGCTGTTTGCACAGATGCACACCAATCCCCCCACCTACCGCCATGGCATTTACACAGATGCCTCCCGACACCACACCACACCCAGCCTGGGGGGTGGGGGTGGAGGGGAACATCCACGCAAAAACAGCCTTAGAAGAAAATTGCAGTAGAAAATTTTAGGGAAACTGTATATCAGAGCCCTGTTCCTTTTTCCCCTCTTTCTCTCCATCTCCCTCAAAGGCTCTCAGCTTGCAATCTGTCATTGGGTGTTTTCAGACAAGATGCTACCCTGCATGGCCACCCATGGGGCATGGACCCACTCGCCCATTGAATGTGGAGAGGCTGAATGCACACTTCCGCGAGCCAGGGAGCACCCACTCTTAGCCACTCATGGAGCAATGCCAGGAAATGTCAAGTGAGCTATGCAGGGCAAGCCAAATGTGTGGCAGCTGTCTCAGTGGCTGGGGCAGCAACACTGGGAGATGCCCATTTGATTCCCTGCCCACGCGCTCCACATGTGTGGGTGCCACGGACACACACACACCCATCAACTTGCTCATCTGAAAACACCTCTTCTAAAAGACAGCTGGCAGCAATAGCTTTCAAACTACTGTGCCGCAGTCTATGTCCCCCAGTTGGTGTGTGACTTGACTTGTCCGCTTTATTGCTCCAACACCACCATTTTTGATTTTCATTCTATAGAATTTCTACACTTTTATGAGCCAGGGGTGTAGCTATCCTAGGGACAGGAGGGACATTTGTGCTGGGGCCCAAGCTGGGTGGGGCCCACAGGGCCCAGAGAGTGAGAGCACAAATCCTGTTCTGTTTCAGCACAAAGAAGCAGAGACTGAGCTGAAAGGAAGAAGAAGTACCTTGTACTTTCTTTCCACTGACCTCACGGCCACCTTCCCCACCACCCTTTTACATTAGGGTGTGCAGAAAGCACCTCGTTTGTTTTTGTTTTCATTTACAAAACCTCTTTGCTTTTTTGGGGGGGGTTCATAAATGACCCATTTGTTTTGGAAGGCGGGGTTGGGTTATATTATTTAAATAATCCTAAATAATAATAATAATTAATTTATAATAATTCATTAAAAAAAATCACTGTGTATGTGCAAATGGCCGCCGAGGCCATTCTGTGTTTGCCAATGCCATTTTGAAAAAAGGTCTCCAGGGTGCTGACACTTCAGGAGTCGTTTTGGAAAAGGGTGCACATGCACAGAACTGCCCTAGCAGCTATTTTGAACAGGCTTTTGTGAATAATATATTTTAGCTTTAATTTTTATTTGTTAAACAAAAAAAATTGAAAGCAAACAACAATCATTTGCTTATTCATCTGTTTTCATATCCTTGTTCACAAAAACAAATGGGGGGGGGTCCATTCATTTTTGTAAATAAAAGAAAACTATGACTGCACACCCCTAATTTCTATGGCAAATCTGCTCATGGAACTCATAGCTATGGAGAAAATATGCAAGTGCATATTCCTTTCTCTGCACTGAAATCTTTTTCAGTTCAGGAGTAAAAGCCTTTCCTTCTCTTCCATCGAGCAAAACTTTAGAATTTTAAAACCGCTATAAATAAAAATATCTATTTCTTTATGAACAAAAGCAAAACATAAAAGGATTATCCAGACTCAGATATTTGGAATTCAGTTTATCATATGTTGCCTCTCAGTATTCAAAAGCTGTACTGTGAATAAGGATACGTGTTCTCTCGACTACAACTGTTCTGATTTGATAGTGTTTTATGCCCTTTTGCACTCATTTTGCATTGGTGTATGACAACTTGGGCAATCAGAAAAACAGGGAACGAAATGGAGGTCACCAGACTCCTATGATTTAGACCCTTTTTACACGGGCGCCCTCCCCCCACGTGTGCGGAGGGGGGGGCGCTCATGCAAATGCCACAGCGGGTGCAGTGGGATGGTTGGGCACCCGTGGGAACACCGTGGGCTGTAGGTGGGAGTACATGCACACTCCTGTGTTCCACCCTTCCCCACCCACTTTCACCCATCACCGACGCACAGATCTACGGTCTCCAATGCTCATTGTTCTGTACGTGAAGATGGGTGTGCTCCCGTGGGAACAGCCACACACCCATCTCCACCCACCACGGCCACACACCCATCCCCCCACCCACTGCAGCCCATTTGAAAAGGGTCTTTGTTTAGCTGAGGATGTTCTTTATAGTTAAGGTAGGCCCTTTTCACACAGACATTCTAACACTGATAAAATGGGTGTTTATTAAACATATACATGCCCTTGTCATGGACGGACCATTATCTCCTTCAGGCCGGTCTTCTAGCGCGCCCCCTCCAGAAGGGGAAGGGACCAGTTAGGATGGTCCGCCCTCGGAGGCTGATGGAACCCCAGCGGTTCCAGGAGGTCCTGAGGGAGCTTACCCTGGATGTGGACGGTCACTCTGTGGATGAGCTGGTCCGGCATTGGAACATCTTGCTGGAGGAGGCCATTGACAGGGTGGCTCCGAGGCGCCTTCTGCCTCGGTCTCGTCACCGCAGGACCCCTTGGTTTACTGAGGGGCTGCGGTGTATGAAGCGTGTGGGCAGGAGGCTAGAGCGACGCTGGCGTCGGACTCGGTCTGTCTCCGATCGTCTTCTCCATAGGGCCCATTTGCGGTCCTATGTGGAGGCTGTGAGGACGGCGAGGAAGGAATTCCTCGCCGTCCTCATAGCGTCTGCGAAGTCGCGTCCAGCGGAGCTGTTTCGGGTGGTGCGGGGGCTGGTTAGTCCGGCCTCCCTCCGCCTGGATGGGGACTTGTCCCGGGCCCGCTGTGAGGAGTTTGTCATCTACTTCGCAGACAAGATCGCTCGGATTCAGGCCGATTTCGACGCTGGGTTGATAGCAGTAGGGGAAGAGCGCGGGGGGGCGGAGGGTCCGTCTGGTCCATCTTTATGGGGTGAGTTTCAGGAAGTGACGCCAGCCGATGTGGTGGATGTCCTGGGGTCTGTGAGGGCCACGTGTTGTCAACTAGATCCATGCCCGTCCTGGTTAATAAAAGCTTCCGGGGAGACGTTGGGGACGGTGCTGGCGAGGGTGGTGAATGCGTCCCTTCGGCAGGGGAGGTTGTCGCCTTGCTTAAAAGAGGCTGTGGTGCGCCCCCTGCTGAAAAAACCATCGTTGGACGTAGACGCGCTCGCCAGCTACCGACCTGTCTCTAACCTTCCCTTTTTAGGGAAGGTTATTGAGCGGGCAGTGGCGCTCCAGCTCCAGGGTCATCTAGATAACATCGGGCTCCTTGACCCTTTTCAATCTGGGTTCCGCCCCGGCTATGGCACCGAGACGGCGTTGGTGGCCTTGGTGGACGACCTCCGCCGGGAGATGGATGCGGGATGTTCGACATTTCTCATCCTGCTCGATCTCTCGGCCGCTTTTGACACCGTGGACCATGGGCTGCTGTTGAGACGACTGCGTGACCGGGGGGGTCTGGACGGGACTGTTCTTGAATGGTTCCGTTCATTCCTCTCGGGGAGGAGCCAGCGGGTGGTGTTGGGGGAGGAAACATCGAGCCCCCGCGCCTTACCGTGTGGCGTTCCGCAGGGATCGATCTTGTCTCCATTATTATTTAACATCTATATGCAGCCCTTGGGGGAGGTCGTGAGAGGGTTCGGGGTGCGATGTCACCAGTATGCTGATGATACTCAGCTGTACCTCTCCTTTTCTACTGACCCAGACCCTGCTATCTCGGTGCTATCCCAATGTTTGGAGGCCGTGGCGGATTGGATGCGGCTGAGCAGACTGAAGCTCAACCCAGATAAGACGGAGGTGATGGTGGTGGGGAGGGCGAAGGGGGTGGTGGCCCCCCTGGTTGGGGGGGTTTGCCCCCCTGTAGCTCAGCAGGTCCGGAGTCTGGGGGTCATATTGGACGCAGACCTGCGGCTGGAGCGGCAGGTGGAGGCAGTCGCTAAGGCTGCCTTCCGCCAGCTTTATCTGGTACGTAGGCTGCGTCCGTATGTCTCTGGCCCGGACCTGGCCTCCCTCATCCATGCCTTCGTCACCTCGAGGCTCGACTACTGCAACGCGCTCTACGTGGGGCTTCCCTTGTTCTTGGCCCGGAGGCTGCAGCTGGTGCAGAATGCGGCGGCTCGTCTTCTTACGGGGACGGGTCGCCGGGAGCACATTACACCGGTGCTCCGAGCTCTGCACTGGCTGCCGATAGTGTGCCGGGCCAAGTTCAAGGTCCTAGTGATGATCTATAAAGCCCTATACGGCCTTGGCCCCTCATACCTTAGGCACCGCCTCGCCCTTCGCGCCCCGGAACGGCTCCTGCGGTCTGCCGGGGGTGCCCTCCTGGAGGTCCCCCGTGTGAAGCGGGGGGCCACGATGGAGCGAAGCATTCTCAGTGATAGGGCCGCGGCTGTGGAACTCCCTTCCGGAGGAAGCTCGCCTGGCCCCAAGCCTTTTGACATTTCGGCAGAACTGTAAGACCTGGCTGTTTGCTCAGGCCTTTGGGAGGGAGGGGGGGTGATTTTAATCCCCCGCCCATTTATCTATTTATGATTGTTTTTCTAGCCCTGTTTTTGTTGTATTTTATATTGATTTTTAATTGAATTTTAATTGTTTTTATCATTGTTGTTAGCCGCCCCGAGCTGCATTGCAGGAGGGGGTGGGATATAAATTTGAAAAATAAAAAAAAATAAAAAAATATTGCAGAGCTACAGGTGTGAGCTATGGGTGCCCTGCAACATGTATAACACCCATTTTATCAGTGTTGGAGTGTCTGTTTGAAAAGGGCCATACTGTGCTGAGAAGACGAGATACAGTTCCATGACCAACCTCAGAGTCCCTGTGTAATTTTGGTGAAGAAAGATGCTCAACATCTCACAGGAAGGATTTTTGCCTCACAGGAAGGATTTCTAAAAGGCCTAATGGAGTTAGATGTCTCATCTCTTTCAGGGGGAGTAGATGCCTAGCTACCGCGAGCTGGGTTGTTACAACCTGGGTTGTAATTCCCTAATAAATCAAAGTTTTCAAAATAAAGTTCAGTTCAATATTAATAGTATGCATAGCAGATTAACTTTCACTGAGTTTTAAAATAATCATGAAAATTTTGAATGTCAAATATGGTGAAATTTTAAATGTAATTTTTTAGAGATCTGAAATACTGAAAAATGCCAATTTTGTATGGAAATAAAATGTTGGTGAAAATTTTGACTGTAATTTTTTTTTTTTTTACTTTGAAATTTTAAAACAGACTTTGACATTTTTCATAACTATCATTGCCTTTGACCAGCTCTGCTTGGGACTATTTGAAAGTGACTGTGGGTGATTTCAGACGTAACGGGGCCCATTGGCCCCGTACCGAAATCACCCTAGTCATTCCCCGCCGGGGTCACCCCATCACGCCGCAACAGACGTGCCGGGGGAATCCCGGCGGGGAATCTGGGAGGGGGCGGGGCCACATGGTGCATTGTGCGGCCGCATGGCCTCGCCCCCTCCACGCTCCCGCCGCCCGCCCTCTGGGGAGACGGGCGGGCGGCGGGGCCAATGAGTCCGCCGCGTCGGGCCAGATTCGCCACAGCCCGGGGTCCCGCCGGTGATCCCGGGCCGTGGCGCCCGACCAGACGTGATGCTGGGGTTCACCCTGGCATGGGATTGCATTCGACATGCAGCGGCCTCCGGTCCCCCCGCTTCGGCTGCTCACGTGTCGAATGCAATCCCCAGCTGTGGTAACATCTGGGGGAAGCATCTGTTTCCCCCAACAGACGTGACGCTATCACAGCCACCACATGGAATTGAGCGTGGTTCACTGTGATATCGTCACGTCTGAAATCACCCTGTGTGCATCAGCAGACTGGAATTATAATGCTTCTACGTTACGTGAATACTGTAAAGATACATACATTGATGTTGAGGAGATGCTCAGATACTATTGTGATATAGCAGGTTACTATCTAGACAAATAGTACATTTACCCATCCTGTTTCATTTTAAAAAGAAGTGTAAATATTGTTTCCCCAAAACCTTAATTTGACCAGGTATTATAGAAACAAGAGCTTTCTTATTCAATACATTACTCCTTTATTCTTCCTGTACCAGTCTAGAATATTTACCATAATTCATAGTAAAATTATTGTGTACAGTCCACAATATATATACTACAAATCAGATAGTAGAAAAATTAAGGGTGATTATTCAAGGACCAAACCTTTCCTGCATTTCTCTGAGTCATTCTGTCTCAGGCAATACAAATCAGTGCTGTGCTGTACCACCTACTTTAAAGCGCAGAGATGTTCATCTTGTTTTTACCAAAGGTGATCTTGATCTTTCCTTTAGTTTGTCCACATCTCTCATAAGACTGCCAGCAGGAGTTTCAGTTTCTAGACTAATGGCAAAGGAAATAGAAATATTACAACTGCTGCTCTGCATGTGGTAGTCATTTTGAAATACTTCATTTCAGATTCTCACATTGAGCTTTCATTGCAGTTCCCACTGTATCAAACAATAAGAATATCCACAGGGCTGTATTAACTTTTTTTTATATATTTAAAAAAACAACAACAGTACAGTCAATTCTGGTGCAGATTGATGAAACAGCTTGATTTTTATTCATTTTTCTGAAACGTGGAATTGGTGGCCTTTCTCTCTTTTTAAACATGTATAAAGAGGGTTTTGGGGGTCTTTTTTCTCCAGCAGATTATACATTATGACTTTCCCTCATTTTACCAAAGTCTTCCATTTTTGGTTAATTTGGTTTGAGAAAGCCCTCTTCCCTTCCTAAATTCAATTAAAGAAAGCTTGCAGAAAGCATTCTGTGTTTTATAGCGCCACAGTGGCCTTATAGTTAAGGTGGTAGCAAACTCTCATTAAACAGTGTCTATGCTGTTCAATGAGAGTTAGTAGAGCAAAAACTTCTGGTTGGCGACTAGGGATACGCAAACAGAATGTGGTTCGGATGTTCGGATGTTTGGTCGTTCGGTTCGAAACTGGAGTTCAGGTTCAGTTGTTCGGTTTGGCGGAGTTCGGTTCATCCAAACTTGGCTGAACATTCTAAAATAGCGCTACCGACACTGATACCGAATTCAAAGATTTTTTTTCGGTATTGGTATTGTTTGGCCCTGAAACAACCCCTGGTCTCCACCCCTGGTGCCAGGAAGTCTACTCCTCAGCTGCCTCCCCCTTCCAGTCACATTTTTCCCGCCTGAAGTCATGTTTTTCCTGCCCCTGAACTCATCAGAACTCACCTGAACATGCTCGAACTGTTCAGCTGTTTTCGAGTTCGGTTTGGATGTTCGGTTTGGATGTCCAAACAGACTGAGTTTGGTCCAAACTCCAAACATCTGAACTGTGTTTGCACATCCCTATTGACGACCATTCTAGCTTTCCTCCAGCAACACATGTTCTGTTATTACGAGCAATGAAAGGGAATCTGGTGTGTGTGTGTGTGTGTGTGTGTGTGTGGTCCCCATCCCTCACCTCTGCCTGCAGTAGTGCTGGACTGGGAGATAAAGCTGTTTTTTTACGAACAGCTACTCCCCATGTGAGTGATCAGAAGGTTGTTGCCTTCTAAGGAAGGTTCTTCGAGATGTCTCCTTATAGTCTCACAACTGGGTTGTGCATGCTCACCATATTCAAATAATTGACTACGTGATGGTTTCGAGCTCCTCTAGTATAAAAGGCACTCTCCCCCTCAGAATGACAGTTCCTTCCAACCCTTTCTAGGAATATAAGAAGGGTGGGTGTTGTGAGAATGTTAGGAGCCATCTCGAATAACTTCAACTTCAATTGTTTTACTTCTGGCGTAGCTGAAGGCCATTGTCAAATTAAAAATATGGGACTGGGGTGTGTGGCCCACGAGTGGGAGACAAGTGTTGCGGTGAAAGAACCCAGAGATAGAGTGCCCACAGGGATCATAGGAACTGCCCCAGTATTGCCGCCCTAGCCATGGCCGCACCTGTGTTCAGCAGAGGGGCATGCCTATCGGGGAGGAGCCAGCCCAAGGAGCATAAAGCGGTGTGCAAGCCTCCAGCAGAGCGGACTGGGGTGTGTGGCCCATGAGTGGGAGACTGGTGCCATGGTGAAAGGACCCAGAGAGAGAGTGCCCACAGGGATTGTAGGAACTGCCCTGTTATTCACCTCTAGCCACAGCCAACAAGCCAAATTAAGCTCACACCTGTGTTTAGCGGAGGGGTGTGCCTATCGGGGAGGACCCAACCCAAGGGACATAAAGCGGTGTGTGAGTCTCCAGCAGCGCCGGTGGCACGTGCTGGTGCTGTGCACCTAAGGGCTGCACGTGGCCTTCGGCACCGGCTGGGGCATGGGGTGTCTCCCCCCCCCCGTAATGGTGGTGTTTCGATTGGCCGTCTGGCCATGGGGGATGAGGGCCTGGTTTTCTGGCTCCACGGTGTATCCATCATGGAAAGGAAAAGAAAGCAACAGGATCTACTAGAGCTGAGGGATCAACCTTCCCCCAAGCAAAAGAAATTGGATTTTTCTTCCTGACTTCGTCAGGTACTTTATCATGTATAAAGGGGGATGGCCCTAGTGTAGACCCTGGGCTACCCTCCTCCCACCATTTACTAGTGATGAGTCCACGGTCTGCTGGGGGGCGGTCAAGCTCCGAAGGTTCATTATCATCGAGCTTTATGGATTTTAATGTGGGGACATTGTTAGTCAAACGGGACCAGGATACTATGCCACTGTGGTTGAGGGTGTTAACATCATGTGTGTTGGGGGGGAAAAGTTATTCCCACCAGGTGTTCACCCCCGGCGGGAATCACTTTGACCATGGGTGTTTTCAGACGTTACAAGATCACAGTCAACCACAGTCAATTCCCTGTGGTGACTTTGATCACGGAACGTCTGTTTGGGGGAATGGATGTTCCCCCCCCAGATGTTACCATGGCAGGGAATCACTTTCACCACACGAGCGGCCGAAGTGGCGGGACCGGTGACCGCCGCATGGCGAAGGTGATTCCCCGCTGTGATGAACCCTGCCATCACTTCTGGATGGCAGCCATGGCCCGGAATCCCTGCAGGGATTCCGGCCCGTGGCCAAAGCAGGTGAGCATTGCGGCCGCATTGCCCACGGCGGCCGCCCGTCTCCCCAGAGGGCGGGCGGTGGGACCATGGAGGGCGTGGGGCCGTGAGGCCACACGTTGCGCTGCGTGGCCCCTCTCCCTCCCCGATTTCCCTCCAGGATCCCTCGGCACATCTGTTAGGGCGTGATGGGGTCATCCCGGTGGGGGATGAATTTATTGTTTTTGTGACAGGGCCCATCGGCCCTGTCACATCTGAAAACACCCCATGCTTTCGGAGATGGTCCCTGGATCATCCTCGAAAGCATGGTTATTTTGATTCCCACCAGTGGTTCACTGGGATGAACATCTGGCGGGATTCAAACAGACGTTATGGGACCATTCGCCACCACTGCCGATTAACTGTGGTTAAGCATGTTTTCATAACGTCTGAAAATACCCTATGACTCCATACGCTTTAAGTATCTTTCTGTCTTCCTTCAGAAATTCCCAGGTCACACAGACCAAAATTTATGTATTTTGGCCCTGGCAGATGACGATTTACTTACTTTGGAAGCAGTATCCCTGTTTTTGGTAGCAGCTATAAATCTTTGCACTCTTTTTATTCAATTTAAGCAACCTCTCAAGCAGAAATAGCTGAGTTATGGCACAAATTTGTGTTATTTTTAGTATTTAGGTTGAGAGAGCTTTGTTCCCTCTCAAACGATCTGTAATAACATGGTTATATATCTGAAACTAGTATTTATTATGTGGCTGTCTTCTTTTGATTTCAATTTTGTATGTTGTTGGTTGGTGTAATTGTCTATTGTTGATTGTATTTTTGAACTTTTAGCTCTGACCATAATAAACAATATATATATAATTTTAAATATTTAGAAATCCTTAATACAAAAATACAATACAATACAATAATGCAGTAATACAATACATAACCATAATATATATCCCGTTTGATGGAAAGCCTGTCTCATTACTAGAATGTACTTAAAATGTGGTCTCACAATATATGGCTTCTCACATCCCCCACTAGAAGCTTAATAAATCATTTGGCTAACATTAACAAATAAAACTATACAAATAAACTACAGGGATGGGCGAACACGGTTCGGAAGTTCGGAGTTCGGACTGAACTCGACCAGTTCGGTCGACTGAACCGAACTTCCGAACCGAATTTTCGAACCGAACCGAACTGAATTTCTGAACTCAGCTCTTTTCACCCATCCCTGAAAGATAATATTCCATTCAGTTCAATGGGGTTTGAATTTCTGAACTTTGTTTGGAAGTTCGCAGTTCAGACTGAACTCGAATAGTTCGGTCGACCGAACCGAACTTCTGAACTGAACCAAATTTTTGAACTGAATCGAACCGAATTTCCAAACTCGGTTCTGTTCACCCATCCCTAATAAACTAGCCCTAATTAATAGTTTTATAAAATCTTCTCCAAAGTCAGTCAGGTCAGGGGGCACACAAACACTTCTAAGGCAATTTAAAAAAAAAAAAAAAAATTCCCTAAGGGCAAAAGCCTGAGTAAGAAACCTAGCAACAGCTAAGGTGATGTCCAGATGTTTATCCTCCAAAAAGAATCTAAAATATTAAAAGGAGGTTCTACCTGGCATCAGTTCTAGATAAGGACCAAGAAACAAAGATCTAATCTCCAAATATAAATTACAGGATAGCAAAATATGCTCAGTAGATTCAGTCTCCAGCATATCAAATGGACAGAGCCTTAATGAGTATGGGATATTTGAATATTTCCCTTCCAGAACCTTAGAAGGTAAAGAATTCACCTTAGCACAAAAGAAAAGATAAGCAGCTCTTTTAGGGTGAAAACAGACATGACACTAACCACCCTTTAACCACTCTTGGTGGTTAATTATGCATGTTGCAGGGCTGTATTGGTGCCCTATGTAGCCCTGAAACATGCATAAATGACCACCAAGGGTGGTTAAAGGGTGGTTAGCGTCATGTCTGTTTTCACCCTTAGACAAATGCCTGGTGAGAAAATCGGTCAGGCATCCACATTTAGGAATTAGTATACTATATACCGAAAGTGCAGACGCTGCGGCAATAGTAGCTAAATCCGTTTGTCTATCCAAGTCTTCTAATCTTTTAAAAACTTCAGTTTTGGCTGATAAATGCTTTTAGCCCACAGGTATTCAGGAGAAAAACCAATCTAGCGTATTTCGGGGGCAAGTAACAGATTCCATTTAGACACATACGTGTCCTGAGCCAGATCAATATACAAGCCAGTGGGATTTAGGGAGTTCAGCTGAAGCCATCATTTAATAGCACCTCTCCATATTTCTGATGACCAACTAAATTGTCCTATCTCCTCTCTGATAGCTGCTGATGGAACAAATCTAGAGTCATGCAATAAAGTCCTGAGAAATTTGGACTGAATTATAATTAGGTCCTGAACACAGGAGATGCCCCATAATGCCGCTCCAAAATTAAACTGGGCCTTAACCTTAGCATTAAAGGTTAGGATGGCAGCAGGAACACTACCTTCTCCCTTCCAAAGAAAAAAATGAAGGTTTGCTAAAGCTGCACCTTGTGCTCTGTTATAAGCCATGGAGCAATGGTATTTCCAGCTAAGTGAGGCTGAGAAATTCAAACCTAAATATCGAAAAGTTTTGACTTGTTGAATGCGCTGGTTGTTCAGGGTCCATATTTGTAAACAGCTGAATAACTTTGTTTACAAGGCAGTAGGGATGGGACTCTGGGAACATTTTTTGGTTTCGGTCAATTTCAGTTTCAGTTCTCATGAATTTCGGTTCTTTTTCGGTTTCGGTACTATCGGATCTTTTGCATTGATTTTTGTACCGGATTTTTAACATTGTGCTTTTTCAATGGGGGACAAACCACAATGTTAAAAATCCAGCACAAAAATCAATGCAAAAGATTCAATAGTACTGAAACCGAAAAAGAAATGAAATTTTGGATTAATCTGAAATGGCCACTTTTGGGTACTTTCAGTTTTATCCGAAACTGAAATTCCCATTCCTACAAGGCAGCAACCTTCAGTTCTTCTTTGAGTGGCTCCCCACAGGCTGTTTTTACATGGCTCCACTGGGTGGGTGGGTCCATGGGCGCGCCAGTGCATGGATGGGGTGTGCAGACGGTCACACACGCATTCCCACTCACCCCCCCCCACTCATCCGCACCCACGGAGCAACCGCCATTTTCCTCAGTTGCTCCATGCTTGGGAACAAGATCAGGGGTGAGTGGAGATGTGTGTTAGGCAGACGGACTAGCGCATGCACCCCCACTCAGTGCGGGCACGCATGCCACATCGTTTTCACAGGGCTCCATCACCCATGAACACACAGAAATCTGCATGTTCATGGGTGGGAGAAGCCCATGTAAAAAGGGCCACTTTTTCACAACTGTCTTAGTTTTACATCCTAAATGCCTACCTATCTATTCTATATTGGAAAATCTGCAAATATGGTTCTGACATTATTATGGCTGCTCTTTCTCTAACTCTTCTTAATGAAGTTATTGCTAAAGAATATTGGCTTTAAACCCCCACCCCATAACCAGTTCATTTGCGCCCCACATATAATCAATTCATGCTGCCCTGTGGGCACAAATGAAATGATTATGGGTGGGGGACAGCGTGAATTGATTATATGGAAGGTGGGGGCACAAATGAACTGGCTATGGGGTGGGGGCAGTATGAATTGATTATGGGGGCACAACTGAAATGCTTGTATATATATGTCTCTTTTCATGGCATGATGTGCTTAATAGGCTGCCTACATTTTGGGTGTCTTGTGTGTTTTATAGCAAAGCCCCCAGGCCCGCCGAGCCAGGCGGCACCCCTTGACCCACCAATGGGACACAAAGAGGGGCCTATATTGACTTCTTGGCCAGGAACCCATTGCACCATAGCTTCGCCCCTAGTCTAGTGTGCAACTGTACATGTGATCAATTTGAATGTATGTGTGTACTGTGTCTGAATGATTGTGTTAGAATGCATGTGTTTGTGAGAGGTGAGAGCACATGTGTGAATGAGTGTGTGACCTCTTTTACACGAGATGCACCCACGCAGTGGCATGGGTGAGTACGTCTCGTATGAAAGCAGTCGCTTGTGTGCTCCTGTGTAACACGCACCTCCACCCATCACCCCATCACAGAGAAACCTGAAAAAAACCCAGGTTGCTCCATGTGGGGTGGGGGATGGGTGAGCGCCTGTGTGCACCTGCAGTGTTCTTGTGTCTGGGGCCAGCTTATGCATTAACAAAATTATTAAGTTTCAAAAGAAGGGCAAATTACCTAGACAAAAAACCTTCTGTTTAAGAAGCTTATTTAGGCAGCATTACAAATTATTAGGGGTGGGACCCCGGGGCAATTACCGGATACCGGATTTACCAGTTTCCGGTTCTCAAAGAACCGGATTCCCGGATTAAATCCGGTATCCGGTACCGGTTTTATTTCATTGATTTCAATGGGGCACTGTGTCCCCATTGAAATCAATGAAATACAATTAATTCCTCCCCCCTCCCCCTCCCAGGCTGCGCGGGTGGAAGGGGGGACACCCCCCACCCACCCTGCCCAGCCTGGATTTTTGTT
>QEPC01012913.1:5620006-5634196 GCA_003113815.1 Sphenodon punctatus
ACTTTTTTGGTGGGACTTACATTGCAGCCATTCATTTAAATGGCTGCAATGTAAAAAAATCCGGTACCCGGAATCCGGTAACGGGACCGGATTTACCGGGTTGAATCCGATAATGCCGGTACGCCCAGTACCGGCATTATTGGATTCTGGATTTACCGGTATTCCCACCCCTACAAATTATACTAAAATGTTAACATGACAGTAAATTGTATATTAAGGCAAGTTTATTAAATATCAGACCAATGTAGACATTTTTCTAATTCATTAATTAAAAAATTGACAACTGAAATTAAACAGTATACATCCTTATCACATATAAGTATTGCTCAGTCACCATACCACACATATGCAGCTTAATTTCAGTTATCATAAAAAATTTTATTGATTAATAAGAAAAGATGTATAGATTGGTCTGATATTTAATAAACTTGCCTTAACATACCATTTATTGTCATGTTAACCTTTGAGTATATTTGAAATGCCTCCTTAACAAGCTTCTTAAACCGAAGGTTTTTTTGTCTAGGTAATTAAGCATTCAACTAAGGATATTTAAAGTGTATTCCCATGGTATATATTGATCATTTATGTAGCACTTTCAGTGCTTTATAATTCTTATTTAGTTCACCCTCACAACAACCCTGTGAGGGAGGTCCTTATTATTCCTATTTTAGAGATGGTGAATTGAGGCTGAGAGAGAGGGCCTTTTCACATGGGTGTCCCCCCAACACATGTGTCTGGTGGGCGGGCACCTGTGCAAATGGCATGACAGGTGAGGGGGGATGGATGGGCACATGAAGGAATGGCGCCCGCAGTGGGTGGGGATGCATGCGTGCTCCCGCACTCCACCCATCACCCACGTATGGAGCAACTAGCTCCAATGCTGGTTGCTCCATGCATAGAGATGGATGTGCGCCCATGGGAATGGGAGAACACTCACCTCCACCCACTGTGGCCCATTTGAAAGGGCCACAGTGGCATGTTTAAACCCACCCAGTGAATTCATGGCTAAGAAAGGATTTGAACCCTGATCTAAGACCATAACCTTATCCAGAAGAGTACATTAACTCTCCATATTGGACAGTCTAAGGCCCTTTTAAATGGACCACAGCTGAGGGAGGCAGTCCATGGGTGTACTGCTGTAGGGGCAGTGCAGTGTGGTGGCTGCCCCATGCATGCCCCTG
Organism: Sphenodon punctatus; assembly: GCA_003113815.1. Taxonomy (NCBI): domain Eukaryota; kingdom Metazoa; phylum Chordata; class Lepidosauria; order Sphenodontia; family Sphenodontidae; genus Sphenodon; species Sphenodon punctatus. Next base: position 5,621,188 of record QEPC01012913.1, read on the forward strand.
TATGGAGCAACCTGTGTATTTGCCAGTTGCTCCACATGGGGGCGATCAGTGGAGGTACGTGTCATGCAGGAGCACCCACGCACACCCACCCTCCTGCCCGCCACCACCTTCAAACAAGACACACCCACCCATGTCCACTAATGTAATCTAAATAAATTACAACTACATCATCGTTTTCTTGCTCTCATTCTACCCAGTTACCCTGGCCCCATTCTGGTCATTCCATACTTTTTTCATTGCTGCTTACACGTGTTTTCCTCCTTTGTTCCCCTCCCCCCTTTCTCCACTGATTGCTGCTATCACTCCCTGTGACTCCACTGTACCTGATAAATATTTCATCTTTCCTGAGAGCCAGCACCTTTATATTTATTTATTTGTTTACATCCCATTAAAGCCTATTGGAATTCCCCCATCCATGTTATTTCCAGTTGGCACTCCGAGTTCTCCCAGCTGCTGAACCAGCTCCTTCCCCACTCTTTGCTTTGCTGGAAACCTTCTGTGATTGTCTGGCAGTTGATGGATTATGGAGCAATAGCAGCCAGGACAATTTAAATGTGGGTGCAGGGGAACCTCCCAGGACTGTTTTGTGGTTGCCTGTGGGTCACAAAAAGACCACAGGCTGAAGAATCCCCAACCCTGCACTAGCAGGTCAGGAAAACTCACCGGCGGCTGTATGTGTCTTTGTTGAGTAGCTCCCCGCAGCTTAAAAGGGCCAGTGTCCTAGTTGGTGCTAACTTGCAAGAAGGGGTGGAAGCAGTAAACTAAGTACCTTCCAGAGTGAAGGAATGAACTGTGACTGAGACCTGATGTGGAGACAGTGGCAATGGAGCTACTCTCCCCTTTCAAAGTGCTACTCTGCTCTCCTTTCCAGATAGGCCAAAGAGTATGGTTGTCATGGGAGTAGGGGTGAGGGAACCTGGAACCAAAGGACAACAGGGGAAGGGGTCCAGAGTACCCAGGAAAAGGAAGTGCCAGGAAGGAAAACCTCTCAGCTGGTCTCTTGAGTATGCCGAGACAGTTCTTGTTCGTGCCACAGGGGAACCCGGTCTCAGAGTAGGTGACTCATCATCAAGGTTATCCAAACAAGAGAGAGAGACAACTGAAGCTAAAGAGGGACCAGACGTTCTAGAAAACAACAAGAGGGAATACAGGGAAGGGGATTCAAGGCAAGGATAAGGTAAGAAGGCAGCCAGGCAAGAAGGGGATGCAAGTTTAGCGGAGAATGTGACAAGGCAAGGCTCACGGAGAATGTGCGTCCATGGGGGAGCCAGGCCAGAGAGACAAGGGGAACCCTATATGAGGGAGACAAGACAAGACAGGGCAAAGGGGAGGAACACAAGACTAGGGAGTGAGACTATGGCTATGCGGGGACGCAAGACTAGAAGGCAAGACTGACTATGTCGGGGGGGCTCAAGGCTAGGGAGCAAGACTAGGACTATGCAGGGGACTCAAGGCTAGGAAACAGGACTCTGGTAATGGGAGCTCTAACAGAGTCAAGGCTATGGGGGACCAGAGCGATGACAAGAGAGGGGAACAGGACCAGGGAAAGAGCAAGACTGAAGAGGGCAAGAACTATGAGAAGAGGGGGGGAAACCAGATTATGACACATAATCAACAAGACCTACACTGGGTCACACAGAGGAAGAACGGGGTCCCCAATATGGGGGGGAGGGGGGACCCAGCATGATACAATAAACACAAGGCGGAATAGCCGGGTTCACAAGGTACTAGTATGGGAGACAACAGCAAGTAGACAAGCAGGCAAAACAGGCAGACTGACAGACAGGGGGACAAGCATACACAGATAGAGCACTACAATCCACCAACACACATGGGTAAAAGCAGTTGCTCCCACAGCTTCCTGTGGCCACATCCTGGCTTAAATACTAATAGTGGCCAATCAGGAAGCTGGGAGCCAGAACAAGGGAGACAGGGTACAGTTGGGGAACAGGTGTGGCAACACAGGGGAACAGAGATTCAAGAAACAACATAGAAAGGAGGCCTGATCAACAAGGCCTCAGGTGGCGCCAGCCTCCAAGGCAGCGCCCCCTCAGGCTAAGGGCCCAAGACCCACTCCCAAGGCCAAAGGTTCAAGACCCAGCCATGACAATGGTACTACCTCCCTGCTGGGAAGCAAGGTACTTGCTGAAGGGGCCCAACTTGGGTTGAGCAGATGCAGCTCTGAAGGGTAAGGAAAGCATTAATTCCTTTGGCATTTGAGCGGCAGAACCTATGAGCAATCCTGCCATCCATAACCCACTAGTACAAATGTAAGATGACACCAAAGTGTGCAGCTGGGAAAGAGAACTCATGTTTCATTTGCTGCCTTTTTACAGTTGTGGCGATAGACTACTATCCACTCAAACAGAGTAAAGCCTGAAATGCAGGCTAAGACTCTGCCACTGTGGACAGGCTGAAGTAGAAGATCTTCCACACTACTTGCTGCATTGCCTCAAGACCAGAGGGATTCGGGACAGGTTTTTTGCCTCATGGTTTGAGGGAAGAGACTATTGGGATCACCAAAGGCGGATTCAATATATCTTAGCCAATCAAAGCATAACAGTAGTCCGACGAGCTGCAGCAGGGGTTTTTCAATCGGAGTTATTCAGGAAAAAACTGATGGAAACCCCTGATTGGACCAGTGGAGACATGGAGACACTGCAAGTTCAATGTGATCTGGAAGGTCTTTAGGGAGGATGCTCCAGGCCTCTATCAGTCTCCAAATTTATGGTGATCTGCCTTCGCATTTTGTTGCTGGATTTAGTGCCAGAGCGATTAGACACAGGGACCAAGTGTGTCACCAGAAACCCCAAGAAGGGGAATGCATTGTATAACCAGGTAGTAGGCCTGGTTTTTTATAACCTCTGAGAATAATATTATCTGGTCTCATATCCGTTTATGGCTACTGACTAATGATATTGGTATGGGGGAGAAGAGTGCGCCCAGAAGTATAGCAGAAACTATATTATTTTAAGTTTAAAGTTTTAAGTTTTATTGTGTTAATACTTATTGTGATGTATCAGCAAATGTTATATTTATATTTGTTATGGCCTATAGGCTAAACAAATAAACTATTTATCTATCTGAAATGCAGGCAGGTTCTAAGCAGAGGTACTAACAGCAGAGGTAAAACTTCGGAAGAACCGCTAACAAGATTTTATAACAAAACATGGAAGAAAGAACAGGTGCCACAACAAGATTGAAAACATGTTATGATTATGACATTGTCCAAAAAGGGTAATCTTACCCAGTGGATGAACTGGAGAGGAATATCAATTCAATCCAATATCTAACTATTAGTTATTGTTATACTGAATAGAATAAGGAAGGCAGCAGTTAATATTTTATGTGGAAAACAGGCCAGTTTTCACCCAGATGGATCATTCTGTGAGCAGATATTCCCTCTCTGATTCATCATTTAAAAAGCTATTGCTTAGTAAGACTCACCCTAATTAATGTTATTGCCTTTTTAAAAAGCATTTGATAGCATTCACAGAGAGACCTCATTAACAATTGTGGTGTACTTGATGATTAATCACTGCAACAAGGAGTTTTTATGGTGGAAGTAGATGGACAGTTACACTGAATACTGTGAGAATTCTCACAGTACTCTCCCATCACTGGGAGGAATGGTTTGATACAGTGACTGGTAGGGGTGGAAATATCGGTATCTGATAAATCCAATACACCCGATAATCAGATTAATCCGATAAGATTTTTAACATTGTCCACTTTACCGGGTTTTTTACATCGCGGCCCTTGAAGTGAATGGCGGCAGTGTAAAAAAAAAACCAGTAAAGTGGCCAATGTTAAAAATCCAGTATGCCGATACCGGTAAATCCGATACCGGGGAGATCCAATATTCTCCCCGGTGTCCCATCCCTAGTGACTGGGGTGAGACAAGACTTCACCAGTTCTTTTTGTGCTAGCAGTTGATTAGGTAATGAAGCAGGCAACAAAAAAGCACTATGCATGTAATCAAATTGGGATAACAGGAAAGTACTTGACCATCACTCTTTTTCTGGACACCTTCTGGGATATAAGACTGACAGGCCCAGAATTGTTGACAGTCTGCTATGAATTGTGGGAATGTTAGGAGCCTTGGCAATGCAGATGTTTGTTGGGAACTTCACCTAGTACTGAAGGGAGCTATCTAAGGGAGGTAGCTCTAGACCGGGGATGAAGCTAATTGTAATTCTCATAAATAGAGCAATTGGCCCCACATCAGCAGACATCCTCCTCCTCCTTTGGGATAGGGACTCAGTTTGTTACAGCATCATGGAATGGAATGATTGCCCTTAAAGCAAAGCAAAGTTTTGAGTGAGAATAAATTCAGATAAAAACATCATTATGAAAATAGGACAGAGAGCAACAGAAGCAAAGGTATGTATTAGGGGTGTGCATTTGTATTATTTTCTTTTATTTACAAAAATGAACAGCTCCCCATTCATTTTCATAAATAAGGATATGGAAACAGATCCTATGTATAAGCAAATGATTGTTGCTTGTTTTCATTCGTTTTTGTTACTAAAATTAAAACATTAAAATAGTATAGTTTTTTTTAATGTGCATGCAAAAAATGGCCACTGGGACTGTTCTGCACATGCGTGGCTTTTTCCGGCAGCATCAGCACCATTTTGGGAAAGGTTGCCCATGTACAGAATGACCCCTGCAACCATTTTGTTCATGCACCGTAATTTTTTTAAACTATTTTTTAATTTAAAAAAGAATTAAAAATGAAAACAGTAGCATTGTTTATGAATCTCCTCCCCCAAAACAAAGGGTTTTTTGTAAACAGAAACAAACATACAATGGAAATGAAGAGGGTGCCTTTTGCACACCCCTAGTATTCATTGATGGGAAGTAAGTCAACTAGGTCGAGGAGCTCTGCTATCTAGGGAACATGATAACATGTAATGCTGACTGTAGCAAAGGTATTTGCAGAAGATTAGGAAAAGCAAATACTAACTTTAGAAGAATATAATGATAAAATTTATTGTGTGGCCAATGGCCATAGCGCACATGTAATACAAACAAAACATACATACACAGGGAAGTAATAAAAAAATCAGAGAACAAAAACACAATGTAAACTAGGAGTCAATAGCATTTAATATGAGGTCAGAGGGCTACCCAGAGACCCCTCCCCACCCCCACCCCTAGCCAGGCCGACACCTGGTTTCAGCAAATTCCCACTGCCTAGGGGAAAAACCATAGGTGAGTCAAATCACCTGCAGTAGGCCAGCTAAGATTTAAGTTTAAACTTCCAAGCCCGGTACCTGCCCCATTATGGGCAAACAATATATCAGGTCAGAGGATGATGGGAAGACTCCAAAAAGGACCTCCTAATATGAGTAATCTGGAGCAAATAGGCAGTAACACTTTTAATAACATTAGCATCTGAATTATGCAGTAATAACCTTAGCCAGAAATAGCTATCCCTACCAGGATATTTCTCGAGAATTGGAGCCACCAATTCCTGGTGGGGTTTGTCATATAAATGACAGTCAAGCATCATGTGGCTGACGGATTCAACTGAGTTATTATCAAACGGGCAGAGGCGCTCCAGGTAAGGTATACCCTGCTTTCGACCCTCAAACACACCAGATGGCAAGGCATTGCGACGCACCCAACCGTACAGAAGAATATATGACATCTGGGTAAATAGAGAACTGCATCTCAGACTACTTGCCCACATTACAAAATCTCATGTTACTTTTTATCTAACGTGAGATTGAGTAAAACATAAGATCAACATGAGCTGCATGCCCATGTTGATCTTTCATGTTTGTGGTTTGCTGGGCACAGATCCATTGTTTTTCACAATGGATCTGTGCTCACATTTGGATTCCCTCCCCTGTTCTGCTCTCCTCACCCCAGGCTGGGGGATCTTGGGGGTTGCCTTCCCTTCATCTTCCCCAGCCTGCAGTTGAGCAACAAACTTCCAAGAAGGGGATTCCCCCAACTGCTGGGCAGGGGATTCACCTGATCTACTCTCCCCTTTTCCGGTCTGCCCTTCTCCCTCTTCCCCTCCAGGCTGGATTAGGTAGTTGGGGGCCCCCTCCCTTTTCCCCTCCCCACTGTCATGCAACGGTGGCAGCTTCTCCAGCCAGCTCTCCGGCCATCTCCTTCTGACTGCTTCCAGGCCTGCCGCATGGAGCCTCGCAGGGCAGCGAACCATGATTCACACTGCCCTGGGAGACCCATATAGTGGGCCTGGAAGCAGCCAGAAGGAGCTGACCTAAGAGCCAGCTGGAGAAGCTGCTGCTGCCACCACCACTGTGTCAGTCTCCTCCGTGCCCTCCTCCCTCTTCCCTCTTCCCGCTGGGTTGGGCTGGGTTGGGGAGGGGGGTATAACTCCACTCCCTCACCTGTTCTGCTCCTGTCTTCTCCCCCCCCCCAAACTAATGTTAGTTTAACTGACGTTACATTTGAATGTACACATTCAAATTTCATGTCAGTTTTAACTCACGTAACTGACAGGGCTGGATTTTCCAGCCCTGTCACCCATGATGAAACTAACGTAAGTTTTACTCCTGGATGAGGAAGGGTGCTTGCCCACGCTACACAATCTGTTGTTAATTTCTGTCTAATGACAGCTTGTGTAATGTGGGCAAACAGCCTTAAACGAAAGATTAGATTATATCATACAGTTATACTGACTACATCATTGAATGGAACAGAAATCTGGCCAATGACAAGAGAAAGCAAAAAAAGACTGAGGCTACTCAAGAGGGTTGAAAAAAATACTGCATGTTTCACTGAAGGAAAAGACAACTAATGAGAGAGTAAGGAAGCTGACTGGGCAGAATCTCTATAGGGATGTGTGAATAGATCACGGTTCGGAAGTTTGATCATTTGGTCGTTTGTTTCGGTCGCCGGGTTCGGTCATTCAGTTTGGTCGCCGAGTTCGGTTGTTTAGTTCAGTGGCATTCAGTTCTGTTCGGTGATTGGTTTTGGTTTCAGTCTAGCTATTGCGTGGTCCTGCGATCGCGTCGGAAGCCAGAAACTGGAAATTCGAGTGCGTGCAGAGCTTGTGTGGGGAGAGTGTGTGTATGTGTGGCTGGCTGGTGTTTGGTTCTGTTTTGGTATGTTTTGGCTGTGTTGTGTGTTGGTTTGACTGTTGGTGAGTTGGTGTGGGTGACTGTTTGCTGTTAGACCGTGAGAGTGTTTGTTTGGGGGGGAAAAAATGAAGAGGGGGCGGATTAAGCATCGGGTCTGAGGGAAGACCAAAGTGGTGGTCCCGGAGCTGGTTGTAGAGGAGGAGGAAGAATTTTCCGCCACTTCTGGACAATCAGTGGTGGAGGAGCAGGATCAAGAGCCGGCGGGCACAGGAGGTGCTGCCACTGCTGCCAGGTTTGTAAAAAAAAATTGTACTTTGAAGACAAGAAGAATACTATCCTTTAGAGCGAACTCACTGGTGTGCAGGTGGGTGCGTGGGTGGTGGGCAGTCAGGTGCAATCAGTGGGCATCAGCGGGTGGCAGCAGATGTCTGCAACAGAAAGAGAGGGTTCTGTAGTGTGGGGAGCTCTTCCAGCAGTCAGGCACGAACATGAGCACCCCCACCCAAACATGTGCCAGGCTAGCAAGGGTCTCCACTCTCCAGTTGCCATCCCTATGCACCCCCAAATAAGGGCAGGATTTGCACATGCCAGCCAGGGTCTTTACATTTTCCATTGCTACTAGCACCCCAAGGAGAACAGTATTTGCATGTGCCAGCAAGGGTCTCTCCATTTGCCATCCCTAGCACCCCCTACTAGCACCCCAATGAAGACAGGATTTGCACGTGCCAGCCAGGGTCTTTCCAGTTGCCATCCCTAGCGCCCCAAGGAGGGCAGGATTTGTACGTGCCAACCAGGGTCTTTTGGATTTGAATGTGCAAGCCAGGGTCACTGTCTCCCGTTGCCATCCCTAGCACCCCAAGGAGGGAGGACTAGAGGCATCATCATAAATGCATGATATCACTTAGGTGTTGTTTATGTGTTCCTGTTTTAGAGAGGGTGAGGAGGAATCAGATGCCGGCACTGCTGCCAGTGCCACAGGACACCGAGGCGGAGGTCTCAAGTGCCACCCCCAGACAGCGGGTGGACAAGGTCCGATGTCTGGCAGTGGTATGAGAAGGACAATGGATTCACTGTCTGCACAGTAAGGCACGGGAGCTGGAACAACAGGGAATGGATTGCCCTATGTCCTGTTAGGAATGGAAGTCCCCTGCAGAGAGAGATTGGCCACCCACCCACTTGTGGAGACAGAATGCAGGCAGGGCTTGACATACCATTGGTCTGACACAGTATGGCACTGCTTATGTTCCTATCTTTTTATGTTCTTTAGATCTTCTGGAAAATATTGAAGAGGGCCAGAGAGGGGGCCACATTGGAGCTCATTGTCCATGTGGAGAAACTCCACAGGGAGAAAGTTAGGCGGCAGGACTCTGGCGTGGCCGTGGAGCTGGAGCACCAGTTTCAGAAGAAGGGGTGGAAGGCAACCAAAAAGACATGCCATCAAAGCTATTCCCCCTCCTCCAGCTCCGATGTGGAGTCCCCTGGACCCCGGGAGTCTGCAGCAGCAAGGGCCTTTCAGGCCGAGGTGGAGAGGCCCACCCTGGCCTTTGTGACTGGCCTACAGCAGCAAACAGCCACCATGGAGAATCGACTGGTGAAATGGTTCCAGGCGGTCGAGGTATGCAAGAAGAAGGTGGAGGTGTACTCGCAGAACGTCTCCAAGTACGTCTCTGCCGAGATGGCTGACCTGGAACTCTACCACCAGTCGGTCTCCAAGTGGCAGGCTGCTGTGGTCGGGGCTGTTGAATATGCTGTCCAACACAGCTACCAAATGCTGGTAGGTGTGATGCCCCCTGCCCCTAGCTCACGTGCACCCCTACTGCCTTTCCCCCAAGTTCCGGGGAGCAGGCCAGAAGACTGAGTAGAGATAAGTTTCCTTTCTAGTTTAAAATGTTTGGTTTTTGTTTTATAATGTTGTTGTTGTTGTTTTGTTAAAAGTTTTATTTGTTGTTATTTTTATGAGCTTCGTTTGACCTGCCCAATCTTTTATCCCTCTGTGCTGAAGTTCTGGTTGGCAGGTGGCAGAATCTCATACAGCTTGTCGATCCCCAGCAGCAGCACCTGGCACTACATGTAGCGTAGTTATTAACCCAAAGATGTGCCAGGCAGCAGCAGGGTCTCAACTTGCAGACAGCCCCCAAGGAGGGGCAGGGCTTGTCTGTGTGGGTGTGCCAGAAAGAAAGAGAGACAGACTCCTTGGCAGCGGACAGAAGGCAGCGGGATCTGGTGGTTGGAGGGGCTTTTTTTCAGCAGCTTCAGCGGGCATACGCAGGTGGGTGCAGAGGAGTAGGCTGGTGGGGGGGCAGGCTGGCATGTGGGAACCGGGCTTCTGGATGCAGTGGAATGGAATGCAGCCCCCAGTGGCTGGAATGATGGTCCCAGAATCTTGTTGCTGGTTCTTGGGATGGGTGGGCTTAGTTACAGTGGAATGACAGCCTAAATCCTATGGGAGTTGAATGATGTCCCTGGGGCTAGATGCAGTGGCACAACAGAGGCAGCATTAGCATCAGCAGAAGACATTGGATTCTCCAGAGGCAGCATTGGCAGCAGGAGCAGACATTGGATTGCCCAGGTACAGTACCTGGGGAACAGCAGATATGGCATTGGCAGGATTTGCCTGTGCGCTGCACCCATGGAACCAAGCCAGGATGGTAAGATTTGTCAGGGAAGAGCTCCCATACAGCAGCAGATGGCAGCAGCAGGATTGCGTGGGCACATTTGAATTTGCCAGAGCAGAGCATCCACGGACCAGCAGTCATCAGCAGAGGGATTACCAGGCAAGTGAGGCACATCACCTAGGGTTGACAGGGCGGGCAGACAGGCACCTTGGCATGAGAGGCAGGAAGGCAGGCTGAGGCAGGCTTTGAGCTAGGCAGCAACCTGGGTGGGCAGACAGGCATCGTGGCATGAGAGGCAGTAGGGAAGGTAGGCTTGGACCTTGGCAGGGCACCCAGATAGGCTGGTGAAAACTGTGCACACAGAGAGAGAGAGAGAGAGAGAGAGAGAGAGAGAGAGAGAGAGGCAGTCACATACTTAGGTGGGCCAAGATCATCTAGCCAGAGGCCGGCTGGCAGGCTTACAGTTTGTTTCCCAATGCCACCCTGCATCATGAGGTCAGTCCCAGATTGAGGAGGAGGAGTCCCGTCCCAAAACNGCACAGGAGCATTAGCTCTAGCCCAGATTGAGGAGGAGGAGTCCCGTCCCAAAACTACCCCTAGAATGGGATGGCGTGTGCCACTGCACCATCACTCCTTGTCCAGGGGCAGCTCGGGGAATCCCAGCAGCGGAGGTTTCACCTTCAAGAAGAGCAACTGCTCCACCAACTTGGCCGCCAGTCTCAGGTGGTGAGGGGAGCAAATGTCCCCTGCCATGGAGAACACCCGCTCACTGGGGACAGTGGTTGGTGGACAGGACAGGATACCCTTGGCCACTTTCAACAGGGCCGACTACATGTTGGCCTTGCCGGCCCAGTAGGCCAAGGGATCGCTGATGGGATTGATACAGGGCTCCTCCTTCAGGTAGGTCTCCATGGCTGATGTGGCGCCATCGTACTCCCTCTCGTAGCTCTGCCTGGGTACCACCTCCACCACTGCCCTCAGCCACGCTGCCTGCCCTATTGTGCTCGGTGCCATGCTCCCCAGAGTGGCCTGCACATAGGCCGAGCTGCTTCTGCTTCTTCTGCCAATATGGGTGCTGCTGCTGCTGCTGCTGGCACTGCTACCGCTATGGCTGGGGGCAGGGATAGACCAGCTGCCTGGTGGGGTGGCTGCTCCCACTCCCACCAGCCCCAGGGGCGTCCTGCTGCATAGCCTGCTCTGCCTCACAGACCCTGTCCACCAGCACACCATTCCGGAGGCCATAGAGCGCTGTCTGGCATGCCATGCTGTCCTTGACCCTGGGGTCCAGCATTGTTGCCAGGACATATTTCTCCCGCTGCAGGAGTGCATCAAAATGCACCTCCAGCCCTGATTTCAGCTTGTGTGCCAGGGAAAGCACCTCATAGGCCAGCTTCTGGACCTAAGGGCCACAATCCCACCCCCCAAGAATCTCGTCCAGTCTTCTCTGGAGACTCCGGACCAGAGGGGCCACCTGGCTGAAGGTGGTGATGGAGCTGCTCATGGTCTCTGTCACGGGCTTGAACGGTCTCAGGATGAAGTCCGTATGAGCCAGAATCTCCCATTCTACCACATTAAATCCTTCTGGTGCCCCGCTGTCCATCATCAGTTGAACCTGATGCAAGGCGGGTTTCTGCTCAAAAAGGTGCTTGAGCATCAGGAAGGTGGAATTCCACCATGTGGAGACATCCTGGATGAGATGGTGCCCTGGGGAGCCTTGCTCAGCCTGCTTCTCCCAGAGGAGCTCACTGCCCATCACGCTCTGGTTGAAGAACCCCACCAGCTTCCTCCCCCGCTTGATCAGGGAGCTAAGGGTGCCTTCCCCATTCCCTTCTCCCCCAAGCCAAGAGCATTCCTGAATACCAGATGAAGGGTGTGTGTGGTGCAAGGGATGCTGGTGAAGCCCCCGTCATGGACTGCCTTGACTATATTGGCCACGTTGTCCGTGACCACACACTCCTTGGTGAAGGGAACGCCTGGCATGACCCACTCCCTCACCATGGCGGCCAGGGCTTCCTCGATGTTCCTTGAGGTGTGGGGGTTGTCCATGACTTGTGCGTGAAGCAGGGCCCACCTATACCCTGCTTTGGGACCCCTTCTGTCACTCCCCAAAGCTGATTCCACCGGGTCCTGCCACCAGTGCGCCGTTACCACCAGGTAGGCATGCTGGGCATTCCTGGAGGACCACAGGTCAGTGATGAAGTGAATAGTAGCCCCCCCAGCCCCTGCCAGCTGCTCCCTCACCCGCTCCTTCAAAGCCCTGTACAGGTCGGACACCACATTCTGACTCAGGGTGGTGCGGGATGGCAACTTAAACTGGGGGGCAGGAACCCAACCAGCTGCTTGAAGCCTGTGTCCTCTATGATGGAGAAGGGCTGCCCATCCAGTGCAATCATTTCTCCTAACAGGCACCTGGCTTTCTCTTGATAGCCACGCCACCCTCCTGCTGCCGATGGCCTTGTCAGCTGCCCCCACCCCAGCTCCTCCATGGTGGGCTGATGCTGCTGGCGAGGCTCCTGCTTCTGTTCTTCCCCCTAGCAGGAATACTGCTCCTGCTGCTAGAGGCATCAGTTGGTGCAGGACACTTGCCCCCTGAAGGAGGCGGACGACTGGGCCCTGCAGTTGGGAACATCCACTTCCCCTGCCTTCCCGCTTAGCATCAGAGCGCTGTGGCATGATTTCAGGTGCCTTGCCATGGCAGTTGTCCCAATGTTGGTGAGCACCTGCCCATGCTTCACCAGCTTTTGCATAAATTGCACTGCACCTCCCTGGGATCATCTGCCCGCACGAGCTTAAAATGTTCCCAGACAGAGGATTTCCCCCCCCCCTGCCTTCTGGTCTACTCCGGATGACGCACTGCTGCCAGCGCTGCTGGGAGGGGCAGAAATTGGTGGTGACAATGACACAGCTCTGGGAGGAGGGACAGCCATCGCCTCAGATCCAGACATCTCCTCTGCAGCACTAGTGTCAAGTTCTGCCTCACTGTCTTCTAGGGGCGGGAAAACTGGTAAATCCGGAATCCGATAATGCCGGTACCGGGGGTACCGGCATTATCGGATTCGACCCGGTAAATCCGGTCCGGTTACCGGATTCCGGGTACCGGAATTTTTTACATTGCAGCCATTTAAAAATGGCTGCAATGTAAAAACTTAAAGCCCCACCAAAAAAGTTAAAAAAAACAAACCCTCCCCAAGTCCAGGCTGCGCGGGTGGAAGGGGGGACACCCCCCACCCACCCTGCCCAGCCTGGATTTTTGTTTAAAAAAAGACTCAGAGGCGAGTCCACCTCCCAGCACCAGCGGCCGCGGCGTCCCCGCAGCCGCCGGTAAGTATG
>QEPC01012913.1:5642740-5664721 GCA_003113815.1 Sphenodon punctatus
CCCCACCCCACCCAGTAACCCTGCCTCCAGCTCTTGCAGTGCCCCACTCTCCATTCCAACACCCCACAAAGTAAGAAACAGAAACAGTAGGGGCCCTTCTCAAAATGTGGGGTGACCGTAACACTAGGCAGGTACCAGATAGGTGTGGAGTTGGGAGAAGCTCAGAAGGAGGGCAAAACAGTGAAAACAGCACCTCGGAAAAAGGAAAAAAGCACCCACACCAAGATCATGCTTGGCTGCAATAAAGCCCCAGCCTCCTTTGTGTGAACCCCCTATCCCTTTCCTGACCCAACCTCATCCCTTAGAACTGGCAGCATCAACCTGCTGCTGCACCCTCAGCCCAAACTGTCCCATCCCCATCCTCACCCCCAGATGCTAGCACTCACCACACTCCTCCGTCCATATCATCTCTTCTAGATCCGACACCCAGTCCCAACCCACATCACCACTCGCATCGCCTACACAATGCACTGCCCTCTGTCCCCTAACATATGTACCCCCAGCCTGTACCCAGCTGCACCCACAACCCTCATTCCACTCAACTTCAGCCCTGCCCCGGCTGCACCCCTTGCACCAAGTCTCTCCAGTCGCTGCATCCAGCCCACACGCTGCCCCAGGAGAACATGGGGAAGGTAGGAGAGGACCCCACTTGGGGGAGCAGAGGGGCTTGGAGAGGATGCGGGATGTGGTCAGCAGGGCATTGGCTGCAGAAGGGAGCTGGCCCCTCTCTTCACTTCCTTCCTATTTGAGGTGAGTCAGGCAGGCGTGGGAGGCCTGGCCAGTTCGCACGCTGCAGGGGGGTGGGGGGGCCTGGCAGGGAAGGTAGAGTTGTCTGAGCTCCGCTGCAATGGGACGGCAGCCAGGGAGCAGTGCAATGGCCCATGAACTCATTCTGCTGGCAGTGCTGAGCTTTATGTGGGATTCTTATGGTGAGTGCACTTCAAAAAGCTGCAGGGGAGGGAGGCTGAATATGCCAGATGCAGCTAGAACAGGCTGCTGGGATGGGCGCCGGGAGGCATGCACAGGATAGGACTAAAACGCATGGAGTAGAGGTGAGCCAGCACGGGCTGTGTGTGATTTCGCCTATGACCCATATGGGGTTTGGGTGCCAGGGCAGCTAGCACATGAGGCTGGGACAGGGCTGGTGCGGTTAAGTCCAGGTGGCACCCGGGTGTGGCAGATGGGATACGGTCCAGACAGTGCCAGGCAAGGGCAAATAGGATATGTGCCAGGTGCCACCACAGCAAGGCAGATAAGATATGGTCCAGGCAGTGCCAATGGGATATGGTTCAGGTGGTGTCAGGACGGGGCAGATGAGCTACAGTACAGGCGGCACCAGGACTGGGTAGTCGGAATATGGACCTGGTGGAGAGATGGGGTACTGTACAGCTTGCAGTAGGGCAAGGCAGATGAGGTACAGTCCAGGTGGGGAAGATGGGCTACAGTCCAGGTAGTACAGATGGGGTATGGTCCAGACAGTGTCAGGGAGAGGCAGATTTTTATTTTATTTATTTTTATTTAGAAAACATTTTTATACTGCCCTCCCCCCATGGCAGCCTGGGGTGTTGTACAGCATGGGGTATGGTCCAGTGATACAGATGGGATATGATAGCAGGACAGGGCAGATGGGTTAAAATTCAGGCACTGTCAGGGTGGGGCAGATGGGGTACAGTCCAGGCACTGTCAGGGTGGGGCAGATGGGGTACAGTCCAGGCAGGGTGGATGGGATATGATCCAGGTGGAACCAGGAGTGGGATAGGTGTGGTGCAGTCCAAGAATGGCAGATAAGATACAGTCCAAGCAAGGCAGATGGGGCATGGTCCAGGTGATGTCCGAGCAGGACAGATGGCATATGGTCCAGGCAATACCAGGGCAGGGCAGATGGACTATAATCCAGGCATGGCAGATGGGGTACGGTGCACATAGTGCCAGGCTAGGGCAGATGGAATGCAGTGCCATGGTCAAGGGTGTAGCTGTAATAGGGATAGGCAGTGAAGCTGCATTGAGGCTGTCAAGCGTGTGGTGCCCAGGGCATGCCCTGCTGCTGGGAGGGGAGCCAGAATAGCCCCATTCTATCTTCTGCACCACGGCCCCTTCCAGCCTAGCTATGTCTCTGGTCAGGCTAGGGCAGATGAGATACAGTCCAGACAGCGTCAAAGTGAGCAGATGTGGTATGATCGATACAGGTCCAGCTCCCTGGGGAGCAGGACAGTTGTAGCATGAAGTCCAGGCAATGCCTGCATGCCAACAAGGCCAGTTAGGGGGTGGGGGGTATAAAAGTGCACTCAGGAAGAGTTTGTGAATCTTCCCCATGGATCTGTTCCCTATTCTTGTGTGTGTGCCCTCATCTCTGCTCCATTACCTTGAGACCAATCTTTCAGTGCCTGGGGGTAGGAACTCGATCCAGGGGCCAGATCCAGGAACTGGAAATGGGCCATATAAAAACTAGATGCAGGCCGTATTTGGCCTCTGGGCCAGAGACTTCCACCCCAAACCCTGATCCTGGCAGAGAAATTAACAGAGCCCTGATCCCCAATCCCAGCAAAGAAATGAACAGAACTCTGATCCCAGAAGTGAAATTGACAGAGCCTGAGCCCAGCAAAGACACTGACAGAGGCCCAAGCCCAGAAAAGATACTGAGAAAGCCCTGATCCTGGCAGAGCAATTGACGGAGTGCTGATCCTTGCAACAGAGTCCCAATCCTAGCAGAGAAATTGGCAGAGCCCCGAGTCCCAATCCTGGCAGAGAAGATGACAAAGTTCTGTACTCTGATCCCAGCAGACACTTGCAAAGCGCTGAGCCTGGTCACAAAAGTGAACCTAGGCACATCTGTGTGTAATCATGAGCAACATCTCAACCTGATTGCTCTACCTGGTTGATCAATGGCAGGTGGCAGTGAACCAATGTCAATTGCCTACCATGTATGTGTTTACTCCATGGGTCTACTCCCAATAAGTTCAGAAGAACAAATTTCTTCAAACCCAGTTTCACTTTATGGGTTGCTCCAGTGCCCCTAGCCCATTTCCCCTCCAATCCCAGTGCGTCCAGCCCATTCCCCCCCCCCCATCCCAGTACCCCAGCCAGCCCCAATCTCAACCCCCGGACCTAGCCCCGATCTGCCCCCCACAACATCCCGAGCCCCAACCTGACCCCCAACCTGACCCCCCAACCCTGGCCTCTAGCTCCCACCCCCGCAACATCCCGAGCCCCAACCTGACCCCCAACCCCCACTCCTACTTCCTACCCGCCCTAAACTAACCCCCCAACCCTCTCTTCTCCTCCCGCCCCAGCAAAACATCTCCCACCCACTACTTAGCCCCATCTCCTGCTCCTACCTGTGATCCCCCACTGCCCCAAATTGATCCCCCACCCCCTGCACTTACCTGTCACCGTGTCTCCATGACCCCAGACCTCCCTCCTCATCCCTAGTGCTATTCAGTTAAAATAATTCCACAACTCACTTAAAAGTTATCATATCCCACAAAACCAAGAAATTAACCCCCCAAAACTCATAACAGTTTAAAAAAAACTTAAATGCACATGAGTTTTCTTAAAATACAACACCCCCCCAAATTCAGTACAATTACACTACAAAAAACCTTCCACTCCATACATTGCAACAAAACATAAACGTCAAAAAACATAGAAATTATTTCAGAATTTGAGCAATATTTAATATTTTTTGCTCATCAACATACGTGTAATATATGTACTTAATTCCTTACCATACATACTTTCATTCATTTTTATCAATAACTAAACTTTCACATTTTTCCATTATTAAACATTAATTTATTATCATAATTCAACAAGGAACAATTTGTTAAGAGTGCATTAAGTCTGTTATTTACATGTATACAAATTATATACAGCTCATACAATGAAGTTAAGAATGTGAGTGTAGACAACATTATACAATTCATTCTACAGAATGAAGTTCTGTAGAAACAGACTTAATGTACTGTGAAAAAATTGTTCCTTGTCAAATTATAACAAATTAAAGTTTAATAATGGAAAAATGTGAAAGTTTAGTTATTGATAAAAATGAATGAATATTATGTATGGTAAGGACATATATTACATGTATGTTGATGAGGATAAAATATTAAATATTGCTCAAATTCTGAAATAATTTCTGTGTTTTTTGGCATTTATGTTTTGTTGTAATGTATGGAGTGGAAGGTTTTTTGAATTGTAATTGTACTGAATTGGGGAGGAGGGTTGTATTTTAAGAAAACTCATGTGCATTTAAGGTTTTTTTTAAACTGTTAAGTTTTTTGTTTAGGTTAATATGATATAGAGATAATATCTCCACACCCAAAGTGTGCCAGTTTGGTTGCAAGGCCAAGCACTCCAAAGGAAGAGAAAGACACATTTAAGGTTGCCTAGGCAAACTTCAGAGGCATTTAGAAAAGAAAATAGGAATATTTGGGAGATTTATTAAGAAAGAAGTCAGAGTATCTGCCATGGAAGGTGAGACATTGGGTAGCTACAATATGTACACGGGGCCATCCAAAATAATTAGATAACATAGCACATTGCTGAAAATATCATTTAAAAATACATTTGAAACTGTGTAATATGTACCTGAAATATTAATCTGGGTAAAATGCAAAGGTGACATATTTTGTCAAGGTAATCTGCTGTTGTAAAATAATGACATGTAGGCCCCAGTGACTGGATTTTATTGGAATCATTGCAAGCAACAATTTCTTATCCAACATATGTGTTTTCCAAGCAGCTGAATATATTTGAATAATATGTTTCTTAGACAGTATGAACACTGGCTTCTAAATTCAGTTATTATGACAGGAGGATACAGATATATTCAAGTAGCTTATGCAGGAAAGTTGCAATGAATTATTCTTTGGCATAGCATTAGTGAAAAAACAATATTTTAGCTGGTCAGTCCAGATCATAGGTCAAATTCTGATTCCTACTAAAGCTAGTAGGAGATTTTCCTTTCAATGGGATCTGAATTTGACTTGCTGTGTATTGTTTTATTAATATAAAAGCTAGTCTGGAAGCACTTGGTAAATCAGTGAAATGTTAATATTCCATTTTCTCTTTCTAGCATTTTACCGGCTAAGTGCATTAACTGAAATGGTATAATTCCATATGCACCATCCATTAGTTTTCCAGCTTCCCCCTCTTTTAGAATGGCAACGAGTTTATCCCCCCCCCCCATTTGGGGTTTTTTTGAGGGGGGCGGGGGGAATAAAATAAAATAAAATAAATAAAAATATTTCTCCTTTTGGCAATTTTAAGCAACATATTGAAGGGTAAGATAAAATTTGTTTCCCCCTCCCATCCCTTTGCTTCAAAATCATATAATGCTAAAAGATGTGATGAAATCTTAATGTTTACTTGTCTTAAAAGCTCTAACCATATTCTAACTTTCAAGAAGATTAAATGTGAAAAACATCATTTCACTCTTACAGGAGCACACCGACTGACACTCTTAATAATAGTCCTACGTTCTGAACATCGGAACATATCAATAGCATTAAAAACAAACAAAAAAACAATCCACACTACAAATTTCAGAACTCAAGGAAGATTGGTTGTATCTCTGAATACAGCAAGAATGATGCTGAACAAAATTGGTTGTCGTCCTCTACCCAATCTTTTGGCCTATGTGCAATGCCTGCTTTGATCTCAAACTAATTGAGGGATTGTGTATGCACCATAATACATTTGCTACATTTGGAACTAATTTGCATCATTACTGACTATTTTTCAGATGGTTTAACATTTGAATAAGTATATGTACATCAGTGATCAATTGCTGGATGTGATCCTTCCAGAAAGAGTTTGTGGCAGATTGCTGTGACTAATTTCAAGGGTTGGTTTTCAATATAGTTTATATATTTGAGCACAAGTTTGAGGTCCTCATAGGGTAGAAACACATGTGACGGTGGCCTGAACCAGCTTTGGGAGGAAAACCATGGCGGACATGGGTTGGGCCGCCGAACAACTGTGCCCATGGCCAGGGTGATGCCCTGCCACCAGTATGGCTGGGGACGGTGGGGAGAACCATGAATGGGAAGGCAGTCAGCCCCATCCCAGCCCTGCGCCCAGCACCCTCCACTATGATGGGCAACCATTGCAGCCAATGATAGGCAGCTATGGCGGCCCTGACCCAGGTCCATATGCCAGCCTGGAAATGGATGTGATAGCTCACTGTGGCCTGGTCAGGCAGTCCTTACCCCAAGCCTATGAACTCAGAGTTTTCTGAGGTCATAGTCTAGGCTAGCCAATGACGCTCCGCAGCCTAGGACAATCCTGGACCAACATTTGACTGTGCCTGCACATACATGCAGGTAGGGTCCCAGACAAAGTGGGCCACAGTGTGCTATTGTCATGTGTGTTTTTCCCATTGGGTGTTAACTCATGTGACAGGTGACTGTCATCCTGCCCAGGGGTGGGGATTGGCTACCCCTAGCCAGGTTAGCTCTGATGGTGGGAACACATGGCCCGGTGGTCTGACCTGGACAGGAAGTGGGAACGGGGAGTGATGGGCAGCTGGCTGGCTCCACCCCAACATTGCAGCCAATGCCCCCTCCTCCCTGCCATGATGGGCAGCCATGGCTGCCAATAACAGGTAGCCATGGCTAGCTGCCATGGCAACCCTCCACTCTGGGCAGAGCATGCTCGAAAACAGAAACACCAATCCGATTTGCCCAGCGGTGACCCAGAGCCAGACTGGGACCAGACTGTGGGCCTAGTTAGTTCTGGGCCCACGTTTCCGGCCGAGCCACCAACCCCACTGTGGTTTGAACTGGGCTCACATCTGGTGTGCCCGAAACAGACAGGTGGGGTTCAGTGCTGGCCCAGGTGGACCAATGTCACATTAGTTAACACCCACTGTTAGCTTCACACAAAAACATATGAATATATACTCTGACGTGTCTATGCTCCCTGTTTGGCAAGTGTTCTATAAGTTTACCCAAATGTATGAATGCTTTTGAAAATCTTGCTACCATTGTTTTAGTTAATATGGAAGCCTCAGCTGCATGGCCCTGTTTAAAATGGCACACACATTTTTGTTCATTCCTTGGTCAAGACTAAACAATATTTATTTATTTATTTATTTATTTAGATTTATATTCCACCCTCTCCTTAAAAAGGCTTAAGGCATCTAAAGGCTCAAGTCAAGATGGACATCACTTACAACATTTTGAACCTGATTTTCTAGCTTGAACAGGGTGTGGCACAGGGCAGGGTCCAGGCAAATGCAGACTGCAGAGGGCCCCATGTGTTGAGCAACCTGACAGGGGATCCCAACACATGGGATCCATGAATAAATTTGAGATGACAACATGAATATAAGAACCACTGGCATGATCCTGGTCTATGGGAGGCCTGCAGTGATTCAGCATGGGCCCCCCAACACATGGCCCTCATGAATAAATGTGAACTAATGTGCATAACATACAGATCCATGGGATCTGCAATTCAGAAAGCCCTGGCCCCTGAATAAGATGTTATATTTAAATGAGCATTAACAATTAATTACAGTAATATTTTCCTTTTTCTAATAGGTGAGTCAGTTTGTTCCATGAGAAACATTCCTTTGTTAAGAAGGGGTGCAGCCACAAAAGCTGTAGTGGGCCCGGTCCCTGTGCTCCCTGTGGTGGGCAATTGCTGCCACCAAAGTTCGGGGCCAGTGCAGGGAGCAGGGCAGATGGCCTGGCACCCCCACAGGGAAGTCTGGTTGTTGGGCCACTGTTGGACCTCCTACCATGACCCCAGGGCTGGCTGAGGTGCATCCAGACAAGCGGATGCCCTGCCCAACCCACCCTTCTCCAGCCTGCCCACTATCCTGTCCCCGATCATGACGTGGCTGTGCAGGACTGGAGATAGCACCTACTACTCAAAGCCTCGTGATGGAGCTTGCTGCACTGCAGGGTAGATGGGGACCCGGCCCACAAATGGCAGCATGCTACCATGCATTGGGCAGCCTTACCCAACTTTGGGTAAGGCTGCTACACCCTGCATCCTCGACCTTTTTCCAAAGATGCAGGGTATAGCAACCAGCTGCCCGCCTCACATCAAAGGGAACATCTCGTGGACGCCAGGCACATGCACTGCATCACATGGCAAGAGTGACTGGAATGGGATAAGGCTGCCCAAACTGCAGTAGGTGTATCTTGTAGCTGTACCCAATGAGCCCACATCACCATTTCCCACAAAACCCCAATTTTAGGGCTGAAACTTGATCTAGAGTTTTTCTTGGTTATCATCAAGAATCATGATTCTTGACTTATTTTAAGTGAGAAATGATAATCAAGAAAAATACAGATTCTCAACATTTCTCGGTTGAGATTTTTTTCTCAAAATACCATTTTCTGTTTATTGTTTACCGTTGCCATTTACCATTTACCACAATTTACCGTTTTCCATATACAGATTTACCATCTTCTGCTTACTGTGTACCACATTCATCCCAGAACTGTGCATGCACAAAGTGGTATTCTGCGCATGCGCTTTACTGGGATGAAGACTGTATACGGTAAGTGGTACACGGTAAATCAGTAATATATATAATATAATGGTTAATGGTAAACTGCTGTAAATGGTAAGTGATAAACGGTAAATGGTATTTTGAGAAAAAATTCTTGACCAAAATCTTGGTTTGTTATTGAGATTGTACAGAGATCTCATTGACAATTCTCAATTCCCACAATATTTTCACATGAAAAAATTGCTTCTTATTTCAGCCCTACCAAATTTCCTGGATCTGACACGAGTGATGAGTTGGTTGATATTATCTTTCTTCAAGGTGCTAATTAATATTATCCACACAGCCTTACATCCAACCATTTAACAGTTTGTCATTTATGGAGTATGAGATTAGGATCTTTTTTAACATATCAAAAATGTTGTGGCATTGTTGTGATAAAAGTTTTATAGGGAGCCATTTTCCTGAGAACATTGACAATGAAGCTTCTTTCAACATTAATGTTTACGTCCACAGTTTATTATTTATGTGAAGCCTCACAAGAACTCTGGAGAGAAAATACAGTGAGATTGAATAATAATTAATAGTGAGTCTCTAATGAATAGATACCATTTATTAATGTGGTATCTATCAATACATGTAGCGTTGTGTGTCAGCACAGTTGGAAAACTCTATCTTGCATGATGCAGCACAATACTTAACAAAAGTACATAGGTTTTCAATACAATTCACTCATCTGAAGTGTCCTCCTGTCACAAAACAATTATTATTTATGTATGCAGTGGATTTAAAAGAAGAGAGTAAGGACTAGAATCTGATCTCTTTTGCACTGGTGTAAATACCACTTTGCAACAGTTACTTTTATATATATGGATATGCAACAGACAGAAGTGCATCCTAAACTTTATTAAGTTTTAACTGGATATGCAACACACTGAATTTATTCACTGTATTAGTTCACCATGTTTATTCTATATATGCAGGAGTATGTTGCGATGAATAAATTATGGGACGTATTGATTGGAGAATAAATTTTAGAGACATAAGGGACTAGACCAGTAGCAGCTAAAAAAAAGAGCCACTGTCTCAGGAAAAAAAGGAATAAAGATAAAGTACTTTTTTCAGCTTTTAACAACTTTTAAAGACATTTAAGGAATGCACATCTCGCATACACAAATCGTAGTGAGACACATGCTTTCAGAAGTTGTCTTACTAATGAACTAATGCACAGTTGGTATTGTTCACTGTGACCTAAAATGTGACTGTTATTGTAGGGGTGTGCAATTTGCTCTTGCTTTTATGAAATCGAAAATGAAAATCCCATTTTTGTTTTTGTTATTGCAATAATGAGAATTTAAAAAAACAGTTCAAAAATTTCAGAATAAAAATGAATTTTGGAGGGGGGATTAAAATGTTTGGACATAAATTTCAGGCTGTAACATTTTGTTTTTCAGCTGATTTGCATGAAATTTGGACAGATTGTACCCCTCACCCATACATGCCAAACTTCTGAAAGATTGAATAAAGGGTCCCAATTTTAAAAGCATCATGGTTTGTGCATTCATTTCTGGATGTAACATCTTTGCTTCCCATCCAATTTGTACTGCATTTGGAAAGCTTATACCCTTCAACCACAGGATCATTCCTGCTGAATTTCAGAAAAAAATGGATAAAGGACCCCAATTTTATAAGCAATTGAACATTTGTGATTTTAACAAAAGTTGTGCAAATACAAGTTCTGAGACTTCTGGGACAAAAAAGAAAATTTCAGGACATAACCGGGACTTCAGGCAGCAAGACAGAGGGGAGGAAGAAGCAGCTCAGCAATCAATAGCATGATTGACATACCCAGGCTGGTCAATTGGCATCCCAAACACATCCTGCAGCACTGTGACAGGACATAAATGAATCCCTTATTGATTAAGCAGATGCTTCCCCGTAACTAGCACGGGGGTTGGGGTGGGCACAGCACAGAATGAGGATACATGATTGACATTTCTGCTGTCCAATTAGCAGCACAAACCCATCTTGAACCACTGTGACAAAAATAAGAGAATCCCTGGTGTAGGCTCATTCTCTGGAGATGCTGCCAAGGCTTCCAACTTGTCAATATTCAATAACTGCAATCAAGGAGTCTTGGAGGTGGGAACTGGGGAGAAAGTATACGTTTCTGCTGAGCTGAATAGTGCCCACCATAGACAGACCTTGTGTGGCTCCATGGTCTGGCTGGCTCAGTGTTGTGTGCGTGTGACTGGGCCCTTTCACACAGACACTCTAACAATGATAAAATGGGTGTTACATTTTATTATACATGTTGCAGGGTACCCATAGAGCACACCTGCAGCCCTGAAACATGCATAATAAAATGTAACACCCATTTTATCAGTGTTGGAGTGTCTGTGTGAAAAGGGCCATTGTGTGTACTGCAGTATTCAGTCTCACTGCAAATGCTCATAAAAGCAGACCTCTACACCTATTCTCCCCCATGTATTCCCCCACAGACTTTGGGGTGCTAATGATGTACCTGTCTGATCCTCCTCTGCTTTGTCCACCTCCTCCTGTCTTCTTCATCCTCTCTACAAGTGCTCCAAAAAGCAAATCTCTGCATCTAGTAAAACGTCTGTAATTTAAACAGAGGCAACACCTGCAAGTGATTTAAGAAAATGTGCAACTTCTGTTAAAATCATGAAATTTATATTGCTTTAAAAATTGGAATCCTTTATTCAGTCCTTCAGAAATTTGGCAGGGAGGATCCCTCTTGTGAGGGGAACAATATGTCAAAATGTCATCCAAATTGAATGGAAAACAAAGACGTTACAGCTGGAAATGTGTGTGCAAACCATGAAACATAAATTACCTAGAAAATTGGGACCCTTTACCCAAGCTTTATTAAATTTGTCAGGGTTTATTCCTTGGTTGAGGGGTACATCATGTCAAAATGTCATGCAAATTTGATGCAAAATGAAGTGACAGCCAGAAATCCATTCCCCATTGAAACCAATGGAAAACAAAAAATAAACTTAAAAACAAAAACGAAAATTATTAATGAAAACGACAATGAAAAATTACAATTTAAAAAATGAAAATGAAAAATGACATGGGCCCCTTGTGCACATCTCTATTGCAGAGTAGAAGAAGAAGGAGGCAGAGTTGGTAGACATACTCTTTCTTTCCTCTTACAAGAAGAATTGGGACAGTAAGCAATGGTTCTTTCGTTGCAATTCCTATGATTTGTTCCCAACTCCTATCTCCATAATGGTGTACAACTAGCCACTGTGTCATGTAATTTCATGGTAATGAGTTGTTAAAGTTGGTGGGACTGATCGGCTCGTATAGCCTGTGGAAACTGCGCTACTCACATGCGCGCATGTGCACGCAAACTGCACACAAGTCCAGAGTAGAGACATTGGTTGTTTTTAGACATACATTTCTCCTGGATGTTTCCTATAACATCCAGAAATGTCTGTGTGTCTAAATCACTCATCTAGATCTTAAACATCTGGATCTTTGAACTTCTGAGTTAAACTTCTCCCAGAATTTTTGTGTGTAAAAGGTTCTCCTGGTAAACTGCTTTGCTCCAGGCAGCTGTGGTCACTTGGTTTCCATGACAGCCTGTCACATTTACAGTTGCGGCTACTTTAGGCTGCCTCAGGGCAGTGCGTGTGTGAAAAATGCATCCGGAACTTACTTGTGGACTTATAAACCCAGAAGACTGAAACATCCGGAACTTTAACTTGTCTAAAAATGCCCATAGTGTCAGGCAGAATCCATGCAGATCCTGCGTGGATCCCATTCGGAACCCACTTGGAGGGGTTTGAGATTGCGCCCACTGAAAGATGAGCCAGAACAGAGTTTCTCCCACTGTCTTGCTGTATTTTATTTTATTTTATTTTATTTTATCCCACACTTCCCTTAAGGCTCAGGGTGGGTTAGCATACATAAAAATATAAAAATACACAGATAAAAACAAATACAATCCTCTAATATATTATAAATACACAAATAAGAGCGAGTAAAATCCCCTAACCCACAACTCCCAAAACCCTACCCCTCCCTGCAAAATGCCTGGTCAAATAAAAAGCTCTTGCATTGCCTCCGGAAGATGTGCAGCCTCAGGCTTAGATGAACTTCTAAGGGAAGGGAGTTTCATCATTATGGGGGCAGCCACTGAGAATGTCTCTCTGTGTGCAGTTGTGTTAACTTGACTGGCAGATTGTACCCTAGTACCTCCAAGAAGGTGCTCCTAGGTGACCTCAGAGGCCACAGTAGGACATGAGGAAAGAGGCAGTCATTCAAATATTCAGTAAGATTGATAGCTCAGTACTTGCTGCAATATACATTTGAAGTAGACATGCAATGAGCAGCAATATCTCCCTAAACCTCATTTCAAAAATGACTTTATTTCCCTTCCGTCGTTAGATCTCTAATAATTTGTTAATAGCACTAGAGTCTCTGCCACTCAGGCAGGAGCTGATGAAAATCTCATCATGCACTTGATGCAGAAAAGAAAACAAACACAATTTACATTAAAAATGCAATTACGTACTTCACCCACTCCAAGTCCACACACAAATAAACACTCCCATGGGTCATAACCCGCTGTCTCTCACAAATGACCCACAGCTATACTGCCCTTCCTCGCTCCACCCTGCCTCCCTTTTAGCACTGTTCACCATGCACTGCAAATTCTCTCCGCTTTCTCCTAATTGTTTACATGCCTTCCCCAAATCACAGCAAGCACCATGTTTAATAGGAATGAGGAATTGATTTAAATTAGCAGCCACTTCCGCATATTGCTAACTAGTGGGCAAGGGCATGACCTTGTTCTTTTATCCTGAACCTCCTAATTCCTCTTCCTCCTCTTCTTCACGGCAGTTGATGATACCAGGTCAAAGAATATGACTTATATTAATTACTAGCAACAATCACAAGTGTTTTGTGCAAAACTTCCACTCGGGTCTTGATTTACTGTAATCCTGGAATATTAAACACACAGAACAAATATAGAAGACACTGGTATGTTACATTATACTAAAAATAAATAAATTATCTCCTTACTCTTCTTGTTTTTAATAAACAAACTATATTTATATCTCTAAGATCACATAGGGTAAAGGATGAAGAATTAAAATTTACCCAAAAAAATACATGGCAAGAAGTTGCAATATACAACTTCTTTATCCGAACCAAAAGAAGGATGAAAATGCAGTTAAAGTTTGCTTACTCACTGCAGCTAACTAAAATGATTAGTTAGTCTCTCTGCTATCCCATTTACGTTACTACAATTAAAGGGAAATTGACCTGGGGTTGTCATGTTGGTCTCAAACATAAGAGATGGAGACTTGAGGGCTGTTCACAGACACAGGGTGCCAGGTGTGTGCAAGAAACAAAAATGAAGCATGTGCAAAACACGTGTGCACAATGTGTGTGTATGGCTCACCATGAGTGTGTACCATGTACACAACATGCATACATTATGTTCATGTGTTGCATGTGGAGCTTGGATTGTGACCAATAGTTCAGAAAAACCTGACCACAAGGTATTTGTAGATTAAAAACTGGGGTGGTGGGTGGGGGCGGGGAGAACTAGCCGATACGACCAAAATGGAGCAGAAAAGGTAGTGGTTATTACATGCTTCTCCATTTCCTGCTAAACTAGGGTAAATTCAATGGGTTTGCTGTTCGTTTGTTTTTCTTTTCTTTCTTTTTAAAAAAATATTTGTTTCAGCTCAAAAGACTACTCAGTCCCATTGAAATGACTGTGGTGATTTTCATTCTTAATATTCAATTACATGAAGCCACTTTTGACAACGGGTGAAAACAGATAAGACAGTAGCACAGTTTAGTCCCCTCTGGATGGGTGGTCACCTGTCTGTCTGTTAGGTGGCCTCCAGATGTTACATAAGAACGTAAGAAGTGCCATACTGAGTCATACCAATGGTCCATCAAGCCCAGCATCCTGTCTCTGATAGTGGCCAATTTCGGTCACATGGAAGAAGTATCTGCAGTCACAATGGGCAATCCATTCCCTGTTGATCACTCCCTGCTCCTGACAGTAAGAAGTTTCCATCTCGTAATTAGGGATGTGCAAACAGAATGTGGTTTGGCCGTTCGGTCCGAAAACTGAGTTCGGGTTCAGTTGTTCGGTTCAGTGGAGTTCGGTTCGGCCGAACATTGCCGAACATTCGAAATAGCGCTATCGGTACCGATATCGATACCGAATTTGAAGATTTTTTTTGGTATATGTGTCATTTGGCGCTGAGACCACCCCTGGTCTCTACCCCTGGTGCCAGGAAGTCTGCTCCTCAGTTGCCTCCCCCTTCCAGTCATGTTTTTCCTGCCCGAATAGGACTTCCAGTCATGTTTTTCCCTCCCCGAACTCATCCAAACTCACCCAAACATGACTGAACTATTCGTTCATTTTCGAGTTCGGTTCAGACGTTTGGTTCAGTTGTTCAAACAGACCGAGTTCGGTCAGAACTCCGAACGTTCGAACCGCGTTTGCACATCCCTACTCATAATCTACTTGGCTAATAGCTGTTAATGGACCTATTCTCCAAGAACGTAACCAGTCCGTTTTTAAACGCAGCTATAATACTGCTAGCCTCCTCTGGCAACAAATTCCATAATTTAACTGCTCTGAGTGGGAAAAAAATACTTCCCTTTATTTCTTTTAAATTTGCCACCAGTTAGTTTCATGGAGAGTCTCCTAGTTCTAGTACTACTTGAGAGAGTAAATAAACATTCCCCATCTACCCGTTCCACTCCACTCAAGATTTTATAAATCTCAGTCATATCTCCACTCACTCTTCTCTTCTCCAAGCTGAAGAGCCCTAACCTATTCACCAACCATCCATCTTCCCCACAGCTCCCACTCACAACATCATCCTTGTGAATGTGGAGCCTGCTGTGCGGGCGAATGTTTGCTGATGTGAGTTAATGAGCGCCTACAGGGCTGCCTCCTGTCTGTTATGGTGCATGCAGCCTCCGTGGATGTGCAGATCAGCCAGGACCATAGAGTCCTGGATGGAGCACTTAAAACTGACACGGAACCAACTGCATTTGGAGGCAGGGGGAATCTCATCAGGGAGAAATTCTGCCCATCTGTCCAGTTGGGTGCACTGAACCTGTGAGTGGCAGCTGCATGGGGGCTCCGACCCTCGACTCCAGCAGGCTAATCTCTCATCTGTAAACACCAAATGAGGTATTGTGATCTTGCAGAAGGCTTTTGTGAGGGGAGGCAAAAGAGATTTCCTGCTGAACAGCAGCACTGATGAAAAGCAGAATCCTCCCACCGACCTGCTGCACTGCAAGCCCCGTTAAGTGTTAAGAGTCTGTTACATAGCCATTATTGTTAACACATTTGTTTTTCATCTTGCATACTACACCACTTAATGGTTCAGATCTAGCCTTCAGCCCTAAATGAAAAGTGTACTGTGTCTAGAGGGGGTGTTGGAGGGGGTGGGGGAGGATGGGGAAACCTTCCCTCCAGAGCTAGTGTACTTTTCATTCAAGACTGAAGGCTGGATCTGGACCATTAAGCTGTGGCATGCAAGCTGAAAAACAAATGCATTAACTGCCACTTAACAGATTCTTAATACTTAACAAGGCTTTCAAGTTAGCAAATTATAATTATCAGAAAACTGGAAAAGGGAAGATTGAGTTATCTTATGCAAAAATGTAGAACATTCAATCAACTGAGGGTGGAGTGGGAAAGAGGGAAACTATATTTAAATGTATTTATTATTTATTTACCAAATTTGTATCCCGCTTTCTCCCGCCCCAAAGCGGCTAACAACAGTACATATAATATAAAACCATTTCAATTCAATTCAAAAACAAATTCAACAATAAAATAAAACAACCATAAAACACCCCCATACCACCCTCCCGAACCCCCCACCCACCCTCATCCTTCTCCCTTGCCAAATGCCTGATGGAGCAGCCAGGTTTTGCAGTTCCTACAGAAGGCTGGGAGGCCCAGGGCCAACCGTGCCCCCACCAGGAGGCAATTCCAAAGGCATGGCGTGGCCACTGAGAACGCCCTATTTTTCGTGGACAAGGCGCCCCCAGATGACTGCAGGGGCCGATCTAGAACCTGGGGGGTGAGGCGGTCTTGCAAACAAGCAGGGCCCAGACCGTGTAAGGCTTTATAGGTTATAACCAACACCTTGAATCAGGCCCAGAAGACTATTGGCAACCAGTGCAGCGATTGGAGCACTGGTGTAATGTGCTCTCAGCAGCCCAACCCCACCAGGAGTCAGGCCGCCGCATTCTACACCAGCTGCAGCTTCTGAGCCATCACCATAGGTAGCCCCATGTAGAGCGCGTTGCAGTAGGCTAACCTAGAGGTAATAACAGCATGGATGATCATGACCAAATCCGGAACCAAAACCAACGGCCGAAGCCACCATACCAAATGTAACTGGCAGAAGGCACTCCTCACCACAGCCTCCACTTGGAGATCCAGGCAGAGCTGTGCATTGAGGAGCACCCCCAGGTTCCGCACCTGGGACGTCAGTGGAGGGCAGACCCCATCAATTTATGGGGCCGCCACCTCCACAGACCTACCCACTAACAACACCTCTGTCTTTTCAGGATTCAGTCACAGTAAGTTGGCCCTCATTCAGTCCCCCACAGCTGCCAGACACCGGGTGAGCACTGAGACAGCCGGGCCTGGGTCAGTTGAAAATGAGAGGTAGAGTTGGGTGTCATCAGCATATTGATGACACCTCACCCCAAACCCTCTGATTACCTCGCCAAGTGGCTGCATATACACATTGAACAGGAGAGGGGACAAAACTGAACCCTGCGGGACCCCACACGGGAGATCTCGGTAAGATGAAGAGGAATCATCAAGTACCACCTGCTGAGTTCTTCCAGTCAGGAATGTGTGGAACCATTCAAGAACAATCCTGCCCACCCCTGCACTATCCCGCAGGCACGTCACCAACAACTTGTGGTCAATGGTATTAAATGCTGCTGATAGATCCAATAGGACCAATAGGGTCAATCGACCCTGGTCCTTTTCTCGGTGAAGGTCATCCACCAAGACCACAAGTGCTGTCTCAGTGCCATGACCCGGACGAAAGCCAGACTGCGAAGGAAAAAGAAAGCTGATGCGGTTAAGATGCTCCTGGAGCTGCTGAGCCACTACCCATTCAATAACCTTCCCTAAAAAGGGAATGTTAGAGACAGGCCAATAGCTGGCAGGGGAGTCAGTGTCAAGCGATAGTTTCTTGAGCAGAGGCCACACCCACCACCTCTTTGAGACAGCTTGGCACTCTGCCCTCCAGCAGGGAGGCATTAAGCACCCCAGCCAGCAACGGCCCCAATGTCTCCCGGCAGCTGTTAATCAGCCAGGATGGGCATGGATCTAATTCACAAGAAGTGGCACGAACAGCCCCAAGCACCCCCACCACATCAGCAGGTGTCACCGACTGATACTGATCCCACAGAATTGGACAGGCTTTTGCCACCTCTACCTCCTCCACTGTATTAAGTGCGGCATCGAGATCTTGGTGAATATGAGTGATTTTCTTGGAAAAATAATCCGTAAAAAGGTCACAGCGGGCAGTTGATGACTCAACTCCAGGGTTGAGCGAGGCCGGACTGACCAGCCCCCGCACAACCCAGAACAGGTCTGCCTGATGGGATTTAGCGGATGCTTTGAGGGTAGCAAAGAACTCCCTATTTGCTATCCGCATAGCCTCAGCATAGGCTCATAAACTAGCTCAATGTCACAAACTGTCAGTGTCGGCTTCAGCACAAGATCGACACCACCATCACTCCAACTGTTGCCCTTCTTGTTTCAGGACCCACAGCACCTTGGAGAACAAAGGAGGCCTGCAGGGTCGCCACATGGGCAATGGACGCCTGGGAGCCGTTTGATCGATGGCCTCCGTTAGCAAGCTATTCCATAACTTGATGAAGTCATTGATGAGATGGTCATCAAAGTCAGAGGGTAGTTCCCCCAGAGCACCAGAGTGCCTAGAAACCACACCAGGTCCATCAGTCTCTGGGTACGGACCATCCTAATAGATCAGAAATTTGGTTCTGTTCATTCCTCCATAGTTTAGGGGTGTGCACCAGGCCCCCATGTTGTTTTTGTTTTTTGTTTTTGTTATTCAAAAATGTTATTTTCATTATAGTTATTAATGACAAATTTTTTTGTTATACTTGTCGTCATTATTCTTATCAGTATCAGTACCATTTCAAATGAAGATTTTATTTTTGGTATCGGAATCATTATTGATTCTCATATACAAATAATATCTAAATATAAGGGAGACAGCAGAAGGGGAAAGGAAAACTATCTANACAACCATAAAACACCCCCATACCACCCTCCCGAACCCCCCACCCACCCTCATCCTTCTCCCTTGCCAAATGCCTGATGGAGCAGCCAGGTTTTGCAGTTCCTACAGAAGGCTGGGAGGCCCAGGGCCAACCGTGCCCCCACCAGGAGGCAATTCCAAAGGCATGGCGTGGCCACTGAGAACGCCCTATTTTTCGTGGACAAGGCGCCCCCAGATGACTGCAGGGGCCGATCTAGAACCTGGGGGGTGAGGCGGTCTTGCAAACAAGCAGGGCCCAGACCGTGTAAGGCTTTATAGGTTATAACCAACACCTTGAATCAGGCCCAGAAGACTATTGGCAACCAGTGCAGCGATTGGAGCACTGGTGTAATGTGCTCTCAGCAGCCCAACCCCACCAGGAGTCAGGCCGCCGCATTCTACACCAGCTGCAGCTTCTGAGCCATCACCATAGGTAGCCCCATGTAGAGCGCGTTGCAGTAGGCTAACCTAGAGGTAATAACAGCATGGATGATCATGACCAAATCCGGAACCAAAACCAACGGCCGAAGCCACCATACCAAATGTAACTGGCAGAAGGCACTCCTCACCACAGCCTCCACTTGGAGATCCAGGCAGAGCTGTGCATTGAGGAGCACCCCCAGGTTCCGCACCTGGGACGTCAGTGGAGGGCAGACCCCATCAATTTATGGGGCCGCCACCTCCACAGACCTACCCACTAACAACACCTCTGTCTTTTCAGGATTCAGTCACAGTAAGTTGGCCCTCATTCAGTCCCCCACAGCTGCCAGACACCGGGTGAGCACTGAGACAGCCGGGCCTGGGTCAGTTGAAAATGAGAGGTAGAGTTGGGTGTCATCAGCATATTGATGACACCTCACCCCAAACCCTCTGATTACCTCGCCAAGTGGCTGCATATACACATTGAACAGGAGAGGGGACAAAACTGAACCCTGCGGGACCCCACACGGGAGATCTCGGTAAGATGAAGAGGAATCATCAAGTACCACCTGCTGAGTTCTTCCAGTCAGGAATGTGTGGAACCATTCAAGAACAATCCTGCCCACCCCTGCACTATCCCGCAGGCACGTCACCAACAACTTGTGGTCAATGGTATTAAATGCTGCTGATAGATCCAATAGGACCAATAGGGTCAATCGACCCTGGTCCTTTTCTCGGTGAAGGTCATCCACCAAGACCACAAGTGCTGTCTCAGTGCCATGACCCGGACGAAAGCCAGACTGCGAAGGAAAAAGAAAGCTGATGCGGTTAAGATGCTCCTGGAGCTGCTGAGCCACTACCCATTCAATAACCTTCCCTAAAAAGGGAATGTTAGAGACAGGCCAATAGCTGGCAGGGGAGTCAGTGTCAAGCGATAGTTTCTTGAGCAGAGGCCACACCCACCACCTCTTTGAGACAGCTTGGCACTCTGCCCTCCAGCAGGGAGGCATTAAGCACCCCAGCCAGCAACGGCCCCAATGTCTCCCGGCAGCTGTTAATCAGCCAGGATGGGCATGGATCTAATTCACAAGAAGTGGCACGAACAGCCCCAAGCACCCCCACCACATCAGCAGGTGTCACCGACTGATACTGATCCCACAGAATTGGACAGGCTTTTGCCACCTCTACCTCCTCCACTGTATTAAGTGCGGCATCGAGATCTTGGTGAATATGAGTGATTTTCTTGGAAAAATAATCCGTAAAAAGGTCACAGCGGGCAGTTGATGACTCAACTCCAGGGTTGAGCGAGGCCGGACTGACCAGCCCCCGCACAACCCAGAACAGGTCTGCCTGATGGGATTTAGCGGATGCTTTGAGGGTAGCAAAGAACTCCCTATTTGCTATCCGCATAGCCTCAGCATAGGCTCATAAACTAGCTCAATGTCACAAACTGTCAGTGTCGGCTTCAGCACAAGATCGACACCACCATCACTCCAACTGTTGCCCTTCTTGTTTCAGGACCCACAGCACCTTGGAGAACAAAGGAGGCCTGCAGGGTCGCCACATGGGCAATGGACGCCTGGGAGCCGTTTGATCGATGGCCTCCGTTAGCAAGCTATTCCATAACTTGATGAAGTCATTGATGAGATGGTCATCAAAGTCAGAGGGTAGTTCCCCCAGAGCACCAGAGTGCCTAGAAACCACACCAGGTCCATCAGTCTCTGGGTACGGACCATCCTAATAGATCAGAAATTTGGTTCTGTTCATTCCTCCATAGTTTAGGGGTGTGCACCAGGCCCCCATGTTGTTTTTGTTTTTTGTTTTTGTTATTCAAAAATGTTATTTTCATTATAGTTATTAATGACAAATTTTTTTGTTATACTTGTCGTCATTATTCTTATCAGTATCAGTACCATTTCAAATGAAGATTTTATTTTTGGTATCGGAATCATTATTGATTCTCATATACAAATAATATCTAAATATAAGGGAGACAGCAGAAGGGGAAAGGAAAACTATCTATTATCAAATCAATTATCTATAGATTGATTGATTGATTTGATTGATTTATTAGATTTATTAAATTGCCAGACACCAGTCGTTGCAATAACAAATGACAAACAATAAGATCAGACAATCGAAACAGCTTATGCAATCAAACACAAGCAAAATAATAAAAACAGCAGCAAAACCTCAAATATGCACCAGAGTAAAATGCCACTAAGTAGTAACTAAAATCAAGGAGGGGAGTTAATCAATAGGCCGACCCACTCCGAAATCATCAATAAAACAGAACATTAATACAAGACAAATAAACACATGAACAGGCGGCTCTAATCCAGGATAACCTAGAATCAATCTGTTCAACGTTTGCTAAACTTAAAAGTCTAATTGGCTACACTGTATATTAGCTCGACAGAGCTTGAACTCAAACAAAATTACAGTGACTGAATTGTAGGGATGGGCGAACGCGGTTCAGTAGTTCGGTGTTCGGCCCAAACTCAGCCTGTTCGGACAAACGAATGCGAACACGAACACGAACATACCGAACAGAACCGAACACCAAATGGCAAAATGGCAAACATACCGAACATATCCGAACACCGAACGACGAAATGACTGAACAGTTCGTTCAATTCGAATCACGTTCGGTTGTGTTCGGGTGGCTAAAACGTGGTCTTCTGTCAGGTCACTGGAAGGCCAAATGTAGCAGGGAGGGGGAAGTCATTTGACTCAGCTAGGAGCAGACTTCCAGGCACC
>QEPC01012913.1:5667988-5702646 GCA_003113815.1 Sphenodon punctatus
AACCATATAAAAACAAAAGAAATAAATAAAAAACAAAAGAAAACCAATAAAACCCAATAAAAAACTAAAAAAACATATAAAAAACAAAAAACCCACCCATAACAACATTTCCCAAACGACTGAATGGCCGAACCGAACAGCCAAACAGCCTAACCAAACGGCCGAACAGAACGGCCGAACCGAACAGCCGAACCCGAACTCGGTGAACTAGCCAAACTGCCGAACTGAACGGACGAACCGAACGCAGCCGAACTGAATGGACGAACTGAACGGACGAAACAAACGCAGCCAAACCGAATGGCCGAACCCGAGCCACGATCTGTTCGCCCATCTCTACTGTAGATTAAACCAGTGATATCTAAACTAGGCTCCAAAAAAGACTGCTTCAAGGAGGAAAGAGAATCCTGTCTAGAGCCCTAGACACTCCTTCTGGGCCTTTGCAGTCCAATAAATTCGGCGGCAAGCAAAGCCACTATGTCCCTCCTGGGGAGGAAGAGGAGAGTTAGTCCCTGAAACAGCACCTGAAGAAAAATCATAAGTCAGTGTGAAAGAGAGGTGATCACTGTGTCCCTCCACTAACACACTGAAATCCAAGCAATTGTCCAGAAATGAATCCTGGATGCAAAATAATCAATAACACTTCTGCCTATATATGAGACATAGGTGGACTGGCTGCTGGGATCAGAGGCCCTTCTCCCATTCAGAACTCTCTAGTGACCCGCATAAAGGAATTTAAGTAGATGCGCCCCATTGGAGTTTAACTCCTCATCCCTAGAACAGCAAGGAGGGTAAAAAAAAGTCATCTGTCTCATCTATTCCCAAGATTCTGGCCTGCCTGTTGGGATTATTCCCAATTCGGGAGTTAAGATTTCTGGCTAGAATAATTGGCTGGCTGGGATAATCCATCTCTAAGGCATCTATATAGTCCTCCAGAGCAGACCAGAATGTCACACAGATTCCAACACTAGCTGGCAAATAGATGTTCAACAGGAGAATCTTATTACCTGAATCAAAGGAGAAAAGGACAGCTAAGGTGTTCCCGGGGGCATTGGGCAATAGGGCTGCAAGCACGGTTAGAGAGGTTTGGACCAGAGTTAAAAGGCCCCCAGAGGCACGGCCAAACTTAGCTACCTGCGTGGCAGGAAGATGCCACACCTGAAAATCAGGGAGCATAAAAAGGGAGCTATCCACTAGCCAGAATTTCTGTATACAAATAAGACTGAAGTTTTTAATAAAGCCCGAACATCCTGGTTCCCAAGCCAAAACCATCCCACAATGTTCCATGACAGGATTCTCACCTTAACTCCCAAATGGTGCTGACCCTGGAGGACACCCTGTCAATCCTGCCCCACCCTGATAATACCAGAAACAGAAGGACCCCCCTCACGCAAGGCTGCCATATTCGGATTAAGGAAAGGATGGAAGCCTTCTGTAACCACACAGGGGCACACATCACCTGCCCCTGTGGTGCTAGAACATGTGATTGCCCCTAGGCTCACATCCTCCCTACTAATACAATTGTCCAAAAATGTTACTCTGTGGTCCAAATTGGCCAAAAGGGGAAGAAGAAAGGACCGCCTCGCGATCACAAGACCCCCCATTAATCAAGACAGATTCCTTGATTACTTCCTGCAGATGATGGTTCCCCCCTTAGTCTGCCCTGAGGGTCCTAATTTGGCAGAGGTTACCACCTCCATCTCAATAGGGGGTGAAGGATTGCAGGTAACCTGAGAAGCGGAGCCTCTAAGGTTGTGAGAAGATTCCCTTTCCAAGAATTTATCCTGGAACAAAAAGAGCCTCACAATAAAACCATCCTGTTCCCAGGGAGCTAACCCATCGAAAATATCCCCAAGTTCTGTGTCGTTGGACTTAGAAGAAAATGAATCCAAACAGGCTTCCAAAAACCTCAAAGTGAGGTTAGATTTTTGGGAAGGATGACTTAAGGCCCCAGGGTTAATATTGCTAAAATCTGCCTCAGCCCCTGGTGAAGCAAAAGCCAGGCCGGGACTGGGCATAATGTTAACTAGACTATGGGAGCACTACCAGGAGCTGTCACTTGAAGGGCAGCACCAACCTCCTGAAGTGTATCAAGGGTAAGAGAATTACCTGAAGCATCAACATTGGGGTTCATGGTGTCAATAGGAGAGTCACAACCCAACTCTCGGGGGGCTTGAACCACATGCGGAGAACTAACAAAATCAAAAACCCTATCTATAGATACATCCCACTGGAGCAGGGAATGTCTAAGCCGAAACAATCTAGGGACCCAGGTGGGATCCTGAAAATAGAGTTAAAGCTCTTAACAGAAATCGACTCTTTTATGGGTACAATCTTAACAATCTCCTCAGGGTCAACGGTGGTGCCCATCAGAAAGTAAAGATTTCGAGCAGACATGGTTTTAATAACCCAGCTTGGAATTATCTATATAACTATTCTAATCTAATGCTAAGATTTGCCAATTACTCTCTGTCTCCTCTGCCAAAACTAGGGATGTGCGTGTTCGGCCCGAACTCAGCCCGTTCAGACGGCTGAACCGAATGGCCGAATCGAACACCCAAAGCCCCAAAGAGTTCGGCCGTGTTCGGCCCCATTCGGGCGCATTCGAGCAGGAAAAACAGGGCTGGAAGGCTGCGAGGGAAGGGGGGGCAGCTGAGGAGCAGACTTCCTGGTGCCAGGAGTGGAAAGGCTTGGACTGACAGCCAGCCTGCCCAAACACCATCCCTTTTTTCCTCAGACCACTGTCTTCGCAGTCTGTGATTGGACATGGGCTAGGCTGCATGGAGTCAATGAGGCTTGTGGTAAGGCAGGCGCAGCAAGTAACAAAAGTCATTGCCCTCCCTCCTTCCAATTACTTCTGAGCTAGCCACAGATTTACCTCCGTAGTTTCATTTATTTAGATTAGATTAGATAGATTTAGGTGTTATTTTTATTTTTTACTCCTCACTGTGTTCTTTCTCCCTACCCTCCATTGAATCCTTCCCTCCTCCCTGTATATATTCCATCCCTGAGTCCATTCCCCTGTTTTTGGATTTGTTTAGCCTAGCATTAGATTGATTTAGCTTTCATTTCAGTTTTGTAGCCCTCCCTGTGTTGTTTGTTGTAAGCTCTCTGTGTCCCCCCTCCCCAACCCCATCCCTGGGTAGGTAGATAGATAGATAGATAGATAGATAGATAGATAGATAGATAGATAGATAATGTAGGAGTTAGCTTAGTTATAGAGATAGATAGAGATAGAGATAGTGTTTAGTGATTCAGTTTTAATATTTTATTGTGTGTTTGTAGGACTAGCCCTTTGTAGATATTAGATAATATTCCATTTAGTGCCATAGGTTTTTAGAATAGTTAATAGCAGTTAGAGTTAGTGTAGATATATATAATATTAGATTACAAATTTGAATAATATATTTATATATAAAATCTTCCTCTGCATTCTTTGGGTGGGAGAAATGGAGAAGGGAAGCAGGAGAGGCCAGTATGCTGCCCGTAAGGTGGGCAATGGGGCACATGGCAGAGGTGGCAGGGGCCATGCCAGCGGAGGGGCAACAGGCATCAGCAGCAGCCCGAGTCCATCACCACACCCCAAACTTCACGGGCCTGATTTTGGCAGTCAGGCTTCAGAGGCTCCCAGCAGTGGCACTAGCCAGGGTGTGGTTCAGCGGCACCTCCTGCTAGCGTCCTCCACTACCACGCAGGGCACTGGAAGGCCTGCAGTGCAGGAGGCTGCGGCTGTCTCTGCTGTGGCTGCAGGAGCAGGTGCAGGTTCAGGTGCTTCAGGGTTGGATGTTCCTCAAGGGCCACCAATGTCCCCCATTATTGATGTGATCCCCAGAAGTCCAGGGCTGGTGAACCCCACCCCAGCTGCTAGAGGCAGGGCCCAATCACCAGGCAATGGTAGCAGGGAGAGGAGCAGCTGTAGCAGCAGCAACCACAGCAGCAGCAGCTATAGGGGCCACAGGGAGAGTGGCAGCAGCATGGTGGGCAGTCCATCAGACTCAGGGTCCCAGTACTCCCCTTCACGGGGGGAAATCACTCTGATTGGGGACAGCAAGGCAGACACTAGTCCTGCGGAGGAGATATCTGGGGCTGAGGCGATGGCTGTACCTCCGAGTAGGGATGTGCGAACATGGTTCGGATGTTCGGAGTTTGGACTAAACTTGGTCTGTTCAGACGACCAAACNGGGGGGGGGGGGGGGGGGGGGGGGGGGGGGGGGGGGGGGAGGCAGCTGAGGAGCAGATTTCCTGCCACCAGGGGTGGAAAGGCTTGGAGTAGCAGCCAGCCTGCCTAATCACCATCCCTATTCTCCTGAGACCACTGGCTTCACAGTCTGCAATTGGATATGGGGTAAAGGGGGGTTAGGCTGCACGGAGCCAATGGGCTTGTGGTAAGGCGGAGACAGGAAGTAACAAAAGTCATTGCCCTCCCCTCTTCCAACTCCTTCTGAGCTAGCCATTGATCCTGTCAGCGGGTGTTTTCAGAAGTCTCCCTCTCCCAGCAGTTTGTGTTCCTCCCAACCCATTACCATCCTCCTCCTATTTTCCACCATCCCACACATTTACATCCCTAGTATCATTTATTTAGATTAGATTAGAAAGATTTAGGCGTTATTTTATTTTTTTACCCATATCTGTGTTCTTTCCCCCTACCCTTCATTAAATCCTCCCTCTCCTCCCACTCTATATTCCATCCCTGATTCCCTTCCCCTGTTTTGGGATTTATTTAGAGTAGCATTAGATTGATTTAGCTTTCATTTCAGTTTTTTACCCCTCCCTGTGTTGTGTGCTGTGAGCTGTCTGTATCCTCCACCCATCCCTGTGTATGTATACACATATATATAGTGTGTGTGGATAGATAGATAGATAGATAGATAGATAGATAGATGTAGGAGTTAGCTTAGTTATAAAGATAGATAGAGATAGTGTGTAGTGATTCAGTTTTATAGTGTGTTCGTAGAACTACGCCTTTGTGTTATTAGATATTCCATTTAGTTCCATAGGTTTTAGAATAGTTAATAGCAATTAGATTTAGTGTAGATATATAGATATATAATATTAGACAGATTATATATATATATATATATATATATATATATATATAATCTTTGTGTGCATTCTTTGGGTTGGAAGACATCGAGAAGGGAAGTAGGAGAAGTCTGCTGCCTGTAAGGTACACAATGGGGCAGATGGCAGAGGTGGTAGGGGCCGTACCAGTGGGGTGGCAGCATGCAGCAGCAGCCAGAGCCCATTACCATGCCCCTAACTCCACAGGCCTGATATTTGGAGACATGATGTTCCTCCAGGCCCACCAGCGTTCCCCATTATGATCCCCAGCAGTCCTCCTGGGGGGCTGTCTGCAAGTTGAGACCCTGCTGGCACATCCTGGGGCTAATATGCTACATGTGCTGCTGCTGTCAGATAGGGATCTGATAAGCTGTATATACAAACATACAATGTGATTCTGCCACCTGCCAGAAGCAGTACAGAGGGGTAAATGTTTGGACAGGTCAAACTCAGCTGGTAACAGATATAACTTTTATAATAACTTTTTAAAAAACAAGCATTAACAATATAACAAGTCATAAAAATAAAATACGTAACTGTCTCAGGGCCAAACAATATCGATACTGATTTCTGAATGTTTGGCCAAACCAAACTCCGCCGAACCGAACAAACGAACCCGAACTCGGTTCCCAAACAGAACAACCAAACCTGAACTCGGTTTTCAAACTGAACGGCCAAACATCTGAACCGTGTTCTGTTCACAAATCCCTACCTCCGAGAGCTGTTTTGCCACCAACTTCTGCCCTTCCCAGCAGCGCTGTCACTGGTGCATCACCTGGTGCGGGCCAGAAGGCAGGAGGGGGGGGGGAATCCTCCGTCTGGGCACATTTTAAGTTGGTACAGGCGGATGATCCCAGGGAGGTGCAGTGCAGTTTGTGCCAGAAGGTGGTGAAGCATGGGCAGGTGCTCACCAACCTTGGCACAACTGCCAGGGTGAGGCACCTGAAGGAATGCCACAGTGCTGTGCTGCTGAGAGGGCAGGCATGGGTAGTGGACACCAGCGGGTTCCTGACTGCAGTGACAAGACGTCCGTCTGCATCAGCGGACAAGTGTCCTGCTTGAACAGCTGCCTCTAGCAGCAGGAGTGGTATCGCTGCTAGGGGGGAGCAGCAGCAGTAGCAGTAGCAGTGTCAATGCACCATGGAGGAGCTGGGGTGGGGGCAAGCTGCCAAGTCCATCGGCAGCTGCAGGACGTGGAGGTCGGCATGGCTTTCAACTGAAATGATGGGGGAAATGATAGCGCTGGATCAGCAGCCCTTCTCGGCGGTTGGGGACATGGGGTTTAGGCGCCTGATTGGATTCCTGGTCGCACAGTTTCAGCTGCCCTTGCGCACCACCATGAATCAGCAGGTAGTGCGAGCCCTGTACCAGGCTTTAAAAGAGCAGGTGAGGGAGCATCTGGCAAGGGCTGGGGTGCCACTGTCCACTTCACCACAGACCTGTGGTTGAGCAGGAACGCGCAGCACGCCTACCTGGCAGTGACTGCACACTGGTGGCAGGACCCCTTAGCTCCCTGATTGAGTGGGGGAGGAAGCTGGCCAGTTTCTTTAACTGGAGCGTGAAGGGCAGCGACCTCCTCAGGGCTAAGCATGCTGAGGAAGGCACCCAAGTGCACCAGTTGGTGCAGGATGTGTCCACATGGTGGAATTCGACCTTCCTGATGATTGAGCTGCTTCTCGAACAGAAAGCCGCCTTGCATCAGGTTCAACTGGTGATGGACAGCGGGGCACCTCCAAGGTATGATGGGGCAGAATGGGAGATCCTGATTCACACGGTCTTTGTTCTCAGACCATTGCTGGCCGTGACGGAGACCATCAGCTCCTCTATGACCACCATCAGCCAGGTGACCCCTCTGGTCAAGAGTCTCCTCATGAGGCTGGAGGAGATTCTCCAGGGGCAGAATTGTGGCCCTCAGGGCAGGAAGCTGGAGGATGAGGTGATTGAAGGCAGCTGAAGGCACGTCTGAAGGCACGGTTTGATGAGCTCCTGAAGCGGGCAGATAAAGTTTTGGCAACCATACTGCACTCCAGGGTCAAGGGCAGCGTGGCATGCCAGACAGCACTCTATGGGCACTGGAAGGGTGACCTGGTGGAGAGGGTCCGTCAGGCAGAGCAGGCTCTTGAGAGTTAGGGATGGGCAAACAGAACCAAATTTGGAAATTCGGTTCGGTTCAGTTTGGAAATTCGGTTCTGTCGACCAAACTATTTGAGTTCGGTAAAAACTCCAAACTTCCGAAAAAAATTCTGAAATTCAAACCCCATTGAACTAAATGGAATATTATCTTTTAGGGATGGGCGAACAGAGTCAAGTTCAGAAATTCGGTTTGGTTAGGTTCGAAAATCGAGTTCGGTTCGAAAGTTAAGTTTGGTCGACTGAACTGGTTGAGTTCAGTCCGAACTCTGAACTTCCGAACTGCGTTCACCCATCCCTATTGAGAGTGTGTGGCAGCGGCAGCAGGACGCACCTGGAGATGGTGGGAGTGGGAGCAGCCATTCCTTCCCCCAGCCCTAGCAGTAGCAGTACCAGAAGTAGGCTGAGCAGCAGCAGCACCCCTATTGCCGTTAGCAGCTCGTATGTGCAGGGCACTCTAGTGAACATGGCATCGTGCACAGCAGGGCGGGCAGCGTGGATGAGGGCAGTGTTGGAGGTGGTGCCCAAGGACAGTTACGTGAGGGAGTATGACAGTGCCTCAGCAGCAGTGGAGAGCTACCTGGAGGAGGAGCCGTGAATCCAACCAAGCAGCGATCCTTTGACTTACTGGGCTGGCAAGACCAACATGTGGCTGGCCCTGTCCAAAGTGGCCAAGTGTCTCTTGTCCTGTCCACCAATGACTGTCCCCAGCGAGCGGGTGTTTTCCATGGCGGGGGACATTTGCTTGCCGCACTGCCTGAGACTGGGGGCAAAGTTGGTGGAGCAGTTGCTTTTTTTAAAGGTCAACCTTCCGCTGCTGGGATTTCCCGAGCTGCCCCTGGACATGGATTGATGGTGCAATGGCACACTCCATCCCATACCATGGGCAGTCTTCATACAGGGCTCCTCCTCAATCTGGGCTGCTGCTGCTGAGGTACTGTCCCTTCCTCCAAATGCCCAGTACCCGCCCTGCCCCTCTCTCTGACTAGATGGCCTCGGTCGGCCTATCTGACTGACCTTATGATGCAGAGTGGCATTGGGAAGCCATAAGCCTGGCAGCCGGTCTCTAACTAAATGATCTCAGACCACCTATATGACTGGCTCTCTCTTGCACTGCACAGTCTTTGCCAGCCTATCTGAGTGCCCTGCCAAGGTCCCAGGCTGCCTCCCCTACTGCCTCTCATGCCATGCTGTTTGCCCGCCCACGCAGGTGGCCAAGATCAAAGCCTGCCTCAGTCTGCCTTCTCCTCATGCCATGCTGCCTGTCTGCCCGCCCGCCCAGGTGGCCTAGGTCAAAGCCTGCCTCAGTCTGCCTTCTGCTCATGCCATGCTGCCTGTCTGCCCACCCTGTTGGCAAAGCTGAAGCCCTGCACCAGCTTACCTACTTCTCATGCCAAGGTGCCTGTCTGCCTACCCTGGCAACCCTGGGTGATGTGTCCCACTGGCCTGGTAATCCCACTGCTGCTGTCTGCTGCTCCATGGGTGCTCTGCCCTGGCAAAACCAAACATCCCAAGCAATCTTGCTGCTGCTGTCTGCTGCTGTTTAGGAGCTCTTTCCTTGCAAATCCTACCATAATGGCTCCATGGGTTCTGTGCACAGGCAAATCCGACTGCTGCCGTCTCTGCTGTTCAGAGTTCCACAGGTTCTGTGCCCGGTCAATCCAATGTCTGCTGCTGCTGCCAATGCCACCTCTGCTGTCTGTGCCATGGGTTCTGTGCCCTGACAATTCAATGTCTGCTGCTGCTGCCAATGTCACCTCTGCTGTCTGTGCCAAGGGTTCTGCTACCGGGTAATCCAATGTCTGCTGCTGCTGCTGCCAATACCACCTCTGCTGTCTGTGCCATGGGTTCTGTGCCCTGGCAACCCAATGTCTGCTTCTGCTGCCTCTGTGCCACGGGTACTGTGCCCCAGCAATCCAATGTCTTCTGCTACTGGATGACCATATGATTCACCACACTGGGCAAGGCTTGACAAATTGGCAGAATAGCTTGTTGATATCCTGAGAGTAGGATGCAGGGTTCTGAGGCCATCATTCCACTCATGGGGAGCCATCTTTCCACTGGATCAAGAAGCAGCCAGCCACTTCAGCCCCAGGACCCACCATCAGGGTTCTGGGGTCTATGTTCCAGGCAGGGAGGGCTGTCGTTCCACTCTG
Organism: Sphenodon punctatus; assembly: GCA_003113815.1. NCBI lineage: Eukaryota > Metazoa > Chordata > Lepidosauria > Sphenodontia > Sphenodontidae > Sphenodon > Sphenodon punctatus. The sequence goes on from QEPC01012913.1 coordinate 5,677,333, forward strand.
GTCCCAAGATCCACTGTCAGGGTTCTGGGGCCATCATTCTGCTCATGGGGAGCCATCATTCCACCGCATCAAGAAACAGCAAGTCACTCAAGCCCCAGGACCCATGCTCAGGATTCTGTGGCAGACATTCCAGGTAAGGAGGACTATCATTCCACTTAATCCAGAAGCTGACACTCCTGTCCCAGGACCCACCCTCAGGGTTCTGGTGCTGCCAATTTCCTCATGGGGAGTAATCATTCCACCGCATCAAGAAAAAGCCAGCCACTCCAGCCCCAGGACCCACCATAAGGGTTCTGGGGCCTACATTCCAGGTAGGGAGGCCTGTCATTCCACTTTATCTAGAAGCTGCTACTCTAGTCCCAAGACAGACCATCAGGGTTCTGGGGCCATCATTCCACTCACAGGGAGCCATCATTCCACCGGATCAAGAAACAGCCAGTCCAGCCCCAGGACACACCGTCAGGGTTCTGGGGCCATCATTTTGTTCACAGGTCATTCCACCACATCAAGAATCAGCTAGCCACAGGACTCACGCTCAGGGTTCTGGACCCTACATTCCAGGCAGGGAGGGCTGTCATTCACTTCATCCAGAAGCTGCCACTCTAGCCCCAGGACCTGCCATCAGGGTTCTGTGGCCTACGCTACTGGCAGGGAGGACTGTCCAGCCACATCAGCCAAAAGAAAGAGGGGTACAGCTGCTGCTCGTCCTGCTGCTGGTGCTGCTACTTCTTGGGCTAGGGGAAGGGATATACCCCTTTGACTGAAAGTGGTGACTACTCCCACTCCCACCATCACCAGGGGCATCCTGCTGCTACTTCCACACACTCGCCAGAGCCCTCTATGCCTCCTGAACCCTCTCCACCAGGTCAAGCTTCCAGTGGCCATAGAACACTGCCCGGCATGCCATGCTGCCCTTGACCCTGGTGTCCAGCATGGTTGCCAATACATATTCCTCCCACTGCAGGAGCTCATCAAACTGTGCCTTCAGCTCTGCCTTCAGCTGATGCACCAGATCAACCACCTCATCCGCCAGCTTCCTGCCCTGAGGGCCACAATCCTGCACCTGGAGAATTTCCTCCAGTCTCCGGAGGAGACTCTGGACCAGAGGTGTCATCTGGCTGATGGTGGCCATGGAGTAGCTGATGGTCTCTGTCATGGCCAGGAACAGCCTGAGCATGATGACCGTGTGAGCCAGTATCTCCCATTCTGCCCCATCGTACCCTGGAGGTGTCCCGCTGTCCGTCACCAGTTGCATCTAATGCAAGGCGGCTTTCTGCTCGAGAAGCTACTCAAGCATCAGGAAGTTCGAATTCCACCAGGTGGACACATCCTGCACCAGCTGGTGCACTGGGGAATCTTGCTCGGCCTGCTGATGGAAGCGGATGTCTGGCCGCTGCAGTCGGGAACCCACTGGTGTTCACTGCCCTTGCCTGCCCGCTTAGCAGCACAGCACTGTGGCATGCTTGAGGTGCCTTGCCATGGCAGTTGTGCTAAGGTTAGTGAGCACCTGCCCATGCGTCACTACCTTCTGGCACAAAGTGCACTGAACCACCTGGGGATGATCCGCATGTACCAACTTAAAATGCACCCAGATAGAGGATTTTTTGCCCCCTTCTGCCCCGCACCGGGTGATGCACCGCTGACAGCACAGCTGGGAGGGGAAGAACATGGTGGTGACACGGCTCTCAGAGGGACAGCCATAGCCTCAGCACCAGACATCTCCTCCACAGGACTAGTGTCTGCTTTGCTGTCCCCAATCAGAGTGATGTCCTGCAAATGGGAGTACTGGGACCCTTAGGCTGATTGTCTGCCGACCTTGCTGCTGCCACTCTCCCTGTGCCCCCTATAGCTGCTGCTGCTGCTGCTGCTGCTGCTGCTGCTGCTGCTGCTGCTGCAGATGCAGATGCTGATGCTGATGCTGATGTTGATGCTAATGCTGATGCTGATGCTGATCCTCTCCCTGCTGCCATTGTCCAGCGATCGGGTTTCTGCCTCTTGCAGTGGGATGGGATCCACCAGCCCTGAACTGCTGGGGATCACCTTAATAATGGGGGTCAGGGACATTGGTGGCCCTGGAGGAACATCTGACCCCGAAGCACCTGCACCTGCTCCTTCAGCCGCAGCAGAGACAGCCGCAGCCTCCACCACTGCAGGCCTTCCAGTGCCCTGTGTGGTAGTGGAGGACACTGGCAGGAGGTGACGCCAAACCACACCCCGGCTAGTGCCACTGCTGGGAGCCTCTGAATCCTGACTACCAAAATCAGGCCTGTGGAGTTTGTGGTGTGGTGATGGGCTTGGGCTGTTGCTGATGCCGGCTGCCACTCTGCTGGCACGGCCCCTGCCACCTCTGCCACATGTCCCATTGCCCGCCTTATGGGCAGCAGACTGGAACTACATGAAATATTGTCTAATATCTACAAAGGCCTAGTCCTACAAACACTGTATAAAATATTAAAACTGAATCACTACACACTATCTCTCTCTCTATAACTAAGCTAACTCCTACATCTATCTATCTATCTATCTATCTATCTATCTATCTACACAGGGATTGGGGCGGGGGGGACACATACAGCTCACAACACACAACACAGGGAGGGGTACAAAACTGAAATGAAAGCTAAATCAATAAAATGCTACTCTAAATAAATTCAAAAACAGGGGAAGGGAATCAGGGATGGACTATATACAGGAAGGAGAGAAGGATTCAATGGAAGGTAGGGAGAAAGAACACAGGGAGGAGTAAAAAATAAAAATAACAACTAAATCTATTTAATCTAATCTAAATAAATGAAACTATGGAGGTAAATGTGTGGAAATGGGTGAAATAGGAGGAGGATGGCAATGAAGTCGGAGGTACACAAACTGCTGGGAGAGGGAGACTTCTGAAAACGCCTGCTGACAGGATCAGTGGCTAGCTGAGAAGGAATTGGAAGGGGGGAGGGCAATGACTTTTGTTACTTGCTGCTCCCGCCTTACCACAAGCCCCAATGGCTCTGTGCAGCCTAGCCCCATGCCAATCACAGACTGTGAAGCCAGTGGTCTGAGGAAAAGAGGGATGGTGACTGGGCAGGCTGACTTCTAGTCCAAGCCTCTCTTCACCTCTGGCACAGGAAGTCTGCTCCTCGGCTGCCCACCTCCTCCCTGGGCCTGCCAGTCAAGTTTTTCCCACCTGAATGTTCCCGACCTCATCCGTATGTGGCCGAACTGTTTGGGGGTTCTGGCATCCGGTTCCACCGTTTGGTTTGGCCTTCCAAACTGGCTGAATTCGGGCTGGACTCCGATCGTCCGAATCGCGTTTGCACATCCCCTAGTGACTCTCCAAATGCTGAACAAAGCAGGACATAGTGTTCATATAAATGTCATATAGACATATATATATATGCAAATGCAAATTAGTCTATGGATTAACTGAGGATGGGATGAAAAAAAATCCTAAACAGTTATGGGCTCTCATATACATACAATAACTTCCATCATAAGTCAGGTGCTCTGCCTCCTCCACCACCCAGTCTTCTGGCAATTGAAGGCCAATAGGGGGAGGAGGAGGAAGAGGATGGGGCAAATGCCCTCCCAGCAGGACCTGTGCCTAAAAGGGCACAAAAGACATTGTTTTCATTTTTGCTATTAAAATTTTCATTTTTCTGGTTTTTGTTATTGAGAAGTTTCATTTTAGTTTTACATTGGTTTCAGTGGGAAATGTATTTCTTCACTTTTCATCTACCTTGCAAAAAAATCTGGAAAGTCTGTACTCCTAACCAAGAGGAATAAGACTGAAATATTTCATAAATATTGGATAAAGGGTTCCGATTTTATAAGCAATTAAATTTCAAGGTTTGTGCGCACATTTCTAGCTGCAATTTATTTGTTTTCCATTCAATTTGGATGAACTCTGGGCTCATTGTGCCCCCCATTTAAGGGATCATTAATGCCAAATTTCAGAAAGGTTGGAGAAAGTGTCCTGATTTTTATAAGCAATTTAATCATGTCATGGTTTGCACACACATTTCCAGCTGTAACATCTTTTTTTTTACCATCCAATTTGGATGAATTTTAGCAAGATTGTTCCCCTCACCAAGGGAATCATACCTGCCAAATTTTAATAATTGTGGATAGCGTCCCAATTTTATAAGCAATTAGAGTTCCATGATTTTAACAGAAGTTGCAAATTTCCTTAAACCACTTGCAGGTGTTGCCTCTGTTTAAATTATAGGTGTTTTACTAGATACAGAGATCTGTTTTTGGAGAACTTGTAGAGAGAGTGAAGAAGACAGGAGGACTTCGACAAAGCAGAGTAGGAGCAAGTGCCAGAGGCACTCGCATAGGTTTCAGTCATTAGCACCCCAAAGTCTGTGGGGGCATACATGGGGGAGAGTAGGTGCAGAGTTCTGCTTTTATGAGCACTTACAGTGAGGCTATGTAATTGGGAGTTACTTAGCTCCAGAAAAGACAGAAGGGCCAGTGACTTCCTTGGCATTTCTATTGTTAGAAATTGACACATCACGGCTGCCTGAAGAAAAGATAGCAGGACTGAGGATTGGAACTGATGCATCTCTTCATGCTTCTAAGGTGACTGTTAAACAGTTACAATCATTGATTGGGAGCCTCAACTTTGTTTGCCATGTGGTAACATCAGGATGGGCCTTTCTTTCAAGACTCTATGAGAGGGTGTTGAGTAACCTTCCTCCTTGTTATCACCTGAGGCTAATGAAGGAGATGAAGGCAAATTTATTGATGTGTATGTCCTTCCTATCAGACTTAAATGGTGTGGGATTTTCGAGGTACAAACTCTTACTGGAAGCTGAACTACGGGTTCAGTTGGGTGCAATAAGTGCCCTTGGTTTGGGTCTGTATTTCAGGGGGAGATTATTATGATGCATTGGCCAGAGGACTGGGTTACAAATGGGGTGACTAGGGATATGACATTCCTTGAGTTGTTCCCAATAGTGGTCGCTGTTTCTATCTGGGATGAGATGTTTACCAACAAAATGGTACATTTCTGGTGCGACAACATGGCAGTAGTCCATGTGGTGAACACCTTGTCGTCTAGAAACCCTAGGGTATTGAGGCTTGTGAGGGCATTTGTGTTGAAATGCTTGCACAATAATATTCTTTTTGTAGCAAGGCATGTGCCAGAATTAGACAATGGCATAACAGATGCCTTCTCTTGATTCCAGATTGACCATTTTCATCTTTTGCTTCAGAACTGTGCAAGACACCAGAGTTTCTACCATCGGACTTGTGGATCCTTGGCTTATGGAATTGTTCGAGGCACTGGCTCCTAGAACAAGTGTAACATATGGGGTGTGCATGTCATTTTTGTTATTACAATAACAATAACAAAAATTGTCATTTTCGTTTCCCTTATTGAAATAATAAAAATGACAACTGAGAATAACAACAATGATAACAAAAAGGACAACCAAGAATAACAACAAAGATAACAAAAACGACAACTGAGAATACCAAAAGCGACAACCAAGAATATTGATAATGGTAACAATAACAATACCAAAAATGATAACAAAAATGATAACAAGAAACAAAAACGACAATGTCATTATCATTGTCATTATTATTAGTGCTGTGGCAGTTGAGTTATGGAGGGAAAATGTAGAGAGGGGAGGAGGGAGAAGACATCTCGAAGTCTTAACAGGGTTGAACTCTTGAACTGTCCCTGTGTTGGGAGGGGTGAGCAGCTCAGCAGTATCTGATGGATGTATCCCTGGACAATGAGCAGCACAAGCAGGCCCCAGCAGTCTCATGGGTCTCTGTGATTGCCCAATGCCTGCTGCCTCCCACAGCCAATCAGAGGGGCTCTGGGGGGAGGGCACTGCAACCCTTTATAATGGGAGGGCCAGGTTTTTTCTCTCTGTTGTGTGAGAGTTCTGCTTGTCAGGTTGTGTTTACAGAACTGTGGTGCTTGCACATACAAAAATCCTCCCTAACCCTCATTGTATTATTTATTTATTTATTTAATTATGGATTAGGTATTCCTACCAATACCTTTCCTTCCTCATACTCTACATTTTACCTTTTCCTGCCCTTCTCCTGTAGATAGATAGGCAGTACAGATTAGATATAGATATTATAGACATATAGATTTGATTATAATAGTTATATAAATAATTGATTAGATAATAGATAGTTTTCCTTTCCGCTGTGTCCCTTAGATTTGGATAAATATTAGCTGTGCACAGGAAACAATAACGATACCGATACCAAAAATAAAATCTTTGTTTGAAATGATACCAATATTAATAGCGATATGAATAATGATAATGACTATCGATACCGACACAAAAAATGAAAACGATATTGAAAACAATACCAAAAATGATACAAAAAATGATAACGAAAATGAAAACGACATTGTCGTTAATAACAATAACAAAAATTACATTTTTGAATGACGAAAATGAAAAACAAAAACAACATGGGGGCCTGGTGCACACCCCTACGTATGAGAGAGCATTTAAGTAATTTCAGGCTTTTCGGCGTGGAAAGGCCTGGAGTTTGGGTTTTCCTATTCCAGACTCTCACTTGATTTAGTTTGGCATAGCGCTTCACCATAGGGGTCTTGCCCCAGGAACAATACTGAGCAAGTATTCTGCTCTATCTTTTATGAGTGGACTGGCAAGGTTTCCTGTTCCTGAGCAGAGATTTTATGTCAAGTGCATGTTGGAAGGTTGTGTGCAGCAGAAAGGAAGTAAGCAGGATGACAGGGCTCCAATCCCAATCCCGATATTGGTTAACATCTGTAAGGCATTGGCAACAGTTTGATTTAGTCGGTGGGAAGTCCATTTATTTAGGCCAATTTTTACACTGGCTTTCTGGAGGACATTCCGTGTGGGAGAACTGGTGGCGGAGTCCAGATGGGACTCATTATCGAAGGGGTTAGTAAGGATGGATGTCACTCTTCAAGGCGATGACTTACAAGTGGTGATTCGTAGATCTAAAACGGATCAGCGGGGAAAGGGCCCAGTAGTCATCCTTCATCGGGCCAGGGCAGGGGATCCTTGTCCTGTGGCAGCAATGGGGTACTATATGAGGCAGTATGAGGGTGAAGGGGGCCCATTGTTTGTTCATGAAGATGGATCCTTAGTAACTCATTATCAATTTAATGCAGTTCTTGGGACGTATGTAAAGAAGGCGGGGTTATCCTTGCAAAAGGCTTGCTCTCATTCCTTCAGGATTGGAGTGGCAAGTGTCACTGCAGCAGAAGAGATTCCCGAGAGGAGAAGATCAAGATTATGGGAAGATGATAGTCAGGAGCCTTTAAGACCTAAATAAGACCTCTCACAAAATAGGGTGTTAATTTTACAGTTGTTATTTACTGGGTTTTAATTGTGTTAATTCTGACTGTTTTCAGGGTCAGCAGCCATTGAGAAGAGATGATTGGTCTGGATCATGGGTTTCAGCTTTGTGCACTGGGCAGCTAAAGCAGCATAAAAAAAGCAGGGGTCACAGCTGGGACTCAGCGAGAAAGCCAAGCTAGGTTGGAGTGGAAGGCGGGGAATACTCTGGGAGCAGCTGTTGCCTACGGTGCATGCTGGCCCATTCCCATGGCACCCTGATATCATTCTTATTCATTTAGGGGAGAATAAATTAATGTGGGTTAAGGGGATGGAGTTATTAAAATGGATGACGGCAGATATTATCCAGATTTAAAATCCTATTCCTGGGAGTGTTAGTTATGTGGACTCAGTTAATAGAAAGAAGGGTGTTGAAGTGGGCAGTTAGACTGGGAAAATTAGATAGGGGTAGGAGGTAGGTGAATAAGCAGATGGAAAGGTGGCTGCATGCTCAGGGGGATAGGATGATAGCTCGTGGGGAGATTAGATATTTCAAACCTAAGCTTTATTGGGTTGATGGAGTCCATCTATCCGGCTTGGGTATGCAGGTATACTTGAAAGATCTCGCGGATGAGCTTCATAAGGTGATTTAGGAAGTGGAGGGATGAACCAGCCTAGCAAAGTCTGGCAGTTCTCAGAGGTCGGGTCCAGGTTGTATTCAATTATGTGTTAAGTTTGGGTAATGTAGTTAGTAAGGCATCTCCTTAAGAGATGGGGAATGTAACCCTGTGCAAAGGCTGGTGCGGCCAGTGCAGGTGTTCATCCCATGACGTGGGGGTGCAGTATGATGCCCAATGGGCTATGATACCTAAGGGCATCCCCACAGCATTTTGTATAAGATACCCTAAAGGGGCCAAATCATCCTTACATCCTGCAGGGGTTTACGCTGCCAAGGGGAGAGGAGGGTCACAGAATTTTATATAATTAATGGGCTGGGAACCTGAGAGCCCTCAGGCAGCTCAAGTTTATTTTTACTGTTAATAAGGTTATTTAAACTGGACCCCAGATGTTGAAAGGTATTCCCCCCTCTTCCGGTTTAAAATTGTAATCTGGTAATAAAGAGTGCGGCCATTAAATTCCAATACTGTGTCCTTGTCTCATTCCGGAATGTGACGACAAAGAGCACGGAGCCAGCCTATGAGTCACACAAGATCTAGCCGTGGTGGGAGATGTGCAGCTTGACAGAAGCTTATATTTGCTTCCCAATGCCCACACCAAGCCTCCCTGATTGCAGTGATTGGGTAGTGACAAGTTGGAACCTGGACAGCATCTCCAGAGAATGAGCCTATACTAGGGATTCTCTTATGTGTTTGTGATACCAACTGGTCAATCATGTATCCTCATTCTGTATTGTTCCCACCAATACCCCTGCTTGTTACTGGAAAGTTGGAAGCATCTGCTTAGGAAAGGGCCAATAAGAGATTCTCTTATGTCCTCAGTAGCAGTGTTGCAGGGTGTGTTTGGGAGGCCAATTGGCCAGCCTGGATATGTCGATCATGTCTCTTGATTGCTGGGTTTCTTCTCCCTCCCCTTTTCCTTGTTGCCTGAAGTCCTGGTTAGGTCCTGAAATTTTAATTTTTGTCACTGCTGGGCAATGGGCCAGTGGGAGTCTGGGTTTGCCAGCATACAAATGGCTATCATAACCCATTTCCCCATGGGGTCAGCTCCCTCATGATAGTGGTCTCTCTCTACAGATGTGGCCTTAGAATCACTGTGATCCTGGAGACCAAATGCCACGGCATCCAAAAGTGGGCAGTCTATTCTGCATCTCCCCAGGTGGACAGGTGGGTCTCCTAGCAGTCATGGCTCTGCTCCACCACCCAGGCCCTTCCCTCAGTCAGTACTGACAGATGCAGGACGTCGGTGACTTTAGCAGCATCACTGGCCAGGTACCTCACCACCTGCATCAGCTCACATTGCAGGGGCCCACCCTCTTGTGCAAAGCCTGTCAGTGCCTTAAGAAGTCCTGTCTCCAGGGCGCACCCTGCAGCTGGTGTGGAGCATCACCAGCCAGTGTTGGTGGATGGCCTCAAACCACCAACAGCAGATGGCTTGCATCTGCTGAGTGGCTGACAGGATGAGTAGTTCATCCCTTAATTGGTTCCTACTGTTCCTGGTTCTTGATTCCTGCCTTCTCCTGTTCTCTGCTCTCTGTATTTGCACTCCAGTGACCAGTCTAAGCAGGTGTTTGAGTGGGGGAGTTTCCTGCTCTTCCTGCCTCTTCACTGTGGCTGGGTGGGTGTATTTAAGGCTAATGGTCTCCTACATCTTGTGAGAGCATATTTAGACTGTTGATGTGAGAGTTACCAACTGGGGAGGCAGAGACTGCTCCCACCCTCATCTCACTCCAGCATAGCAGATGCCATCTTGTTCTCTGCCCAATGCAGTAGAACAAACCCACCCTGCCTTGAGAAGTAAGTCTTCCTCTTGGCCAATAGTGGCCAATCCAATATCCTACCACAGCCAGCAGGGTTTTCTTTGTTTGTGAACTATCCACAAAGTTTTTATTTTTATTTCTTTTGTAATTATTTGCTGAGCATCTTACAGAAACATATTTCTACTTAGGAGATATTTAATTTTTTTAATAGCATCTTTCACTATTGACTATTTTTACTTGTGGCCTATGATTGGTCATCTCTACCATGCAATATTGTTTTACTTCTTGACTGGAAAAATTAAATTCTATGCATAAGGAACAAGCACTTTTGGAATGCATGACAAAGCTCTGTTTGACATTTGCCTACAAATATAAAATATATCTGCATGAAGTGATGGACATACTTAAGGAGAACAGTGATTCTGTAACAGCTGTGCCAACAAGAACTCCTCTAATGGCTAGCAAACAGAAAGGAATGTAGGCACAGATGAGTAAAAAAACAAGTCAGAATTGGTGATGTGAATCATTTTCTAGCTTTTTCTCCAGTTTTAGTTCATACCTCTCCCTATCCTCCTCAGTTCTATGCCTGTATTGTACATTGTAAGATATCAGACTTAAAGGCTACTGTCAGTATTGGTCCTCCTAGTATCTAAACTCACTCTATCCTTAGGAAATCCAGAACTCCGCTGCGTAGATTGGTCCCATTTCAAAATGTAGATCATATACAAAACCCTCATAGTTGACTGTGCTTCAGGAATTTTTAAAGAAGGGGGCATGATTGAAATGACAGAGTCAGTGATTGGCTTTATCCCATTATTATGGAATGGATCCAGTATTTCAGTAGATAGGAAGTCCATTTAAAGTGATTGGGAATCATTTACCACTGATTACCACGATGGTTCCTTGAAAAGATAATGAACAGTGTGAATGATAAGTATTTGTACAAAAAGTATAGATTTTTTCCTGTGCTGCTACTTCCAATAGCATCTGTACTTTGCCATATGAGAGTTAATGGACTACAGAGCCTTCACAAGAATTTCCATATAAGGCATGAAAAGACAGTGCTCCTGTTACATTTTAATTTGAAGAAAAATAAACCTGTAGTAGTAATGTTTGGCAGAGGAAATTCCAATATTCCATAATACTAGCTGCCAGTTTAGACATCCTGGCCCTTAAAGCAGTTTACTTTAAAGGAGCATTAAATACAGTGCCAGTTTTTAACAAGTTGATTAACAGTGACAACTTGAAACGTGCTAATATGACTTCTGTTTCTAATTAACCACTTAAGAAATTTTCAAGAGATCAGTTAGGAAATGGACCAAAATTTATGCTCCCTGACGTACTCAAATAGTCAGTACCGATTTAGAGTTTGGGCTAAATTGGGTTATTTTTTTTAGAGAGCGAGAGAGAGAGAAAGAGAGAGAGGAAAAGCATTACAAAATTTTAAGCATTAATAATTATCAATACACTAACAATAAGACACATCAGCCACGATCCATAAAGCATTTACTCTAAAGAACCACTTCAGTGTGGCTACTCCAGAGTAAGTGATTTGTGGATGGCAGCCCAAATGGGTTAGTAACTCTACCATAGAACCACTTTCCATTTCAGAGAAGGTTCTTAGGGACGAGGCAGGAACAGAGAGATTCATGTAAGCTAACTCTGAATACTGCTTTGCTGGTTCTTTTTTTTTTTTTTTTTTTTGAATCAGTAGCTGTTATAAGGAAAAAATGCATTACCATAGATCTTTTAAACCGAGACCAGACATTTGAACTGTCATTTTCACCTCTGATTTCCATCAAGGTTCACAAACCTTTTTATAGGCTTCGCACAGTGAGTGTAGGGATGCTTCCCAGGCTGTGGGAAGAACATTAGCCGGCAGGGGGTCCCAGCTGAGCTGCAACTTTGCTGGTTTTTTTTTTTTTTTTTTTTGAATCAGTAGCTGTTATAAGGAAAAAATGCATTACCATAGATCTTTTAAACCGAGACCAGACATTTGAACTGTCATTTTCACCTCTGATTTCCATCAAGGTTCACAAACCTTTTTATAGGCACTCAGTAATGTATCCTGTATATCAAGATCCAAAAAAAGGCAGTGCTTCTGTTCTGTGATGGTGAGAGGCAGAGCGCCGGACTCTTTGTAGTCCACAACCAGGGAGTTCAAAAGCACCAACAAAGGACTTTTATGTAGCCAAGGACTTTTTTCTATGACTTTTATTCCGAGCAAATGTATTCAGTTAACAAAGAATGGGAAATAGCGGTCTTAAAACAATTTTCATGGCTGAAACTGGATTTCAGTGATATAATGAACTAATGTGCTGTAAAGGGATGAAAATAATTAGATCAGGCAGAGCATTTGATAGTTAGAAGGAATGTGATTGATCTGTATTTATGCATTTTTTTTCTATAATAAGACTTTCTGGTTACTTTAATATAATAATCAATAGCAAAGGCCACTCTTCCAATGAATACCAGTCCCAAATGAATCCATGTCTCAAATCTGTGCTCTGTGAGCTGGCAGATTACAGCTCAGGTATGGCCATTAGGGTCCAGCAATTTAGAAATTATCAAGAAACTGGTCCCAGTTTGTTCAATAGGATTATTCACTTGCTTAAAGTTAAACCTATGATGAGATACTTTGCTGAATCAGGGCCTTACTTTGCACACAAGGAGGTGGAACAATTGGCTGCTTATAGAAAAATATCTCCTATCAATTTCTAGAGTGGACTTCATACTATAGTAGTATCACTTAATGAAAAACTTTATTTGTCCCCTAAACTGAAATGCAAAGAAAATTAAAATAGCAATAATTGCAAATTTTATAAGAAGTTTTGGGGCCCCTGCTGTAGTGTTCAGAAACACAGATGATTGCCAGTAGAGTGAGTGATCTGGATTCTATTTTCAGTTCTGCCACCGGCTTCCTGTAACGACCTTGGGTAAGTCAATTAACCAATCCATTGTTCAATCACCCCACATGTAAAATGACATCAATAAAGCTTACCTGATGGGGGTGTTGTAAAGTGCAATACATGTTACGTGGCTTGGGAATCTAGTATGTAAAGATCTATACAAGTGAAAAGTGCCATCAGGTGTTACCAGACGTAATGCTAAATCTGTGGGAATCCATCATACATTGAAATTGCTGTTGCCATGTGGGCTGGGTGGCTGCGTTTAGAGATATTTAGGATGATGCTTGTTTTTGGAGAACCTGATAGTCCCGACAGCCCCCTCCAGTCAGCTGTTGTCCAGAAGCTGTCCCTTGATTAGGGGTGAAGTGGAAATTCCACCTGTGTTCCAATTAGTTAGTGCTGGGTGGTTTGAGCATTCTGACTGGATAATTGTAATGCATGAAATTCTGTCCAGATTGCCAATTAGAATGATCAAAATAACTTTGGCCATTTTGCACATGTGCAAAATGGTTTGATCAGAATTCTGATCAAAAACTTTTTCAGTCAGAATTCTGGTAGAAATTTCACCAGCCCTTCCATTTCCACAGAACTGTACTGAAGAAATGGAAGGGTTATTTCAAACCAGCCCTGCCCTTGATGGAGGGGGTCCCTAGGGTAGCTTAGGTGACCACAGACCAAAAGTGGGGCAGTAGGCTTATCAAAACGTAACATCAGTTACATGTAAGCAGCAACTATGTGCTGTTCACTCCAGGACTATGCTTTCTGTGATTACATCCTGTGTTAAACATTAAACATGTAGCAAAAGCATGTTTACACAAAGAGACATAAAGGGCAAATGTGTGTTTAATGCTCCAAACAAGTGGTTAACATTGTGTCTGGTAGCCAGGGTAAGCCTTAACATAGAATGACCTGGGGGGGGCCATTCTTTTCAGGGGATCTGAAGTGTCCCATCTTAACCAGGTCAGGGTGTGGGGGCCCCACTCCCTTCCAGTGTGCCTCCAAACCCAACCACGTTTAGGGCCCCATGGAGGGTGCTCCCAATCAGAGAGGGACTACCAAGAGCCAAACATTTTATCTTCACCCTAGGTTCCACAAATTCTAAAGCTGGCCCTACTATAGCACCCAGAGTCATTCTTTAAATTTAACTATAACCGTTGCTAGATAATTGCAATCGGATGTCAGATGATAAAACTCTGAAGGGAGAACAGGACTAACCTACCTACTCAACTTGGCATGGCAGTCATTTCAGGAGATTTTCATTAATGATAGGTTGAGTCCACAGTTTAAAAATTGTGACTGGAAAACACAATGGGACCAATCCCATATCCTGCAGATTGACACATGCAGCATGCACACACATACACATGCACAAACCATGCACACACCCAGCATGGGGCCTGCAGTGTACACGCAATCTGCGTGGTTGCACATGTGTGCATGTGTGCAGCTGTGCGCGTGAGGCATGGAATTGGCCCCAATGAAACAAAAAGCTTTTCAGGCAAGGGCCTAACAAGCGTGTGGAGACAGATGATCCTCCCACTGATCCCAGGAGGCTTGACACAATGGGTGTAAACAAAAAGACAGCAGCTCCGGATTTACCCACAGATCCCCCCATTGCCCCTGGGTTTACCAGTCTGTGTGAAAAGCGCCCGCCAGATGTGCAACATGGAGCAGGCTGGGGCTGCTCCAGGGAAGCCCAGCACAGCATGGTCCACAAGATCCAGGAACATGCCACACGGAGCAGGCTGGCCAAATCCAGGGCAATGGCCAAGTGCAGCGCTGTTGCCCACCTGTTAGGAGAACACATGGAGCACCTCTGCACCCATCTGTCTGTTGCTATTTTCAGTACCATAGAGTTGCAGGCAGTCACGTAGGGCATCACTAGAGATAGGGGGAGCATCATGTGGTGGACTATGGCCAAGGGACACTGCCGGTCTGTCTGATGTGACTCTGGGCAGAGCTGGTAAATGGCGGCTGTGGGGGTGGGCCCTTGGAGCAGCTCCAGCAGGCTCTCTGTCTGTCCAAAAACATCCAATGTGGCTGGGCTCCTCTTCCTCCTCCCTCTCCCCTTCCTCCCTCTCCCTCTCCCCTTCTACTTCCTTTCTTTCTCCTTCCCCTTTCCCTCGCATCTGGGGCCATCAGACTGCTGTCTGGTCCAGCTAGCCTTCTCCGACCAACTACCTTAGACTGGAATGTTCTCCCTTTCCCTGTCTTTGCACTCTAGCAGATGTCTACCTTGTTGCTGCTGGTCACTCTTCCTCCTCTGCACAGCTGTTGTCCTCCTAATCTGGGTTAGTGGAGGCAGGAGACTTGGGCAGCACCACCAAATTTGAAGTGAAAATGCACCTTCTCCCCAAGAAAATTTAAATGTGGAAAATTTCCCTTTCTCTTCCTCGGATATGACACTTACAGATGGATCCTAGAAACGCACTGCTTCTTAGTCAGTAGCTCACTGAGGTTTAGGCTTGCCTGTTGATAAAGCTGAGATAAAAGAGCACGTTAGTGTTGGGAGCTAGCAGGAGCTCATTCACACAACACCTTTCTTTAATTTGTTTTTGTCTTGTCCAGTAGCAATGAATTCATACCACTGCTTATTTCAGTGCATTTCCCTTCCCCTCCCTATCTCCATGTGGTATTTCCCAACACACAAAGGGCACAGAGGAGTTACACATGAGACAAAAAGACCCCCCACCCCTCACTCGGAAGGGCACATAGAAAGAAGTGGTGGGACCCCATGTGGAAGGAGAGCAAAACAGGTCAAGCTGGCCTCTAGAAATTCCCTTCAGAAGACCAGCCTCATGCAAAACCCCCATCCTAAGAAAGAAACAGGAGGAGCCGATACTTAAAAGGTATGGAGCAATTGAAATATTAGGCATCTCCCCTTTTTATGTAACCTCCAGAGATAGGATCCTCCCATCTAGCACCGTACCCCAGTTAATAGTCTGCCCTTGATCCTTTCAGGGAAAGAACCCTTGAAATAAGGTGATACCAATGCACCTGATTCTCCTGCTCCTCTATCCAGCCTGACATTTACATAACTATTTCCTTCGGAATTGTGATGACCCAAAAACATCTTTTTCCCTGTCTGGAAAGATCCCAGCCAGTGCCCATTGTGAGCCTTTGTCTAGTCCTAGGATCCCAAGCACTCACCCAGGAAGTTTCTTTCTAGGATCCAAATACCAATTGTGAGTTTCTGTGCGGCTTTGTCCCCTGGTCCCTACAATTGACTTGCGCTTCCCATGGTAGAGTTGAGTTGCTTTTGGATGTGGATACGCATGGGTCTCCTGTGCAAATCTACTCCAAGGGACTTCCAGGTCTAGGTCTGTCCCCCTCCCATTACCGACTCATCGCAGGATCACTGGGGCTCACCCGTGCCCTTCACAATGGCCAAGGAGAGGTAACCCATTTTCTACCTCGCATCCTCTCTCTCTTTTTCTGTCTCTCTCTCCCTTTCCGCCTTGAACTCAGGCTTGGAATTTCACTCCCCTCTCTTTGCCACCTGTCTAACCACTCTCACTCTCTCCCCCTCTTGTCTCTGACCTTCGGCAGACTAGCCTACTTTCTGTTTTCCACAACCTGGAGTTCCCCTCCACACCGCTTAGCTTAACCCTGTAATCACCAGTCCAGACTAGGCAGCACCGTTTGTATGTGTCTTATTCTGTTATAAATAAACATCCCCTCTTTCTTGTGTTTCTTTCACATCTTTTGGGGGCTGGCCAACAGGTTGTAGCGTGCCATGACCTCAGACTGAATCCCTAACATGCAGGGACTCATGTCGACGGAAAAGACTAATTCCCTAAAATTTGAGCTCTTGCCTGGGCACTGGGACCTTTCCCCTCTGGGACTGGGACCCCCGTGTTCACGTGTGGAGAAAGGGTCACATGGTAACAGTGCCCTTTTAGTATCTCTAAATGCAGTGTTCTGGAAGGAACATGGAGCAGGAATGAAATGTCTACTAGAAGCACACACACATTCTTAGGCAAACAACACAGCTGCCCTCCTCAAACAAGCGTACTATCTATTTAAAAGGTTTGCCTAAACTGTAGGCAACCCTCTACTGAAAACCTGAAACAAGAGTGAAGAAGATGTGGTTGTCATCATACTTTTGTTAGACACACTATGAAAAACTTTAGATGTCTATTTCCAAGTTAATAATTTCTTTACCCACTCCCTATTCATAATAAACCATTAAACTTCAAGATACTTCTCTTCAAGCTCACAAACTAGGAGGCTTATTGTAGGGTGGCTTGTGGGAGTTGGGTAGGAGCACTTGATTCTTCTCTTTCCAGCTATAAAATCAGTGCTGAAGCAATTATTTTATGAAAATAAAACCAGGCATATAGAGAACTTCATGGGTTTCACATACTAATAAAGCAAAGGAAAAATACCCTCCAGAAATGAAAAGGAAACAGGATGCAAGTTATTCAGCAAGAAGCTATTTTTGAACTAATTTAGGTAGTGTTCCTATTATTCATTGAGGCAATATGCTGTCATACCTTAGCCTTCCAATATCAGTCATTAATCCTGTTGTGGGGCTGTTGGGCAAAGCAGCTGCATCTCCATAAGCAGGGGTAGTGCTGGGCATGGAGCCCAGTGCACCCATCTGTGCCACAGGGCAGTATTCAGTAGGGGTGGGAATATCGGTATCGGATTAATCCAATAATTCGATAATCACCGGTATCGGCGTACTGGATTTTTAACATTGGCCGCTTTACCGGGTTTTTTTACATTGCGGCCATTTAAATAAATAGTCGCTTTGTAAAAAAAAACGGTGAAGCGGCCAATGTTAAAAATCCGATATGCCAATACCAGTAAATCCAGTGCCGGGGAGATCCAATATTGGTAAATCCAGTATCCGGTATTCTCCCCGGTGTCCCACCCCCAGTATTCAGGGGTCTTGCTACACAATGTCATAGAGATGGCATTGTGGGGGGGGGGGAAATGGTGACACACTTCCACTGCCATGTGATCCCCAGTCCAATGCATGTGTGCATACCTACTACTTGCTTTCCCATGACATGACTGCACATAACAGGGATATATGGAAGAAGTGAGGGAGTTCCAGGCAGGGCCGATGTGGAGCTAAACCGTCCTTCTGGGGTCTCCTATCTACAAGAGGAAAGAGAACACCCCACAATTCCTCCCAGTGCATCCCCTCTGCGTTCCCATTCAGGACCTGTTGAGGGATCCTGCAGAACAGCTTCATCCAGACAGAATCATAGAATCTTAAGAGTTGGAAGGGACCTTAAGAGCCATCTAGCCCAACCCCCTGTTTGGACCTCCTATGTTCTCTGTACCAACATGTATTATCTGCCTGGTTCATAAGAACTCACAAAGGTACAGTACATATTCTTATACTGCTGTTGCCACAGTCATCATGTTTTTGCTATTGCTGAAGATTTTCCTCTTGCCACTACTGAAGCTCCAGAGCGAAAGCCCATTTTGCTCTGCTCTGACATTTGAATTTCCCATCAGCTCTGGAAAAATAGCAGTGAAATTGCCTGCTCCCCCTACAGCAGGACATTCAAATGCCAGAGAGGAGAAAAAGGGCACTCACTCCACAGCTCAAGACATTGGCTCTGGGGAAAGCAGCAGCCATGGGTCTCCCTGGGTCATGAGCCCTGCTTTTGGGGTAGGGGTGCCATCTCTTTCCATACCCACTGAAGCCCTGGGAAGGTAGAGAAAGGCTTGCATCAACACCCCAGCATAGTTGGTACAAGAGAGAATCTGGCCCTTGTTCCAGATTCACTACCATCAAATGACAAACCATTAGTCAGCCCCACCCCCAGGTGACAAGACTGCCTAACAAATCATGAGGCTGCACACCCTGGCAGGACCATGGCCAAAATGAGCAGACTCCCCACCTATATAGCTTCAGTCTCTTAGGACCAGATCTTGTACTGTTTGAAGTCTTTGGAAGCATGGGAAGGAATGACTTTTGAAAATCTAGTAACTTCAAAGAAGTGGGAGTTGAACTCTTTTAAAAATATGGTCATGAATGCCCAGTGATGGAGCAGACACTGCCCGTGCCCCATCATTCTAGTCCTTGTGGATCTACAAAGCTGGCAAGTTCAGAACTTGCTACAAACTGTGAGGCTGGTAGGAGCTCTAGCAAGGTGTTGTGCTGAGAGCTGTCCTCAGTACTGGAGAAAGAAACCTTAGGACAGAGATGATTCCTTTTAGACACTGGAAGAAGAGGTCCAGTTGCCAGTGAGTTTAATTGTGAGACATCAAAACCCATTGCAAGGGCTTGTCTGTTACAGGTCCAATCAAATTCTCATAGTAGTCAAGCTTCCAGTAACTCCAGTAAAAGTTCAACCTTTCTCTAAGGTCATCCTCAGACTTGGCACCATCAAGCTCACTTTATTTACCCATCTCATCCAAAGACCAATTGACTGAGATCTTAACTAAATGGTCCCAAGCTTTTTCCTGTGTGACCCCTTTATGAGACTTATACGTGATGCTGAAAATCAACAAAGACATTCAAGGTATAACAAATATCAATCAGGATTGTGACCCAATTTGCAAACGATTCAATACCACTTGGATTCATAATCTATAGTTTGGGAATCTCCATCTTAATAGATAGTATTGCTGATCCCAAGCCCCGCAGATTCCCCCATGCAAGTGAGAATGCGTGAAGCACTATGTGCTGGCAATGGTAGCATATGCAGTTTCCATGCTATGCATGAGATCCACAGGGTTTGGGATTGGCCCCGATATCAGCAGCCCCCCTACAATAAGATGTATGCATTAAAGAACAGAATCTTACATCTAGGCCATGGGAGTTTTTTACTTGGGTCCTTTCTAATTCCTGGATATGGCCCATGGATCTTGTTCCTATCCTCAACCACTGAAAGTGTGAGCTGAGGGGAAGGCAGTGGAGATGGAGGCATGCATTCAAAGACAGGTGATAGATCCACAACATAGATCCATGATTTGGATCCTGCCCTTCTTTTCCCCTTCCTGAGCACCCAATGTAAGCACCTTCAACCCAACTCCTATCCATCCTGTAAAGCCTGTGCTAATTTTTGAAGTAGCCCACAGGAGGGGAAAAGTTCCCTAACTCTGCTCTATGGCATTGGCACCTCTAGTTTTCAGTGTTTCAATATACCATGTCCTGATGTTAATAAACTTCAATATTTTCCTTCAATAACATGTTTGGTCTCCAAATGAAAATGTATTAGCAACACCTATATCTTATTTGATTGAGAAGTTTTCTATTTTCACGTTTAGTGACAAAGGGATGTAAAAATCTATGTGTCTATTTATCTTTACTTTTATGTTTAACAAGCAATTATTTTATATTTTTATGGCAGTTGATCTTTTCCTTGTCACATATTCCTGATGCTGCTAAACAGTTCATAGTCATTATGGGCATAGCCTTAAAAAACAAAATTGCCCTTCATTTCACACGGCATTGTACTGTTATATAAAATTTGCATCAGTGTTTTGCACAGCAAGATGACAATTATTAACAATATATTTTCTCTGAAGTGTTTGTGCAAAACCATTATTCATACAGGGTTACAACTGAGTTAATTTTCAGGAAGAATGGTTAGAAAGAGGGCTCGCGCTGCACTGTTTATGAACATGGCCTTTTCTCTTATTTCTAATTAGTGTGAAATGGTTGCGAACAGGAGTCAGCACTGCAGAAGTCTGTGCTGCACAAAGCCAGCCTTGTTAACGGACACAGGGAACAGTTTGTTTTGCTGAATAAACAACTGCGTCATAGTGCCTTTTGAAAAGGAATACAATCCAGTTTACCAGCTGCCCTCTAAATGTTGAATGTTGCTGATGTGCATCTGGGTATCTTGTGGGATTACAGATCCTTATTCTTGTTCAGGAGACTCAAGATCAATTTTAGTGATAGATTTATACCCAACTATAATTTAATAAATTATCTTTTTTTCAGAGTTTTCTTTGTTTGGCAGTGCTTGAATCCATATTCAATATATTGCTTTCCCTTCTAAATCTCCTATTTTCAGCTACTAAACTTATTTGGGCTCAGACAATTCAATAGCTGCACAGAATGTTTGTGTATCTTGATATTGAGTTGGAGCTCCAGATATTAGCTCAGGTCTTGGGATAAGACTTATGTAACTAATACTTTGCTGAATGTAATGTGTGTGTGTGTGTGTGTGTGTGTGTGTGTGTGTGTGCATGTATGTGCACGTGTGTATAAGAAACTTGGTTGAGTACTCCTGGGAGCACAGCAAGAACTAGAGCAGTATCAAGCTTTTTTCCTGTCACCCTACTTTGAAACTTAAATATCATTCTTTGACCCAGGATAGCAACAAAGGGTGTTTTTAGAGAAGTGCCTTCCCACCCATACCCATCCATTATGCATGTTGCAGGGTTGCATGGGGTACCAATATGGCCCTGCACCATGCATGATGGGTGGAAGGCAGTTGTTTTAAACCATCCAAAGATGTACACAGTGTATGAAATATGAAATTGAGATAAAGACCCCATCTGCATATGGCATGACCCCACTTGGGGTCCTGACACAAAGGGTGCAAACAGATAGACAGCAGCTCTGGATTTTCCCACAGATACCCCATCATCCCTGGGTTTACCAGTCTGTGCGAAGGGTACCCACCATATGTGCAACACAGAGCAGGCTGGGGCTGCTCTGGGGCAGCCAGTACATCATGCTTCGCAAGATCCAGGAGCATGCTACACAGAGCAGGATGGCCAAATGTGGCGCTGCTGCCTATCTGTTGGTGGGACCCATGGAGCACCTCTGCACCTGTCCATCTGTTGTCATGTCCAGCACCATAGAGTCATGAACAGTCGCCTAGAGCATCACTAGAGCTACACATGGCTCTATGGTGCGGAGCAGGAGCAGGAGCTCCGTGGCCAGGTGACAGAACACCGTTGGTTTATCTAATGTGGCCACGGGTGGAGCTGGTAAATGGTGACTATGGAGGTGGGCCCATGGAGCAGTTCTGGATTCTGGTGGGCTCCCTTCCTGTCTGAAAACAGTGAACACCCAAAGTTTGGAAAACAAACGTCACATTAAAAAACTGATTAGTAATATTTTTCACCATCTAAGCTGATCAAGCAGACCAAAAACATTTGTGCATCTTTCCAATGGACCAAAAGATGGAACGGTGGGTTATATAAATTATTTTCTTAGCCCCAGTTCTTTGTTACATATTTTGGGTGCAATTCTCCAGCTGTTTAATTCTGCCATGAGGTACTTCTGCAGTGCTAAGGGGTTGCATCAGCACTAAGTTCAAGAAAACATCTCTTGACACTGATGCTCCTGCCAGTTACCGGACGGTCTCTAACCTTCCCTTTTTAGGGAAGGTTATTGAATGGGCTGTGGCACGGCAGCTCCAGGAACATCTGGACCGCACCGGTTTCCTTGATCCCTCCCAGTCTGGGTTTCGGCCTGGGTATGGTACGGAGACAGCATTGGTGGCCTTAGTTGACAAGCTCCGTCTGGCATTGGACCAGGGTTGTCAGACCTTACTGGTCCTGCTAGACCTTTCAGCTGTGTTCGACACAGTCGATCATGAGGTGTTGGTGACTCACCTGCGGGACTGTGCTGGGATTGGCGGAATGGTCTTGGAATGGTTTTGTTTGTTCCTGGCCAGGAGAACTCACCGGGTGGTCTTGGGGGAGTGTACTTCTTCCCCCCAGGACCTCACGTGTGGAGTCCCGCAGGATGCCATTCTGTCCCCCCTCTTGTTTAACATCTATATGTAGCCATTAGGGGAGATCGTGAGAGGGTTTCAGGGCATGTAGTGTCATCAGTATGCTGATGACACTCAGCTCTACCTCTCCTTTTCCATCGACCCAGGCCATGCAGTCTCCTTATTTTCCCAGTGCCTGTCAACTGTGGGGGCTTGGATGAAGTCGAGCCATCTGCAATTGAATCCTGACAAGACAGAGGTGATGTTGGTGGGCGAGGGCTTGGGGGACCTGGGGGTGGTTGAATCTCCTCTTGTTGGGGGGGTTTGCCCTCCCATAGTCTCTCAAGTGCGAAGTCTGGATGTGTTCCTCAATTCGCGACTCAGTCTGGAATCTCAGGTTGTGGCCATGGCGGGGAGTGCATTTCGGCAGTTACATCTTGTCTGGTGGCTTCGGCTGTATCTCTCAGACTCTGACCTCAGCACTGTCATCCATGCCTTCATCACCTCAAGGCTGGATTACTGTAACGCACTCTATGTGGAGCTTCCTGAGAAGCTGGTTGGGAGGCTGCAGCTGGTGCATAATATTGCGGCCCGTCTCCTTACGGGGGCGGGTTGCATGGAGCACATGACACCAGTGCTCCAGGCTCTGCCCTGGCTGCCTATAAAGCACCAGGCCAGGTTCAAGGTGCTGGTTTTAACCTTTAAAGCCCTTCTTGGCCTGTGCCCTGCTTATCTGCAGGACAGTCTCACTCCCCATGTGCCCATGTAACCCTTGAGATCATCCGTGGGAGCCTTTTTGGAGGTTCCCCAGGTGAGGTGGGTGGCCACCGATGTTAGATCTTTTTCGGTGACTGCCCCTGTGCTGTGGAATTCACTCCCGGAGGAGGCTTGGTAGACTCCCACTCTCCTGCTGTTTTGGTATGTATGTAAGACTTGACCGTTCTGTAAGGCTTTTGGCGAGGGGTAGGGGTGGGGGTAGGGGGGTTTCCCCACATTTTATTGTATTTTTAAATTTTAATTTTAATTAATTTTTTTACTGAATGTTGTTCGTCACCCCGGGCTGTCCTGTGGGCAGGAGGGGTGGGATATAAATTTAAATAAATAAATAAATAAATAAATAAACAGCCACAGGATCACACTGCCCATTAGGAGGTGTCAGCATCTGTTTGGTATTAGGGTCACTTTAAGACATTGACATTGGGTGTTTTCAGATGGATGGCAGCCCTGGTTTTGTCTGCATCAGGATGCTTCATTCTAACGTGTCCCATCCATCTAAAGATGCCCCTGCCAGATGTACAACTGGCAGTCCCACCAGTGGGGCTGCAGAACATCCCTGACAGAGCACCGCCAGTGGAGCAGGCCAGCCAAATCCAGGGCACTGGCCTGAAGTGGAGCTGCTGTCCATCTGCTTTGCCGACCCACACTACACCTCCGCTTTCAGTGGGCTATTGCCTCAGGCAATGCCATAGAGTTACGGATGCCAGTCTAGAGCATTTGGCGATCACCCGCAGCTCTGTGGTGTGTGTGTGTGTGTGCTATGCAAGCAGGCCAAAGGCCAGGGAACACGTTGGGTCTGTCTGAAGCTGACCTAGGTGGGGCAGCTCCGGAGGCAGGCTGCTTCTGCATCCATCTAAAAGTGCCTATTGTGCAATTTCTTGTTTCATGCCTAAGACTGATCAGATGAGAGAAATGGATAATATTTCTTTCATTTGTCCAACTTTTCTTCGTAACTTGGGTTCATCAGTTAGTATCATGAGGAAAATACCCTGAGGAAGAACCTAGGGAGATGTCAAGTATGTCACGATTTACTGAAACTCCCAAATCCTTGAAAGCATTTCTGGGTCAGAAAGCACCTGAGGGTGTGTTAATGTTAGTATTTGGGTTGATGGAATTTTTGTGTTCTTTTTAATGTGTCTCATTTAATGGTTATTGCCCCCTGTGTGGAAACCAATGGGACCTTTCCCATTAATGTAAGTGAGAGCAGTAACAGCCCCTCCCAAAATTAGCTGTATCTAACTATCTATTTATTAGGAATGGGAGAACAGAACGCGGTTCGGATGTTCAGATGTTCGGTCGTTAGATTCGAAACCCGGGTTCGGGTTCGATGGTTCGGTTCAGCCAAGTTCGGTTTGGCCGAACTTGGCCGAATATTCAAAAATAGCTAAATCGAAACTGAAACCGAAACCTACACGAAATCGAAACCAAATTTTCAGCTCTTGAAAGATGTTTTTCCTGCTTCTGAACTTATCCGAACTTGTCCGAACACGACTGAACTGTTCAGTCGTTCGAGAGTTCGGTTCGGACATTCGGTTCAGACGTCCGAACAGACCGAGTTCGGTCCGAACTCCAAACCGCGTTCGCCCATCCCTATTCTTTATTTTGTTGAAGGTGGCATGAGTCCACAACAAGGTCACTAGAGGTTATGGAGAACTACATAACTTATCTCAGTAAAGCAGAAATCATAATGAGGACACCACTATTTTCATAGTTCTTACAGCTGATCATTCTTTAGGTGACATGTTGTGCAACTATCTTGCACAGAAATTCAGCTTTCAGCATATGAGTTTCGTATTGGCCACACCACTCCCATAACACACAACTACATTACTCAGTGTGGTCAGAAAAATCATGTATATGTATCCACCTTGCCAGTCGCTTCGACCATGTGCAGCCCCTCCTCTCTTCGTTTCACTGGCTTCCCCTTCCTGAACGAATCCTGCACAAGCTCCTAGACTTCACCTATAAAGCTCTTCACAACCTCGCTCCCCCCTACCTCTCTGCACTTATCACCCTCCATACTCTTGCACACCCGTGCACTTTGCTCCTCCTCTGTCCTTTCTCTCACCCTTCCATGCCTTCCCTGCTCCCCTAAGCACCTTTGTCCCTTCTCCCTTGCTGCCCCCCATGCCTGGAACTCCCTCCCTGTCCACATCCACCTTGCTCCCTCCCTTCATACCTTCAAATCTCTCCTTAAAACTCACCTCTTTCGCTCTGCTCTGTCTGACTCTTTATCCTGCTGAGCCACTATT
>QEPC01012913.1:5715681-5736043 GCA_003113815.1 Sphenodon punctatus
CTGGGGAGGGGAAGCCCCGAGGGTTTTTTCATTCCCCTCCCCTCATGGAATCTCCTGCCCCGCGTCCCCGCAGCGCAGGCTGGAAATTCTGCGCTGGGGTAAGCGGGGCAGGAGATTCCGCGGGGGGAGGGGAATTCCACGGGAAATCTGCGAATCGCAGACTCGCGTTTCCCTCGGGGCCCTGATCATAGTTGCCAGAACGTATTCTGCCCACTTCAGGAGCTCATCGAACCGTACTTTCAGTCCTACCTTCAGCTTCTGCATCAGGTCAACCGCCTCACCTGCCAGCTTCCTGCCCTGAGGGCTACAATTCTGCCCCTGGAGAATCTCCTCCAGCTTCCTGAGGAGACTCTGGACCAGAGAGGTCACCTGGATGATGGTGGCCATGGAGGAGCTGATGGTCTCTGTCACGGCCAGGAAAGGTCTCCCTTTTTAGGGAAGGTTATTGAATGGGTTGTGGCACAGCAGCTCCGGGGTCACCTGGACGGCTTCTGTTTTCTAGACCCCTTTCAATCAGGATTTTGCTCAGGGTATGGCACCGAGACTGCTTTTGTGGCCTTTGTGGATGACCTCTGCCGAGAGATGGATTCAGGGTGTTCAACATTACTCGTCCTGTTAGCTCTCTCAGCTGCATTTGATACAGTGGACCATTGGTTATTGTTGAGACAACTGCGGTCCCTGGGGGGTGGATGGGACGGTCCTTGGATGGTTCCACTCGTTCCTCTCAGAAAGGAGCCAGCAGGTAGTGTTGGGGGCTGAAACTAGCCTGGGGACCTCTCTTGTGGTATACCACAAGGTTCTATTTTGTCTCCATTACTATTTAACATCTTATGCAACCCTTGGGGGAGGTCGTGAGATGGTTTGAAGTTCATTGCCACCAATATGCTGATGACACCCAACTATACCTCTCATTTTCAACTGACCCAGGCCCTTCAGTCTTGGTGCTTTCCCAGTGCCTGGTGGCAGTGACTGACTGGATGCGGCGGAGAAGACTGAAGCTCCCAGTAAGAAGACGGAGGTGATGTTGGTGAGTCGGGTGGCAAGGATGATGACCCCCCCATGTTGAGTGGGTTCGCACCCCTCTGGCCCCCCAGGTTCGGAGCTTGGAAGTCCTGTTGGACCCCAGCCTTTGGCTGGATTGCCAGGTGGAGGTGGTGGTGAAGGGAGCCTTTCACCAGTTATATCTTGTGCGGAGGCTCCGGACATGTTTCAGACTCCGTCTCCGACCTGACCACCCTCATCCATGCGTTCATCACCTCAAAACTGGACTACTGTAACGTGATCTACGTGGGGCCTCACTCACTCATGAGAGACCACCTCACTCCTCGGACCCTAGGGTGATCCTTGCGGTCTGTCAGGGGCACCTTCTTGGAGATCCCCCAGGTTAACCATGGGGTCAAAATGGAGATGGCGTTCTCGGTGGCTGCACTACGGCTGTGGAACTCCCTCCTAGGGGAAGCTCGCCTGGCCCCTAGTTTTCTGGCCTTCCGCCAGGCCTGTAAAACCTGGCTGTTTGCCCAGGCCTTTGGGGAAGGGAGTGGGTAGGGTGGGAGGAGGGGTTTAGTCTGACTGCTTTACCCTTATTTATTTTGGTTTTAGTTTCCCTCTGTTTATATTTTTATTGTATTTATTGTTTTTTATGGTTTTAAAATGTAGGTTGTGAGCCACCCCGAGCCGTCTGTTGATGGGAGGACACGGGATGTAAATATAAATAAATAAATAAATAAATAAAAAACCCCAGTTCTTTGCTCACTGCACTAGCTGCCTGTAGTCTAGGGGTGTGCACTTCATTTTCATTATTTCAATAACAATAACAAAATCTTTGTTTTCATTATCATTATTACAATAATGATAATGAAATTTATAATAACAAAATCAATAATGACTCATTTTTGTTATTCACTTTGTTTTAGTGGCAGTTGTTTTTGGACGGAAAATGTGAAGAGCAGAGGAGGGAGCAGACATCTTGCAGCCAGAAACAGTATTGAACTCTTGAAATTGGCCTGTGATGGTAGGGGTGAGCGGCGCCGGTCAGCAAGGATCTATGAATGCATTGCTGGCCAATGAGCAGTGCAAGCAGGTCCCAATGCCCCTGTCATTGCTCAATGCCCCCTGCCTCCCAGCACCAATCATGGGGGCTCTGGGGAGGGCACTGCAACCCTTTATATTTCAGTGCCAGGCTGTTTTACTCTTGTTCTGTTTTAGCTCTTGCTCTTTCCTTTTCCCTTCCCCTGTCTGTCTCCCCATCCATATTATATATAGATTTTAGATATATATCCGTTGTATATATAGATTATATAGATATTTAGTTACTAGGCTGTTTTATTATATATATTAGGATTATATAATAGGAATACATTGTTTACATAAACTAGGTTTAGGTTAGATTCTGTATATATCATATACATGAAATTACTTATTACATAGTATATATTGTGTGCACTTTTGTATCAAAATGAGAAAGGGAAGGAGTTCTGAGAAGTCTGGGGCAGGTGGCCCAGGTGGAGGCCGTGGGTGTGGGCATGGGCATGGGGGAGTTGGCAAGTCTGCTGCCACTTATGCCACTTGTGGCATCCCACCGCCCAAGATTAAGAGACCAACATTTTCCCCTTCCAAGCTGTAGGTCTTATCAGAGGAAGAAGCAGCAGAGATTCTGGAAATGGCATCTGTGGAAAGGAGGGAGCCCCAGCCTTCCACTAGCAGTGGCACTGGAGGAGGGAGCAAAGGGGGTGGTGGTGCTGCAGTGGAGATTGGGGTGCCGAGACCTCTAGGATGGCAAGAATGGGTCATGATGGCCCAGGTCATCCACGTCCTTAAGCCCTTTAAAAATGTGATGGAGACCCCAAGTGTGTTGACAGTCACCCTGAGCCAGGTCACCACCACTCCCCGGTCCGTAATCTGGTCAGAAAAATGGCAGGCTTCCTGAGGGACCGAGAGAGGGGGCGGGAGGAGCGGCATCTTGTACCAGAGGTGGTGGTCCTGGCACAAAGGTTGAAGGATGGGATGAGCAGGCGTTTTAACACCCTGAATAGGAAGGAGGTTTATATTCTGTCCACCATGCTGGATGCCAGGGTGAAGGCAAATGTGGCATCTCGCATGGCAGATTTTACCCTGAGGAAGCATGCTCTGGTGGCCAGGGTGCGAGCAGTAAAGAGGGTCATGTGGCGGCAGCAGCAGGTCTGCCAGGAGGGGCAAAGCAGCAGCAGGAGGGAGGAGGAGATTCAGAGCACCCCCAGCAGCAGCACGGGCAGTAGAGCCAACGGCAGCAATAGCAGCTCCTTGGTGGCCACCAACTGCACCCAGTCGATCACCCCAGAGCAGGCAGTGAGGGCACAGGCAGGAGGAGGTTGGCAGCAGAAACAGGCAGAGGCAGAAAAAGTCAGACAGTGCGGAGATTACAGTGGCAAAATACCAGACAAGCCTGTGTTGGATCTCAGCAGCAATCCCCTTCAGTACTGGGTGGAGAAGGGAAATGTATGGCAGGCCCTCACCAGGGTGGCACAGGAATTGATGTCCTGCCCACCAACCAGCATGCCCAGAAAATGTGTGTTCTCTCAGACAGGGGACATTGTGAGTCCCCACTGTATGAGGCTGGACAGTTGTGGTTGATGGAGCAGTTGTGGTTCCTGAAAGTCAATCTGCCACTGCTGGGTTTCCCTGAGCATGTCATGAACTTGGAGTGAGTGGGCACACTTGAGACTTCCTCTGGGTCTCTCTCTTGATGCGTCCTGCTCCCACCCCTCTTGCTGGGGCTGCTGCACCCTGCTCTGTTTATTATTCTGCCCTCCCCCCCGGGAAAATCTCTGCAAGTTGACACCCTTTAACATAGGGTAGTGCCAACTGCCAGTGTCTGTCTGCCATTCCATCTACCTTACATGGTGCCATTAGGCCACTCTGGGGTACACACTGCAAGTTGAAGCTTTGACTTTTTGTCAGGTAGGGATTTGACAGCTGTACACAGAGATTTTCACACAGTGGCAGTGGCTGGACTGGAATGGCCAATGCCACCCGCTGTAAACAAGAGGGGGGGAGGGGGAGAGAGACTCTCCACTGCTAGAATGAGGGGGGGGAAGACACGCTGCTGCCCATACTATAGAGAACCAGAGAGGGGGATTGGAGGGGGCTTCCTGTTACTATAACAAGAGAGAGAGAGGAAGACACGCTGCTGCCCATGTTGCCACCTGCCAGAGAGAGAGGCTCCCTGCTGCTAGAACCAGAGAGAGAGGGAGACACTATACAGAACCAGAGAGCGAGAGAAAGACAGTGACTGAGAGACACTCTGCTGCTAGAATGAGAGAGAGAAAGAGAAAGGTGATCCTGCCCAAGTTGCCACCCACCGGAACAAGAGAGAGAGAGAGCTCATTTGTGCTCACTGCTCAGTACCCACATTTAGCAGCAAACCCACCAGAATGAGACAGAAACACACAACATATGTGCCTATGTGCCTACACCTGCTACCACCCATCATAATGACTGAATGAAGTGAGCCCACTCATTCACTCATTCTCTCTCTCCCCCTATGCCCTGCTCGCCATTGGGCAATCACTCAGGGCTTCCCAAGGCTTCCCCTCATTGGGCGATCTCTCTGAGAGCTGAAGACGCCTCGTCACTCGGGGGCTTCCCAAAGCTGCCCTCCCGTGGGGCGATCTCTCTGCGAGCTGAAGATGTCCCATCACTCGGGACGTGGGCAACGGCATGGGTGTTAGGGAGTTGGCAGTTCTGCTTTCACTTCTGCCACTGGTTGGAGACCACTGCCCAAGATTAAGAGACCTTTTTTTATTCCCTCCAAGTTGCTGGTCTTATCAGGGGAGGAAGCTGCAGAGATTTTGGAAATGGTATCTGTGGAAGGCAGGAAGCACCACTAGCAGTGGCACTGGAGGAGGGAGCAAAGGGGAGGGGGTGCATACGTGTCACACACTCATTGCGGCCTCTATGCATCCCCCCTGCATTGAGGCTCCTCCCAGGCCCGTTTGAAAAGGTTCAGTGTCAGAACTCATTTTAGGTCCTAGTCTGCCTCTGTCCTTTAGAGATGGTAAAATGCTTTTGGGGCATCAGAGCTGTGGTTTGGGCTTCAGTCCCTAGCCTGGGGAGCCCAATCCTACTGCTGGTGGATTTTTTCTACCTTTGTTTGCTCCTTTTACACTTGGTAACATGCCTTTGGGGTGAGGGGGCAGGGCATGCTTTGGGTTTCAGCCCCAGCCAGGGGGGCCCAAGCCTATTGCTGGTGGATTTTTCCTGCCTTTGTTTGATCCTTTAGAGTTGGTTAAATGCTTTTTTGGAGGACAAGAGCATGGTTTGGACTTCAGCTCCCAACCTGGGGGGCCTGCTCTGCTGGATTTTTCTTGGCTTACCCTGTTAACTGGTAATAATGGCTTGGGGGGGAGAATTGCCTGCTGCCGCGCGGCCATCCTCACCACAAGGAGCAGCTCTCTAGCTGCGGGGGTTGTCACACCCCCACTCTTAGTTGGAAGAAGACATTAGGGTGTGGGCGCACAGCAACATGACTGGTGGCACAAAGGGAAGTCTCGCGAGAACGGGACTTCCCGGCCACCATATTGGCCCAGTCGTGGACCCCGCCATTCCGCGCCTGGGTAGCATCAGGAAAGCAGCGTGCTCGAGGCGAGGCTTAAGAAAGGCCGCGACGGGTGAAGTGGTGACCTCGAGCAGCGCTATGCAGAAGGAGCCCAGGAGGGTGACTGAGCAGCCAGTAAGCGCAGGGGCACCCAATAGAGCTACCACATTACCCCTGACTCTGAAAGGGGCTGAGCTGGGGGGGGGCAGGGGACCCCAAGAAAGAAGGGGGTGAACAGGCTGGGAGCCAGCCACTGACAAGAACGCTTTGGGCTCTTTGGGAACCCACCTCCCACCAGGCAAGGACGGAAAAGGGAGCAGGCAATAGAAAGAAAAAGGGCCCAGCCAAGCAGCCCTTATCATAAAGAGTAGAGGAGGTACTTGAGTCCCTCCAAGCCAAGATGGGGCAATGCGAAGGGGTTTTACAGGGCATTGCAGGAGGAGGACAGGCCCAGAGCCTCCGAGGGATGGCACAGGAGGGAGCACCCGCTGGCAGTGTTCTCACAGGGGGGGGCTGGTGGCCTAGTAACAGCACAGGCTCAACAGACTGGCAGTGGTCCCACAGGGACAGCACAGGCTCAACAGCCTGGCAGTGGTCCCACAGGGGGGCTGGTGGTCCAGTAACAGCACAGGCTCAACAGCTCATGAGGCTGCGAGAGGAGGCGGTCACCCCCCATGACCAAGTTGAGGCAAGGGGCGAGACCAATAGGGACGCTGGCTCCGGCGATATTGGGGCATCCAAGAGTGGAACCCAGGCAAGCACATGGGAGGAGGTGCGAGTTCCAGCACGATTTAGGGAGGGGTCGGGCCCCACAGGTGGGTCTGGTGCCAGAGGAAGTCAGGGACGGTGAGAACAGGTGGGATAAGCCCCCACACAGCCTTCCTCTCCACCCAGGCAGCGTGGAAGGTGCCAGTTGTCGCCCCCCAGGGTCAGCGAAGGCAAACCTCCTGCACACCGGGCACACAGGGACCAGATGGCCGCTGTTCTTGAGACCTTGAACACCTTCATGGGATGATTTGTGGCCCTCAAAGGACAAGTGGTGGAGCAGGCAGAAGGACAACAGAGGGAAGCAGTGCAGAAGGAACCTTGCACGCCGAGTCAGGCGCAGGAAGCGATGCCCGAGGAACAAGGGGTTGCAGATCAGACGGCTGGACCCACCGGAGCAAGAGATGACCCCCTGGTGAATGAGGGTGCCAGCACGAGCCATGAAGGGCAAGGTAGGTGCACACAATGCACACCGTGCCAATACAGGTGCACGGGGGGGCCGGGACCAGGGAACAGCCCACCCAGATGGGCTCCACAGTAGCAGGGAGGCTTGGATGGGTGGGGTCATGGGTTCCCTGGCCCACACAGGAGATTGGAGGGGCGAGGGATAGCCCCCCTACCCAATCCAGTGGAGAGATGCTACAGACCCAAGGTGTGGGAGGTGCGAGTAAGGACATAGCAGCCTGTTCATCATGCCAAGGGATGCCCTTGCAGGCGGCTGCACCACATCGGGAGCCGGGTACCTGGGCAGCCTTGGGAACACCGGTCGGGGTGCACTTAGCCCCTCACATGAGGACAAAATATGGAGGGGCGAGTACGTGGATGTTTTCTCGCTTCTCTATACGGAGCCGGTACCGGACGCTAACTCCTCGGAAAAGGAGAAGGAGAAGGAAAGGTTCAAGCACCCAAAGGTCGATACGAACTGGGCCAATTGGTTCGCGGCCTTCTCGGTGTTGCTGGGAGTGATGGTTCAGGCGACACCCAACCGAGCCACAGAACTAATCAAATACCAAGACATCATACGCAAGGCATACAACACCGGAAAACCGGGTGCGTGGCTGTGCTATGATGAAGGCTTCAGAAAGAGGGTAGCGATCACCCAAGGGCTTAGGTGGGACATATACGCCACAGATTTATGGCTGGAGTGTATGTCCAACGTGGTTGGTACCCACAGAACCGACAGCGGTCATTCACTAACCAAGGGAGGCATAGCCCCCATGAATTACCCCTTTTGGAAGGGAGGGCGCCTTAGCAACCAGAAGGTTGGGACTTGCTGGGACTTCAATGAGTCTGGGGGTTGTGCCCACCCCACATGCCATTTTCGACACGCTCGTACCCATTGCAGAGGGACACACCCAGGGGTCCGGTGTGACAAGGCGCGGGGCCTATCATGAGGTAGGCAGCAGGGTAGGCCCGGGGCTGGGAGTAATCATCCTCAAGGAGGACGGAAGGGCCCCAACACCAGTCAGTCATAAGGCTCTGAAGCAGGCGCTTAAGGGGTGCCCAATGGTTGGTGAGGTCAAGTATGTAGTGGAAGGCTTTAAGGAGGGCTTCGTCATCCCTGCCTGGTTCAATAAGACGTGGGCATGGGTGAAGAATTTGCAGTCAGTGGTTGGAAGAGAGGAATTGGTCGCCGCCAAGCTCCAGAAGGAACTCAAGGAGGGCCGCATTGCGGGCCCCTTCGGCGCCTTGCCTTTCCCCAACTTGCACATTTCACCGCTGGGTATAGTACCCCAAAAGCAGGAAGGGGAGTTTCGCCTCATTCATCACCTGTCCCATCCAAAAGGGGGATCGGTGAATGACACCATTGCTCCAGAGCTATGCTCTGTTTGCTATGCATCTCTCGATGCAGCGATAGAGATGGCTCAGGAGTGCAGGCAAGGGGCGCTGCTGGCAAAATGTGATATCAAATCAGCATTCCACCTGCTGCCAGTCCACCCCAAGAGCTTTAGGCTACTCGGGTTCCAGTTCGGAGGCCATTATTTCTATGACAAGGTGATGCCCATGGAGTGCTCGATATCTTGTTCGGCCTTTGAGAATTTTAGCTCCCTTCTGGAATGTCTGGCACACAAAAGGATGGGGTCACAATACATCCTTCACTACATAGATGATTTCCTCTTCCTGGGAAGGGGAGGGATGAAGGAGTGTTCCACGGCCCTGGAAGGCTTCCAGGCCATGGTAGTGGAACTTGGGGTTCCACTGGCACCGGAAAAAACAGTCGACCCGGCAACCGTCTTGACATTCCTGGGGATAGAATTGGACATGGAGAAGCAGGTATCCTGCTTGCCAATGGACAAATTGAGAGCCATGGCTAGGGACATACGTACACTGCTGGGTCGCCCTAAAGCAACAGTCAAGCAGTTGCAAGCACTAGTGGGGAACATTAATTTTGCATGCCGTGTGGTGGCACCCGTAAGGGCCTTCTAATCTAGGTTGTATGAGAAGGTTGGATCCACGTTGCCAGGGCACTTCCACATTAGGATCTCTGCCGACATGAGAGATGATTTAAATACATGGATCCAATTTTTACAGGAATTTAACGGAGTTAGCATCTGGCGGCAGAGGTGGCTAATAGAGGCTGAGCTACAAGTCCAATCTGATTCTGTGGGATCGCTGGGATTTGGGGTATACTGGGCTGGCAGGTGGTCAGCTGCCCCGTGGCCAGAAGAGTGGGTGCGGGAGGGATGGATGCGAGACCTCACATATTTAGAACTATTCCCCATAGTGATAGCAGCGCACATATGGGAAAGCGTGTTCGCAAACAAGGTGATCTTGTTTTGGTGCGATAACCTCGTAGTGGTGCATATAGTAAACTCCTTATCGTCCCATTACAAGATAGTAATGGGTTTGGTGAGAGTGTTCGTCAGGCAGTGTCTGAGGAATAATATATTATTCACAGCCAGACACATGCCTGGGATTAACAACGGCATAGCCGACGCACTCTTTCACCAACAGATGGAGCGGTTCAGACAGCTGGCACAGGAGGCCAGGAGGGAGCCAGAGGATCTTCCGCCAGGAATATGGAACATTGGACGGTAGCAATGTTCCAGGCGGTGCAGGGTTCATTGGCCTCCCGCACCAGAGCGGCCTACCTGCAAGCACTGAACAAGTTCCAGAATTTCAGGGAAGAAAAAGGGTGGGGTATCCATTTTCTGATTACGGAGACCGAGACCTTGCAATATCCTATCAGCCTGGGGCAGAAAGGGCTCGCACCCAGTAAAATCTCAGGGAAGCTGGCTGCGCTAGCATTCTATAACAAATTAGCCGGCTTCCATTCACCAACCGGGTTTTTTTTTGTAAGGAGGATGTTGGAGGGTTGGCATCGCGAATTACCATGGGGCGGCGATGCCAGGTGGCCCATTACGCCAGACATTCTGTGTGAATTATGTAAGGCCCTTCCCGGAGTGTGTTTTTCTGGATCCCGTTCTTTGGAGCATTAAGGGTGGGTGAGCTGGCAGCCTCATCCGCTCAGTCAGCAGGGGGCCCTGTAGTGGGGGTCAAGGATATACGGTGAAGGTTACAGGATTGTCGGTATGACTGCAACGATCCAAGACGGATCAGCGTGGGCGAGGACAGAAGATAGAGTTGGCAAGAATAGGGGAGGCGGAACTGTGCCCGGTTAGGGCACTTGAAAAGTACCTTGAGGCACACCCCGAGAGCTCTGGACAGTTCTATGTCCATGAGAATGGTACCAGGCTAACCAGATACCAGTTTTTGGCAGTGATGAGGAAGTCATTGAGGAGGATAGACCTACAGGAGCAAATGTTCAGCTCCCATTCGTTCAGGATTGGTGCCGCTAGCTGTGCAGCTGTGGTAGGGATGTCTGAACAGGAGGTCAAAACGATCGGCTGATGGAAATCAGGGGCGTACAGCACCTATATTCGCAAAGTCCAGCTATGAGAAAAGGGGGGCTGAGGTTGGCAGTAAGCACAAATAGAAGGCTTTAGATGAGCGAATCAGTCATGTAACATATACATATTCCCTCCTAGGAAGTGAGCTGCCTGCCCAGTAGCAGAAAATCGTTATTGCAGGCCACAGCATCGTGTACTGGGCCAGCAAATGAGTGGGACGCACAAATTGGGGGACCCAGTTGGGCTTGGGTCACGTGGCAGAAGTGTCGTGGAAGGGCCGGAGTGGGATGAAATGGGCCCAGTTCCTGCCGCTGGTCCACGCAATTGCAAAGGAACAGCATCCAGACATTCTGGTAATCCACCTGCGAGAAAATAACTTGCCAGTTGACACAGGTCTGCACCTGGTCACCAGCATAAAACGCGACTTGCTCATGGTAAGAAGGATCCTCCCAGGTACTATGATAGTATGGTCTGAGACGCTTGAACGAATCAGATGGAGGGATGCCGTGCGCCCTAGTAGAGTTGATCGGGCCAGAAGGAAAGTTAACAAAGAGGTAGGAAAATTGGTAGCAGAAATGGGTGGCCGAGTTATACAACACCCGGAGATTAGGTTTACCCGACCAGAATTGTATCGGGTCGATGGCGTGCACCTATCGGATGAGGGGCTAGAAATATACATAAAAGCATTACAAGGAACGCTGAGTCAGGCCCTGGGTGAGTCGGGGAGTAGGGGGAGTCGAGTCTAGTCAAGCAAAGCTGGCAGTCTCTGGTGGCAGGAGTCCGGTGAATTAGTTAGGTTATAAGTTAAGGATAGTCTGCTGCCAGGTCATCTCCCTAAGAGGTGGGGTCCGAGTGAAGGCTAGTGCTCGGACAGCCAGCATCACTCAGGACCCAGGTTGGGGAGGCAGGCTCCTAGGCCCTAGGGCAGGGGCGGTCCAGGGCTTGGGGGAGCTGCCCTCACCTCCTTCCTTGGGTCACCATAGGCAAGGGCCGCCTGATCCAACTGGGGGTCACCGGACAGGTGTGACATTGAAGCAGCTATAGTTAGCAAGTTCGTGGTACTGAGGAACATCAGACCGCTTAAGTTTACCACAGTTATAGAGAGTTAATAGTTAAGGTTAATAGGACCCGGAGGGGGATAACCCCCTCCTCACCCGACGAGGTCTAATAAAATTGGTGCGGCCTAGTTTTACCCCATACAATGGTGTCTGTGTCTTTCTTTTGGGGTGTGTGACAAGTGTATGTCTTAGTTTCTATTCTCGAATGAGGCAGGAAGGTGATCATTATGGGAGATAGACAGCTGGGCTGGATGGACCATTGGTCTGACCCAGGAAACTTATGATTTTTTGTTTGCTTAATACTTCAGGCCTAGAGCTTTGCATCTTTGTTTGGTTTTAATTTACTGTATATTAATGCTTTTGTTACGTGTTCTGAGTGTCTTTGGAAGGGAGGAGGGGGCTAGTAGCATTTATTTTAGTCTTTTAATAATGTTTATAGCAATGTTAAGTTTGTGTGACCCCGCCCACTGCCGCACCAGCTCAAACGTTCACCAGCTGCCACTGGTTACCATGTACTTCATATAGAGTTCTTCTAAACAGCTCACCCTTATTTTGTTCCCCTTGACAGCAACAGATTGTTTTTGTTTTTTGCAAAATAGTCCTTGATTTTGGATGTTGAACACCTGAAGGAGAAACAAATCTAGTTCTTAGCTGCTGCTTCTTCTTTTTAAAAAAAAAAACATATGAAAGAATCAGACCCTAAAATAGTACTACATATGAATGTACCATATTCCCTTTCCCTCTCCCTATTAGTGATCAGATTCTTGCCATTATTTCAGTAGAGAAACTTCTTTTAAAAAAAGAAAGAAAGAAAAGAAAGCAAGCAATGATTAGGATTAGTTTCCAAGTTTCTTCCCCGAGTTAACAAACTTTGAAGAGATTTCTGAAGGAAAGGCTTCTCAATCTGATAACATCATTACCGTACAATGGCTTTTATTTCATTTGGTATTACTGAATTGCTAATGATATAACTCTGAATAGGTACAGTATCTTAAATCTTATTTCAATGGAAGGAGAGTAACAAAACACACAGGTCTTCATGCAGTTTTAAGAAGAAAAGAGGGATTGTGATTGGCAAAAGGAAGACATTTGTTTCTGTTAGACTCAGAAAGATTTTCTGCCGCTACTATAATTACCTATTAAATTCACATTTGTAGTGTATTGTTAAGAAAATTGTGTGGAGTCAATTCAGATGCATCACTCTCAGAAAAGAATTTGACAGCATTGGAGCTGGGAAGCGCTATATGTAATGCACCCTTGTGTTAAAGAATAGCTTAATAATAATGTTCACATTTAAATAGCAACTCAAGGACTATTAATAAGTTTTAAATACTCAGCTTCTTGACTAAAATGCATGCATACACTGAACAAAAGGTCTCTCTAAAGAATGAGAAGAAATTCTGATCTAAGAATGCATTCCAGATGGCATTTCTTTTGCTTTTTAAATTAGAAATCAAGCTCGTAACAAAGTCAAAACTGAACTCTTGATCTTTCTTCTGTGTCCGCTTCCCCTCATCTCTAGAACGATGGCACCACAATCTTCTCCATTACACAAGTTCACCACCTTGGTGTCATCTTTGACTCTTCTTTCCTTGATCTTTCTTACTCAGGCCCTGTCAAGACTATTATTACTTCCTTATAACATCTACAGAAATAATTCCTGTCCTTCTGTAGCAGACAGGAAAACCTTTTCCCCTCCATGGACCACTTTTGAATTAAATAAGGGAAAAGGCTGGATAGGAGCTGAGGGGATGAGCTCAGGGCAGAGGAAGAGAGGCTGAAGGAGAGCAGGGGGCAGGAAGCAGAGGAGCTGAAGAAGATGCAATGGGAAAGGAACAATGAGGGGTTCTGTTGGAAGCCGGAGGCATTAAGGTGTGCACAAAAAGATAGGGGCTGGATATACCTGAAAGTCTGCTCTGTTTTTTGTTTTGTTTTGTCCAGTCTCAGTGAGAATGCTGGTTCTGGGTTCATTCCAGGAACCAAGATTGAACTGAGAACTGGCATAATCTCAGCTTAATTCTTGATGAGAACGACAAAAATAAATAAATACATTTTTAATTATTATTATTATTATTAGACATTTATATAGCACCAGTTATATGACCTGGTGCTGTACAGAACATAGAATTAGACGCGGTCCCAGATTGTGGCTTACAATCTAAAAGACAAAGACGAAGGAGGGGGGGGAGACAGGGGGAGGGGACAGTGGGAGAGACAGGGGAGAAGACAAACAAACATTCAGGCGGATGCAAAGTCTCAGGTGTGTGTGCTTGGCTTGGTTACAAAGAAGTTGGTAGCAGCAGTCAGCAGAGGAGGGCCAACAGTAAGAGTAAGGGGAAAGACTAGCAGGCATTGGGAAAGGCAGCATGGAAAAGGTGGGTCTTGAGGAGGGATTTGAAGGAGCGGAGGGAGGAGGCAAGGCGGATGTGGGCAGGGAGGGAGTTCCAGGCATGGGGGGCAGTGAGGGAGAAGGGACGAAGGCGGTTAGGCGAGCAGGAGAAATGAGGGAGAGTAAGGGTAGGTACAATGGAAGAGCGGAGAGCACATGCAGGAGTGCGTAGGGAAATTAGGTCCGAGAGATAAGGGGGAGCTTGGTCGTGGAGTGATTTGAATGTGAAAACCAGGAGTTTGAACAGGATACGTTCAGGAAGGGGGAGCCAGTGAAGGGAGAGGAGGAGAGGCGTTACATGGTCGAAGCGACGGGCAGAGTGAATGATCTTGGCGGCAGAGTTTTGGATCGCAACAAGGGGGGACAGGTGGGAGCGAGGGAGGCCAGCAAGGAGGAGGTTGCAGTAGTCGAGGCGAGAGATAACCATGGCATGAACAAGGATTTTGGCCGAGGAGATAGATAGAAAGGGGCGTATGCGGGCAATGTTGAGGAGAGCGAATCGGCAGGATTTGGCCACAGAGTCAATGTAAGGTTTAAAGGAGAGGTGCGTGTCAAAAATGAAGCCCAAGCTGCGGGCACGGAGAACAGGACGGATGGTGACCCCATCAATGCAGACGGTCAGGTCAGAGGGAGAGGAGGGGGATGGAGGAAAAATGAGGAGTTCAGTCTTGGCCATGTTCAGTTTGAGTTGGCGTCGGGACATCCAGGCGGAGATATCAGAGAGGCAGTCGACGAGGCGTGAGCGGATAGAGGAGGAGAGAGAGGGGGTAGAGAGATAGAGTTGGGTGTCATCAGCGTAGAGATGGTATTGGAATCCGTGGGAGGCAATAATTTTGCAAAGGGACAGGGTGTAGATAGAGAAGAGGAGAGGGCCAAGGATAGAACCTTGGGGGACCCCAACGGAGAGGGGTCATTGCACATGTGCAAAATAGCCACAGTTTGGCTGCCATTTTGGAAAATAGCTGCACATGTGAATGGTCCAGTGGCCATTTTGGAAAATAGCTGCACATGTGAATGGTCCAGTGGCCATTTTGCACATGCACATTTTATTTTATTTTATTTTATTTTATTTTATTTACATCATGGAATACCAAAAACTTTTACCAGGACCGAGATCTCGATGGATTCTCGGTATTTCTCATGAGAAGCTAGAATGCTTCTTGTTTCAACCCTAGACTGGATCCATAAGCCAGATCCATAGATCAGAAAGGGGCATATAAAAAAGGGCCACAGGTTATTTTTGGCCCTTGGGGCAAAGGTTTTTCAGTCCTGTTCTTTCTAGGTCAGCCATTCTTGTTCCTCTAATGATTGTAAGCTCCCCCGAGCTGCCTGTGGAAGAAGGGGCGGGCTAACAAATTTTTAAAATAAATATATAAATACATTTCATGTACATTCACCTATCTACTTTAGGCCACTGTTCTGCCACGTCCAACAATATCCAATTACACTAAATGCATTTGTAAGCATAATCTTTCTATCCCATTTGTGTGGACATATCTCAACTCCAGAAAGCACAACCTCATAGAGTGGAGGAGTTTAACAATGCAAAATAATGAATATGAGGAAATGGGCTAATTGGACATTTCTCATTCTTAACGAAGTTGTGTTCAGGATTAAGCATAAGCACACTTCTGAGGACATTTTTCCCTAAACCATTTTTTCCATCCCTAATTTCTGTCCGGGTTACTCTTGACAAAATGGAATCCACAAAATAACACAAACACTCACAGTATAAATCGGTGGTTTCCAGTATTTTGCTGACATTATTATTATTATCAACCACCTTTACCTCGCGTTTCACCCCCTCCTCCGTATTACCTCCTCCCATGCCTCTCCTATCCTTCTTTTCTCTAGCCTCTCTTTATTAAATTACCCCTACCTCTTCTTGTTCAACCCTTCCATCTTCTCCAACTCTCCCTTCTCACTTCCTGTTATCCCTCCCATCATTGCATCCTCTCCGCTGCACATCATCATCCTCTCCCTCTCCACTAGTTCTTTTTGCTCTACCTCAAAATATGCCACAGTCTCCAGTGTCTAGGGATGGGAGAACGCGGTTCGGATGTTCGGAGTTTGGACCGAACTTGGTCTGTTCGGACGTCTGAACTGAACGTCTGAACCGAACTCTCGAATGACCGAACAGTTTGGTCATGTTCGGATGAGTTTGGATGAGTTCGGGGGTGGGGAAAATGTCTTTTCAGGGCCAAATATTCGCCCAAATTCAGCCAAACTGAACTCGGCTGAACCAAACCATCAAACCTGAACTTTGGTTTTGAACCGAACGACCGAACGTCCGAACATCCAAACCGCGTTCTGTTTGCCCATCCCTACCAGTGTCCTTAAAAATCCACTTCATAACCAAGTCTGAGGGCCTCCATCCTATGCTTGTCTTGCTTGACCTCCATGCTGCCTTTGACACAGTTGATTACCCCCTCTTCTTTGATTTCTTCACTCCCTCAGTTTCTGGGGTTCATTTCTCAACCGCTTCTCCCCCTGTCTCTCTAACTGCTCTTACAGTGCCTTGGCACTGAAACTTTATCTCTCATTTATTGAAAATCTCATCGAGAATAGGACTCTCAATGGGATTTTTGAGACCAAGAAAGAGCTGAGATTTGACTGTTCTCAACATCATCATTCTCAAAAGATTCTAAAAAAACCCACAAAACCCCACTCTGCATATTCAAAATGACTGCTGAGGTCATTCTGCGCATGCACATCCCTTTTCCAAGATGGTGCGGGCCGCATCAGCACCAATTTGGAAAAGGGCAGCAAGTTCTGTGCCTGTCAATGACAGAACCATCCAGTCAAGCATGACTGTCTCTCTGATATCTCTATTTGGATGTCTCACCATCATCTCAAGTTCCTCATCTTCCTGTACACCTCAAAGTCATCCTCCTCTTCTTCACTCTCTATTTTCATTGACAGTCTCATCATCCAACCCATCTTCCAGACACATAATCTGGGATTATTCTTGTATTCCTCCTTCTCCTGACCTTGACACTTCATATTCAATCTATTGCCAAGGACTGTCACTTCTCCTCGCATAACATCACTAAAATCCAACCCTTCCTTACTCCTCCTCCCACTGACAAAATCCTAGTCCATTTTCTAATCATCACTCACCTTGATTACTACAACTTCAAACTTCCTTTTTACTGGCATTCCCCACTCTCACCTTGACACACTCACTTCTTTTCAGTACTCATACACCAGGTCACACAACTCATACACTACTTTGTTCAACCTCTCCTATTCCTCTGTCCCTTCACATTCAGTTAGACTCCTTGATCTCACCTTCAAGACTCCTCATAGCCTTGCTCCTCACTATCTTTCTGTCCTCATTTCCTGCTTCATTTCTACTCCTGAACTTTGCTTCTTCTCTGCCACCACTCTCACCCACCTCAGAATCTTCTGCTCCCTAAATGATCTTCATCCATTTTCCATTCTACTCCATATGGAATTCCCTCCCTAGAATCATAAAATGTCGGTGTTGGAACTTCAGGATCATCTAGTCCAATGCCCTGCTTAGATGCAGGATGACTACAACTACATCTCAGACAGATGGCTGTCAACAATACTTAATTTGTAAAAAATGAATTGCCAGGACCCAGGCCTATGCCTGGAAGGCACACACCTTGAGCTTGTCCAAGTAGAGAACTGAACCCTAGTGTCCAGCTAAAAACCCAACCGTGAACCATCCTGGCTCCCTAAAGCTGAATATAGAAGTTCTTGTCATTTAAACTATATGAATACCAGCACAGTGAGTGGTGGAGCAGGAAAATAATTAATGAAAACCAAATAAATCATCCAGGGTTTTTGCTGGGTTTTTTTGTTTTGTTTGCTTTGTTTTACAATCCTGACATGGCCAATATTGGTCTTTTCCTAGTATTACGCATTTCCTTAACAAGTTCTTACCAGTAAGAACGACTGCCAATAGGTTTCCAAGCCCAATTCAAGGTGTTGGTGTTGACCTTTAAAGTCCTAAATGGATTGGGCCCTGCCTATCTGCAGGATGGCCTCACCCTCCAGGTCCTGGATTGACCCCCGCAGTCGGCTGGGGGCGCCCTCCTTGGGGTTCCCTGGGTGTCACGGGAGGAGGGGGAAGGAGAGGAAGAGAAAGGGAGGGACAAGGGAATAAGACCCAAAGGGCAGCTAACTCTCAGGACGGACTCTCTATCGAAGGCTAGAATGTCCCTCAGGGTGTTAGGTGGACTTTCCCCCCTAGTTAGAGGGCAACCCTTTTCATCATTGGGACTCACCAAGAGGTAGCCAATTGCCCCAGAGGTAGAAAGGAAACACACAGGGAGGGGGTACAGACTCTCGGGGGTATATACAGGGCCCAGGGCACCATGCGATGAATCATGTTGGAGGTGGAAAGGGGAGGGGCAGGCCCCGGGGAGGGGAGGGGAAGAAGGGCTGATAGGGTCCAAGGATGCGGGGTGGGGAGTGAGGGGCCGGATACACTCAATACAGGGAGGACTTGTTGGATAATATTTAGGAAGGGATCGGAGGGGTAAGGGAAAAGGAAACAGGGAACCCACACCACACGATGGCACTGTTCTTGATACTGAGATGACAATAACACAGACAAACACTCACTTACCCAACTACACTCTTACAGGAAAAGGGGAACACAAGGACCAAACATTCATGGGCACGCTCACAGGAAAGTCAATAGGAAGTCAAAGGTTCTCCAGAAAAGCTCTCAGGACACCAGGGGCCAGTCTCTCACAAGTGATTACTGGTGGTGAACTCAGGCCCCGCTGGTTCCTTTTATAGGAAAGGTTTAATCAGGGTCAGGTGTGCTCAGGGTGTGGCCCCAACCTGCCACTGAGCTACATGCTGTTCTCCCCATGCTGTGGGCGGAGCTAGGCTCGCCGGTGGCTTCTGAGCTGAAGCGTGGGGCAGCTCCGCCCACCCGCAGCGGCGTTCACTGCCCTTCTGGGGCTTCTGCTTGTCGGGCCGTTGCCAAGCAACGGTCCTCATGCTGTTGATCCGCTGCTGGCAGCATTTGCCCTGACACTGGGTTTCCCGGGTATCTACTATGAGGAGG
Organism: Sphenodon punctatus; assembly: GCA_003113815.1. Lineage (NCBI taxonomy): Eukaryota > Metazoa > Chordata > Lepidosauria > Sphenodontia > Sphenodontidae > Sphenodon > Sphenodon punctatus. The sequence continues at coordinate 5,734,367 of QEPC01012913.1, forward strand.
GCGTTCTCCGTGGCTGCGCCGCAGCTGTGGAACTCCCTCCCATTGGAGATTCACTTGGTTGCCAACCACCACTCTTTTCACAGACAATGTAAGACCTGGCTGTTCTGCCAGGCCTTTCCCGAGGGAGATGGGGTAGGTAGGTTGGGTAGTGGCAGTTGCAGAACATAAGGTTGCTACCTTGTAAAAAATGTTCTTCGGGATGGCTCTAACATTGTCACAATGCCAACACAACTTAAAGTACTGTTTTTAGATGAACGTCAAGGTTCATTGTTTACTGCGTGTGGCATAGAGACTGTCATTGTTCGTGTGATTGTTCAAAAAGTAATCAATGGTTGATATGACTGTGTATATAACAGCACCCGAGAGCATCACTTTTGTGAGAATGTTTGGATCCAGCTCGCAGAACCATTGCTTGCAAGGTAGCAACCTTGAGCCACACTGATCCGGCGGGGATTTTTTATCTTTTTTGAAAAGACACTGCCGCCAATGCCTGCCTGATTGGAGGATTGGTCACCCAGGCTCACCCAGACTCACCCAGGCTCTCCCTGGGTGACTCTCCAGGCAGCCCCTCCCCCCCGGCCATGTCTATTTCCCCATTTGCTTCCCCAACCCTCCCCGAGTCCATGCTCCAGGCTTGCCAGCGGCTTCTGAGTCTGACTGCGGAAGGCTCAGAAGCCGCCGGCTAGCCTGGAGCATGGACTCGAGGAGGGTCAGAGAAGCACACGGGAAAATAGACACGTCCAGGGGGGAGGGGAAGAATCTGCCGGCGAACCTGAAGCAGGGACTCGGAGGGTCGGGGAATCACACAGGGAAATTGAGATGGCCGGGGGGGAGGGTTGCAGAGGGGCTGCCTGTAGAGGGGCTGCAGGGACCATGAGTCTTCCGTGGCTACCAGCTATTCCCCCCCCCGCAGGATCTCCCTGGGTGACTCTCCGGGCAGCCCCTCCCCCCCGGCCATGTCTATTTCCCTGTGTGCTTCCCCGACCCTCCCCGAGTCCCTGCCCCAGGCTCACTGGCTGCTTCTGAGCCTTCCGCGGCTACCGGCTATGAGACTTGGGTCAGGCTCAGAAACTGCCGCCGGTAGCCACGGAAGGCTCAGAAGTCGCCAATGAGCCTGGAGCATGGACTTGGGGAAGGTCGGGGAAGCACACGGGGAAATAGACATGGCCAGGGGGAGAGGGGAAGAATCTGCTGGCGAGCCTGGAGCAGGGACTCGGGGTCAGGGAAGCACACAGGGAAATTGAGATGGCCGTGGGGGGGTGGGGAGGTACTGCCTGGAGAGAGGCTGCAGGGACCACAAGTCTTCCATGGCTACCAGATATGCACCCCCCCTCCTCCAGGCTCTCCCCATGGGTGACTCTCCCAGCAGCCCCTCCCACCCGGCTGTGTCTATTTTGCCATGTGCTTCCCCGACCCTCCCCAAGTCCATGCTCCAGGGGCTCGCCGGCAGATTCTGCGGATTCTGCAGCTACCTCCAGCTATGCAGTACACAACTAGAGCACTAACAATAGCAACCACAAACAATATCAACCAAAACCTAGTGATAAACATAAAAGGCTCACAGCAATAAAGAACATATGTGTACATATATTACAAAAAAGGATAATGGAAAATGTAAAGTGCAGCTGTACCAAAATTACTTTAGCTGCTTTAGCACTAAATTAGCTGTTAAATAAA
>QEPC01012913.1:5736273-5811887 GCA_003113815.1 Sphenodon punctatus
GCGCAGCTCCAACAGTCACTCACTCTCACTGCGATTGGGGATCAAGAGGGAGAAACAAGCTACAAACACACCTATTTATACTTAATGGTGAAGGCGGGACATGTCTCTCTGTGAAAGCCCTAGCCAATGAAATGAAAAAACCCTAAACAATGAAATTGGCTGATGAATCATGCCGCCGGGTCTCGCGATACCTTGTATTCAGGGTGGCCTGGTGGCAGAAACATGATACAATGATCAGATTAATCACAAAGATGCCACGGCAGATGGAAAGGGGAGGTGGTGCCGCTTCTTACTGGGAATCCGCAAAAGTTTCGCTCCTGCCAATCAGTTCCAATGACGCGGCAACATTAGCGGCAAACCGCCACCGCAGTCATCGGAAAGCAGCCTCTGCCAAACCGCACTGCGATGTGTGGAATAGGGGTTTCCGTCGGTATCAGCTGCTGCGGCGGAATGCCACTACAGCCCTAGTTGGGTTAAGGTGTGGGGGGGGGGGAGGGGATGGGGTTTTATATTATTTTTAATTGTAATTATTGTTGTTTGTTTTTAATGTTTTAAATATTTTTTTTAAATGTTGTAAGCCGCCCCGAGATGCCTGAGGCAGGAGGGGGCAGCATATAAACTTTATTATAAATAAATTAATTAATAAATAGCTGTTCAGCTATAGAACAAGCTCCCTAAGGAGGTTGTAGGCCCTCCATCCCTGGAGGTTTTCAAAAGGAGGCTGGGAAGCCATCTGTCGGGGATGTTCCAGCTGTAGTCATCCTGTATCCAAGCAGGGGGTTGGACAAAATGACTAGAGTTCCCTTCCAACTTAAGATTCTACAATTCTAAGGCTGTATTAAGACAAGATGTTACCTTCCATTGCACCTGAGAGACACAGAGTTGACTGCCCATCTGAAGGTGGAGCGGCCAGATGCATTCTCCCATGAGTCATAGAGCACCAACGAGCCACAGAGCACCCACTCATGGCTACATATGGAGCACTTCCAGGAAATGCAGAGTGCTCCATGCGGGGCAAGTCAAATAGCTCCATTGCAATGGACTTCCACAGAGCCCCTGCCTGTATGAACGGTGGCAGCCAGCCACACCAGCAAACAGATCCACCACTCATAGGTGCTGTGGGGAGGGGGAAGTGGCCATTGCAAGTCACAAGTCCTGTCTGGGAGCACTGGAGAGCCCAGGTTCCTCAGTGCTCAAACTGGGGACATATTGCTTTCAAAGGACAACCTGGCATGTTCACCCCTTCTCCCATGGGGAGTGTGTGGTGGCTGCCTCTGTGGCCATGGTAGCCATGCTGGAAGCTGCCCATGTGAATCTCTCCCCATGCATTTCACCTGTGTGGGTGCTCCACAGCAGAGACACACTGTGGCCACACACACACACACACCCCATTGTCTTGCTCATTTAAAAACACCTTATGTTTAAACAGTAGTTTTGCCATTGACTTGGGCAAGGGAGATGGGGTGTAGGGTGGGAGAGAGTGCGTTAGGGCGGGGGGGTTGTTTTCAGTGCCTTCCTTTTAATGTGTTTTAATGTGTATTAATTGTGTTACTGTTAGCTTTTTTTATGTTATGTTGTAATCTGTCCTGAGCTGCCTGGAGCAGGAGGGGCGGGGTAAAGATGCTGTAATAAATAAAAAAGAAATAAATGGATGCTCTAGAGTTCATTCCATTGACCCTTTTTACACAGGTGGCACCCATGCACGAACACCCAGAAAACTGGGTATTTATGTGTGGGTACCGATTGTGTAAACTGTGTGGTGGGTGGATGGGTGTCTGTGCGTGCTCCTGCACACACACATGCACACCCACCTGCACCCATCCCCCACACATGAAGCAACTGGTGAAACCGGCAGTTACTCCATACGTGTTGATGGGTGGAGGTGGGTGTAGATGGGTGTGCGCCTGTCTACACCCTCCACCCACCCACTGCACACAAACCCCTTCTGATGTTCTAGTCTGGGGGTGCTCATCGATGCACAGCTCCAGCTGGATGTCCAGGTGGAGGCTGTGGCGAGGAGCGCTTTTTGCCAATTCCATCTGGTGCAATGGCTTTGGCTGTATGTTTCGGACTCAGACCTCACCACCGTCATCCATGCTTTCATCACCGCTAGATTAGACTACTGTAATGTGCTCTACGTGGGGCAACCCATGGTGATGGCTCGGAAGCTGCAGCTGGTGCAGTATACGGCAGCTCGCCTCTTGGTAGGCTTGAGTCGCCAGGAGCACATTACACCAGTGTTCCATTCTCTGCACTGGCCGCCGGTAGCTTTCCGGGCCCTATTCAAGGTGTTGGTTTTGGCCTATGAAGCCCTAAATGGCCTAGGCTCCACCTATCTGCGGGATCGCCTCACCCCCCCGGATGCTGGAGCGGCCCCTGCGGTCATCCGGGGATGCCCTGCTTGAGGTCCCCCGAGTATTCTGGGGGGACCACGCAGGGGTGGGTGTTCTCGGTGGCTGCACCGTAGCTGTGGAACTCTCTTCCAGTTGGGACCCATTTGGCTCCAGACCTTCCCTCTTTTCTGAGAAGTTTTAAGACCTGGCTTTTCTGCCAGGCGTTTGGTGAGGGTGATGGGGTGGGGAATGGGTTGGGGTGGGTGTTTTCCCTCCTTTATATGTTGTTTTATTGATGCTTTCATTAATTGTAAGCCGCCCCGAGCTGCCTGTGGCAGGAGGGGCAGAGTAGAATTTTTAAAAAATAAATGAAATAAATAAATTTTCTCCTGCAAGTTTAATAAAGTTTATATGCCGTATTTAATTGAATTTATGTTGATTTTAACTGTTCTTTATGCCACAAATAAAACACCTCATAATGTATTTGCCATGTTTTCTTCGTTTTTGTTTTCACCTTTCTTTTAAGCATTTAGCTCTGAATCTGTCTTTTGCATTCTACCAGTTTAAAGTTAAAATTTGCCCTGCCTGTCTCATAGAAGGCAGATGAGCAGATTCATGATGGAAGATCTTAAAGGTTAAGAGACATGGAGATTCTATACTTGTATGCTTTCTTTCTAATGAAGATTTTAAACATGTCCCTAATTTATATTTTTCTCTTCTTTAATCCAATATATAGATCATATATTTAAAAGGTATGAGTAAAACTAATAGCGTGTTTTGTTCCTGCCACTCTCTGGAAATGAAATACTTTGCTAATACTTGTAAAAAAACAACACAACTTTAAAACCCCTGGTATGTTTCATCTGTAACGTTGTGCTGCATGCTGTCATATTGATTGGAGTAGTAAAAGAATATACAAAAGGGGTATGGAAACACATAACCAGGACCTAACAGCGAAACAGGCATAAGCCTAAAATAAATGCAAAGTGAAAAATGAGGCTCCCAGGGGCTATCAAAATACTATTGCAGAATAACTAATTTGGTAAACCTTGTGCTATTCAAATCCTACTTCAGATTTACTCATGTGCGCTGTCTAACAAGCTCAGTCTTCTTATTGTACAAATGATTCTGCTCACAACAGAGTAAGAACACATTTCAATTTGGGACATTCTTAAAAGGCTGAAATGTTTCTATTTTATCTGCTGAGCATCAAGTTTCACAAAGTCTTATGGAATGGCAACCTTATCTAAAAACAATTTGGTAATGCTTTTCTGTTTATGGTGTGACTAAGAATAGTGTGGTGACAGGTCCAGTGTGGGGGAGGATTACAGCACTTTAAACTTCATTAGATGTTTTATTAAATTGAAGGATATTTTTCTGGTATCCCGTCTATCCTTATGTTTAGAGGAAGCTGAGGTGTACTGGTCATTAGAAATTGTGGGGCAGATAAACCCTGCTTGATGCTGGTAAGCTCAGCAAGGGCATTATGGAAATGGGGGGTGACTATCTGGGGCATATGAGCTACAGCTGTATGGGAAATTTGAAATGAATTCAGCCTATTAGAAATTAATCTTTCACCAGAAGTGACATTTTCTGAAGAAAAATTCCCACCAGAAATTTCTATCCAATGAAATTATCAGATTTATAGTATTCAAGGATATAATCACAGAGAAATCAGAGGGAATTGATAAGCACAAATTGTATATCTAAAGTAGGGCTGTACCAACTTGAGCTGAATACTGAAGTTCCGAGTTATCGGCCCAAGTACTTGGCCGTCTTTCAACGATGTTTCCAAAGCTTTGAAATTTGGACTCAGAATTGTGGACCTCAGAAAACTTTGGAAAATTTTGGAAAACTGCAGAAAGTGGTTGCAAAGTTATTGAACCCACAGCCAAAGCACTACCCAGAAAAGCAGGCTAGCAAGACTGAGACAATCGCTCCAGAAGACAACCCACAAAAATGCAACTGCATGCAGAAATAAAAAAAAAACAGCCAACAGTAGTGTACCCACAGCATGACCCACCATCATCAGTGAGTGCACCCACTTTAATCATTATGCAACCAAGCAGTGCACAAAAACGCAGGCTAATAAGGGACATTCGCTCAAGAAGAATACAACAACCCTGCAAAACAGTCTGCAATTACATGGACAAATAAATCCCACCAAAAGCCAGCAAGCCTAGACCCCAGCAGTCTCAAAATTAAGAAACCAGACATTCACCCGCCCATCCAGGGGCACCCTCTTGGCATGGCATTGATACCCTGTGGCACTGGAAAGTTGAACAGACCAGGCAAAGGGAAGTGGATCCAGGCAGAGAAATTCCAGTCTGGCATCATGGTGCCAAGCAGCTGGTAGAACAGTAGAAGTTACACTTTATAATTAGGGTCTGTTGTGCCCTGCCACAGCCTAGACAACACACACAACCCTGCAAAACTGTCTGCAGCTGCATGGAGAAATAAATCTCATCAAAAGCCAGAAAGCCCAGGCTCCAGCAGTCACAAAATTAAGAAATTAGACATTCACACACCCCACCCCAGGGGGCACCCACTTGGCATGGCATTGGTACTGTGGCACTGGTAACTTGAACAGACCAGGGAAGGGGAAGTGGAGCCAGGCAGAGAGATTCCTCTCACCTCATGGTGCTAAGTGCAAACCAAGCAGCAGGCAGAACTAGAAAAAATGTGGCACCCAATTATTGTTTTTAAAAAACTGCATGGCATGGTAAAGGTAAAGGTAACCACCATCCCACAGCATTGACCCTATGGACAGGACAGGCCAAACCATACCATACCAGGACAGGCACCCCTCCCCCCAGATGGTTACTTACAGATCCAGCAGCATTGTAGCATATAGCCACATTCACAAAAGAGAATGGACAAAATGGCTGCAGCCACTTTTATTTTGCCCTGTCAGCCAATCAAAACTTGCCATCTGGCTTACCACCACTCAACTGTCCCCTCCCATACCCCACTCCTACCAAATATGGCACTAAGTTTCATTTCCAGAAAAAGCTCAACTGTCCACCCAGCCCCCCATGTGTGCAGCGTTTCTGAAGTTTCCAAAGTTTTCCGAATAACAGCCTTAGGATTTTTGGAACTTCGGACTTCAGATTTTTCAAACCGAATACCGTAATCTTCAGCAATTTTCAAAGTTTTCCAAAGACTGAGTTTTGGCACTGAGACTGTGGTTGTGACCTTGGTCGATGACCTTCATCATGAATTGGATCAACCCTGTTGTTCATGGTAGATCTTTTGTCTGCATTTGATAGCATTGACCACAGGTGGTGGCCTGCTTCCAGGACTGAGCTGGAGTGGGCGGGGCTGTTCTTGAATGGGTCTGTTTCTTCCTGACTGGGAGAACTCAACATATGGTGCTCAATGTTTGTTTATCTTCTCTCTGGGATCTCATGTGTTAAATCCCACAAGGTTCTATTCTGTCCCCTCTCCTGTTCAACGTGTAGCGTACTTGCAGTCTTTGGGCGAGGTAATTAAAGGATTTCATGTGTGGTGTTATCAGTATGCTGATGACACCCAACGTTACCTTAATTATTAATTATTAATTATTAATTCTTTATATAACACACTTTACAATTGTAAGAAAGAGACACGGTCCCTGCCCTAGCAGGCTTACAATCTAAGAGAGACAATGGGAAGGGTGAGGTCTCCCTCTACTGATAAGTCCCCTTCGCCGCGGGTAATCCCGGCGACGGGGTAATTGCCGCGCCCCCCCTCGGGGATACGGCGCAGTCAAAATGGCTGCCGGAGCAGCGTGATCGGGCCATGGGCCGGTTGCCAGGGCAACCCTGGTGGCGCGTGCGCAGTGGCGCCGCGCCTGGAAAGAGAGCGGTTCCCGCCCTTTGTAGGGAGGGCGGGGCCGCGAGGAGAAGCCTCAGTCTGCGTGCGGGTGCAAGAAGGCAGCCCCACCCACCTCACCCTTGGTACTGTGGTTTTTACTGGTTGCCATTACGGAGCCGAAGGGGAATTTTGGCAACTAGCCTAAATTTAGGGTTGCTCGTTTCGCCCCTTTAACAGTGCCAAGTAGGTTAAATAGGTTGTTTGGCAACGTAATTTGGACAGAGAATGATAAAACCACCAAGTGCGGAATTAATGAAATATGTGAATGTGAATTGACAACAGCAAGATTGATTCCACAGGAAAAGGGATTTATCGTCGCACTTTGCGGGGGTCCAGTATGCTACAGTAGGATAAACAGGTAAGAATAGGATAAGATGAGTCATCTCCTTAAGAGATGGGGAGGCGACACCCTGTGCGAAGGGAGAGCAGTACGCGCAGGGGTTATCACCCTGGGAGGCGTACCAGGTGAGACCAGCAAGTACATGCACGGTCTGCTGGCCTTACGGGTACTCACCTCCTTACTCATGCCCACCGTTGGGCCTGTTCCCTTTCGGCCAGAGCCAGAGTGCTGTCGAAGGGAAGAAGTTCGTTGGTTAGTACTGACTAGGGAAGGTGCATCCCGGTCAGTACACGTTAATAAGAATTAAGTAGCTAGCATACTGGACCCATATTGCTGGTGCAATCACCCACTGGCCTAATTGATCTGTTGAAATAAAGTGCGGCCAAGTTTAAACCATATACTGCCTCTGTGTCTCATTGGGGGGGTGCGCCGGCAAGTCCCCTTCGCCGCGGGTAATCCCGGCGACGGGGTAATTGCCGCGCCCCCCCTCGGGGATACGGCGCAGTCAAGATGGCTGCCAGAGCAGCGTGATCGGGCCATGGGGCCGGTTGCCAGGGCAACCCTGGTGGCGCGTGCGCAGTGGCGCCGCGCCTGGAAAGAGAGCGGTTCCCGCCCTTTGTAGGGAGGGCGGGGCCGCGAGGAGAAGCCTCAGTCTGCGTGCGGGTGCAAGAAGGCAGCCCCACCCACCTCACCCTTGGTACTGTGGTTTTTACTGGTTGCCATTACGGAGCCGAAGGGGAATTTTGGCAACTAGCCTAAATTTAGGGTTGCTCGTTTCGCCCCTTTAACAGTGCCAAGTAGGTTAAATAGGTTGTTTGGCAACGTAATTTGGACAGAGAATGATAAAACCACCAAGTGCGGAATTAATGAAATATGTGAATGTGAATTGACAACAGCAAGATTGATTCCACAAGAAAAGGGATTTATCGTCGCACTTTGCGGGGGTCCAGTATGCTACAGTAGGATAAACAGGTAAGAATAGGATAAGATGAGTCATCTCCTTAAGAGATGGGGAGGCGACACCCTGTGCGAAGGGAGAGCAGTACGCGCAGGGGTTATCACCCTGGGAGGCGTACCAGGTGAGACCAGCAAGTACATGCACGGTCTGCTGGCCTTACGGGTACTCACCTCCTTACTCATGCCCACCGTTGGGCCTGTTCCCTTTCGGCCAGAGCCAGAGTGCTGTCGAAGGGAAGAAGTTCGTTGGTTAGTACTGACTAGGGAAGGTGCATCCCGGTCAGTACACGTTAATAAGAATTAAGTAGCTAGCATACTGGACCCATATTGCTGGTGCAATCACCCACTGGCCTAATTGATCTGTTGAAATAAAGTGCGGCCAAGTTTAAACCATATACTGCCTCTGTGTCTCATTGGGGGGGTGCGCCGGCAAGTCCCCTTCGCCGCGGGTAATCCCGGCGACGGGGTAATTGCCGCGCCCCCCCTCGGGGATACGGCGCAGTCAAAATGGCTGCCGGAGCAGCGTGATCGGGCCATGGGCCGGTTGCCAGGGCAACCCTGGTGGCGCGTGCGCAGTGGCGCCGCGCCTGGAAAGAGAGCGGTTCCCGCCCTTTGTAGGGAGGGCGGGGCCGCGAGGAGAAGCCTCAGTCTGCGTGCGGGTGCAAGAAGGCAGCCCCACCCACCTCACCCTTGGTACTGTGGTTTTTACTGGTTGCCATTACGGAGCCGAAGGGGAATTTTGGCAACTAGCCTAAATTTAGGGTTGCTCGTTTCGCCCCTTTAACAGTGCCAAGTAGGTTAAATAGGTTGTTTGGCAACGTAATTTGGACAGAGAATGATAAAACCACCAAGTGCGGAATTAATGAAATATGTGAATGTGAATTGACAACAGCAAGATTGATTCCACAAGAAAAGGGATTTATCGTCGCACTTTGCGGGGGTCCAGTATGCTACAGTAGGATAAACAGGTAAGAATAGGATAAGATGAGTCATCTCCTTAAGAGATGGGGAGGCGACACCCTGTGCGAAGGGAGAGCAGTACGCGCAGGGGTTATCACCCTGGGAGGCGTACCAGGTGAGACCAGCAAGTACATGCACGGTCTGCTGGCCTTACGGGTACTCACCTCCTTACTCATGCCCACCGTTGGGCCTGTTCCCTTTCGGCCAGAGCCAGAGTGCTGTCGAAGGGAAGAAGTTCGTTGGTTAGTACTGACTAGGGAAGGTGCATCCCGGTCAGTACACGTTAATAAGAATTAAGTAGCTAGCATACTGGACCCATATTGCTGGTGCAATCACCCACTGGCCTAATTGATCTGTTGAAATAAAGTGCGGCCAAGTTTAAACCATATACTGCCTCTGTGTCTCATTGGGGGGGTGCGCCGGCAAGTCCCCTTCGCCGCGGGTAATCCCGGCGACGGGGTAATTGCCGCGCCCCCCCTCGGGGATACGGCGCAGTCAAAATGGCTGCCGGAGCAGCGTGATCGGGCCATGGGCCGGTTGCCAGGGCAACCCTGGTGGCGCGTGCGCAGTGGCGCCGCGCCTGGAAAGAGAGCGGTTCCCGCCCTTTGTAGGGAGGGCGGGGCCGCGAGGAGAAGCCTCAGTCTGCGTGCGGGTGCAAGAAGGCAGCCCCACCCACCTCACCCTTGGTACTGTGGTTTTTACTGGTTGCCATTACGGAGCCGAAGGGGAATTTTGGCAACTAGCCTAAATTTAGGGTTGCTCGTTTCGCCCCTTTAACAGTGCCAAGTAGGTTAAATAGGTTGTTTGGCAACGTAATTTGGACAGAGAATGATAAAACCACCAAGTGCGGAATTAATGAAATATGTGAATGTGAATTGACAACAGCAAGATTGATTCCACAAGAAAAGGGATTTATCGTCGCACTTTGCGGGGGTCCAGTATGCTACAGTAGGATAAACAGGTAAGAATAGGATAAGATGAGTCATCTCCTTAAGAGATGGGGAGGCGACACCCTGTGCGAAGGGAGAGCAGTACGCGCAGGGGTTATCACCCTGGGAGGCGTACCAGGTGAGACCAGCAAGTACATGCACGGTCTGCTGGCCTTACGGGTACTCACCTCCTTACTCATGCCCACCGTTGGGCCTGTTCCCTTTCGGCCAGAGCCAGAGTGCTGTCGAAGGGAAGAAGTTCGTTGGTTAGTACTGACTAGGGAAGGTGCATCCCGGTCAGTACACGTTAATAAGAATTAAGTAGCTAGCATACTGGACCCATATTGCTGGTGCAATCACCCACTGGCCTAATTGATCTGTTGAAATAAAGTGCGGCCAAGTTTAAACCATATACTGCCTCTGTGTCTCATTGGGGGGGTGCGCCGGCAAAGGGGGGTGGGGGACAGAGGAAGAGTCAAGGATGCATACACAAACTCATGAGGTGTCAGCAGGTGCATGTGCTTGGCTTAGTTACACAAGATACGATGATTCAGGACAAGTCAGCAAGTGGGCAAGGGAAACAAGGAGCCAGGGAAAGCTGGATGGAAGAGGTGGGTTTTGAGGAGGGTTTTGATGTTTTGGAGGGAGGAAGTCAAGCAAATGTGTTCAGGGAGGGAGTTCCAGGCATGAGGGGCTGACAGGGAAAAGGGGTGGGTGCCTTTTGAGGAGCAGGGGGAGCCATGAGCAGGCGAAGGTGGTGGCAGAGGAGGAGTGGAGCTCCCGGACAGGAGTGTAGCGGGAAATGAGTGCTGAGAGATGGGGGGGGGGAGCAAGGCCATGAAGACCCTTGTAGGTAAAAACCAGGAGTTTGTGGAGAATGCGTTCAGGAAGAGGGAGTCAGTGGAAAGAGGAGAGGAAGGGCTGTACATGGGCAAAGTGGTGGTGGATGACTTTGGCAGTAGAGTTATGAACAGAAATTAGATTAGCAAGGTGAGAGTGAGGAAGGCCAGTGAGAAGGCGATTGCAATAGTTGAGGCGAGAGATGACTAGGGCATGGGCAAGGGTTTTAACAGAGGAAACAGTGAGGAAAGGACGGATCTTAGCAATGCTGTGCAGAGAGAAGCAACAGGATTTGACAACAGAATCAATCTGAGGTTCAAAGGAGGGGGAGAAGTTAAAGATGAACTCTAGGCTACATGCCTGAGGGACGGGCTGGATGTTGACTTCATCACCAAAGACAAAGAAGGAAGAGGGAGAGGAAAGATTAGGAGGAGATGAAGAGTTTGTTTTTAGCCATGCTAAGTTTGAACTGACAATTAGACATCCAAGTAGAAATGTCAAAGAGGCAGTTAGTAAGGTGAGACTCGATAGAGAGAGAGGGGGTGGGGGTGGGGGTGGAGAGATGGAGCTGGGTATCATCAGCATACAGATGGTACTGGAAGCTATGGGATTCAATTAGTTTGCCTAGGGACAGAGTGTATAGGGAGAAGAGGACCAAGGATGGAGCCTTGGGGAACTCCAACTGAAAGGGGAAGAGAAGTAAAGGAGGCACCAGCAAGAGACACATTGAAGGATCGGTCAGAGAGGTAGGAAGATAACAAATTGAGGACTGAGTCATGGAAACTAAGGGAGTGAAGGGACTCAGTTAAGAGATAGCGGTCTATAGTGTCAAAAACAGCAGAGAGATTGAGGAGGGCAAGGATGGAGTAGAGGCGATCGTATTTTGCTAAGAGAAGGTTGTTAGTTATTTTAGCAAGAGCAGTCACAGTAGAGTGGAGAGGAAGGAAGCCAGATTGGAGAGGGTCAAGGGAGGAGTTGGTGGAGAGGAAGTCAAGTCAACGGGTTTACACAGCACATTCCAGGAGCTTAGAGACAGAAGGGAGGAGAGAGATGGGATGGTAATTAGAGGGTTTGGAAGGATCTAGGGTAGACTTCTTGCGGATAGGAGAAACAGTGGCATGTTTGAAGACAGCAGGAAAGGAACTGCAGAAGGGATGGGGAGACAGTAGGTGGGTGGGATGGAGGTCAGGAGGCGAGAAGGGATAGGGTCAAGGGGACAAGTGGAAGGGTTGGAAGTAGAAAGCAGGGAGCTGATTTCCTCAAGGAGGACTTGGGGGAAGGAGGACAGGGGAGGAGAAGGGAGGAAGCAAACGGAATGGAAAGGAGTGGGAAGCAATATCAAGGCAGAGTTTATCTTGTTAATGAAAAATGAGGCGAGATTGTGAGCAGTGAGGCAAAAGGGGGTGGAGGATAGGGAGGCTTGAGAAGGGAATTAAAGGTTGAGAAGAGGCAACACAGCGGTCACGAGGACAGGATTCAATGTGATTGGAAAGCAGTGCTGTTTAGCGAGGGAGATGGCCGAGCTGAGGGAAGAGAGGGAGAACTTAAAGTGAAGAAAGTCAGCACAGCTCTCAGATTTCCACCAGAGACTTTCTTTTTCAATTGACTCAGACCTATCAGTGTCAGCGCTCACGCTGACGGGGCAGGCACGGGCGACAGGTGTCCTGTTGCTCGGCAACAGCAGGGGCAGAAGAACAGGAAGCGTTAGGCTTACGAGACCATGGGGGCGGGGGTGCTCCACGCTGATGGGGTAATCCAGGTCCCGCACAGCTTCCAGGTGTACCGCTCATAGGGAGAGGCTCAGAGGTGGGTTGGGGTCCTGCCCTGAGCATGCTAAATCCTCGGGTGAGCTCACAGCTATATAATAGACCGGCGGGGGCAAGAGCCGCCGCTGGTAATCATTCTGAGAAGCTGTCCCCTGTATCCTTGTGTGCTTCGTTTCTGAAATCCCTGACTAGAGTGAATTGTGAATGCATGCTTCCGGTGTCCTTCCCCTCCCTGTTGCTGATTGAAAGGTGGTAAGAGTGGTGTTCTGTCCTTGTCTTGTTAACGTGCAGTTTTGTGTTCTGGTATACGTGATTTTGAGTCTTGGTATTTGGTCCCTTGATCCCTTTGCTCCTTGTCCTCCAATCCCCCTCCTTCTCTCCCCTTGCAATACCCTCTCCCTTGCGTGCAAGCCCTCCCCCTCCCCTTCACGCCCCTAGTCCTTGTGGTTCCCTCCTGTCCTCCCCTCCCCCATGGACCATTTCTCCCTTGCCTCCTCACTATAGTTCTTCACGGTGCCCTGGTCCCTGTGTAGCTCCCCGAGCAACTGCGAACCTCCTTTGTGTTTTTCCGTCTTGGGGCAATTGGCTTCCTCTTTACCATCCTGATGATGGAACGGGTTGCCCTCTGCATTTGAAGGAAAGCCCACCTAACACCCTGAGGGATATCTATACTCAGATAGATTACTTATGCCAAGAGGGAGCCACCCGTGTTTTCCACTGCCTTCCCTTCTCTCTTCTCCTTCCCCGTGCCTCTCCCCTCCCTTCCCCCACTCCCTGTGACAGAATTACCGGCACCCCCCCCCCACTCCATTAACATTATGGAACTGGAGCAGCAGGTTAAAGAATTAATACATACAGTACAGTCCCTCACTATGGAGGTTCAAGATTTAAAGGCGGAAAATAAGGAACTGCAGGTGAGATATAGATCTCTCCAGGAATCCATAGGTCATTATCCTCCTCCATCAGAGGAGGAGGAGGAGCGGGCTCCTAAAGGAGCAACAGCCCCTCCCCCTTCACACGTACCCCCTTTTGTACCTATTCCAAGGGAACCCAAAGCCCCCCATCCTGACAAGTTTTATGGTGATAGAAAGGCTTTCAGGGATTTTTGGCGTTATGTAATCTCACCTTTCAAACACAACCCCTTACTTATGATTCAGATCAAGCGAAGGTAGCCTATATAGTGGGATTATTGAGAGGCATCGCCCTGGACTGGGCTACCCCAGCTAGCTTCAGATGATGACCTATTATGTAATTATAAGGGTTTCCTGAAACAATTCAGTTTCCTGTTTGACTATCCTCATAGGGTGAGGGATGCGGAGCAAACTATTTTCCATTTACAACAGGGAAAGATTCCTCTATTGAATTACATAACCCAATTTAGAAAGCTTGCTTTCGCCTTTTGAGCCCTTTTTCGACAGGGTCTGAACAAGGAAATCAAAGTTCAGTTAGCCTGTGCTACAACTACCCCCATCACTCTGGAGGAGATGGTCACACTATTCCTCCAGATTGATGAACGACTTACCGAAAGGAGACGAGAACGGAAACGGGACCAAGGTAGGGGAATAGGGTTTTGGGTTCCTAGGGCACAACCTAACCTGGCCCCTGCCCCAGCTGGGTTAGGAACTCCTGAGCCCATGAAGATTGGCGCACTGTGAGGTCCTCTTAGCCCAGAAGAACGGGAAAGACGTCGTGCCCTGCACCTTTGTTTTTATTGTGGGGGAGCAACTCATTTTTCTAGGGAATGTCCTTCTAAGAAAGTACGCCCCGCCTCTTCGGGAAATGCCAGGGACCAAGAGAGTGGAGGGACCTCTCGATAATTACTTCGAGTTCCCTCCTTGGGTCCCGGAGAGTGCATGCAAACCCCCCACAATTATTTGTTCCTCTTACCCTCCAGTGGTCTCACTGTCACTCCCTGGTGGTGAGAGCCTTGGTAGATTCTGGGGCGTCTGGAAATTTTATGGATGTCTCCTTTGCAAAAACCCATGGGGTTCCCCAACAAACCCGCGCCTCAGTAGAGTTGGTTCAAACAATCAATGGTTCCCCTCCTATATCAGGTCCTTTATTAATGTGTTCTCCTCCATTGGAGTGTACGATTGGGTCTCACCGAGAGACCATCCAATTTGATTTAATTTCTTCTCCCCTATTCTCCTTAGTTCTTGGATTACCTTCGCTTCAAAGCCATAATCCTTCCATTAATTGGGTCTCGAGGACCCTTACATTTCCCTCTTCTAGTTGCCACCCTCACACTATCCCTTTCCCTTCTGTTAAAGTAAAATCCCCTCCAGCTATCTCCCCCATCACTTTTTTACCCCAGGTTGATCCCCGAATCCCTTCCCAATACCATGATCTAGCAAAGGTATTTAGTAAGCAAGAAGCTTCTGACCTTCCCCCCATAGAGCTTATGACTGGCCTATTGAACTTCTCCCTGACCATGAACCTCCATATGGGAGAATTTACAATCTCTCTCCAGGGGAAACTGAGACCTTACGATTATATATCAAAGACAACTTAGCAAAGGGATTTATTCGTCATTCCACTTCCCCTGTGGGGGCTCCACTTTTCTTCGTTCCAAAGAAGGAGGGGGACCTTCGATCATGTATAGATTATCGGGGGTTAAACCAAATGAGAGTTAAAAATCGATACCCCTCCCCCTTATCTCTGAACTTCTTGGAAAACTTCAAGGGGCAACTATCTTCACCAAGTTGGACTTGAGAGGTGCTTATAATCTGATTCAAATAAGAGGTTGGGGATGAATGGAAAACCGCATTCCGTACGAGATTTGGACATTTCAAATATTGTGTGATGCCCTATGGCCTTGTAAATGCTCCTGTGACCTTTCAGCATTTTATTAATGATATTCTAAGGGATTTGCTTGATATATATGTAATAGCATATCTTGATGATATTCTTATTTTTTCTTCATCCCCCGAGGAACATGTTCGTTATGTATGCACTGTCCTAGAATGGTTATTATGCCATAAGTTATATTGCAAATTGGAGAAGTGCGTGTTTCATACTTCCTCAGTTCCCTTTTTAGGATTCATCGTTTCTGCCCAGGGAATACATATGGACCCAAGTAAACTCAAGGCCATAAACCAATGGCCATCCCCGAAGACAGTAAAAGCTTTACAGAGGTTTTTGGAAAGTGTTAATTATTATAGACAATATATTCCTCGCTATGCTGATCTTACTAAACCTCTTACGATGTTACTGAAAAAGGGAATACAGTTTATGTGCGGGACCCCGCAACAAGAAGCTTTTGGTTGCCTCAAACAAGCTTTTATGTCTGCTCCTTTGTTACAACATCCGAAGATTTCTCTACCCTTTAAAGTAGAGGCAGATGCATCAGACATGGCCATTGGGGCGGTGCTAACTCAAGTCCATGAGCCGTCGAAACGTCGTCTTCCTTGTGCCTTCTACTCACGTCAGTTGACCCCGGCGGAGAGAAATTATCCCATATTGGATAAAAAATTATTGACTATTAAAGCAGCATTTGAAACCTGGAGGCACTTCCTTGAAGGGGGTCCCCATCCCATTCTTGTATATACGGACCATAAGAATTTGGCCTACCTCCACTCTGCCCATATCAATAATCCACGACATGCGAGGTGGGCATTATTTTTCGCACATTTTTGTTTCTCGATACAGCATCGTCCTGGATCGCAAAACACTATGGCAGATACATTATCCCGGTATTACACTCATATTGAAAAGGAGAGAGAGCTTCATGGACCTATACTACATCCTCGAACCATTGCTGTTACTCTTCCATCATTACCGCAGTTAAAATCAGTAACTCGAAAGGAACAATTATGTCCAGACTTTCAACAAGGATATGGTTTGGCTTTCCATAAAGGAAAGGTAGTCATCCCTTGCAGGTTCAGACCACAGGTAATATGGGCTCACCATGATTCCCCCCTTGTGGGACACCCGGGATGTGAACTAACTCTCTCCTTGATTTCAAGGTCCTTTTGGTGGCCCTCCATCCATAAGGATTAGGGATGGGCGAACAGATCGCTGTTCAGGTTCGGCCATTCAGTTCGTCCGTTCGGTTCGGCTGCGTTCGGTTTGTCCGTTCAGTTCGGCAGTTCGGCTAGTTCGCCAAGTTGGGGTTCGGCTGTTCGGTTCGGCCGTTCGGTTCAGCCATTCAGTTAGGCTGTTTGACTGTTCAGTTTGGCCATTCGGCCATTTGAGAAATTTTGTTATTGGTGTTTTTTTGTTTGTTATATGGTTTTTTGGTTTTTTATTGGGTTTTATATGGTTTTCTTTTGTTTTTTATTTTTATTTTTTTGTTTTTATATGGGTTTTTAAATTTATTTTTTTAATCTAATATTATATCTATCTATCTACACTAAATCTAACTGCTATTAACTATTCTAAATGCTATTAACTAAATGGTTTATCTAATAAGTACACAGACCTACTCCTACAAACACTAAAACTAAATCACTAAAGCTATCTCTATCACTAAGCTAACTCCTACATCTATCTATCTATCTATCTATCTATCTATCTATCTATCTATCTATCTATCTATCTATCTATCTATCTATATGTATATCCAAATATATATATATATATATATATATATATATATATATATATATGGATATACATATGGATATATACCTGGATATATATATATGGATATATATGTTAGGGGTGGGACACCAGGGCAATTACCAGGTACCGGATTTCACGGATACCAGTTTTCAAATAACCAGATTCCCAGATTAAATCCGGTATACCGGTACCGGATTTATTCCACTGATTGCAATGGGGAACTGTACCCATTGAAATCAATGGAATAAAAAAAATCCTCGCCCCTCCCAGACTGTGCAGGTGGAAGGGGGGACACCACCCACACACCCTGCCCAGCCTGGATTTAAACAAAAAAATTCCCCTAAGTGTCTGACTGGCGGCTCTGGGCCGCTGCTGGTGATCCAGAGCCAGCCCAGCACCAGCATCCAGCAGCAGCTGGTAAGTAAGTACCTGTACTGTATGATCCCTGGGGGGTTTAACACACACCCCACACCACCCCAGGGATCACCCTAAGTACTTCCCAGTTCCCAGGGATCGCCTGCCTTGAGCTCCGGGTGGCGGCAGCAGTCTGGCAGCTTCAGCGCCAGATGAGGCTGCCGGCTTCAGCACGCTAGTAGGCTTTCCAGGAAGTTCCTCGGAAGGCCTACTAGCGTGCTGAAGCCAGCAGCCACAGCCGGCGCTGAAGCCTCCGGACTGCTGCCGCCACCACCCGGAGCTCAAAGTAGGCAATTCCTGGGAACTGGAAAGTACTCAGGGTGATCCCTGGGGTGGGGTGGGTTTTAAACCCCCACCCCACCCCAGAGATCAGTCAGTACCAGTACTTACTTACCGGCTGCTGGACACTGGTGCTGGGCTGGCTCTGGGTCGCTGGTGGTGGCCCGGAGCCCAGTAGGGGTCACAAATTTTTTTCGTGCTGGCCAGGCTGGACAGGATGGGTGGGGGTGTTCCCCCTTCCACCCGCACAGCCTGGACTTGGGGAGGGAAACACGGTTTTTTTGTCTTTTTTTTTACATTGCGGCCATTCATTTGAATGGCCGCAATGTAAAAAAAAAATCTGGTACCGGGAATCTGGTAAACACGCCAGATTACCGGGTTAATCCGATACTGCTGGTACACCAAAATACCAGCAGTATCGAATACCGGATGATCCGATAGTCCCACCCCTAATATCCATATATATCCATATATATATCCATATATATCATTTGAATGGCCGCAATGTAAAAAAAAAATCCGGTACCGGGAATCCGGTAAACACGCCAGATTACCAGGTTAATCCGATACTGCTGGTACACCAAAATACCAGCAGTATCGGATACCAGATGATCCGATAGTCCCACCCCTAATATCCATATATATCCATATATATCCATATATATATCCATATATATGGATATTAGGGGTGGGACTATCAGATCATCCGGTATCCGATACTGCTGGTATTTTGGTGTACCAGCAGTATCAGATTAACCTGGTAATCCGGCGTGTTTACCGGATTCCTGGTACCGGATTATTTTTTTTACATTGTGGCCATTCAAATGAATGGCTGCAATGTAAAAAAAAAACACAAAAAACCCCGTGTTTCCCGTTTTTATATATGGATATATATGGATATATATACATCCCATATATATGGGATGGGGGGGAATCACAAACAGAAGAGGAGTCTGTAGTGAAATACATACATATTCAATGAGTCTGTACAGTGCATAACACAAGGTTTCAGTTTATGGTTTAAGTTTCATTTCATTACAAAACTGAAATGAAACTTAAAGCAATCTAAAAATCCTACTCAATGCCTGCTGTTCAGGAACAGTGACTAGCTCAGAAGGTGTTGGGAAGGGGGGAGGCAGATAATTAGTTTCGTTTCTTGCAAGCCTCTCCACCCCTGGTGCCTGGAAGTCTGCTCCTCAGTGACTGACACCTCCCTGTCATGTTTGACCTTCCAGTGAACCTTTTTTTGCCACCCGAATGCAATCTGAACTGACCGAACTGTTCGGCCATTTTGCCATTCAGTGTTCAGTTTGTTCGGTATGTTCGCGTTCGGTTCGTGTTCGAGTTTGGTCATCCGAACAGGCCGAGTTCAGGCCAAACTCCGAACTACCGAATCTCGTTCTCTCATCCCTAATAAGGATGTTAAACAATATGTGCAAGGATGTTCCACCTGTGCGCACACCAAAACCCCTTGGACGCTTCCCGTAAGATTATTGCAACTTACCAACAATCCCAAAGGTCCTTGGCAAAAGAGTGCTCTGGATTTCATAGTTGGACTCCCCAAGTTGGCAGGACATGACACCATTTTAGTAATTATTGATTATTTTACCAAAATGGGACATTTTATCCCCTGTAAAGGAATACCTTCTGCCCCAACCACTGCTCACCTCCTTCGGGAAGTAGTGCGCCTACATGGGCTCCCAAAACAAATTGTTTCAGATAGAGGCCCCCAATTTGTTTCTCGATTTTGGAAGGCTTTTTTCCCCTTTCTCCAGGTGAATCTCAGACTTATTACAGCTTATCATCCCCAGGCAAATGGACAGGTCAAACGTGTTAATCAACATATCGAACAGTATTTGCATTGCTTTTGTTCCTATCTTCAAGATGATTGTGTGGAACATATACCCCTTGCTGAATTCACGTACAACAATGGCCCCAATGCCTCCTTGGGGAATTCACCTCTTTATGTCTCATATGGTTTTCACCACCACCCCCTTTGTTTTCCAGATGCATCCCTCTCATCGGTCCCAGCAGCGGATGCATTGGTGAGGATTATTCACACGGCCCAACGGCTGGCCCAACGGCATCTAGTGAATGCTCATGCCCTTTACAAGGTCTCCGCAGATAAACGTTGTCTCCCGGGACCTTCCCTCCAAGTAGGTGACCTTGTATGGGTCCAACGTCAAAATTTCCCTCTTTACGCCCCTCTACTAAGCTGGATGATGCATATATGGGCCCCTTTCCCATTACGCAAAAACTAAATAATGTCACTTTCACTGTTGGGTTACCGGCCCATTTGCGCATCCATCCCTCTTTCCACATATCCCTTTTTAAAAAGGCACAGACCCCCTGGCTTCACCCTACAATGTGAGGTTCCTGCCCCTCTTATCCTTCTCCCCGATGGTCCCGAATATCAGGTTCGGGCCATCTTGGATTCCCGCATCTCCGGTTCCGGCTTGTATTACCTAGTGGACTGGAAGCATTATGTACCCTCTGAACGGTCTTGGGAACCTGCAATGAATGTCCAGGCCCCCCATCTTGTCCGGAACTTTCACCTTCGCCATCCCTCCCGGCCTGATCTTCAGACCTTGGGGGGGGGGCTTGGATGGGGGGGTACTGTCAGCGCTCGCATTGACAGGGCAGCCATGGGCGACGGGCGTCCTGTTGCCCAGCAACAGCAGGGGCAGAAGAACAGGAAGCGTTAGGCTTACGAGACCACGGGGTCGGGGTCGCTCCACACTGATGGGGAAATCCAGGCCCCGCCCAGCTTCCAGGTGAACCGCTCGTAGGGAGAGGTGCAGAGGCGGGTTGGGGTCCCGCCCTGAGCATGCTTATCCTCGGGTGAGCTCACAGCTATGTAATAGACAGGCGGGGGCAAGAGCCGCCAGCAGTAATGATTCTGAGAAGCTGTCCCCTGTATCCTTGTGTGCTTCGTTTCTGAAATCCCTGACTAGAGTGAATCGTGAATGCGTGCTTCTGGTGTCCTTCCCCTCCCTGTTGCTGATTGAAAGGTGGTAAGAGTGGTGGTCTGTCCGTGTCTTGTTAACGTGCAGTTTTGTGTTCTGGTATACGTGAATTTGAGTCTTGGTATTTGGTCCCTTGATCCCTTTGCTCCTTGTCCTCCAACCCCCCTCCTTCTCACCCCTTGCAATACCCTCTCCCTTGCGTGCAAGCCCTCCCCCTCCCCTTCACGCCCCTAGTCCTTGTGGTTCCCTCCTGTCCTCCCCTCCCCCATGGCCCATTTCTCCCTTGCCCCCTCATTATAGTTCTTCACGGAGCCCTGGTCCCTGTGTATCTCCCCAAGCAACTGCAAACCTCCTTTGTGTTTTTCCATCTTGGGGCAATTGGCTTCCTCTTTACCATCCTGATGATGAAACGGGTTACCCTCTGCATTTGAGGGAAAGCCCACCTAACACCCTGAGGGATATCTATACTCAGATAGATTACTTGTGCCAAGAGGGAGCCGCCCGTGTTTTCCACTGCCTTCCCTTCTCTCTTCTCCTTCCCCATGGCGCTCCGCTCCCTTCCCCCACTCCCTGTGACAATCAGTCTCAGTGCTTATCTGGTGTTTGGTGGCTATGGGGGACTGGATGAGGTTGAACCAATTTAAGCTGAATTCCAACAAGACAGAGGTGATGCTGGAAGGGCTTAGGGGGTGGTGGCACCTGTCATTGACAGAATCTGCCCTCCATTGGTTCCTCAAGTCAGTAGTCTTGGGGTGTTCCTTGACTTATGGCTCCACCTGAATGCCCAGGTGTTGGTTGTGGAGAAGTGAGCATTTTGACAATACCATCTGGTGCGTCGACTTCAACTTAGGGATGTGCAAATGCGGTTTGGGCGTTCAGTGCTCCGCCCGAACTCAACCTGTTTGGACGGGCGAACTGCCCGCCCGAACCAAATGCCTGTAGCCCCAAACAGTTTGGCAGCATTTTGATGAGTTCGGGCATGTTCAGGCGGGAAAAACAGGGCTGGCAGGCCCAGGGGGGAGCTGAGGATCAGTCTTCCTGGTGCCAGGGGTGGAGAGAGGCTTGGACTAGCAGTCAGCCAGACCAATCACCATCCCTCTTTTCCTCAGACCACTGACTTCACAGTCTGCGATTGGCCACGGGTTAGGCTTCATGGAGCCAATGGGGCTTGTGGTAAGGAGGGCACAACAAGTAACAAAAGTAATTGCCCTCCCCTCCTCCAATTCCTTCTGAGCTAGCCACTGATCTTGTCAGCAGGCGTTTTCAGAAGTCTCCCTCTCCCAGCAGTTTGTCTTCCTAATCTATTGCCATCCTCCTCCTATTTCACCTATTTCCACACATTTACCTCCATAGTTTCATTTATTTAGATTAGATTAGATAGATTTAGGTGTTATTTTTATTTTTTACCCCTCCCTGTGTTCTTTCTCCCTACCCTCCATTAAATCCTCCCTCTCCTCCCACTATATATTCCATCCCTGATTCCCTTCCCCTGTTTTTAGATCTATTTAGAGTAGGATTAGATTGATTTAGCATTCATTTCAGTTTTGTACCCCTCCCTGTGTTGTTTGTTGTGAGCTGTCTGTGTTTCTACCCCCCCAATCCCTGTGTGTATATATAGATAGCTAGATAGATATTAGATAGTTACTATAGATAGATAGTTGTAGGAGTTAGCTTAGTAATAGAGAGATAGATAGAGATAGTGTGTAGTAGTGATTCCATTTTAATATTTTATACTGTGTTTGTAGGACTAGCCCTTTGTAAATATTAGATAATATTCCATTTAATTCTATAGGTTTTAGAATAGTTAATAGCAGTTAGAGTTAGTGTAGATATATATAATATTAGATTACAAATTTGAATAAATAAATAAATAAATAATATAAAATCTTCACATGCATTATTTGGGTGGGAGAAATGGAGAAGGGAAGGAGGAGAGGCCAGTCTGCTGCACATAAGGCATGCAATGGGGCACATGGCAGAGGTGGCAGGGGCCATGCCAGCAGAGTGGCAGAAGGCATCAGCTGCAGCCCGAGCCCATCACCATGCCATGAACTGCACAGGCCTGATTTTGGCAGTCGGGCTTCAGAGGCTCCCAGCACTGCAGTGGCACTTTGGAAGCACCTCCTGCCAGCATCCTCCACTTCCATACAGGGCACTGGAAGGCCTGCATTACAGGAGGCTGTGGCTGTCTCTGCTGTGGCTGCAGGAGCAGGTACGGGTGCTTTGGGGTCGTATGTTCCTCCAGGGCCACCAATGTCTCCGACCCCTATTATTAATGTGATCCCCAGCAGTACAGGGCTGTAGGATCCCACCCCAGCTGCTAGAGGCAGAGCCCGATCCCCGGGTAATGGCAGCAGGGAAAGCAGCAGCAGCTATAGGGGGCACAGGGAGAGTGGCAGCAGCATGGTGGGCAGTCAATCAGCCTCAGGATCTCAGTACTACCCTTCGCGGGACATCACTCTGATTGGGGACAGCAAGGCAGACAGTTGTCCTGCGGAGGAGATTTCTGGTGCTGAGGCAATGGCTGTCCCTGCGAGAGCTGTGTTGCCACCATGTTTTGCCCCTCCCAGCAGCGCTGTCTGCGGTGAGTCACCTGGTGTGGGCCAGAAGGCAGGAGGGGGTAAAAAAACCCTCCATCTGGGCGCATTTTAAGTCGGTGCAGGCAGATGATCCCAGGGCAGTGCAGTGCACTTTGTGCCAGAAGGTGGTGAAGCGTGGGCAGGTGCTCACCAACCTCAGCACAACTGCCATGGTGAGACATCTCAAGGCATGCCACAGTGCTGTGCTGCTAAATGGGAAGGCAAGGGAAGTGGATGCCAGCGAGTTCCCGACTGCAGAGGCCAGACGTCCGTCTCCATCAGCGGGCAAGCATCCTGCTCGAACAGCTGCCTCTAGTAGCAGGAGCGGTATCGCTGCTAGGGGGGAGCAGCAGCAGCAGCAACAGCAGCAGCTTCAGTGAACCATGGAGGAGCTGGGGTGGGGGCAGCTGCCAAGTCCATCGGCAGCTACAGGACGTGGCGGGTGGCATGGCTTTCAACTGAAAGCCACTCACATGTTGGAGGAAATGATCACGCTGGATGGGCAGCCCTTCTTGATGGTTGGGGACATGGGGTTTAGGCACCTGATTGGCTTCCTGGCCCTCCAGTTTAAGTTGCCCTCATGCACGACTCTGAGTCAGCAGGTGGTGCCAGTCTTGTACCGGGCTTTAAAGGAGCAGGTGAGAGCAGCTGGCAGGGGCTGGGGGTGCCACCGTCCATTCACCACAATTCTGTAGTTGAGCAGGAATGCTCAGCATGCCTATCTGGCAGTGACGGCGCACTGGTGGCAGGACCCAGAGGCAGCGTTTGACAGTGGCAGCAGGGGTCCTGAAGCAAGGCATAGGTGGGCTCTCCTTCAAGCGGAAGTCATGGACGGCCCCCACACCACTCGGAACATCGAGTCATCCCTGATAGCCATGCAGAGGGAATGGGTCACGCCAGGGGGTGTGTGGTGATGGACAACACAGCCAACATACTGATGGTAGTCCACGAGGGGGGCTTCACCAGTATCCCTTGCGCTGCACACACCCTTCACCTGGTGGTCAGCGACTCTCTGGGCTTGGGGGAGAAGGAGATTGGGGTAGGCACCCTTAGCTCCCTGATCGAGCGGGGGAGGAAGCTGGCCGGTTTCTTTAACCGGACCGTGAAGGGCAGCGAACTCCTCCGGGCAAAGCAGGCTGAGCAAGGCTCCCCAGTGCACCAGCTGGTGCAGGATGTGTCCACACAGTGGAATTCGACATTCCTGATGCTTGAGTGGCTTCTTAAGCAGAAAGCTGCCATGCATCAGGTGCAACTGGTGATGGACAGCAGGGACCTTCAGAGTATGATGGAGTGGAATGGGAGATACTGGCTCACATGGTCTTTGTGCTCAGACCATTCCTGGCCATGACGGAGACCATCAGCTCCTGCATGGCCACCATCAGCCAGGTGATCCCTCTGGTCATGAGTCTCCTCAGGAGACTGCAGGAGATTCTCCAGGTGCAGGATTGTGGCCCTCAGGGCAGGAAGCTCGTGGATGATGCGGCTGACCTGGTGCAGCAGCTGAAGGCAGGGCTGAAGGCATGGTTCAATGAGCTCCTGCAGTGGGCGGGATACGTTTTGGCAACCATGCTGGACCCCAGGGTCAAGGGAAATGTGGCATGCCAGACAGTGCTCTATGGGCACTGGAAGGTTGACCTAGTGGAGAGGGTCCGGCAGGCAGAGCGGGCTCTTGAGAGCGCGTGGCAGCAGCAGCAAGACGCACCTGGGGATGGTGGGAGTGGGAGCAACCACCCCTTTCATCTAGCGGGGTCTATCCCTGCCTCCAGTCCTAGCAGTAGCACCACCAACAGCAAGCTGAGCAGCAGCACCACCCCTATTGCCAGCAGCAGCAGCTCATGTGTGCAGGGCACTCTGACGACATGGGCTCATGCACTGCAGGGCAGGCAGCGTGGCTGAGGGCAGTGGTGGAGGTGGTGCCCAGGCAGAGTTATGTGAGGGAGTACAACAGCACCTCAGCAGCAGTGGAGAGCTACCTGGAGGAGGAGCCATGCATAGAACCCAGCATTGATCCCTTGGCCTACTGGGCCAGCAAGACCAACGTGTGGCCTGCCCTGTCCAAAGTGGTTAAGGGTCTCCTGTCCATCAACGAGTATCCCCAGTGAGCCGGTGTTCTCCATGGCTGGGGACATTTGCTCTCCGCACCACGCCCGCATCCACCTTGCCTCTCTCTCTGTGAATCTTTGAGTAGATGGCTTCAGCCGGCCTACCTGACTGTCCTCATGACGCAGGGCGGCATAGGGAGGCTGTAAGCCTGCCAGCTGGCCTCTGGCTAGATGATCTTGGCCCGCCTATCTGACTGGCTCTCTCTCTGCACAGTCTTTTCCAGTCTATCTGAGTGCCCTGTCAAGGTCCCAGCCTACCTTCCCTACTGCTTCTCATGCCACACTGCCTGCCTGCCCACCCACCAAGGTTGCCAAGATCAAACCCTGCCACAGTCTGCCTTCTGCTTATGACATGCTGCCTGTCTGACCACCTGCCCAGGTGGCCAAAATCAAACCCTGACTCAGCCAGCCTTCCCATGCTCATGCTATGCTGCCTGTCTGCCTGCCCACCCACTCAGGTGGCGAAGATCATAGCCTTCCTCAGTCTGCCTTCTGTGCATGCCACGCTACCTGTCTGCCCATCCACCCATGTGGCCAAGATAAAAACCTGCCTCAGTCTGCCTTACCATGCTGATGCCAAAGTGCCCGTCTGCCCACCCTGTGGGCAAAGCTGAAGCTCTGCCCCAGCCTGCCTACCTCTCATGCCAAGGTTCCTGTCTGCCTGCCCTGGCAACCCTGGGTGATGTACCCCACTGATCTGGTAATACCACTGCTTCTGATCCATGGGTGCTCTGCCCTGGCAATTTCAAATGTGCCCATGCAATCCTGCTGCCATCTGCTGCTGTATGGGATGGGAGCTCTTCCCTGGCAAATCCTAACATCCTGGATCCATGGGTGAATCCTGCTGCTGTTGTCTCTGCTGTTCCACGGGTTCTGTGTCCACTCAATCCAATGTCTGCTGCTGCTGCCAATGCACCCTCTGCAGTCTATGCCACAGGTTCTGTGGGCTGACAATCCAACATCTTCTTCTGCTGCCAATGCCACCTCTACTGGCTGTGCCATGGGTTCTGCTACTGGGCAATCCAATGTCTGCTGCTGCTGCCATTGCTGCTTCTGCTGTCTATGCCATGGGTTCTGCTACCGGGCAATCCAATGTCTGCTGCTGCTGCCGCCAATGCTGCCTCTACTGTCTGTACCCTTGGTTCTGATACCAGGCAATCCAATGTCTGCTGCTGCTGCCAATGCTGCCTCTGCTGTCTGTGCCACAGGTTCTGTGCCTCGGTAAGCCAATGTCCGCTTCTACTGCCTCTTCTGTGCCACGGGTACTGTGCCCTGGTAATCTAATGTCGGCTACTGGGTGGCCACATGATTCACCACCGGGCAAGGCTTGACCAATTGGGAGAATAGCTTGTTCAGATCTGGAGAGTAGGATGCCAGCCTGCAATGCCCAGTCAAGTAGGGGTGCCATCCACCGAGCCCTGGCCGGGCCTCTGCTGCTGCTCCACCGAAGCCAGACATCCTGCAATGTCTGACCGAGCAGGGGTGCCACTCACTGAGACCAAGCTGGGCCTCTGATGCTGCTTCACCAATGCCTGGCTGGCAGCCTGCAGCCCCCAGCCAAGTGGGGGTGCCAGCTACTCCAGTCCCAGGACCCACCATCAGGGTTCTGGGGCCTACATTACATGCAGGGAGAGCTGTCATTCCACTTCATCTAGAAGATGCCACTCAAGTCCAATAACCCACCATCAGGGTTCAGGGGCCATCATTCTGATCATGGGGAGTCATCAATTCACTTCATCTAAAGCTGCCAAACTAGTCCCACCATCAGGGTTCTGGGTCCATCATTCCACTCATGGGGAGCTGTCATTCCACCGCATCAAGAAGCAGCCACTGCAGCCCCAGGACCCACCATCAGGGTTCTGGGGCCTATGTTCCAGGCAGGGAGGACTGTCATTCAACTTTATCCAGAAGCTTCCACTCCTGTCCCAGGACACACCATCAGGGTTCTGGGGCCATCATTCTGCTCACAGGGAGCCATCATTCCATGGTATCAAGAAACAGCCACCCACTCCAGCCCCCGGACCTACCCACAGGGTTCCAGGGTGTACATTACAGGCAGGGAGGGGTGTCCATCTCCATCATCTAGAAGCTGCAACTCTAGTCCCAGGACCCATCGTCAGGGTTCTAGGGCCATCATTCCACTCACGGGGAGCTGTTATTCCACTACATCAAGAAGCAGCCACTCCAGCCCCAGGACCCACCGTCAGGATTCTGGGGCCTACATTACAGTCATGAGGGGCTGTCCATCCACATCATCTAGAAGCTGCCACTCTAGTACCAGGACCCATTGTTATGATTCTGGGGCCGTCATTCCGCTCATGGGGAGTTGTTATTCCACCGCATCAAGAAGTAGCCACTGAAGCCCCAGGACCCACCATCAGGATTCTGGGGCTTACATTCCAGGCAGAGAGGGCTGTCATTCCACTTCATCCAGAAGCTGTCACTCCAGTTCCAGGACTGACCATCAGGGTTCTGCGGCCGTCATTCTGCTCACAGGGAGCCATCATTCCACTGCATCAAGAAAAATCCAGCCACTCCAGCTCCAGGACCCATCATCAGAGAGAGTTGTCCATCCATGTCATCGAGAGCTGTGGTGGGGGCAGCTGCCAAGTCCATCGGCAGCGGCAGGACATGGAGGGCGGTGTGGCTTTCAACTGAAAGCCATGCGCATGTTGGGGGAAATGATTGCATTTGATGGGAAGCCCTTCTTGGTGGTTGGGGACATGGGGATTAGGCGCCTGATTGGCTTCCCGCCCCCCCCCCAGTTTAAGCTGCCCTCACACACCACCCAGGCTCACACCGATGCCTGGCAGCCTGCAACGCCCAGCCAAGTAGGTGTGCCAGTCATTGAGCTCTGGACAGGCCTTTGCTGCTGTTCCACCAATGTCTGGCAGTCTGAAATGCCCAGACAAGGAGGGGTGCCAACCACCAAGCCCTGGCCAGGCCTCTGCTGCTGCTTCAATGATGCCAGCCTGAAATTCCCAGTTAAGTAGGGGTGCTGGACATGAAGCCATGGCCAGGTCTCTGCCTCCACTCCACTGATGCCAGCCTATAATGTCCTTCCCCCCCATGGGTGCCAGCTACCGAGTCCCAAGCCTTTCTGACCTCTGCTGCTGATGCTGCTGGGTCTCAGACAGTCAACCCTGGTGCCATGGGCACCCCCAGGGACCAAGTGCTGAGCCTGCCTGCCCTGGGAACCCGGGGTGCCAAGTGCCAAGCCTTCCCAGTCTTTGCTTCTGCTGATGCTGCCAGTGGGTCTCAAATGCCCAGTGCTGGTGCCACTGGCACCCCCAGGGGCCAAGCACTGAGCCTGCCTGCCCAGGAAACCCAGGGTGCCATGCACCAAGCCTTTCTGGTCTCTGCTGCTGCTGCTGCTGCGTCTGGGTCTCAGATGGCTAGTCTAGGTGCCACGGGCACCCCCAGGGGCCAAGCACCAAGCCTGCCTGTCCGGGTAAGCCAGGGCACCAAGTTCCAAGCCTTACCAGTCTCTGCTGCTGCTGCTGAGTCTCAGATGGCCATCCCTGGTGCCACGGGCACCCCCATGGGCCAATCTCCAAGCCTGCCTGCCCAGGCAACCCGGGGTGCCAAGAACCAAGCCTTTCCGGTCTCTGCTGCTGCTTCCTCTGGGTCTCAGATGGCCATGCACACTCCCAGGGGCCAAACGCTGACCCTGCCTGCCCGGACAACCCAGGGTGCTAAGCACCAAGCCTTCCCAGTCTCTGCTTCTGCTGGGTCTCTGACGGCATGCCATGCTGCCCTGGGCACCCCTGGGAGTACCTGGAGTGCCCTAAGCCTCCTGGTGGGACAAAAATTTCCAAACGTTTGGGGTGTCCGAAGTCCACCAGACTGAACTCATGAACCTGAACTAAGCTTTTAGTCCGAATTGAATGTCTGAACATCCAAATTCTTCCGCACATCCCTACTTCGACTGTATGTTTCAGACGTGGATCTAGCCACCATCATCTATGCTTTCATCATGTCAAGACTAGTCTATTGCAATGTGCTCTACCTGGGATTATGCTTGATGATGGTCCAGAGACTGCAGCTGGTGAAAAATGTGTTGGCCCGTCTCCTTACTGGGACCAGTCACCATGAGCACATTACACCAGTGCTTCGTTCTTTGCACTGACTGCCTAAAGTCTTCCAGGCCCAAATCAAGGTGTTGGTATTGACCTATAAAGCCCTAAATGGCCTGGGCCCCACTTATCTGCAGGACCACCTCATGCCCCAGGTCCTAGACCGGCCCCCGAGGTCATCCAGGGATGCCTCCTTCAGAGTCCTCTGGGTATCTTGGATGTCAATGATGGGTGGAAGGGGGTGTATTCTCATCAAAGTCCACCTGGCCCCAGACCTTTCCTCTTTCCAAAGACAGTGTAAGACCGTGCTATTCTGCCAGGCTTTTGGAGAGGGAGTTGGGTGATGGGTGGAGGGTCGGGAGGGGGGGAGGTTTTTTTTTGCTCCACCTGGTGTTTATTTATTATTGATTTTATATATACATATATTGTATTTTGATATTTATTGATGAATTATTATATTTTTATGTTTTTAGTACGTTGCGAGCCACCCCAAGCTGCTGCAGCAGGTGGGGGCAACAAAAAAATTGAACAAATAAATAAATAAATAAAATTATCAAAGCCCTGAGCATTGTTCAGAAGCAATGTAAGACCTATTTACTTTGCCAGGCATTTAGCAGGTGGGAATATGCCAAGGAGCTGTTTTTTAGGGATGTGTGAACACAGTTCGGATGTTCGGAGTTCGGACCGGACTCGGTCTGTTCAGATGACCAAACCGAACGTCCGAACCGAACTCGAAAATGACCAAACAGTTCAGTCATGTCTGGGTGAGTCTGGATGAGTTTGTGGCGGGAAAAACGTGACTGGAAGGGGGAAGCAGCTGAGGAGCAGACATCCTGGCCCCAGGGGTAGAGACCAGGGGTGGTCTCAGGCCCAAATGGTACAGATAAAAAACAATAACTTCAAATTCAGTATCGATATCAGTACCGATAGCGGTATTTCGAATGTTTAGCCAAACCGAACTCCGCCGAACCGAACAACCAAACCCGAACTCGGTTTTCGATCCGAATGGCTGAACGGCCGAACATCCAAACCGCGTTTTGTTCACACATCCCTACTGTTTTTAAAGGAATTTTATATTTGTATACAGTATGTATGTTTATGAGACTTGTTCTGTGCATATGTTTATATATTTTATATTATTTTACATGCTCTGTACCTTTGGAATAGAGAGGGTTACAAATCTCAATTAATAAACTAATGTCTTGGCATCTTCCTGCATCCGGTGGGATGATTCCATTTGGAATTTTTCAATCAGCTTTAGTTCATATTTAGAGATCTGAGAAGCTCGGTTTCCCTGAGCCTAGCAACACTCCTGCCCCACAAAATATTTAGCATTTACTTTGTCCATCACTGTGTACTTTAGTTCAGCAAGGATGAAATTACATCCATGCTTTGTTTGGATCTGTCTTAAATTTTCTTGCAGAGATAGGGACAAAATAGTTCAGATGATATCTTCTATTGGACCAGCTTATGATGATGAGAGTATGCAAGTTTTTGGGCCTCACACGACCCTTTTTCAGGCACATAAAGAATCAGAACTAAAATTCAGTTTCTTGCAGGAGAGAACCTCTTCCCAAATGGTAGTTAATTTTAGGTTGTGCTGTCACACTCATTCATCTGATGGTGCAGACATGGTGAATCTTGTCATTGGTCAGTGCACTTGATAAGTAAAAGGGTAAAAACAAAATATAAAAAAGTACCAGAAACACAGGAACAAATTATCATTGCATCAACATTACATAAATAAATCAAGACACAAGCACCGCTGTAAATGAAAGGTGCAAAAAGCCCCTATAACTATGTGTGTGCAATTTGTATTGTTTTCATTAGTTATGAAAACAAATGGATCAAAAACTAATGAATAAGCAAACAACATTTGTTTGATTTCTTTCATTTTCATTTTTTGCTTTATTTTAATAATAATAATTATTATAATAATTAATAATAAATCACTGCACATGCAATAAATTGCTACCAAGGCCATTCTGCACACGTGTGCTTTTTTCCAAAATTGTGCTGATGCTGCTGGAACCATTTTGAAAAGGGCCATGCATGCACAGAATGGCCCTGGTGGCCATTTTGTGCTTGTTCAGTGATGATGATGATGATGCTTTTAGTAAAACAAAACAACAAATAATTAAATGATAGAGTCCTTTACGAACCCCCTCCCCCAAAAAAGTGTTTTGTAAATGAAAACTAATACTAAAATGAAAACAAATGATGTGCCTTCTGCACACCCCTACCCATAACATTCACACTCCGCAGAACACTTCAGCTTGGCCACATGGGAGGTTAACACAGTCAGATTGTCTTTCCCAAAACAAGCTGGCCATACAAGAAATCTGATGAACCTGGGGAAAGTGTGAAGACATAAGGCCGGTCATTCTTAGTTGTCTTTTATTGGTGGTTTGTGGGCTCATGTCTCCTCCTTAAGGAAGACTGCATGTTATATGGTTCTACCAATCTTGCTTTACTTTCTATCTTATGCCACAGTCCTAGTTATGTGTCAGTAAAAAAACAGAGTAGGATTAGAAATTGATATTAAAAGATTTGTCTATTTATCCGGAGGCCTCAAACATATGAGACATGTACTACTTTGCCCTGTGCAGCTAGCTGACAATAAAATACAATAAAGTTACATGAATTTTTTGTTTTATCATCAAGATTCTTGTCTCTTACAGACTGTACATGTAATTTCACAGACTTCCTCTACTCCAGATCTTGTTCTGTTATTTTTTTCATCTTATTTTATGTCAAAAAGGGACCTGACCCCTGCCCAATTTTTCTGTGGAATCACTTTTTGTTGCCTCCCGACTCCTTCTTCACCAATTCTGGCTGTTCTTCCATCCCAAGAAATATTCTGTTCTCTTCATATCTGTGTGTAGCATTGTCCAGTGCAAGTCAGGCTTTGCCCATGGTCCCTCCTTCCAGCTCATTCTATGGTCCCTCATTCCATCTCAGTCTAATTACAATTCACAATCTGTAGCCCTGCTTCCATAAGGGATAGTGTCTCAGGCCATCCAGCTCTCTCTCTCTCTCTTAGTACCTCCCTCCTTGGGGGTCCCTAGTCCAGTCCAGTTGTTCCAGGGTTCCTGCACTCTCTTGAGTCTTTGTCCAGGCTACTGGTTAGGGTTCCTAGCTCTGGGACTCTCCACTCAGCTCCAGATGTAGACCACTTGGGCTCTGGCATCCCCCCAGGGCCCCCAACTGGGCTGGTGAAGTGCCATCTCAGACACGCACATCCCTGAAACTCTCCTATTCCCTAAACAACAAGCTCCCCAGCTGTCACACCCCTCACACCCAGTTGTGCCATCCTAAGTTTCCCAGCTGTCTCACACCCCAGCTATAACACCTTGTGGTGCCGGGCGCTACTTAACAGAGTTCTCAGCTCTTGCCTCCAAGACACCGCACTCTAAGAGCTGGGTCTCTCTACAGAGCACCTGAAAAAGATGGTCTCTGCAAGCCTGAGCTGGGCAGTGTCACTATTAGGGATGGGCGAACGCGGTTCAGAAGTTCGGAGTTCGGCCCAAACTCGGCCTGTTTGGACAACCAAACATGAACATGAACTCAAACGCGAACATACCGAACAAACCAAACACCGAACGGCGAAATGGCCGAACATTTCAGTCAGTTTGGATCGCGTTCAGGTGAGTTCGGGTGGCAAAAAAAGGTTCACTGTAAGGTCAAACATGACAGGGAGGGGTAGTACTAGTCACTGAGGAGCAGACTTCCAGGCACCAGGGGTGGAGAGGCTTGCAAGAAACTAAACTAATTATCTGCCTGCCCCCTTCCCAACACCTTCTGAGCTAACCACTGTTCCTGAACAGCAGGCGTTGAGTAGGATTTCTAGATTGCTTTAAGTGTCATTTCAGTTTTGTACTTTAAACCTTAAACTGAAACCTTGTGTTATGCATTTCACTGTACAGACTCATGAGTATGTAATGTATGTATTTCACTACAGACTCCTCTTCTGTTTGTGATTCCCCCCCATCCCATATATATGGGATGTATATATATCCATATATATCCATATATATGGATATATATATATTTATATTTATTTATATATTTTTATAGTTAGATAGATAGATATATAGTTAGTTGTATGAGTTAGCTTAGTGATATAGATAGCGTTAGTGATTTAGTTTTAGTGTTTGTGGGAGTAGGTCTGTGTACTTATTAGATAATCCATTTAGTTCATAGCATTTAGAATAGTTAATAGCAGTTCAACCAATCAATCAATCAATATTTATTTCAGCTTAACCGTAGACCATTGCTTAAACAAACAACATACAACACAATGGGCACAGTACATACATAGGCCCTAGGGTGCCATAGCCCTTGGGCACATATAAAAAAATCTAAAATGGGTTTAACTAAACTAAAACCTAAAAAGTAACATAGCCCTCTTTACATACCAGTATCATGTACAAAAAATAGAAAACGTTCTACTCACGACATAGCCAATTAATATCAGCCCATGAGACCTTGTACTATCGACCTGCATATGGCATCGACTGCCATAAACCCGTCGAGAATCGAAGCCCCTTTAGACGGGAACCCCATCCTTTTTTTAACGGAACCATGGTTATCCAACCCGGAACTTAGAATGATAGGGCATTGGGGCTGGAGCATCTGCGAGACAGGCAAAGGGACATTTGGGGGTAGATGTACCACAGGGACCTGGGCTTCAAATGAATGGCTGCTTGGGTTCTTCGGGAAGCCTGGGCAGTTGCCCACACAGAAGGAAATCTACCCACTCTGGGGGACACATATCCTGGCTTAGAGGGAATTACAAGCTCAACAGCCTTCAACCCAACAGACCCAAGTGGGTCAGAGAAACCAACAGTATCTTCACTCTGGGCCCCCTCTTGTAGTCTATTGATGGCTAATGTATCAGGGGGAGAACCTAACTTCCCCCTGTGTGGCTGGTTCAGATTAGACTTTCCATCACAAGACACTAGTTTATTTCACAAAACCTGTGGCATCAGTGGAATGATTCCCCTCTTAGCCTGCAAATTAGCTATATGCACCCCCCAAAAACGAAAAAGATGGACATTAGAGAAAAGTCGTTTCACTAGCTCTGATGTATGAAAATAAATAACTATCCATAATACACCTCCCCTGTCTGGGAGGTGAAAAAAATGGATAATATGTGAGGGCAAAAAGGAACAGCCCAAAATGTAGGAGACATGATGGGTGATCCAAAATTTGGAATCCCAAGGGGGAAATAATTCAGACCACGAAAGGACAACTGTGAAAACCATAGCGTTGGCTATTGGAATAAACAATTGATCCTCAGTTGGCCTAGAAACTGGGGTCCCAGAGTGGTCTGCGCCATAGGCAGAAACTGTTTGGCACATACGATCCACTCTCTGGGAACCCGACCCCATCCTATTGCCTCTAAGCTTGTTCACACAGTTCCAGACCCTAGTCAGCTGCTGCTGAATAACCTGGAGTTTATTATCTAGCCCCTCAATATATGCTCTAAGTAATTCTACCTGCTGTAAAGACCCGTTGGCCTGGGCCTGAGCCCCTTGGGTTTCAGGAACTGTGGTTCTCCAATCAATACTGGGTCCCATACAAGTGTCACAAGACCCTCCCCCTTCTATATTCCTTCAACAGAGGGACTCCCTCTCCTCTGTCTGCTGAGTTTCAC
Source organism: Sphenodon punctatus (assembly GCA_003113815.1). Lineage (NCBI taxonomy): Eukaryota > Metazoa > Chordata > Lepidosauria > Sphenodontia > Sphenodontidae > Sphenodon > Sphenodon punctatus. Next base: position 5,770,892 of record QEPC01012913.1, read on the forward strand.
CAGAAACATAATTCTTGTAAATTTGAGAGATAGTGGCTCCTAAAGTATTTGTCAAACTGGAGGGTGTAACTGAAAATCCCCCCTTCCTTATATTTGCGGTGGCTGGTAGCTTTGAGACCCCCTGAGACTCCCCACCCTGGCCTGTTAATAAGGGCGAGATCTCAAAAGGAACTGCGGTCGCCTGTAGATCACCCTGCCCAGCAGCATATGAGGTTGGCGGTAAGTTTCCCCCTACCTCTATTTGAATGACTAAAGGCTGAAACCCTATATCAGCGGGAACACCTGTCATCTCTAAATCCCCCTGACCAGATATTCGTAGGCTCAATGGAAGATTGTCCCCTTCTGCAACCTGGATGGCTAAACACTGGGACTCACCTTCCTCCATTTGGGCTAGAAAGGCCTCATTGGAAAGAGAAGCCTGGGGACCCGAAAGGGGCTGAGAGGATCCCCGTGCTTTGGCAGCCATGGCTAGCCACCTCTCCCCTTGCTGCTTAAAATCAAGGGCACACTCCAACAATGAAGGGTCTGGGGGAATGGGCCTGGATAGAATAAATGACCCAGGCCCATTGGAAAGGCTCTCCACCTCCGGAATCCGAGAGCCCTGCAACAAGGGGGGAGATGATATACCCCTGCCAGCAACCAAAGGGGCCCAAACTACGTCGGGATCTTCCTGAGGGGAACACAAGGATGCCTGTGAAAGACCATCTCGCTTTGGCCCAGGAAAAACTGGAACTGAGACATAACAGTTGGAGAACTGTAACTGCTTAGCCCATGTCCTGGTCGTCACCCCCAACTTCTTCCCCTTCCTGGGCATTATAAGCTCAAATAAATAAATTTACTTAGCAGGAAAGGAAGGGACCCTTCTATCCCACCCCAAAATGCAAGACTGGACCACCCTCCACAAATCCAAGAGTAATTCAGGCCCTGCGCCCGGCCCGTGCCTAAGGCCGCGCGCACAAGGGCGTGCTCTTGCACACGCAGTCCTTAGGTGCGCTGCCCCAGCGTGCGCCTCTGGCATCGCCAGGTGGCGTGAAGGTTTTAAGAGTTCCAGTGGCGTAGATCCTCCCAGCGCCCAGCTAGCTTCAATGTCAGTCAATTTCAATCTAGCTCGTGATGAAACTGGGGGCCATCGGGATCTCTCCGGGGCAGGCTCGGGGTCCCACTGTCACCCTCCCGGCCGGCAAAACAGTGTCCATGGGCAGCAAATCAGGGAGAAGGGAAGGGCGAGGAGGGCTCCTAATAGCAGTTAGATTTAGTGTAGATAGATATAGATAATATTAGATTAAAAAAAACAACAACAACCATATAAAAACAAAAAAACCAAATAAAAATAAATAAAAACCCATATAAAACACAATAAAAAACCAAAAAAACATATAAAAAACAAAAAACCACTCATAACAACATTTCCCGAATGGCCGAACAGCCCAGCCGAACAGCCTAACTGAACGGCTGAACAGAACAGCTGAACCGAACAGCTGAACCCGAACCGGCGAACTAGCCGAACTGCCGAACCGAACGGATGAACCGAACGCAGACGAACAGAATGACCGAACCGAACGGGCGAGACAAACGCAGCCTAACAGAATGGCCGAACCCGAACCGCGATCTGTTTGCCCATCCCTAGTCACTATTGCATGGCACCAGCTATTTCAGGGCACCTGAAAGATGTAGGTCCCTGCCCTGTGTCAAGTGTCCAGTGGGCAGTTCCCAGGGGTTCCATTTACTTCAATGGCCACAATGTAAAAAAACCCAGTAAAGTAGCCAACGTTAAAAATCTGGTATGCCGATACTGGTGATTAATATTATTGGATTAATCCGATACTGATATTCCCACCCCTACTGAAAAAGGCACACTCCTTCCATTGTGACAGTTTCCCCCTACCCTGGGTCAGTTCTCAGATGGACATCTCCCCCACCCAAGGTTCCTTGCCTCCCTGAAGCTCCCCCTGGGTTTCCCCTACCACTCAGGTCTTACCTGAAAACACTTTGCTCTTTGCCCTTTCTCTGGGTGTGAGTCAGGCCTCCCAAGAATATCCCCAGCAGGGTGCTTCTTACCCTGTTATCTCCAGGTTTGCACTAACTGGCTAGGATTAGGAGGTTCTCCCTTATCTGCTCCAGTCTGACTAATGTGACTAACAGCCAGTCATGCTCCTCCATATTGGGGTCAACCCTAACCCCTTAACTGCCAGACTGCCAGTGCTGCCCTGCCTGAGCTCTAGCACACACACACACACACACACACACACCTTCACTAGCTAATCCCAACTCTGGGATTACTACCACAGTTGTACCGCCACTAGACAGGAGTCCCTCTATGGGCCCTGGTAAGTCAGTAGCAGAGTACTGGCCTGGTCCACTGCTGAGTGCCTGCTGTGGACCTAGTCCTGCAATGATTCACTCACAGCATTCTGTCACCTTCTAATCTTTTTCTTGTTTGGACAGTTTCCCTTCCCTTATAAAATCCGATGTAACTAACTCAAAAAGCTGTTTTTGAGCCTTGCTAAGACTCCCCCCATCCTTGCACAAGAGCAGAGATCAAGTAGATTTGCCCCAATTACTATTTTCTTCCCATTGATACTTCTTCTTTCCTTGTCTCCAGTAACATCTCTTCCATTTCCCTTCTCACTGAAATGTAGGTTTCTTGCTTGTTCCTCATCTCTTGGTGTCTGGCATTCTGTTTAGCACTCTTTCACTCTGTTCCATTTCCCACATTTAAAAATTTTCATACTTGGTTTATTGCCCTGAAAATATAGGCATGTTCCAGCCTTCCCAAGTTCTTAAGAAACCAACTTCAATGGAACTGCTCTTAGCAAAGTCTCTAAAGAACACTTCAGGGCCAAATTAGAACCTCTATTCTATCCTCATCCTCCTTGACTTCGCAAATTTTGGCCCTATCCATCAGACCTTTCAATCTTCTCCTTGTTTTATTGAATTATGATGTCCTTTCTCAGTTATCTTCCTACCTTTCTGGGGTCTTCTGTATTAGGGGTGTGCACCAGGCCCCCATGCCATTTTCGTTTTTTGTTTTTGTAATTAAAAATGTAATTTTTTAATCATTATTAACAACAATGTCATTTTCATATCAGTATCGATATAATTTCAAATGAAGATTTTATTTTTGGTATCATTATTGTTATCTGTATCGATTTCCGTGCACAAATATGTACACTATGCCTATCCTATAACCCTAACATATATAATAAAACAGACTAGCCTAAATACCTATATAATATCTGTCACGGAGGAACATAGGGTCACACACGTGTAACACAGGCCTACATGTAGACTACAAGTCTGGTAAATATGTAAAGCAAAAGGTTCCACATGTATGTAATGTTACAACTGAGAACTGTAAAACCCAAATCAGAGCTGTGACACGTGACCAAGCTCCAGGAAATGGAAAGACAGTTTTGTTGATTGCCCCCAGACGGCTGCCCAAAGACATGGCCAGAGACATTTATATGCTAATTCAGGCAGCCATTGCCTACGTGCAAGAGACAAAGAAAAGCTGATAAAGACAACAAAGGGAATTCTAGAAGCCTCGAGAAGATATGAGGAGTTTCCTCCTGGGAATATAAGGAGTTGTACCTCAGAGGGGGCAAGGGACTATTAGGAACACACTCGCCATCTTGGAGCCAGGAAGGCTGGAAACCATGAATTGAGAGACAAGACTTTGCTCTCTAGCAACTCTAAGGTAGAAGGCCTAGTCGCTTACATCAAGGATTGAGAGGAACTTATGGACCTTTGTAGGGTAAGATGCTTATTTAGGAACTCAACCAGTATAGATCAGGAATGTGTTATATTTAGTTACCTTTGATTTCTAGTAACCACTCTGTATCAACTATCTTGCTTATGTAATCAATAAACTTACTTCTTATCTTTATGAAGATGTCTCTATGTCTAACATTGGAACACAAGTGAGCAACAAGAGTTCTCAAGCTCTTGCAAACCCAGAGATTAAAGAGTTTGTAAAAAGGAAGGATCGGGCCCTTGAGTGACAAAGGGGTTGTCCCTGCGGCAGGCTTGAACTGGCCAGAGAGAAAGACTGGTTCAAGTGGACTGTACACGGGGGAAACTGAGTCACTCAAACCTGGTAAAGTGGGGGTGCAGACCTCCAACCCGTGACAGTTGGCGCTCAATGAGAAGGGTCAAGCTCAGTTTGTGGACCAATGTGTAGAAAGTAGAGAGGAGCACTGCCAGGTGACTGGAATCCTCTGAGCGGAGTAAATCCCATACCTGCAGAGACTGAAAGTCCCAGGAGTCGGGAACTCAGCTCAAGAGAGTGGAATAAGCAGATCCTTGAACAGAGTGTGCTGAGTTTGTTGTTTAACTTTAAGTTCAGGCCAGGGACAGTAAACAAAATAGGGCTCCCAAAGCACTTTCATCACCTAGAAAGTCAGAGCTGAGCAGGGAAGCCTGAAAGAGTGGTCTCGAAGCAGAAGGGAAAACAAAGCAGCAACTGAAACAGCTGATACAAGAATTTGAAATGAGCATGAATGGAATGGATGGGAATGGAGTGGGGGCAGCAAATCCCCCTCCAAACCCCTCTCCATCTGACCAGCAACCAGTAGATGGAGATGCACTGCCAAACGTGCCTCAAGCCCCCCTTCCAACTCATCGGCAACCGGGGGGACAAGATTCAAACCCTGAACGAGACATGGTCAGACTAAGAATGGAACATGAGCTCAGACTGGAGAAAATGAAACAAGAGGAGAATGAAAAACAAAGGCAAGCACAAGCGGAAGAGAGAAAACACCAACTTCAACTCCTAAAAATACAGGTAGATACAGGAATCCAGTCCACACTACCCTTGGAAAACAATGCAGGAGGCAGAATTCAGGACTATGACCTATTGATCCCACAATGCGACGGACATCAATGCATAGAAGACTACTTCACAACCGTGTGTCATGTGTTTCTTCAAGAACAGATCCTGAACGAGATGTGGTTCAAATTAGTGTTACCCAAACTCCCAGCAAAAGCAAAAGGAGTCTACAACACAAAAATAGAGGAAAATCCAGTGCTGACTTTTGATGTTTTCAAAAAGGCAGTTCTTGAGGCTTACAGGATTACTCCAGAAACTTTTCACCAAAATTACACAACTTCAAGAAGGCAGAGGGTATGTCATATTCAGATGTTTGTAATATGTTGAAACAATATGGGGTAAAATGGTTAGATGCATGTGAGAATGCCACTAAGGAACAAATTATTAACTCTGTATTGCTTGAACAGTTCTATACTTTGTGCAGCCCGAATTTAAAAGCACACCTGTTGAATAAGGAGATCACAAATCTCAAAGAGGCAGGGACAAGGAATGATGCATTCACTGAAAATGCTATCTTAGCTTATGGGGAAAAGAAACCAAACAATGGGGAAAAAGCTAAACAAGGGTTTTACTATAAGCAGATGGGTACAATCCACAATCTGAACAAGGAAACTTGACCCAGAACAAACCAAACGAGAATGGGGGTGGGGGGAAGACAGGGATTCCCCAGACTCCAAAGAACACACACCTCACAATCCCCTACTAATGATTCAAGACAGTGCTATAACTGTAAGCAAACAGGGCATGTGGTACGAGACTGTCCCCCAAAATGGGATTTTCATAGCCCTAAAAGAGAGTCTGATGAGATTATCAGGACTGCCAGTGTGAATTTTGTGTCTGTACTTCAACCCACCCACCCCAAAGTGTTAATGAGTGCTATTTCATTCCTAACTCACCCACAGGAGAGCAATTGCTTCAAAAACGTGCTAAGGTTAACGGAGTAAACTGTGTGGGGAGATTAGACAATGGGGGCACACATGGTCATGGTATAGGAGGACTTGATCCCAAAACATAAAATAAACACTCATAGAAAGGTTGTGGTATGTCTGGCAATGGGAATCAATGATATTTTGTCCACAGCAACTGTAGATTTAGAATGGGAAGGTTCAAAAGGAGCCATCTGGGTGGCAGTACTCCCCAGAAAGGCACAAAATGAAATGTTGGTAGGGAATGCTATAAACAAATGGATGCTGGAATGGAGGCTGCAAAAAGCCCAATCCCAGAAACACGGGGAGCTGGAGAACAACCCAGGAAGGGAGGGAGAGGGGCAACAAGACTCAGAGAGCCCTAAACAAGTTGCACCTCTACCCCTGGAACATGGAGAGACAGAGACCAACCCTAGTGGAGGGGACGGGTTACAGGAAGGCTTTTCAGATCCTGCACCCCAACCTGTGAACTCCACTCAGAGGCAGGAAAACCCCAAAGAGGAGTCCCCAAACCAGCCAGAAGGCAGGGGAGGACAAGACTCGAGGGGTGAACTGCATGTTCCCATCTCACATGGGAAACTGAAGGGAGTGAAACCAATCAGTCAACCTGATTCTGAAGCCCAGGACTTGGCACCCCACCTTACATAGGAGGGACCAAATCCTGCAGAATCAAACTGAGTAACCACCGTGGGGGGAGAGTTAGAGCCTGCAGATGCCCCTACTCAACACAGGGGGTTGCAGGATGGCCTGGAGGTTTGTTGTCCTACCTAAGAGAAGGTGGGCAGTGACTAACTGAACCCAAAGGGTTACAGGCAAGCTGGGAGGTGGAGAATTCTACCTTAGGAGGAGGCGAGAAGGAAACCTTTCACAGGATGGAGGGAGGAACAATGGGTGTCTCTTCCCCAGGGATAGAAATGCACCACCCTGTAGTCCTAAAAGGCCAGGAGCATGGTTGTAAGAGTGAACTGTGCGCCTCTGCCTTACCTAAGAAGGAGCAGGGAAATGCTGTTGAAGTAGAGACTGGAGGGGAGGAAACGGTTAACAGTGTCCAGGGTCAAGCCGCTGCACTTGGTAAACTGAATCCTCCGGAGTTTTGTGTGGGGAGGTCTGAAGAGACACTTGGGGGTTCTTACACCCATGTCACAAAGTCAGACTGCCAAGAAGAAGAAATACATGGTTATATGGACCCAGGGGATCCAGGAGGTACAAACAGAAGTCAGGGCAGGGCACAAGAAAGGCTGCTGACAATAGCCCCTTCACAGAAGCAGTTTTTGGCTGGGTGATTGATTTGAATGCAAAGACATCCACACACAGCATCACAGCCATGGGGGAAATGCAAATGACAAATGACAACAGTCTACCCACTGGGAATTACAGCATTGCTCCTGGTGAAAAGTGTTTTCAAATGCAGAGTTACACAGACAACAGAAGGGGGGATGCTCAGTAGTGTAAAAGGTATCACACTTACTCCACACTCCCTCTTGTGTCTCCTAATAATACTTCTGATCTACAGTCTGGATAGCCCAGGTAAAGCAGACAAAAAAGTTAGGCCAAGGGGAACAGACATACAGTCAATGAGAAACAGGCTGCCAGATAATCTGGAAACATGGCCAAAGTTTGTAACTGGGGAACAAAAGTTGTTAACATGGCGTTCTCACCCATTTGTCACAGTCTTATTCAGACACCTCAGGGTATACCCCTACAAGAGATTGAACCCAGAAATACTGAATCCTGAGGATCACTCCACTACGGCATGGTGGAAAACGCGTGAACATGATAGCCCCACAGGGCTAACAGAGGGTTTGGAAAACCAAAGATCTAACTTAAATAGGATTCAAGCACATGGCAAGGAGGTAAAGGGGTTGCATATCCCTACACACACCGGCAGGACACATCAGTCTAAGCATGTTATGGGACTCTGTCATGTCCACTTCACATGCAATCTTACAGGGGGGGGCTGTCACAGAGGAACATAGGGTCACACACGTGTAACACGGGCCTACATGTAGACTACAAGTCTGGTAAATATGTAACGCAAAAGGTTCCACATGTATGTAATGTTACAATTGAGAACTGTAAAACCCAAATCAGAGCTGTGACACGTGACCAAACTCCAGGAAATGGAAAGACAGTTTTGTTGATTGCCCAGACGGGTGGTCAGAGACATGGCCAGAGACAGTTATATGCTAATGCAGGCAGCCATTGCCTACGTGCAAGAGACAAAAAAAAGCTGATAAAGACAACAAAGGGAATTCTAGAAGCCTCAAGAAGATACGAGGAGTTTCCTCCTGGGGATATAAGGAGTTGTACCTCAGAGGGGGCAAGGGACTATCAGGAACACACTCACCATCTTGCAGCCAACTTTTGAGCTGAACTCAATTTTTGAACTGTACCGAATTTCTGAACACGGTTCTAGTTGCACATCCCTACTCATCCTTAATAGGGAAATAGAACTGTAGCTGGCCAGGACGACCCACCAGCCACAACCCAGGATGCAGCTGACCACCCTTGTAGACGGGGAGACATCTGGGGTGAAGAAGAGATGCTGGCCTCATCAGATTATGGGGGGACAAGCAGACCCAGCAAGATCTGGCCATGTGCAATCAGAATACCCCAGTGTTCAAGAAAATAGCATGCAGGATGACACAGGTAGAGTTCCAAAGAATGGGGAAACAATGCCAGAGCAAACCAAAAAAGTTCAAGCGTGACTACAAGGCGATTGTGGATAACAACTTTATGTCTGGGCACAGGGCGCACACAACCCCCTATCACAACCTCCTAGATAGGTTCCTGTGCATGAGGAGCCCACGTATAATGGGCTCCGCCGCAACAGAGGGTGGCACCAGGGTTGATCTCCCCCATCCCATGCCTCCGGAGCCCGAACTGTCACACCTGGGTGCCCAGAATCCTACTGACTACTAGCCCGGACCATCAGGAATAGTGACCGCTCGCCTACAACACTCTACCCCTCCACCTTCAGACAGTGACTCGGAGACCTCAGAATCAGACATGCCCCAGATGCTGTCAAGCAGTAAAAATGCAGCCAGGAGGGAGCCAATGATAACCACAGACACCTGCTCCAGATCTGAGGGTAAATATTCAATGATGCAGTTAATGGCATCAGCTGGAGGGGGAGGGAGATGGAGTAGGAACTCATGTGGAGTGCAATGTGTCAGTTAGGCACACACCTGGAGAAGGGATGTGACTGGGACTTGGGGAACAAAGGGGCAAGCACATGGGATCATACGCCCAGTCGACACGTTGCATGCCCTCAGGTGCCAGTGAGTATGCAGAGACCTCTGATGTGGATGAAGAAAATGCTGCTCGACCGCCTGTGGATGCCATGACATGTCCTGATGATGGTAAGCAAAGGACAATCAGATGTAACTGGGATGGGGGAGGGGGATAATTGAAGTCTGCTGGGAGGTTGAGAGGTGATATGTTTGCATAAACATGCCCATTAGGGAGGACCGTCATGACACAAACCAACTTAATACCATTTACCCTCATATGCAGGGAGCCAGGAACCCTGAATATGTGAGCAAGGTGGAAAGGACACACCAGCAGCAGCTGAAGGTAGTTATGGTTACACAGAGGGCCATCAAATTATGGGCCACAGTTCCCATGGAAGGGGAAAGGGGGGTGATGACTAGACCTGTACAGATATACCCCATATTCTACCTAGGCACCCCTATGTCACATCCACTTGAAAAGCTGTTTACACTACCCCCTAACACACAGTAACCCAGGGACCCCATCACTTATTCAAACCACCCAACCGCCAGTGACAATGAACAGGTATAATCACTTCCAGCTATGGGAGCATTACATAATCACCCATCCACTACCCCTCCCGCACATAGCATGCAGCCCATGTCGAAGATGTCCCGATAGAGCCTGTACCTGGAGTTGAAAGGATGAGGCAGCACCACACAAGGGTTTGCTGGCGCCTGGAAGACCTGGAGGAGGATCGCCTTCAGATGGGGGTCAGGCAAGGGGAAGAGATTACGGATGCCATCCAGCATATGGAGGTGGGGCGTTTGGAAAGTTCACATGCCATGCTTCATCATCCCACTCATTATGAGCACCCTCGACCACCATTGGGGCAGTTCGGGGAACGATCCAGTGGTGGCGATCGATAGGTGTTGCCATGCCCGGTAGTTCCTGTTGGTGGCTGCAGCAGTGCACCACTGCAGGCTCCAGGCGATCCTCCTCAACTGGCCATTGCATAGCCGTGACAGTGCAAGGAGGCTGGCCATGTGCTGCCTGCTCCTGAATGAGCTCCTGAACAATGTGTCCTGTTGCTCAAGCAGGGCCAGGAGGATCGTACATGATCTCTCATGTAGCTCGACATCAGCTATAGTGAGGAGCTCGTGCTGCTGGAACCACTCCACAATGCAGTGAAGTAGGTGCCTCCAGGAGGCTACCTGTCCCGCATCCATGGTGCAGTTCTCAACAAGAGGGAACAGGAAGGCTAACTCAACCATGAGGGCATTGTATACCATACTGCTCTGAGGCAAACTAAGGCTGAGGAACTTGTGTCAGATCCTGTTCTATATAGGCACTCATTGGTGACCTCATGGAGCCACGCTCCTAGCCCTTTCCCTAACCATCATTGTCTCTTTAATCAGCATGTGGGGTTGTGGACCTGCAGCAACCTTCCCAGTAGCAATGTGGATCAATATGTTACCACGGCCCATATGCGTCTCCACCCCTTTCATAGCTCCTGCATTCTTCAAACAGCTCCCACTCCTTCCACTCATTCCCTGCAACTGCCCTTGGTGTCTTCATGCCACCCTTATCTTCCAACCTTGTGGGAACCTCTGTCTGGCTCCATTTCTCACCGATGCACCTGGTGTCATTCTTTCCTTGTTTCTTGGATCAAACCGGTCATGGCTGCTAATGACTCCGGCTCTGGTCTTCATTTCCATGGCCATACCAGCAACCGTGTTTGGACCACCATGTCCCTGATGGACTTGTGGCACAGAGGTGACATACAGAAGCTGCTGGGTTCTCCGGATAGTGCAAGGACTGGGCATGACCTCTTGAGCTCCGAGCTCCTGTCGCTCGGTCATCGTAAGTGAGCCAGAGTGCTGGTTCCAGGCCCGGGAGCTAGAGCTCGGGCCCTTCGTCGATGCTGTTACACCCCCCACCCATGATACTAGTACTCCCTGGGGCCTGGCGGAAACCCTCACATTACGAGAGATCTGTGGGCTGCCTGACTTTCGCCATTGCCTTCTGATGGAGGGACCCTCTCTTTGCCTCTCACTCTCCCAGGCCATGTTTGGGGCCTGTGGACATGGGCGATCTCGCAGCATCTGCCTCAATTGTCTGCTGGAAATGTGTCTACTTGCTGCCCCCACCCCCAAATGGGCCATATCAGCTGAAGGAGTCTTCAGGTGCTGAGCTCAGGATTTTATGGATGTTTGGACTGGCCCTGACGTGCAGATGGGCACTCTCTGATTTCAGCTGTTTGCTACCAGCTCTCCCTGCCGCCCTGTGTCTAGCTGTAGGCATGGACGTGTGTCAGCTGGGCTTCATTTGCCCTCAAGATGCCATGACTGGATACCAGCGTGGGGTATGTAACTTGGAGATAGGTTCACCATGGCAGGGGGACGTTGTCCTGTTTGTTACGCTGCCACAGACCGGGGGAATCCTCCATGTCCTGTGTCGGCATTTGGACCATGTCATGTTTGTTCAGACTCACGTGCCACCCCGCCCCATAGGGTCAGACACAACTTGGAACAGGATGATGCGTGGTAGCCATCCCTGGCATCACATCTGAAAACACCCCTACTTACAGTTTTGCATTGGGGGGGGGGAATACACCAGTTAGGTATATGAGGTCATTCCCCCCTCCATTATTGTTGGTACTTTTTCAGTTTCTGCACATGTTATTTTATTTTTTTAATGGGGGCCAATTCCACCCCGAGTACAGACATTGTGAGATGTTACTGTTAATCTTGTGGGTATTATTGACCCCAAGTACCTTTGCGTAGTAGTGTTGAATTTCTCTACCACAAACTAGGGATGTGTGAATGCAGTTTTGAAGTTCGGGGTTCGGCCCGAAGTCGGGGTGTTTGGCCCATTCACGAACACCCCGAATCCAAACTAACCCCCGCCCGAACTGACCGAACAAAGTTCAGGTTCTGAATGGATTTGGGAGGGGGGCAGGGAGTAACCCGGTTTCCCCCCCCCCTCCAGGCTGTGCTGGTGGAAGGGGCACCGGGGAGCACCTCCCACCCCCCACCCAGCCTGGGAATTATTATTTTTTAACCCACCCCACTCCAGGGATTGCCCTACCTGGTGGTGCCGGGGCTTTGACTCTGGGTCTGGCGGTGGCAGTGGTGGTGGGTCTGGTGACTGCAGTGCTCCAGAGCACTTTAGGCCACTACTAGGCCTTCCGGTTTGACCCAGAAGGCCTAGTAGTGGCTTGAAGCACTCCAGAGCGCCACTGCCGCCAGACCCGCTACAGCCACCGCTTCCACCACCAGAGCCGGTGCCATAGCCCCGGCACCACCAGGTAGGGAAATCCCTGGGGTAGGGGCGATTAAAAAAAAATCCCAGGCTCGGCGGGGGGGGGAGGTGAATCCCAGGCTCGGCAGGGGGGGAGGTGCTCCCCAGCGCCCCTTCCACCCGGGCAGCCTGGATGGGGGAGGGACCCCCCCGGGACCCCCCCTGCCCCCCCCTGCCCAAATGGGTTCAGCACCCCTGAACGGGTTCGGCCCAAATGGGCCGAAGTGAACAGTTTCGGGTTCGGCAGAACCCCAAAAGGGCCAAACCCCAAACAGGTCGAACCCCAAACCCCCGGGGGTTCACACATCCCTACCACAAACAATAACTCTTAATAAAATTTAAATTTTTTATGTTAAACTGAAGTAATTTTCAAATCAATCACATTCAAAAAAATTTCAGCTGTGACTTAATTGGTATCTAGTATACTTCAAATACTGTATAAATACAGTGCATTTTTCAAACTGGGGAGGGTTAAAAAAATACAGAAAATAGCAAAGGAGACTATTTAGCTAACAATGCAGGATTTTGTTAGCATCAGTAACTATGTCCCCTCATAATGAATCTGTTGAACAATCCTCTTTTCCATGTCCAATGATTAGAGGGTTTAAGAAAATACTTGCATTAAAAGCAATATAACAGCTTTTCAGCAGATGTCTTAAGTAAGCATACACAGAATAATAAGAAAATCAGGACAATATATTGACCCATCATATGTGTTTAGAGTGGGATTTTAATAACCAGCCTCTCTTGTGCTGGTAGTTTTTATTCTTCTATCATCATGCCAGACGGGGGCATAATTTCTTTCATATTTCAGAGTCTTGATCTGTGTGTGTGTGTCTGTGTGAGTGAGAGAGAGAGAGAGAGAGAGAGAGAGAGAATTGAAGCAGCCAACCAACACTCACCCCAACTCACCCTCTGCCACCTCCAAAACAAACCCTTATGAGATAGGGCTGGGAAGATTCTAAGAACCCTGATCTTTCCCCCTCTGCTTGTTTCAAGGCACTTAATATAAATCAAATCCCAGATTAGTAAACCACTGTGGTATATAATATTGTTGTTAACTAGGAATTGTGACTGCTGCCTTTTCACACACTGTAGTCTGTGCTACAGCTGGCAACAGAGTGATTGATATTTATTAAATATTTTTGCTGTAGTTTGGGAAATTGAAAGGCTATTTTCTTTGATAGCTCACACGAGGAGGGAGCTGTGTTATCTGAGAAATGAATGGACTCGTAATGAAGCATAATCTGACAGATGATGGCAGGAGGTAGAACTAAGGAAGCTGATTCTTAAAATTAAAAACCACACAATCCTGCTTCAATAACAGAGTAATTAATCAACAGGGCCTCACATTTAATCTGATTAAACCCTCCTTTTATGAAACTGCATAAAGCAAACTCCAGAACTAAATCTGAATATGCAATGCAAAGCAGATAGTCTGTTTTAGGAAGCTTTTTTCAACCCTAATGGCTCTGGGCCAAATACTCCTATCATTTATACTATTGTAAAGCAAAGTAACAACTTTGGCTTCCATGGAGTTTCTCTGAATTTGCACTAGGGGAAATAAAAAGGAAATATTGTCTCTAGGATTCCAAGACTAATGATGTATTGCAAAGACCAGAAGTCATGAAAACATAACATGTTTTTGAATTCCAATCTCTTTACAGTCAAAAGATGTATTTTGCCTCTATGATTAAAATATATTTGTGAGTGGTTTTATATTGTTTATTGAAAACACATTTGCACCTTATATTATAGGATTTCCTTCTTTCATATTAGTGCCTCTTACAAATGCTGTGTGAAAGTGCTCAGCACAGCAAAACACGTGGACTTGCATAATATGAACCCCATGACAAAATGAGTTGGGATTAGCAATTTCCATTAGTGCTTAGTGTCGGAAAATCTCAGCCGCCAGAGCCCAAGGTATAATTCCACTTCATAATGTGGAGCGATAATGCATAAATTAACCAGCACCTCACAACAGGGCATGTTCTGCTGGGCAGTGCAGGGTGAACCATAGAAGGATGGAATTTGGATTCATCTGACAGGTCAGCTGCTTATCGGGGGGGGGGGGCGGCCGGGAGAACCTCTTTCGGGTGGAAAACTGAGATGGAAATCTCCTCAAAAGAGGCTTTTGTTTAATATTTTCAGAGAAAATCTGAAATAGTTGCATATTGTAAAAATGGAGAAAAATAAAGTAATCTAAGTTTGATAGTTTTTCAATATCTCATTTGAGGTCTGTTTCAGAGTTTGTTGGGGGGCGTTATTTAATCCAGCTGGCTTACTCCTCCTTATCAAGCTATTGCTAGATATCACTGATGCAAAAGCTTCTAGCCTAAAACACCATTAAGAGGTGATACGAACAGGGTAGCCAGTTCTTTGAGTTTTTCTAGCACTCTCACTCAGTTTAAAATCTCCAACACCTGAAGCAGCATGCACAAATGGTAAAAACAGACGTGACAGTGGCCTGCCTAGGCCTGCTGTGGCCCGCATTGGCCCACGCGCCACCAGCACTTCTGTCTTTACACCACCAGATGTTGGCCCAGGATTGTCCCGGGGGAAGGGCCAGGCACCGGTACATCTCTTGAAGCCTGCCCCTTCCCCGGACTGCATGGATGATGGGACAATGACCCAGTCACGAGTACGTATGGTCAGTGCCCTGACACAGCCCAGACAATGTCTGCTATGGATTTCTGTCCTGGGCCAGGTTGTGATGGTTCTGTCATGGGCTCCTCAACACCTTCTCAAGGTTCCCTTCTGGGGCATATGAAAGGGTTGCACTGCTTCCCTGGTGTCTATACAGGGCTGAGGTCAAGGAAGGCATAGCTAGCCTGGGAATGGTAAGAAGGGGTTAATGGATTAGGCAAGGGGTGGAGTCACACTAGGGACTTGTGGTTGCCATGCCCCTGCAGCCTATATAGCCCTGAGTCTCCAGTACAATACTGCTGGTTATCTGATTCTCAGGAAGTCATTGCCAGCCACTGTCTGTCCTCAGCAAATCCTGGTTACATCAGGTTTTGTGGGTATGAATGAATGAAAACTTTATTTATGACCGTTTGGTCAAATCATACAAAAAGAAAAAAATAATTTACCTAAAGCAATTATACATATTTTAATGTATCCTAATAACCATATTTTCAAATCATTCTTAGGATACTAATTATAAAATATGCATACTAGTGTAAAAAATGAAGTATTAATAGAATTATCCACCAAAATTCAAATAGGTCCAATCACATAGATATTGTGAGTATTCCTGTGGAAGAATTGCCTAACCAGTACATACCCTTCCTCTCTGCTTTCCTGTATTCCCACGTTTCCCACTGAAGAACCCGACTTTTTATTGCCTGTGTTTTTCTCCTCCCTCCACGGCTCTCAGACCTTGTCCTGTGGAGTCTTGTTCTCTTAGACCACTTTAACACATGTTGATTTTTGTGTGAGATACTGGGTGTCTTTAGACATAACATCAATGGGTGTCTGAATGTATGTTTTGACCTTGATATGAACACCACTTTGGCCCTGTGTTCACCATGTGGTGCTGCTTAGACATACAGCCCATCTTGGGGCAAATCAGTGTTTTTCTCGCCACCTAATCTGAGCACGCAAGCGCTGCTGCCTTATTCCCTGTGTTGTACCTGCTAATATGCCATGTGATATCATTAGAAAGAACTTTGGCCATGTGTTCACCTGGAACACACAAATTGTCCTTGTGATGCAATGATGTTCACATCGCATGTTCAGTGGGTGGCCAATGGGTGTTGGGATTGTTATGGTGCTTACACACAATGGCCAAACACGTGCTTAGGGGTTTTGACACCTGATCTTTGTTATGTCTAAAGATGCCCATTATCTCAGCTGGAGGCAATGATCATGGGAGATTCCTGCAGGACTGCATGTCTATGTTATTTTCTTTCCAGTTTTTTGGGGGGTGGGGGTCTGTGCGCAGTCACATGACCTTAAGGGATCTCTTATTAAATTTAACAGATCCATGCACGTGTTACACATTTCCTGGGGAAAAATTGCCAAAGGAGGACTGAGGGAGGGTTGCAGGTGTGTTCCCTGCACACACCTGCTTTGAGTGCAGCCCCTTTAAGAGCTAGAGGGTTGAGGAACCAGAGAAAGAGGGCTGCATTGTGAAGCAGCTGGTGGTGGGCTGCAAGAGGGTAATGCTGCAGCCTGACATGAATGAATGAATTCATTAACAGCTTAAGCCAAAAAGTTACAAAATTGAAAATACAACACAGACAGACAATACACAATGTAAAAATACACACCCACCCTGCATTTTAAATATATATGCCTTGCTCTTATCAGAGCACACGGTGGCAGGACTTCTCTCCTGACAAATGTACAAAAAATGCCTTGCTCTTACCGGAGCAGACCTTGACAGGGCTTGGCTCCTGAATAATTAATAGAATCTAATCTATACTTATCAACAGATAACTTGCTCTTATCAGAGCACACCGTGGCAGGGCTTGTCTCCTGAAGATTAACAATATATGACTTGCTCTTATCAGAGCACACCATGGCAAGGCTTGGCTCCTGGGCAATACACAACTATCACCATTAAATACTTAAAAACTAAATTGCACATTCATCTTGATCGTTGGTTGTGGGCTGCAATCATGTAGCTTGCCAGATCATGTCGCACTCTGATAGATTCATTCTGTAAGATTCATATCGTTTTCTCGATAATCGTGAAGGAGCTAAGCAGCTTGACATGAAATTGACCAGAAGGCTGGGAGCAGTGGCGCAGCCAGCCTGAAATTATAAAGGAGCAGCAGAGAGCACGGAGAAAGTTCCACAGCCTCGGTGTGGCCACCGAGAACACCCCCCTCATCATCACCACCCGAGATATCTGGGGGACTTTGAGGAGGGTGCTCCCAGCCAACCACAGGGGTCAATCCAGGACTCGGGGGGTGAGGCAATCCCACAGATAAGCAGGCATCAGGCTGTTCAGGGCTTTAGAAGTCAAAACCAACACCTTGAATTGAACCTGGAAGACTGTAGGCAGCCAGTGAAGAGAATGGAGCACTGTTGTAATGTGCTCACGGCGACCCGTTCCCTTAAGGAGGCAGGCCGCCACATTCTGCACTAGCTGCAGTCTTCAGACCATCTCCAGGGGTAGCCCCACACAGAGCACATTACAGTGGTCCAGTCTTGAGGTGTTGAAAGCATGGATGATGGTGGCTAGATCCACATCTGAGACATAAAGCAAAAGCAGATGCACCAGATGTAACTGACGATATGCTCCCTTTGCCACAGCTGACACCTGGGCATCCAGGCAGAGCTGTGAATCAAAGAGCACCCCCAAACTACAAACCTGAGGGACCAATGGAGGGTTTACCCTATCAATGACGTGTGCCACCACTCCCTCAACCCTTCCCACCAGCATCATTACCGTCTTGTCGGGATTCAGCTTCAGATGGTTCACCCTCATCCAGTCCCCCACAGCTGTCAGACACTGGGTAAGCACTGAGACTGTCGGACCTGGGTCAGCTGAAAAAGAGAGGTAAGGTGTCATCAGCATACTGATGACTCCACACACCAAACCCTCTGATGACCTCTCCCAAACACTGCATGTATCTGTTGAACAGGAGAGGGGACAGAATAGAACCTTGCGGGACTCCACATGTGAGGTTCCAGGGAGATGATGAACAATCACCCAGCACCACACATTGAGTTCTCCCAGCCAGAAAGGAATGGAACCATTCAAGAATGGATCAGCCCACCACAGTATGGTCCCACAAATCACTGTGACTTGTGGTCAACGGTATCAAATGCAGCCGAGAGATATAACAGGATGAACAGGGTTGAATGGCCCTGGTCTGTCAGAGAAGGATTTCACTATCCTGACATGAGATGAAAATGTTGCCATCCTCCCTCACTTTCCCTCTTTTATCTAGCATAGTCCCCAGTCTTTCTCCTTTCTATGAGCCTTGTTCAAGCTGGAGCTAGTTTTCTAAGCTCCTAGGCCTGCCAGGCTTGTGTTAACCCTATCTGGGCCTCTATGTAACCCACTTGGTTACAGGAATTTCTCCACATTTCTTGATGATGATCACTGGTCTTACCCCTGGAGCTTAGCTGCCTCGTGAGTCGTGATCCTGAGGTGGAGAAGGACTGATTCCAGCACTCACCACCACTGCGCCTTCTGCTCCTCCTGCTCACCCTTAGCCCCGCCCTGACAAAGACTAATTCAGCATCAAGGATATGTTTCTAATTCTTAAATATCAGGAGTGGTCAAAATGGCACCAAGAGACTCTGTACTTATTGCCTCCTGATAATCCAGTGAAGTCAATATACAAGTAAAAATTGTTTTACAAGCTGCCAGAATTAGACTCGCCAAGACTCTTTTCATCCATCATCACCTACATGTTGATTACCACAGCTGATATCTCAATTGTACATGTGCAACACCATCACACTCAAAAGTTACCCCTAGTAACATGTCAGGGCTGGCCATACCGTATGTGAGGCCCAGGTCGGGTAACAAAGGCAAGGCCCTTTCCAGTGTGCCTAGGGGTGCTCCCCAGCCTGGATTGGGGGCAGCGCACTACCGGCCTGGGCTCGGGGATGGGCGGAGGAGGACTCCTCTCCACCCATCCCCAAGTCTGAGCGACCATCGGATCACTTACCTGATCTGCCAATGCCGCCACCGCCGTCCTGGGCCCTACGCTGGGCTCGGAGCCTCATGCAGGGTGGGCACTGCAGCAGCAGATTAAATCTGCCTCCATGCTGCCCGCTGCCACTGGATGTTCCGCTGCCCCCCTCTCTGCTTCCTCTGCCGGAAGTGAGGGAGAAACAGAGGTCCACCTCTCCCTCATGTCACTGGCCCCCTCCACTGCCTGGCTGTTTCAGACAGGGTAAATGAGGGAGAGGGAGAGGCCCTGCCTCTCCCTCATTTCCCCATGCCAAGATTGTGACAGGCAGCAGAGGGGGGGGAATGGAGGAGGGGCAGGGGGGGCCTCTGCCTCTCCCTCACTCCTGATGACCCCCTCCGCTGATTGTCAGTCGGAGTCAGCCGGTTCCCCCGCTCTTGGGGTCCCCAGCTCCCAGCCACTGTCAGACAGGGAGTTGGGGACCCCAATTGTACCCCCCCTCAGGAGCAGGGCCCAGGGTGACTGCCCTGAGCCACCCCACGATAGAGCTGGCCCTATAACGTGTATGGAACCCTATTATTTTAAATAAATTTGGAAATTAATTGATTGGAATTTTGTAAACAGCAAATATATTGATTTTTTTTTTAAAAAAAATAGTTTCTAGGTTACTGTCCCAAAGCTGTGCCTGCTTCCAGAGCTAACAGGGCTACAAAGGAGTAAAACCGTTTTTTAAAAAAATTAATAAATGCAGTTTACATGATTTCCCATACATGTGCATATGTGTTCCCTCAACCCTTTCTGTTTCTGAGGGTTGCCTTCTCTTTTCTTTGCTTTACTGGTTTCTTGGTGGTGTAACTTTCCCCCAAACCTTCCCCCTCAGCTGGGGAAATGCTGAGGGAATAGGGGAGAAGCCTCCCCCCCCTTCCCCCCCAACTCACCAAGTGCTGCTGGAGGATGGGGTGGATGAGGGTTCTCTTCCCAAGTGCAGGGGATGGCAACTGAGGGCAGGAGTGGATGCGAGGCTGCAGCAGCTGTGGCCTCTCTCTCTCTCTCACACACACACACACACACACATGTGGTGTGACCAGGGAACAGGGAAGGAACAGCCCTGGTTGGGATGCTTGACTGGACACTGTGGGCAACCAAATTTAACTGAAAATTGAATGATGAAGGACAGATCTATTGCTGTCCACCGTGCCCCTAATTTTGTGTGTGTGTGGGGGGGGGGGGGGTCCAACTAAGTCCATGTTTATCAACTTTGTGCCATGGGAATTTCACTGCGATGTTGCCCCATACATTAAGGCCAGCTTTAAAGCCATGTTACACATTGGTTGCACAGGAAGATGGAAAGAACTGGATAAGGCACCAGAGATACTGAGTAAGCTGGTGAAACCCTGAGAAGATACTTAGCCCCTCTTCAAAGGAACAAAGCTATTTAAATATGTGGCATGTACCATTCAAAGGGAAACAATAGCTGACAAATACTGTTCAGTGGGCAGCTGATTTGAACAACGGACAAAAACAACTTACAGTATTAGAAATACTAACAGCCAGCAATCTCTATCATCTAACAACAGCCAAGAAAGTACCTCACCACAAGTAATAAGCAAGCACCATTGCTTTCTAGGAAAGTTTGGTTTGTGGGAACATGTTGACATGCATATGTAAGGAATGGGGAGCTTTGTTCTTATTTTGCTCAAGTCTGTGTTGCTGCCATTTGTAAACATAAACAACTTTTTTGTAAACCATGTTTCTAAATCACTAGTAGCAAGTCTTCCCATACAATGATACATTATCTTTATTTGTAGTTTTCTTTTAATATATTGAGAAGTTATCCCATCCTATCTACAGGATATAACAAGTTTAACCTTGTAGCAAAGCATACCTATGATATAGGAAGAGAATCAGCAGCAAGACACAGGGAACAGCCACATGAGTTTGTGCGGAACCAATCCCCGTACGCCCTAGTGAGGTCAATTGCAGCCACCATACCTCAGAGCCAGTAAGGAGACCAGGCTGCATGGTCCACCCTGCATGGGAAAACTGAGAGGCGCTGGAGGCACTGGTCACATGTGAGGTGCATGGCCCTGCCCCACCCATCCCCTGGTCTGCCCACTATCTACCCCCAGCCATAACATGAAGGCACGAGTGTGGCGATTGCAACTGCCACTCATCAGTGCCAGCAGGCCTTGCTGCAGGGACAAGATGTATGAGCAGCAGCTCAGTAACTCGATTTGGGCAGCCTTACACTGCTTTAGGTAAGGTTACTATGCTCTGCATTGCCAGCCTACTTCAGAGAACACAGAGCATAACAGCCAGCTCCGCACCACACCCCAGGGCGGGGTGAACCTCTGGTGGCCACCGGGCATAAAAGCCACTGCAGCACATGGTAATGCTGCCCAAACTGGGGAAAGGCTGTCCAAATCAGGTTACCATCTCATGTGCCTGTACCCACGGTCTGTATAACTGAGAGCAGTGCAGGTTCTGATAGCTTACAAGCATAAGCAAAGGCCTGAAAATGTGTTCATGTATGTGAATGTCAAAACTTGATTCTCCTTGTGGTCTTTTACATGACACTTAAGCCAGGGTTGGGGAACCTTCTTCCTCCCAAGGGCCATTTTGTAAATGAGTACAATACTACAAACCCTGAGTGCTGCATTGAAGTTGGGAGTGGGGGTGATTAAAAGGTACACTCAGGAAGAGGTTCAGATTAGGGTTGTTCTGAACAGGGGGTAAAAATATCAAGAATTCTCTGAGGATCCGAGGAGCAGCTCTGGGTGTTTGGGCTGCCCCTCGGAAAATACGTGTTTTTGAGGCCAGGGAGATGGCTGGGGGGTGGTCAGGGGTGGGGTGCTTAAGGGTGAACAGGGGACCTATCAGGGGGTTGGGGGGGTTGCTTCCATCTGGAGGCATACCGCATGATGTGTGGCCTCTTCCTGGCTTGTAAGTTTGAAAGTTTAAAAACCAACCAACCAACCAAAAATGAGCATGCCCAGAAAGGGCCTGAATAGGACTTTTCAGCTTGGAGGACTCTTTGGGGATCTTCAGCTTGGATATGATAGAAGTTTATAAAATCATGAATGGTGTGGAACAAGTAAATACTAAATAGTAGGGGTGGGACACCGGGGAGAATACCGGGTACCGGATGTACCGGTATCGGATCTCCCAGGTACCAGATTTACCGGTATCAGCATACCAGATTTTTAACATTGGCCATGGTACTGGATTTTTTACACTGCGGCTATTGACCTCAATGGCCGCAATGTAAAAAATCTGGTACCACAGCCAATGTTAAAAAATCGGTATGCTGGTACAGGTAAATATTGGATTTATCAGATTAAGCCGATACACCCAAATACCAGCAATATCGGATTTCGGGAGAACCAGTATTCCCACCCCAAGTAAATAGGTTACGTTTATTTACCCTCTCTAATAGTACTAGAGCTAGGGGACGCTCCATGAAACTAACAGGTAGCAGGTTGAAAACAAATAAAAGGAAGTTTTTTTTCACTAGACAGACAGTTAAGTTGTGGAATTTGTTGCCAGAAGATATGGTCAAGGTCAGTAGTATAGTTGGGTTTAAGAAAGGACTGGATAAGTTTCTGGTGATAGGTCCATTAGCAGCTATTAGCCAGGTAGTTTGGGGAATGTAACCTCTTACTGATGGGAGAGGGGAGTGAACAACAGGGAATAGATCACCTCATTGTGACCTGTTGGGTACCAAGGCTGTAGCGGAAAGTCACAGCAGTAGCTATTTCCGCCAAAAACAGCATTTCTGCAATTAGTGGTACGGCATGGCAGAGACTTTCATTCCGCTACTTCCACAGTTCTGCTAATTTCATTCCGCTACTTCTACAGGCTTCACAAATAGCGGAAACATGCCATTTTCGCTACTTCCGCCATTCCGCCAGCACCATGAAATAGCAGAACAGCGGTTTTCCGACAGTTTCCGACAATTCTGCAATTTTTCCGATAGTTTCTGAATTTGCAGAATGCCAGCGGAATTTGCGGAATGTGGGCAGAAAAGCCGTGGTGTGGTGCGGGCAATTTCAAAATGGTGGAATGGATTTGTGGTGTGGTAAAAGCTGCTCCCGCTTCAGCCCTATTGGGTACTTCTTCCAAGTGACTGAGATTGGTCACAGCTGGAGACAGGTGCTGGGCTCGAGGGACCATTGGTCTGACCTAGTATGGCACTTCTTTTGTTCTTATGCTCTTAATCAAGAATCGGGGTCAAGATCTCACAGATATCTCAAATCTGATTGAGATTCCTATGAAATTTCTCACTCCCCACCTCTACCTAGTGCACCCAAGCTTGTCTCCCAGCCTGGAGAATTTAAAGGGGGGGAACGAGGAGGAAGCCACATTTTTCCCTGCCCACTTTTCTGACCTTGTCTAGGACTGGCAGCTTTCTTGGTGGGGAAAGCTTCCCTATTGGAAATTTCAAGGGAGGGGGCAAACTCAGCTGATACCTTAGAATTCTATTGTCTAGCAAGAGTCAGAAGCCAATAGAACGCTGAAAAACTGTGCTGAGCCATCCTCTTCCCTTCAGCTCTCCTCCCTCCCATTTGAAAGTCCTTTCCAGGTGGGAGGTGGCAGATCAGGATGAAAGGGGCACATCTTGAGCATTCTATTGACTAGCAGGAGTCTGAGGCCGCTTTTACACATGACAAAAATGGGTTCTTATAAGTGCTCAAGATAATACCATGTGTTATAAATGTTGGAGTTTTGTAATGTGTGAATGCACTTTTTGCTGCATAAAAGTGACCTAGTGCATTTACACATTACAAAACTCCAGCACTTTTAGCACCTGGTATTATCTCAAGCACTTATAAGAACCCCAGATGCTAGACAATAGTGACGTTAGTATAGAGTCAGATAGACAAGATAATTTTCCTGTGTCAGAAATAAATTTTTCTAAGGAAGAAATAGAGAATATGATTTTGCCATTGAAGTTGAATCACCAGGACCAGATTATATTAATGCAGAACTACTACAATCTGCCCCAACATGGTGGGCTCCAGTTTTGTGTAGCAAGATAATGGATGTTTTTAGGATCCCAAATTCATGGGGTTCTAGCTGGATAGTTCCAGTTTTCAAGAAAGGTGATAGCAAAGATCCAGTGTGCTATAGACCAATTAGCCTTCTTTCAATCATCAGCAAGTTATACGCCAGTAAAATATTGCAACATCTACAGAATTGGGTAGAAGTTAATGAACTAGTTCCCATGGAACAATTTGGATTTAGAGGAAAGTGCTCCACAATGAATTGTTGTTTCATTGTGACACTGTTTCTTTAAATACACGAGGATAAGGAGGGGGAAACTTTACTTAGCCTTTATTGATTTTACAAAGGCATTCGATTCTTTCCCATGAGACAGACTTTGGGCTAAGTTAAAGTTAATGGGCATGGATGATAAACTACTTTCACTCTTGATTCAACTACCTACTAATAACACGGCAAGAGTCAAAAATGGAATAGGAAGTGTACCGAGCATCCCAATTCCTATTAAGAGAGGGGTTCATCAGGGACAGGTTGTGTTTTAGCCCCTCTACTTTTTAATCTATTTGTTACAGACTTAGTGGACTCCATAAAAATGGTAAAATCTCATCCACCCAGGATTCGAACTCACCCGCTATATGCACTACAATATGCGGATGACCTGGTCCTATTTTCACAGACAGATAGGGATGGGTGAACAGAACCAAGTTCGGAAATTCGGTTCAGTTTAGTTCAAAAATTGAGTTCAGTTCGGATGTTCGGTTCAGTCGACCGAACTATTCGAGTTTGGTCCGAACTCCGAACTTCCAAACAGAGTTCGTAAATTCAAACCCCATTGAACTAAATGGAATATTATCTTATAGGGATGGGCGAACAGAACCGAGTTCAGAAATTCAGTTTGGTTCGGTTCGGTTTGAAAATCAAGTTCAGTTCAAAAGTTTGGTTCGGTCTACCGAACTGGTTGAGTTCGGTCCGAACTCCGAACTTCCGAACTACGTTCACCCGTTCCTACAGACAGAAAAAGGTCTAAAGGACTCAATCAAAGGGCTAATGAACTACTGTAACCTAAATGGTCTTCTTGAAATCAATGACAGGAAGACAAGTATAATGGTAGTGGGAGGTAAAGCTCCAGTCGTTAAATGGAAGATTGGTGGGTATGTTTTGACTTAGTAAATTCATTTACTTACCTAGGTGTCACATTTACCAGTAGAGGCACATGGGGGGGGGGGGCACATTAAAAGTAGAGCCTGTAAGGCATCCAGATCTGCATGTTGCCTTCTGAGGGCTGCAAACATCTCAAAAGATGTTCCAGTATCTTCCTTTCTACAAACTTACCAACTAAAAATCCATGCTATGATAACATTTGGTTTAGAAATCATTCCCTTTCCTAATGTTGTTGAATTAGAGAGGGCACAAAATCAATTTCTTCGCAAGTTGCTTAAAATTGGAAACAGTGTCCCAAGTACAGTGTACGAGTAGAAACGGGTACTCTGCCCATAGAACATTTTGGGAAAATGGCTCTGACTAGGTTCTGGCTAAAGCTGCTAAACCAACAGCAGACCAGGTTTCCTGTGCAATGTTTAATAGAAGAGCTGGAACATACCGGAGTTAGAGCTTATCACTGGGTGAATTATTTGACATTTCTTTTAAGATCTATGGAGTTTTCTTTTGCTTATTTTTTGGGGAAAGCTATTGCTGGTATTAAAAAAGAAATTGATGTTAGGCTAAGAGACATTGCCATGCAACGTGATCTTGCAGTGGCCAGACAATGGAAAGTTGCACCATGGTGGGGGTTAATAAAGAATAATTTCTCTTTTGAGCCTTATTTGATACATTAACTAATAACACACTAAGAAGAAACAATACGCTCTTAAAGTTCCAACTAATACAGACAGCAGTGTTGGAAGGTAGATTCATTATCGTTCAATATGACCTTCGCTACTGCACCTGCTCGTTGAGGGAGACAGAAAAAGTAGAATAGAAAAGTAGTTATGTTAAGATGTCCCTATTATTATAAGCTTAGGGATGTTTGGTTAACTTCACTTTTGGTCAAGGAAAGGAAAACAAAAGGGGAAAACGCTTTTATGTCACTTATCAATCTGTCTGTAAGAGAGGATCTGTTGGTTGTAGCATCTTTTGTTGGCCTCGTTGCAAAAAGAAGAATGCTGGTGAGATCGCGTATTAAAAGTTTGCTGTTAAATTCTGAAGAACGAAAGGGCTGATACAACATATTTGATTACTTTGAGGTTGAATTGGACTGTTTCTGTCCCCACTCGCTTTTTATGTATTCAGTGTTCTGTTCTTTGTTAAGCTAGAACAGATGTCTCCAACATGTTCCATGGTTGATTTCCTGGACATAAAAGTTGTAGATTTTAGATGTTCCTTGTAGCTATATATTTTATTGACCTGAGCTGCACAGGCTTTTATTAGTTTTTACGTTGCTATACGTTTAAGAGGGGATTCAGACGTTCTGATTTGTGCGAAAATTTTTTAAAAACGAATGTTTCATGCATGTCTGAACACATAAATTCGATTAAATGTGGTCAATATCGCACTAAAGAAATCGCTACTCAAACCTACCTTTTTGCTGTCCGTTTTCAATAAATCCGTACTTAGTAGCAGTGTGAAAGCAACATCGTAGTGGTTTTAACTGGTGTGAAATATTTTCTGCATGTGAATGCAACCGTGCTTCCAAGTGCGCTGTTTTACTCCTGCCCCTACCGGAAGCAGTGAGACCAGCTGGAGCCCTGTAGTTGCCTCGCTGGGTGCAGGCTGCAGCCAGCTTCTCCCCAAAAAAGTTCTTCCCCTCCATGCTTCCCGTCCCTTTCAATCATCTGCCTCTGCCTCTGCCGTAGTGCTGCAGCAGTAGCAGCAGCGGGATACCGGAAAGAAACCAGGGAGAGAAGCAGCGCGCCTCACTATGCGAGGGGCTTCTTTCCAGCAGCCTCAGGCTCTCCCTCTTTACTCCCTGATCCCCCCCCCCCCCCCAGTCTAGAAGTCCCGTGCAGGAAAGCAGGGGGCACCCCCTCCGATCGGACTGCGAGATAAAGCAGAAGGTTGCTACCTTGCAAGCAACATTCTTTGAGTTGGCTCCGAACATTCTCATAACTGGGTTGTGCATGTTCACCCTATTCAAATAATAGACCACATGATGGTCTCAGCTTCTCTAGTATAAAAAGCACTCTCCCCTTCACAATGATCGTTACTTCCAACCCTTTCTAAACATACAAGAAAAAAAAAATCCATGTGGGCTGGAAGGTTGTGTGTTGTGAGAATGTTTAGACCCATCTCAAAGAATGTTGTTTACAAAGCAGCAACCTTCTGGCTCCCCACAGGCCACTTCCTGTAACTGAACCGCACTGAGCAGCCGGGTAAGTGCGCACTACAAGAAGGGTCTGAATGCATTATTTCGCTGTAGTTAAAACCAGTATGGCATGCATGTGAATGCAACAGGACTTGTTAACAGCAAACTATTGAGAACAAATTTTTTTAAATCCAGATAATTGCTGCACGTGTGAATTCACCCTTAGTTAATCATTGTGTTAAATATTCTGTTAGACTAGGATAACCGCTGTGTGTATATTTCTGGACTGATGTTTTGTTCTCTATGTTATTGGAATGAGATTTTCTTTTCTTTTATGTCTGTTTAGGGCCATGGTGAAAGCCCATGCCATCAAATAAATCTGTCTGTCTGTCTATAAGAACCCATTTTTGTCATGTTTAAGGCCGCTTTTAGATGAGGCACTGAAAAGCGCCTCCTGAGCCCCGCGTTGAGAAAAAAGCCGTGCAGGGATTGTTCACATGCTCCCCACGCTGCCGGAAGTGATGTGCTCCCCGTTGTTGGAAGCAGCGGCAGCTGGAGAGGTGGTTCTTTGAAGAGGCGCATTCTGAAAGCCTCACTTTTCGTACGTTCAGAACGCACCTGTTCAAAGCACCACAACTCCAGCCACTGCCTCTTTTATCTCAACGCAGGGCTCAGGAGGAACTTTTCAGCACCTCGTTTAAAAGTGGCCAAAAAGCAGCCTGAGTGCATTTAGCGCAGAGCAAGTCCCGTTCACTTGAAGTGTCACGGCTGACCTTAAGCAGGGCCAGTAGGGGCCATGGGTTCATTGGGGGGCCCATAGGGGGGCCCGTTCTCGTAGCTTCAGGACCACTAAATCACTAATCTCTGAACCCTCCCCATCCATGCCAAAGTTGTGTGTGCATGTGTGTGTGAAAACATATGACGCGTCTTTGGGGTAGAGCCACATGAGACGGGGAGGGCCCAATCCCCCGCACAACACACCCTGGGGAAGGCAAATGCAACAGCCACACTTGGACTGGCAGGGACGGAAGTCCAAACGAGTAGTTCTCCTTGGCCATCACCAGTCCTTTCATGCCATGGGTCCAGTTGAGGAGCTAGCCACATGGGCATGGACTCCTGCTGTGCTGTGGGATTGGGCCTGCTGCCACCAAACAGCTGATCAGGGGAGGGAGGGTCTGGAGGAGACCGCACACTCTCACCCCCTGCTAAACAACTGATTGGGGTCAGGGGCCAGAAGAGAGGGTGAAATCTAGCCCCACCAAACAGCTAATCAGGGGAGGGGGCCCTGGGGGAGCATGGGCACTCTCCCCACCTACCCACCAGCTGATCAGGAAAGAGTGGGATGGCGGAGTGTGCGCACTCTCCACACCCTTAAAAACAGTTGATTGGTGGAGGGGAGTCTGGAGGAGAACATACACTCTCCTGACCTGCCAAAAAGTTGATGGGGGGGGGGGGAGGACTGGAGGAGAGTGTGTGTTCTCCCCACCCTACAACAGATGATCAGGGAAGGAAGGACTCGGAGGAGTGCCAGAACTATCTACTCAAAGGATCACATCCTTAGTCTATAAATAAGCTCCAAAATAGATTGAAATGCAAACAATGTTATTATAAGCACAGCTATGGGTCAGCTCAGATCTAAGATACCTAAGTGCAGGACTTTTAGTTTATGGAATCTAGCATTTGTGGCATGAGGCTGTTTCATTCTCAGAAGTGCTAAAAATCAGAGCACTCTGGTTTATCACCTTTGCATGTACATTAACCATTTGTCTGCTCATTAAAACCATTGTTGACAACAGCAACCTGTTATCCCCCTCCCTCCCCCCCCCCCAAGTTATGGAATTTCCTCAAAAAATGTATAAAATAAAGGTTCACTGGAACATGAAGCTTTCAGTTTCAAAATAGTGCAAGGTTTACTTTCTGATATCTTGTAACCTTGCATAGCTAGAAAGAAGGACTTAGAGCTAATGGAATGGGAAGACTGCTAGATTTCTTTTGAAAGCAGCACTTACATTTAGCCCTATGGTTTCTGGAATACTTGGATCTTATATCTCTGACATTTTTTTAGGAACAGGAAATCTATTTGTGGTCATTTCCAGTTGAATTACACTTACATTGTGGGAAAGGCTAACTCAATAAACTGTAAGGATATAAAACAAATGCAAGGATATAAAAATGGTCCCAGCATTGGAAATTTCTTAAACACATTTCATCATTTAGATTTTGCAACATATACGGCATGCAAATTACATCATGATTTTATCAAGCTTTAGCATGAAAACATACACACGTATACCTAACAGGAGAGGTAATATCATGGTTCTTCAATGAAGAGAATCACAGGACAAAAGATGTGGAATACCTGGACTACTTTCACAACACAGAATGTGTGCTCACTATTATTCATGAATAGA
This sequence comes from Sphenodon punctatus, assembly GCA_003113815.1. Lineage (NCBI taxonomy): Eukaryota > Metazoa > Chordata > Lepidosauria > Sphenodontia > Sphenodontidae > Sphenodon > Sphenodon punctatus. The sequence goes on from QEPC01012913.1 coordinate 5,800,474, forward strand.
TTACCTCCAGTACAATCTTTCGACACCAATGTGGTTGATATTATGATATTTCTGCATGCTCTCAATATGACCACTGTGTATATACATATAAACACTCACACATATATTTCTATACATATAAAACCAGATATATGTATATATTCCTCCCAATGGCTGCAAGGAAAGTTTTAATTCCCACCACATAATGGTCCATTTGCCTCGAGTGTTTCAGAACGGTTCAATAATCACTAGCCATGTGTGCAGTTTGTTGAATTATTTAAGCTTATTTCCAGGGGGAAAAAAGACAGGGAGGAAGGCAACTGATTCAATGCAAATGAAAAGCTTTTGAAGCTCCCTATGGTGAAGATGTGATTACAGTCAAACAGTTAATAACCTAGACTTAGAAAAATCTGAAGGTTTTAAAACTGTCTGGCCAGTCAGTAAATGAGGTTTTTCCACACTATCGACCAACTGCCATGCTCTGTAATTGTTTCAGATTTGTTTGGAGTGTGAGTGGACCCGCAAATGAAGAAAAGACCCCCTGCTTCACAATTAAGAAAAGAAGCTGGTAAAACCTCTGAGGTTTTCTTTTTGATTGGCGATCAAGCTTTTCCCCTGTACCTTATACTAAAGGGTTTGAGCATTGTGATAGATCATCCCAGTCTAGGTTTTGTAGACTATGGTTGTTTTATGTTATGTTTTCTCTCATGCTCTGACAAATCTCCCCCACTGACCCAAAGACAGCCACCCACTCATCCCTGCTTCCTGGCACTTGCATACATTGTCCCTTTAAAATCCTGCTGATTAAAAGGTTGATGGATAATTGCAAAGGGGTGGGGGGGAGGAGAATCAGTTCTCTGAATGGTTGGGATTCAAAGATCGCAAATTCTCATGAGCCACAGCTGGAGATACACATCTTACTCCCTGTGTGCCAGACAAAGTCTGCCCCAGATGGATTTCCTAATACTTCTATCTGCCAGACTATTTTGGCTTCATTTTACTGGACTACCAATGAAATTAACCTACTATGGTCTGAGTCGCTTCTCCCATGACTGCTATTATAAACTGCCTGTCCTGATCATCCTGTCCAGCATGCAACAGTGTGGAAAGGCATAAACATGTGCCATCTGTGCAAAATTGAAGTAAGTAGTATAAAATAATACCCATCCTTATGCTTCCTTCCATGCAGTACTGGTGTGTGTGTGTGTTGTGTGTGTGTTGTCGACTGCACAGAAGGTGTGTGACAATAAAAGGGGGCATATCCTTTCCTAATGTGGGCGTGCCAACAGGAGACCTAGCTAGTGCAATATTCTGCATTCGTGCCACACATATAGCCAGAAACCTTTTTAAATTATGTGCCACACAGCTGGCACAAGAAGACATGAGGAATGTGGAGATGATGTCAAATGAATAATATCAGTATCCAAAGGGAATGGATTCCATAAATATCCCATTCACCAAGGGAGTTGTCCCAATGATCTCTCCCTGTACTCTATCCTTATGTGTTCTCACTACTCCTAGTTCATTGAAGGCACCCATCTTGGGTCTAACACAGGCAGTGGTGTAGTGGAGTAGGAACACGGGGGAACGAAGCTCCGCCACTTTTCCTTCCCCCCCTCCCCCCAACAGCCTTGGAGGCTTTGGAGGGCTCTCATGAAGAGCTCCTGCCCTTTAAAATTACCGGTCCACTACACCACTGAACACAGGGTGTTTTTAGACAAGCGCTTCCTTACCCATCACCCATCCATCATGCGTGTTGCAAGGCCGCATAAGATGCCAATGTGGCCCTGCAACATGCATGATGTGTGTGTGTGTGTGTGTGTGTGTGATGGGTAGGTAATAGGAGGGGAGGTGCTTGCCTAAAACTACCCCAAGTTTTGTGGTGTGGTTCTGTCTGCTTGCTGGTGCAATATGCCGTTTCTCTTTGGTATTAGCGCTGTAAACACTAACAGCTAGTGGCTTTCTTTCTAACATTTTCCTCTTCTAGTTCATAGTTATATTTCATCCCTATATTTGATCATGATTATAATATTGTATATAACAACTATTGATGTGGGAAGGGCACCATGCTAGTCATGTCCCTACATGTGCCTTTACGTTACACACTGTTCTGAGTGTGAGGGATATCCCATTTCCCCTCTCTCCTCATGCTGGGAGTTTTTAAACAAGACGCTTCCACGCATGGCCACCCATTAACCACATATTCAACTGCTCGTTTGAAGGTGGAGCATGGAGAGGCACATTCCCGTGGCCCATGCTACTCATGGGGTATTGTCAAAAAATCTAGAGTGCGCCATGCAGGGCAAGCCAAAACTATGCTTGGGGACAGGTGCCCATGCATCCTCTGCCCGTATGAACCGGGACTCTCACCCCACGCCAGCAGACAGGTCTGCAGTCTGGCCACCTACCCAGTCCCACCCACAGCCCTGCTGAGAGCTCCCAGGAGAGCTCTTAAAGGACACATGTGTGAATGAAATAGAACACCACATTGGCTCAAAGCACAACAAAACCCCTCATGATGCACGAGAGAAGAGCCAATTACATGGAGGACAGCAGCTCAGATGGCAACTTCCTGCATGTTCCCCCCAGTAATATGCACTTCTGTTGTAGCCTGGGACTGCCAGCAGCTGCAGCATACTCCTGGACAGGAAGGGGATACTGGTTTCATTCTCATGGTGTCCGGATTGTGTGTCATGACAGAGGGTGGGGTTGCTGCTGAGGGGAGGGGAGGATAATGGCTACCCATATGAATTGTTTGCTCTGCCAGTCCATGGAGGAGGGAGAGCTTGAAGTCTGCCTGCCTGATTGGACATGATGGACACCCAGGGATCCGCCCATTAGAATCCCTCCCCACTCACTTCATGTGTGTGGGCTCCCAGTCCCCACAGCCGTGCCACTCAGCAGACACACACACACACACACACACACCCCTGCACATAATCCTGTGTAAAGGCAGCAGCATGTGTGCAACTTGTGCACAAATTGCACACATGCAAATTTAGAATCAAGCCCAGGATATATGAATAAACAGGCGGGGCTTAACGCCTCTACATACTCAAACGTTTGCATGTAGAGCTGAAACTAATAGCAGATTTATTATTTGTGGGCACTTTTCAGATAACCAGCTAGATATCCAAATAATATCCACAACTGAAACATGTATTTGCATATCTTTTTTTTCCATTTCAGTTAGTTCAGTGTTTCAGTTATTTTGTTTTTTCCAGTAGTTTTAGTATTTTTGGTTTCATCATTTTCAGCAATTGTGCACATACAATAGTGCTAATAATCTCAAAATGACATCACTAAAATACAAAAATGACTGAAAAGCTGAAATAAACATGAAAAACCAACTCAAATAACCAGAACAGGTGTCCTGCAGAAGTGAAACTTGTAGCAGTTCTTGTCCGCCTTGCCATTTTCAGTTCAAGTAGGGTAAATCAAAGGGTTTGTTCCTTTTTTCTGAATAAGAATAGTCAGTTCAGCTCTAGTTGCAAGGTTAGTTAATTGTTTGTGTACATTTATTCAAAAGTGATTTTAAAACAACACTAAAATCTCTTGTACCCAAGTAGCTGTAAAGGAGTGCAGGTGAGTCAGTTTATGCAAGATATAAAAAGCAAAGTCAGAAAACATGAACATAATATCATTACTACTTAGCAGTAGCTGATGAACATGATGATATTGCCAGCTCTAGCCTTGTGTGTGCTTATGGGGTGTAAAAAGTATAAATCAGGTTTCATGAATTGCAAGAAGGCAGATTTGTAACTATATGTATTTCTCTTGAAATTCATATGCAAACCTTTCCACCCTGACATTAAATATTAATGTGCTATAAATTGCATTTAGTTCAGAAATAAAAGAGTGTGAAAAAGAAAATGCTCACCTAATCAGTAATAATTTAAAAAGTGAAACAGAGGAGCAGAGAATATGGGAGCGTAGGAACCGCTATGCTAAACATAGGGCAGCACAGTCTGAGAATTAAGGTACTGTATTGGGAGTCAGGAAGTCCTGAGTTTTAATCTATTGCACTTTAGTGAGTATCTGTATAACCTTGGGCTAGTTGCTTCACCTTTCTACTTCATTCTCCCCAACAGTTAATACCTTCCAGTCACAGGGCTCTTGTAGCATGGCCAGGGAGGTTCAAGGAGCAAACCAAACTTTTGTTCTGAAGTCCCAGCCCTCATCCTGCTATTAGGGGTGTGTACCAGGGACCCATTACTGAATTCATAATTTTGTTATTATTTTGTTATTATATAGCTTCAGATTTCATAATTGTTTTTTATATATATATATATATATATATATATATATATATATGTTTTCGTTACTGAACTTTGTTTCCCCCCACCCCCCATTGATTTCTACGGGAAATTGATTTCTAGATGTAACTTCTTCATTTCTTGCCTGATTTGCTTGTAGTTTGGCCTGATTTTATCCCTCATCTAGGGGATCATCCCAGACAAATGTAATAAAGATTGGATAAAGTGTCCCAATTCTGAAAGCACCTGACATTTTGTAGTTTATGCACACATTAGCAGCTGTAACAACTTTGTTTTCCATACAATTTATTTGAAACTTGTACTTCTTGTATCCATCCTGAAAGGGACAATCCCTGCCAACTTTCAGGAAGATTAGATAAAGTGTCCTGATTTTATTTGCAATTCAATAATTTCATGGTTTGTACATGCATTTCCAGGTGTAGTATCTTTGTTTTCCATCCATTTTGGATCAACTTTGGACAGGTTGTTCCCCTCACTCAAGGTCCCCTGCAAAATTTCAGAACGATTGGATAAAGGGTCCAAATTTTATAAGCAATATCGGATTCATGATTTTAACAAAATTTATAAATGTCCTTAAATCACATGCAGGTTAAAGGACATTTAAAACACTTGCAGGTGTTGCTTCTGTTTTATTATATGCAAACATCTGATTTTTGGAGAATATTTTACAGAGAGTGAAGAAGGCAGGAGGAGATGGGCAGAGCAGAGGAGGAGCAGGTGCCAGAGGCACTGACACTTGCACAGGTTTCAGTCATTGACTCCCCAAAATCTGTGGGTGCATATGTGGGAGAGAGTAGGTGCAGAGTTCTGCTTTTTTGAGAACTTTCAGTGAGGCTGAAGACTAAAGCACAGTCAGTCACACACACAGAGCACTGAGCCAGCATACAAGCTAACATGATCTAGCCATGGTGGGGACTTTGCAGCTTGGCAGAAGATTGTATTTGATCCCCAGTGCCCATATCCAAGCCTCCCTAATTACGTTTATTGGGTACTGACAAGTTGGAAGCCTGGAAAGTAACTCCAGAGAATGAGCCTATACCAGAGATTCTCTAATGTTCATCATAGTGGCACAAGATGGGTTCATGAGGCTAATTGGCCTGCATAAATGTCAATCATGCATCCTTATTCTGTGTTGTGCTGTAATGTCTCTTGATTGCTGGGAAACTTCTCCATTCCCCCAGTCTTGCTGCCTGAAATCCCTCTTATGTCCTGAAATTTTAGTTTTTGTCCCAAAATGTTCAGTTGTATTTGCGCGATTTCTGTTAAAATCACAAGGACCCCTGCTTGTTATTAGGAAGTTGGTGGCATCTTCTTAGGAAAGAGCCAATACAAGATTTTCTTATGTCCTCTGTCTGTTACGGGTGAGGGGAAAGGACACAAGGAGTATAGGGGGAAGTCCGGTAATCTGGAAAGGGCCCCACAGACGACCGGCAGGGAATGGGACCAACTCTGTGGAGTGCTTGGAGGTAGCTTGAGACTTAGGAATGCCCCTCAGGATAGAGTGATGGCCCAGGAAGCTGCAAGAGCTTAGGCCTCTATCATCATAGGGCGCTGACCAGAATGCACTGGAGTGTTCCTATTGTTCTGCACCCAATACACATGTCCAATACACATCACAGGGGAAGGAATGATGGTGTCGACAGTGAGGAAGGGAAGGATTGGGGCCCAGAATCCGTGGGGGGAGTGGAAAAGGTCAAGCACCCTGACAGGGAAGGGAGTGGACCCCGGGAAGGGGGAAACAAGCCCGCACTCACCTATTCGCTCTTTCGTTCACTCAGTTATTCCAAGGGTAGTATATGAAGGGGCAAACACTCACCAACCACGCTATCCAGCACACGCCACACACAGCTCCACCAACAGACAAGGAGGAAGAGGGAGGGGAGGACACAACAAAGGACAAAGGCAAGATTTACTCTACACAAGTACTTAGCTCTCAGCAAGGGGGCCATTCAACTCTGATCACCGGCGCTGTCTGTCCTGCAGCACTGGTGTTTAAAGGGTTTGCCACATCCCCTTGCCATGCCTGTAGCCACAAGGAGCAGCACAATGGCATTGGTCCCACCTCGACGCTTTGCGAGGCGGCGGGGGAGGGCCCTGCATCGGCGTCCTGCCAGGGCGTTACCTTGGCAACCCCCGGACTCAGCTGTGAACTCGGTGGTGAGAACGTAGAGGTAATGGCGGTGGAAGGAGCTGGAGGGTGCGTCTGCCGGGGTTCCCTGACCACAGATCCCCCACCTGCGAGGCCGTATGGTGACCCTAACACTGTCACAGGGTTGCAGGGTGTGTTTGGGATGCCAGCTGGCCAGTCTGGATGTGTCAATAATGTCTCTTGATTGCTGGGATACTTCTCCATTCCCCCTGTCTTGCTGCCTGAAATCCCTCTTATGTCCTGAAATTTTAGTTTTTGTCCCAAAATGTTCAGTTGTATTTGCGTAATTTCTGTTAAAATCACAAACCTTCAATTGCTTATATAAATGGGTCCCTTTATCCAATCTTTCTTATATTTGTCAGGGATAATTCCATGTGTGAGAGGTACACTGAATCCAAATTTCATCCATATTAGATCGACAAAAAAGTTTCTACAACTGGAAAAGTGTGCATAAACCACAATATATAAATTGTTCATAGAATCTGGACCTGTTATCAAATATTTCTGAAACTTGGCATAGATGGTGCCTTGCGGTTCGGATATTCAATATCCAAACTGCATCCAATTTTGAGTGGTAGAAAGAAGGTTACAGCCATAAATGCATTAAAAAGCCACCCCGAGATGCCGTAGGCATGGGGGGCGGCATATAAATACAATAAATAAATAAATAAATAACCATAATGCTTATAAAATCTGGACCCTACATCCAATCCTTCTGTTGTTTGACAGTCTTATTCTCTTGGGTGCGAGGTAAATTCTGTCTGAATTCTATTACAACTGGACACAAAATAAATCATAACTGTAACTTTTATACTATTTTAAAAGTTACAGCTTAAAGTATATGTCCCACAGTCAGAAAATAATGAAATAATTATAAATTCTGAAATTTGAAATTGTGTTATTACTTCAGAATTATTAAATTCATTTTCATAATTATAATTAAAGTAACAAAGTGGCCAACTCTTTATTGTAATATAGTTACAAAAACAAATTTGCACAAAATGTTCTACTGCTGTCCCTTTGCCACTCAGTGAAGCCAGGACTTGACAAGAAAGGCAGGAGTGAAGTACCATGCTTTGAAAGAGGAGAGCAAGGTGATTGCTTGCAGGGGGAGGTGGGGCTTCTAGGTGCCTCCATCACCCTTTAGTAAAGTTCTAGTTGTGTCTCTATGTGGGAATTAATTCTCCAATCTGTTCAGTGTTTTAAACATGTGAAGTACTATTATAAAAGACAGCTATATTTACTAACACTCTCTGCCCCCTCTCTCTCAGTTCCTTTCTCATAGCAATATTGTAGCTGACATGCAACTCTGTTTATGAAACTCTTGTTTTGCACAAACAATCCTAGAGGTCACTCATATGTTGCTGCAGGTTCTGTAGTGATACTAACCTAGTTTATCATATTTTAGAGAAACAGGGAAGAGGAGGCAACTATTTTTTTTTTCAAACAAAAAAATAACTTACAACATATATCTTGGGTGGTGACGATGAGGGGGGGCATTCCCTAGGGGTGTGCACCAGGCCCCCATGTTATTTTCGTTTTTTGTTTTCATTTTTGTTATTCAAAAAAATGTCATTTCTGTTATTGTTATTAACGACAGTCATATTCAGTTTTGTTGTTATCGTTTTTGCTATCATTTTTGATGTTGGTATCGCTATTGGTATCAATATTCATTATCATTATTGATATCGTTATTGATATTGGTACCATTTCAAACAAAGATTTTATTTTTGGTATCAGTATCATTATTGATTCCTGTACATAATTAATATTTATCTAAATCTAAGGGAGACAGGGGAAGGGCAAAGGAAAACTATTATCTAATCAATTATCTATATAACTATTCTAATCTAATCTATATGTCTATAATATATATCTATATCTAATCTATACTACCTATCTCTATATAATGTACAGGGGGGAGAAGGGCAAGGAAAGGGAGAAGGTAAAATGTAGGGTATGAGGAAGGAAAGGTATTGGTGGGAATATCTAATAAATAAATAAAATAAGTAAATAAACAATACAATGAGGACTAAGGAGGATTTTTTAATGTGCAAGCACCACAGTTCTATAAACACAACCTGACAAGCAGAGCTCTCACACAACAGAGTAGGGATGGGCGAATGCGATTCGGAAGTTCGGAGTTCGAACCAAACTCAGTCTGTTCGGTCGACCGAACCGAACTTCCGAACCAAACTCAAATTTCAAACTGAACCAAATTTCCGAACTCTGTTCTGTTTGCCCATCCCTATTGGCAACACACACCAAAAAAACTGGTTTTGAATAGCTGAACTTGATTTCGGAAGTTCGGAATTCGACCAAACTTGGTCTGTTCGGTCGACCGAACCGAACTTCCGAACCGAACTCGAATTTCAAACAGAACAGAATCGAATTTCCGAACTCAAATTTCAAACCGAACCAAACCAAATTTCCGAACTCTGTTCTGTTCGCCCATCCCTACAACAGAGAGAAAAAACATGGCCCTCCCATTATAAAGGGTTGCAGTGCCCTTCCCCAGAGCCCCCCATGATTGGCTGTGGGAGGCAGAAGGCACTGAGGAATCACAGAGTGCCATGAGACTGCTGGGACCTGCTTGTACTGCTCATTGACCAGAGATACATCCATCAGATACTGCTGAGCTGCTCGCCCCTCCCAGTTCAAGAGTTCAACCCTGTTAAGACTTCGAGATGTCTACGTCCTCCTCCCCTCTCTACATTTTCCCTCCAAAACCCAACTGCCACAGCACTAATAATTACGACAATGATAATGACATTGTCGTATTTGTTTCTTGTGATCGTTTTTGTTATTGTTTTTGGTATCATTTTTATATCGGTATCAGTGATACCATTATCTTTACTGTTATTGTTACTGTTATCGTTACCGTCATCGGTATTCTCAGTTGTCATTTTTGGTATTCTCGGTTGTCGTTTTTGTTATCGTTTTCATTATTGCAATAATGAAAACAAAAATTACAATTTTCATTATCTTTATTGTAATAATGATAATGACATGCACACCCCTTCTTGACGGCTTCACCACGGCTGTGGAGTTCCCCTGACTGAGGTCCTCCTGGCCCCAGACCTCCCTCTTTCCATAGATAGTGCAAGACCTGGTTTTTCTGCTGGATTTTTGGCGAGGGAGACAAGTGATGACTGGGGTGAGTGGGAAGGGGGGAGGATGTAGGCCCTTTTCAAATAGGCTGCGGTATGTGGGGGGATGGGTGTCTGCCCACAGTGGGTGGAGGTGGGTGTGTGGCCATTCCCACAGGTGCATACCTTTCTCCACCCATTTCCACCCATCTCCATGCACAGAGGCACCACAGTATTCTCCAATACCTCCATTTGTGGGTGATGGGTGGAGGTGGGGGGAGCATGGGAGCACAGATGCACCCCTCACCACCACAGGCACTGTTCCCATGAACGCCAACCACCACACCCCCACCATGGGCGGGGGTATGGGTGTCATTAGTATGGGTGCCCCCCCACTGCACATGTGTGCAGTGGGGGGGGGGCATGTGAAAAGGGCCTTAGTGCCACCAAGAGGGTGTTTTATTGTAATTTTATATTCTTCTATTTTGTAATTTGTTTTTATTAATATTGTCTTTTCTTATGTTTTTAGTATATTGTGAACTGCCCCAAGCTGCAGTAGCAGGAGGGGATGGCCTAAAAATTTGAGAAACTAACTAACTAACTAACTAACTAACTAACTAACTAACTAACTAACTAACTAACTAACTAAATTAAATAAACGTTTCCATCCAAAGCAGTCTCTGAAGAAGCAGTCATTTCAGTCTGCAAGCTTGTGTGGCTTTGTGCTACTGTTACTGGACTGACCATTATCTCCTTCAGGCCAGTCTTCTAGCACACCGCTTCCAGAAGGGGAAAGGACCAGTTAGGATGGTCCACCCTCGGAGGCTGATGGAACCCCAGCAGTTCCAAGAGGTCCAGCATTGGACAGCTTGCTGGAGGAAGCCATTGACAGGGTGGCTCCAAGACGCCCTCTGCCTCGGTCTCGTCACCGCAGGACTCCTTGCTTTACTGAGGGGCTGTGGCGTATGAAGCATGTAGGCAGGAGGCTAGAGCGACGCTGGCGTCGGTCTCGATCTGACTCCGACCGTCTTCTCCATAGGGCCCATTTGCAGTCCTATGTTGAGGCTGTGAGGATGGCAAGGAAGGAGTTCCTTGCTGTCCTCATAGCGTCTGCGAAGTCATGGCCAGCGGAGCTGTTCTGGATGGTGCAGGGGCAGGTCAGTCCGGCCTCCCTCCACCTGGACGGGGACTTGTCCCAAGCCCTCTGTGAGGAGTTTGTCAACTACTTTGCAGACAAGATTGCTCAGATTCAGACTGACTTTGACATTTGATTAGGGGCAGTAGGGGAAGAGTGCGAGGGGGCGGAGGTCCCGTCTGTCCAGCTTTGTGGGGGGAGTTTCAGGAAGTGACGCCGGCTGATGTGGCGGATGTCTTGGGGTCTGTGAGGGCCACCTGTTGCGAACTCCATCCATGCCCGTCCTGGTTAGTGAAAGCTTCCAGAGAGATACTGGGGACGGTGCTGGCAAAGGTAGTGAATGCGTCCTTGCAGCAGGGGAGGCTGTCGCCCTGCCTCAAGGATGCTGTGGTATGCCCCCTGCTGAAAAAACCATTCTTGGACGTGGATGCGCTCGCCAGTTACCGACCTGTCTCTAACCTTCCCCTTTTTAGGGAAGGTTATTGAGCGGGTGGTGGCACTCCAGCTCCAGGTGCATCTGGACAGCATCGGTTTCCTAGACCCTTTCCAATCTGGGTTCCGCCCCGGCTATGGCACTGAGACAGTGTTGGTGGCCTTGGTAGACGACCTCCACTGGGAGATGGACGCAGGATGTTCAACATTTCTCATCCTGCTAGATCTCTCAGCCGTTTTTGACACCGTGGACCATGGGCTGCTCTTGAGACGGCTGCGTGACCTGGGGGGTCTGGAAAGGACCGTTCTTGAATGGTTCCGCTCATTCCGCTCAGGGAGAAGCCAGCGGGTGG
>QEPC01012913.1:5811987-5830169 GCA_003113815.1 Sphenodon punctatus
CAGAATGCGGCGGCTCGTCTCCTTACGGGGACGGGCCGTCGGGAGCATATTACACCTGTACTCCAGACTCTGCACTGGCTGCCAATAGCATGCTGAGCCAGGTTCAAGGTGTTGGTGTTGATCTATAAGGCCCTTTATGGTCTGGGCCCCTCTTACCTCAGGGACCGCCTCACCCTCTGTGCCCCAGAGCGGCTCCTGCGGTCAGCCAGGGGTGCCTTCTTGGAGGTTCCCCGCGTAAAGTGGGGGGCCACAATGGAGAGGGCATTCTCGGTGGCCGCACCGTGCCTTTGGAACTCCTTTCCGGAGGACACCCACCTGGCCGCAAGCCTTTTGACATTCCGACGGTGCTGTAAAACCTGGCTGTTCGCCCAGGCCTTTGGGGGTGGGGGGGCGGGTTAGGGTTATGGTTTTTTGCCCCCATCCTGTTTTTACTGTTTTAACTTCCGGGGTTTTGTTTTCTAAATATTTTGGTTATTGTTGATTGTTTTAAACTGTTTTTATAGTGTTTTTATGTATTTATATTTGTTGGAAGCCATCGCGAGCTGTTGCAGGAGGGTGCGGGGTATAAATTATAGAAATAAATAAATACAATTGTTACCTCAGAAAAAATGTCATCCTGCTATCTTTACTGTCATCTGAACAAATCCTTACTTGCAAAGGCTTACTCGTGAGAAATATATTGAATTACTGAAATTTTTCTTACCAGCAAAATTTGTGGGATAGGGGTCCTAGAACCATTACAGAGTTGTTCTTCAAGCTATGTGCTAAGTACAGTAAATGGTTTATAAACCCAAGGGAACAAATCCTAAGAGGTGTCAGACACCTGTATCTCCTACTGAAATCATTCAAAACAACTCAGCAGATTTCAGGATTTAGCTCTAAGTATTTTGCACAGTGAATATTTTATTGTGTCTTTATTGATTTTTCCCTTTTATCTTTTCAAGCCCGTGATCCTTGATGATCGTTTTCCACTTCTGAGCATTTCCAATTTTTTAAGCCATAGATGCCACTTTTTGTGCTGCCAACATACTAGGTGCATAACTGAGACATGGCAGATTAAGCAAAAGATTATGACTCCACCACAACAACACCATCTATGTCTCCAGATCAGTACATAGCATAAAATTCAAAGTCACTGAGAAATAGGCCAGGCAGGCTTGTGTTTGATCCAAAATATTAGTGTATGGAGAGAGAGAGAGAAGGTGAAAAGATACATTCTGTGGGAAGAAGGTGAAAAGATACAGTCTGTGGGAATAATCAAGCTTTCACTAGAACTGAATAAATAAAGCACAAATCATGGGGGAAAAAGAAAGTTGCTATTGAATGTGGAATTATTACTGCAGACCGTGTATTAAAAGCCCTAATCTTTTAAGCAGGATAAAAGGTAAAGATTTCTAAATTTGAAAAGAGATGGTAAATACACATAAATATTTGTTTTTCGTAAGAGCAATAAATGTTGTATTATTCTGTCAAAAATTCCAGGAACCGGTATAGCTAATGAGAGAGCATTTAAATGTCCAAATTGTTCTGTAATAAAGAAAGGAATAAAAGTGTGTAAACCAACAAGGGATTCCAAGGGAGTTTTATACTAGCCAGTAATTAAATAATAGTTCGAGTTGCCTTCTTTCACTGGGAATTACATCCTTTCCACCTCTCCTCTGCTAAAGCAGAGACATCCATTACGATGAGTAGCTACAACACTTGTCAGATCCAATCAGCTCCAAACGACTGAAGGCCAACTGACATGTACTCTCTTAAAGCATGGCTTCTTCTCCCCCAAAAGCCCACTGTCCTTTCACGTGCATGTAACAGTCAGAAGAGATCACATCACACAATGAAGAAAAACAGAAGCATATGGTACTGAGGGGCCTCTGCAGGAGATGGCTAAAATGCCAAGGCTCACACATAAACAAAATGTATGCAAAAATATATGTTTCTATAGAATGCCAGATACAGCCAGATGACAAAACAGCCCAGGAAGACAGTGCTTTAATAGTACTGCAGTTACCTAGATGTCTGTTTTTTTACTTTAATTTTTTATCACCTTATAGAGTGGTGCACAAGAGCTAGCTGGTCCCAGGCAGTTAATTATGCATAAGCAGTTGCAAAGTTCAATTTTGCTGTATAATACCGAGGCACATATTTTTCGCAGTACATTTTTCAGGCTACCACATGATGACTGAACTGCAAACTGTAACTGACTTCACTAGCAACATTCTCTTCTATTGCCCATTACTATTAAATAGCATTCACAAACACAAGGCCCATAAATGCATGGCATATTTTCTTAATGGGCACATGGTCCTCTAAGTTTCATGGAACATATGCCAAGGCACAGTCAAGTCAATACAAAACAATCCATTAAAATGCTATGTACAAAAAAATTAATATGGGAAAGATAGCTGCTCTCAAACAGAGGTTTTCCCCCACCTCCCCTCTGAGATGTTGCATATTTTAGGATGTTACTGTCATGCTGCTGCAATTGTTCTGCTTTAGATGAGTATACAAGCACTCAGGGTCTTTATGTTCTCATGATCCTGTAAACTGAGGAAATATATGAGGAAGCAGTTGTGTTAGGAAGTAGGTGAACACAGTATGAGTCGATGGTCTGTGGATCTTGTCAGGTCATGAGTTTACTAGAACCTTTAAAATGTTCTTACAGACAAAACTGGTTTTGTTTGTAATTCTGTAACGTAACATGGTTAAAGGAACTATGGAATTTGTGAAGAAAGGATTCCCCAACATTGATGCTCTTTGATCCATAAACTGTAACTAAAAGCAATTTCAGTAGTAGTGTTAGGGGATGTTATTGCTTAATTCCTAGATGTAACCAGAAAAAATGGTCACAGAGCATTTCATTTCAGCTGAAACTGTTCATTATACCAATACACCCATAAAAAAAAAAAAAACCACACTAAGGGACTATTAGTTGTAAACACCATATTTCTTTCATGATTCTTTACTCCAGTACAAGATATTGAATTATATTTATTTTATCTTTTCTTCCATATCACTGAAGACAGTTGCAGCAACTATGATCACCTTTCTAGCACAGAATCTTTCTCTTTTTTTGAAAAAAAAAAGTATATATTTTCAGCCATTTGTATCGATTCCCAGATACTAAATTTTGTTTGGAAAATGGAACCAGAGCATGATATATTTTTTTCACGAAGGAGTTGTGGATGTTTTCATACAAGAAAGCTGATGGGGGGTGGGGGGGCATGGCCAATGAATGGTTCTGCCATGGAGCACCCACACATGTGTAGTGCATAGGGATTGACTCAAATGGGCATCTCCCTATGTAATTATTATCATGGACATGGAGGCAGCTGCTGTACATTTGACTTACTCCATATGGCTCACTCTGGATTTCTTGGCAGTGCTCCATGAGTGGGTGGTCTGTGTCTCATGAGAGCACACATCTAGCAACTCCACCTTCAGATGGGTGGTCAGGTGGCCATGTAGGGTAGCATCTTATCTGAAAACATCCTGTGTTGTACTAGCTAATTTGATTTTCATGGGAAACTTCTTGCAAAAGAGGAGTAGGATACCCTTTCACAAGTGAACCTTTCACAAGCGAGCCATCGATGGGACCATTTTGTTTAAAAGCACGCAGCTGCCTGAAATGTACAAACTATTCCAAGGGAAATTACACAAGGGGGTAAAATTGGACATACCAAGGTAAAAAAAATTCTCGGCCTTCATAGCAATTTGTTAGCTTTATGTAGTGAAATTTGGATGCAGGGCCACAAGAGCAGGCCTCAAAGGTTAAAAGACCCACTTCTCATGCCATGAATGAATCTAAGACCATTTTTAGACGAGGCGCTGCAGAAGCGCCTCCCAAGCCGTGCGTTAAGACAGAAGCCGGCTGCGCTGCTGGAAGTGACGTTCTCCCCGTTGCTGTCAACGGCGGCGGCCGGAGATGTGGCGCTTTGCAAAAGCGTGTTCCAGAGACCTGAAAATTGAGTCCTCTAGAACGCGCCTCTGCAAAGCACCACGTCTCCAGCCACCGCCATTGCCAGCAACAGGGACAATGTCACTTCCGGCAGCACAGCCAGCTTCTGCAGCGCCTCATCTAAAAACGGTGTAAGATTTAGGTGCTTCCAAACAGCAAGCTGTCACCAGGCCAAATAAATCAATGCAATAACTTAACTGCCCTCAGCAGCATTACACCAGAGGTGATTTTGGTCCATTATTGCTGTTTTGGTGTCAAGATAGATGCTTTATGCTGTATTTTTTTAAAAAACAAACAAACTTGTGAACAAAGACATAAGAAGGGTTCCAGGTGTTGAAGCAGCAACTACCTATTGAAATCCTTCCTCTTAAATGTAGTCCGCAGCAGCTTACAGTCTTTATCTCCCCCTTGCTGCTGGGTTCTGTCTCTGTCTTTCTCCCACTCCATTGTCAGGTACTTCCTGTTGTTCTCCTGAAGATTTTCCTCTTTCTCTGGGTCCCCTTTCTTCACATGTCTGCTGTTGCCCCTCCATCCAGCTCTGCCTTCACACTATGCTGGCAAGTGCAGTTGAGGTCTTTCAGCAGCTACAATGGCAACTCTCCCAAATCTGGGTAAATTAACACCACCCCATTGGTTATGCCTGGCCCCTGTCTGTGAGGTCATAACTTTGGACTAAATTCTCTGATAGTATATCAGTGTACACCTAATTAGCTACGCCACTAGGAACATTTTTAACATTCTCCTTCTCTCCCTCCTCTTGAATGTCGCTAATTTATTTCAGTTTTCTGCTTGTGCACTTGGGCTTCTAATTTCCTTGTTGATGGATTTGCCTTCTTTCTCCATTGTTCAGTGCAATGTTTTTATAGGTTGTTTTCTTTTTCTCATTTTGGGTGCTAGTGGCATGGATGTCATGTTGATATTCTTCATGAGTATCCTAAATGCGGTGGCCCGTCTCCTAACAGGGATGGGCCGATGAGAGCACATAACACCGGTGCTCCATGCACTGCACTGGCTGCCTGTAATGTGCTGAGCCAGGTTCAAGATGTTGATGTTGATCTATAAGACCCTGTATGGTCTTGGACCTGGATACCTTAGGGACCACCTCACCCTCCGTGACTCAGAACGGACTCTCCGGTCCACCGGGGGCACCTTCTTGGAGGTCCCCCGCATAAAGCGGGGGGCAACAATGGAGAGGGCATTCTTGGTGGCTGGGCCCTGGCTGTGGAACTCCCTCCCAGAGGAATCACAATTGGCCCCGAGTATTTTTTCTTATTTCCATTATTGATGTTTTGAATTATTTGCTTTCTTAGAATTGCTGATGTTCTGAAAAACTGCTTTCATTGGACTCTGTGGATCTACTGTAGGATTTACTTTGGAAGGAGCTGATCTTCTTATCCATTTAGTTGTAGTCTTCCATGGCTACCCCATAGGGAAAAATAGGCATGGTGCTGGTGTTGAAAATGTATGTGTTTGTATTAATGCTGATCATATTCAGTTTCCAAATATTGTTGAGTTTTTGAAAATTGTTTGCTGCTTCTGGGTGTC
Source organism: Sphenodon punctatus (assembly GCA_003113815.1). Lineage (NCBI taxonomy): Eukaryota > Metazoa > Chordata > Lepidosauria > Sphenodontia > Sphenodontidae > Sphenodon > Sphenodon punctatus. Next base: position 5,817,488 of record QEPC01012913.1, read on the forward strand.
TCCATATGAACAGTGGCAGACAGATCCCTGCACAGCCCTGTGGCAGGCAATCACTACCATCACACAGTGGGGCAAGTGCGGCGAGCTGTCCACATGGCTGTGGGGAAGCCAAGCAGGCAGGCCCCGGTCAGAGCTACTGCCACAGCTGAGGATGGCTATGGCACCAGCCACATGAGCATGAAGTACCTGGCCCTGCCCTGCCTCCCGCCCCTGGCTGAACCTAAAGCCCACCCCCAGCTGTGTTGTGATCATGCGCAATGGGCACCAGCACCTGTCGTTCACAGTCCCACCACAGAGCTCACTTTGAAGGATCCTGGCCACACACAGGTTGCCCTGCCCTGGGCAGCCTTACCACAATTGGGGTAAGGCTGCTCTGTGATATGTCCTTGGATTTTTTCAAAAGAAAATCCATTTGTTTCTTGTGAAAATTTCACGAGAACTGAGAATCATTACCAAGATCTCAGGACAATCTTGGTAATGGTTCGAGATCTCAGTCAGAATTTCATCAGAATTTATTATTTACCATGATTTACCATATATCGTAGACTGATTTACCGCTTTCCGTGTACTGCATTTGTCCCGGTAATGCACATGTGCAAAATGGCCACCACAGCTGTTCTGCACACATGTAGCCATCTTCCAAGATGACACTGGCATCACCGTTACCATTTTGGAAAAGGGCAGCCATTTTGCGAATGTGCATTGCACATATTCAGGACGAATGCAGTACACACTAAACGGTGCATGGTAAAATCAGTATATGGTACATGGTAAATCATGGTAAATGGTAAATGGAGAAGAATTCTCGACCAAAGTGGTGAGAACCATGTTTTTTCTCTATTAATGATTCTCACTAAAAACAAGTCAAGAAATATGATTCTCGGTGAGAATCAAGAGAAAATGGAGATCAACTTTCAGCCTTAGTCTGGAGACACCCTCTGATATTGATTTTTTGATCCCTTGCATGGTTCTATCATCATTACACATCTCATTCCCTAAATAGGTAAAATGACTTTCTTCTAGTGTTCCTCCATCTACTCAGATGATGGCTTTTGAAACCTTATTAGTGATAGTTATATATTGATGAACAAGTTAACATACTTAGCTTTGTCTGACAGTAGCTCTGTCTTCTTCCACTAAATGATATGCTGAACTGAAAAGGGCAAACATTTCAGCAAAACTAGAACCTCTAACCATGTTTATCATCATTTGCCCACAAAATTCTTTGTTTTCTTTGTGCAGTTACTTTACTGATGAACTAGTCAGTGGGGCCAATCCCAAGCCACACAGATCCTGTACGCAGCTGCGTGCACGCACATGTGTGCAGGAACCATGCACACTACCATTGCCAGCACGTAGTGCTGGATGGGCACTATGGAAACTGCACATATGCTCACTCATGCAGGAGATCTGTGGGGCTTGGGATCAGCGCCACCAACCAGTGTGAACAAGAGTGGAGACATAATGCCACTAGAGCTGAAACAAGCAGGAGACTTACCTGCTTGACATCTGCTGCTGGGACCTTCCTGCACTGCTCGCTGCTCACTGCCGCCAGTTCAGCTGCCACCTCGGTTACCCCGCTGCATCCATCTGCGGGGAGAAAAGCAACACGTGAGACCTGAGGTTGGGGGGGCCATGGAAGTCAACACATCTGAGCTGGGTGTCCTGGTGTGACCCCGCACCCAGAAGTTGCTCGAGGAGGGGACATAAAGGGAGCCGCCTGCATCCCTGCCACAGGCCGCGATCCACAGGCCTCAAGTTGAAGGGCCATGGCCAAAAGGGTGTGACCCTTTGGGGCCCACAGGGGGTTCAGGGGGGCATTATGCAGTTGAGTTCTTTTTCTTGTGTTTTAAGGGGAAAGGGGGGGAGAGGGGAAGGGAGGGGAGAGGGGGNGGGGATCAGGGGTGGGCAGCTTTCATCTTGTTTTTAACTTGTGGTTTTAAGGGGTTTTGGGGGGGATGAGGTGGGTGTGGCTTGTGAATGGGAGTCATGGGGAGTGGGTTAGGGTGGATATGGCCAAAACCCCTGGTGAGAGGAGGGGAGGTGGCACTTGGGGAGGTTTGGGGGGACTCCCTGTGAGAGGGGGAGTCCCGGGGGGAGAGAGGGGCAGGGAGGGAAGAGGGATACAGGGGTGAGGTTCCCAGCACCATTCCTTGGTAGCAGCAATGGAAGGTGCTGGGAGGGATATGAGCTTCCTCATGAGAGGGTAGGGGGGAGGGAGGGGTGTTGGGGGGATTGAGATTTTCTATGGGTTGGGGTAAATGGTTGTCAGGAGGACAGGTGTCTTATGCCAGCCCTTGGTGGCAGTGTGGTGTTCAGGTCGATGGGGGAACTGATGGGGGGAGGGGGGAGGCTTTCTCCATGGTGAGAGAATGGGGGTTGCCATGGGGGGAAGGGGGAACCTCCCAGTGAGAGGGGTAGGCTCGGGTGTGGGGAAAAAGAGGGGAGGGGAAGGGTACCTCTGGGGGCTCTGGGGGAGGAACCACTGAGACGGGGTCAGAACGGTGTGGATGAGGGGGAGGGAGGGGCCATTGGAGTTGTCATGGGTCATGGACAGTATGGTTGATGGGGGAAGAGGACTCAGGTGCCCAGGAGCTCTAGCGTCCTCGTGGAGTTTAGGAGAGCCAGGGGAGTGGGGTCCAGGGTCCCGCAGCGGGGAACTGATGCTGTTGAATGTGAGGTCCATAGTAAATAAAGCCATGATAAACTGGGATTTGATTCTGGATGGGGCGATGGACCTCGCATGCATAACGGAGATCTGGCTGGACGAGAAGGCGGGGCCAATTTTGGCTGATCTCGTTCCAGCCGGGTATGTCATGCAGCATCAGCCTCACACCCCAGCCGCGGAGGTGGCGTAGCTATGATTTTTAAAGAGACGTGGTCTCTTTAACCAGTTCCAGATATTCCTGGGATTAAGGACCTCCACATCATGTTTGATTTGGCAGGGGGCAATTTGGGGGTGCTTCTAGTGTACTGGGCCCCTTCCTGCCCAGCAGCATCCCTCTCCACTCTAGCGGAGCTGGACTCAGTGGTGGTGTTGGGCTCCTCTAGGACTTTGGTCCTGAGGGACTTCAAAGCCCATACCAACACTGGCCTTGTTGGGATGGAGCGAGAATTCATGACCACCATGGCAACCATGGATTTGTCCTAGGTTGTCAGCTGCCCGACCCCTGTGAGGGGGCATACCCTTGACCTGGTGTTCCATTCTGGCCTTGAGGCAGGTGATCCGGTAGTGGAGGGTGTAACAACTATGCCCTTGTCGTGGACGGATCATTACCTCCTTATGACCGGTCTCTTAGTACGTCACCCCCAGAAGGGGAAGGTACCAGTTAGAATGGTCCACCCTCAGAAGCTGATGGAACCTCAACAGTTCCAGGAGGCCCTGGGGGAGTTAACCCTGGACTTTGCCAGCCGCTCTGTGGATGAACTCCTCCAGTCTTGGAACACTTGCTTGGGGAGGCCATTGACAGGGTGGCTCCGAGACATCCCCTGCCTCTGTCTCGACATCGCAGGGCCCCTTGGTTTACCGAGGGGTTGCGAGGTATGAAGCAGGAAGGCAGGCGACTAGAGCGATGCTGGTGTCGGACTCACTCTGAATCTGATCAACTTCTCTGCAAGGACCATTTGCGGTCCTACGTTGAGGCTGTGAGGGTGGCAAAGAAATGATTCTTTGCCACCATCATAGCATCTGCAAAGTTGTGTCCAGAGGAGCTGTTCCAGGTGGTGCAGGGGGCTGGTCAATCCGGCCTCCCTCCGCCTGGACAGGAACTTGTCCTATGCCCACTGTGAGGACTTTGCCATCTACTTTGCAGACAAGATTGCTTGGATCCAGAGCAACTTCGATGCTGGATTAGAGACAGTAGGAATAGAGTGTGAGGTGATGGAGGCGCCATCTGCTCCATCTATCTGGGATGAGTTTCAGGAAGTGATGCCAGATGATGCTGTGGAGATCCTGGGGTCAGTGAGGACCACTAGTTGTGAATTAGATCTTTGCCCGTCCTGGTTGGTGAAAGCCTACAGGGAGATATTGGGGTCGGTGCTGGTGGGGATTATCAATGCATCCCTTCAGCAGGGGAGTTTGCCCCCCGGTCTCAAGGAGGTGGTGGTGCACCCCCTGTTGAAGAAGCCATCTTTGGATGTGGATGCAGTTGCCAGTTACTGACCTGTCTCTAACCTTCCCTTTTTAGGGAAGGTTATTGAATGGGCAGTGGCCCTGCAGCTCCAGGCTCACCTGGACAGCATCAGTTTTCTCGACCCTTTTCAATCAGGGTTTTGGCCCGACCATGGTACGGAGACAACGTTGGTGGCCTTGGTAGATGATCTCCGCTGGGAAATGGATGCAGGATGTTCAACATTACTAGTCCTGCAAGATCTCTTGGTCGTGTTTGATACAGTGGACCGTGGGCTGCTGTTGAGATGGTTGCATGACCTGAGGGGTCTGGATGGGACCACCCTTGGTTGGTTCCAGTCATTCCTCTTGGGGAAGACCGAGCGGGTTATCTTGGGAGCAGAAACATCTAGCCCCCGAGCGCTGAACTATGACGTTCTGCAAGGTTCCATCTTGTCTCCTTTATTATTTAATGTATATATGCAGCCCTTGGGGGAGATTGTGAGAGGGTTTGGTGTGCGTTGCCACTAATACGCTGATGATACCCAGCTTTACCTCTCTTTTTCAGCTGACCCTGCCATCTCCATGCTATCTCAGTGTTTGGAGACCGTGGCAAGTTGGCTATGGCAGAGCAGACTGAGGCTCAATCTAGATAAGACAGAGGTGATGATGGTGGGCCAGAAGGGGGAGGTGGTGCCCCCTCTTGTGGAGGGGGTGCGCCCCTCCGTGGCTCAGCAGGTTCGGAGTCTGGGGGTATTATTGGACGTGGGTCTCCATCTATATCAGCAGGTGGATGTGGTGGCGAAGGCGGCTTTCCTCCATCTGTATCTGGTGCGGATGCTGCGCCCGTATATCTCCAGACCTGACCTGGTCACTTTGATCCATGCCTTCATCACCTCGAGGCTGGACTATGGTAACACGCTCTACATGGGGCTATCCTTGATGCTGGTCCGGAGATTTCAGCTAGTGTAGAATGTGGTGGCCCGTCTCCTAACAGGGACGGGCTGACGAGAGCACATAACACCGGTGCTCCATGTGCTGTACTTCCTGCCTGTAATGTGCTGAGTCAGGTTCAAGGTGTTGACATTGATCTATAAGGCCCTGTACAGTCTTGGACCTGGATACCTCAGGGACTGCCTCACCCTCCGTGACTCAGGACAGACTCTCCAGTCCACTGGGGGGCACCTTCTTGGAGGTCCCCCGTGTAAAATGCGGGGCTACAATGGAGAGGGCATTCTCAGTGGCTGGGCCCCGCCTGTGGAATTCCCTCCCAGAGGAAGCATGATTGGCCGCGAGTCTGCTGGCCTTCTGTCAGGCCTGCAAGACATGGCTGTTCTCCCAGGCTTTTGGAGGCGGGGACGGGAGGGTGGTCTAAACTTTTGTATAGGGGTATTTTTAAATTGTTTTAAATATCTGTGTAGATTTTTATATTTGTTATATTGTGATAAGTTGTTTATTTTATGTTGGAAGCCTCCCCGAGATGCCGTAGGCCCAGGGGGCGGCGTATAAATGGAATAAAATAAATAAATAAAAATAGTAGGTTTTGTGTATGCAGATAGTATTCTCATTATTGATAGCCCTCTCAATATTTAAGTAACATATACAACTGAAATGGATATTCACATATCTGTTGATAGAGTTATTTTTGTTTCGATACTTCCTTTATTTTGGAAATTTGTTTCTTTTAGTTCAGTTATTCTGGTCTTTTTTAGGTGTGTGTGGTTACTTCTGTAACTGTTCAAATGTATTTCACTGCCACTTTCATGCTGCCCTTTGTCTAATAATATGTCAGACAACAAAAATCTGGTTTTCACATGTCATCAGTGATCTTCTGAATTCTGCTCATTTATCTCTGAGCTGGACTACTATTTGTTTCTTGGTGTTCTCTTCTATTGCTTTACCTTTTTGAATTTACTGATGACTTTTCTAATAGGGATGGGCGAACAGAACTGAGTTCAGAAAATTGGTTTGGTTCAGATCAGAAATTCAATTCAGTTTGGAAGTTCAGTTCGGTTGACCGAACTATTTGAGTTCAGTCCGAACTCCAAACTTCCGAACAAAGTTCAGAAATTCAAACCCCATTGCACTAAATGGAATATTATCTTTTAGGGATGGGTGAACAGAACCGAGTTCAGAAATTTGGTTTGGTTCAAAAATCGAGTTTGGTTTGGAAGTTTGGTTCGGTTGACAGAACTGGTCAAGTTCGGTCTGAACTCCGAACTTTCGAACCGCGTTCGTCCATCGCTATTTTCTAACTTCTTCCATTGTAATATTTCCAAAATCACCATGGTAGGTCTAGAGGTTAAGTTGGGCTCAGATATGAAATGGCCTGACATTTTGTTGGCCATTGTTTTCTTTTTTCTTCTTGGGGACTAAGAGTCTTTTCATTTTCTGAACTCACATTCACATTCAATTTTTTTAAAAAAACATTCCAAATAGTATTGCTAAAGAGTACAAAGCATTCAATACTCATACTGAAGTACAGAAACACCAAAGTGTTTTAAATACAAAAACAAAGATTCACACAAATTAATATAAAAGCAGATACCACTTCATATCTGCTTTGCTAAAATGGATTCAAATATAATGAATTTGTCATATTTGGTATTCTCATGGTTATTTGGTTGGGAAGCAGCCCTAAAGCTCTGGGTTAAGATCTTCTGGTGTCCCCAGTTTGGTTTAAGGGTCTTTTACAAAGAGGATAATTTTAAACATCCATGGGCTAGATCCCTGACAGTGTTTTTGAGCCATTTGGGTCTTACAAAAGAGGCCCTGTCAGTACAACCGTTTGACCATATAAGGAAAATTATCTTGTTAAGACTCGGAGATATAGCCAGGCAGACCAATATAGCAACAGTAAGGCAGACTCTTCATCTTAGGGAATTTATGAAATATTTGACCAATCCAGGTGAGATAGCCTTTTACCTGGAAACAAAGGCCGGGCACGTGGTAGATATTTGACGATGTGTGCATGATTAAATGCTCTGCCAACAAATGTTCTCCAGGGGCGTCTATCTGGATTGGAGTTTGCAGATAGGTTATGCCCCTTTGACTATCTCGAGGCGGAGACAGTGCAGCATATATTTTTTAACTGTCAAATGTATAATTCTATAAGGACTCTTTTCCTTTGCTAGAGAGATATCCTGGTCGAACAGATCTAAATTTGCTGTGGCATGCTTTGAATGCTCCTGAGTTTATACATGCCACAATGAAGTTTTTGACACAAGCATTTGTTATTAGACCTAGATTTATGAAATCACAAACCCTGGAGGAGGTGACAGGGGAAAACCATGGCACACAATAGAGATCTTACCTTTGGCAAATTTATCAATATTGAATATTATAGTTATTTTAGTGTATTTTATTTATTTTATTATATTTTATTTTATTTATATTGTTCCCTTTGAGGGTTGTATAGAGTCTTATGTTAAGGTTTTTTGTAAACTGCAATGGCCAAAGGCCACGTAAATAAATTGTTATCTATCTATCTATCTATGGCTATTTGTTTCAGCTCTAAAATACACCAATTTATCCCTTCTGGCACTCTTTTTTACTTCCCCACATATTGCTCTGTGTTCTTGCCACTTGCTCACATCTTGAATTTCATCGCATTCTTGACTTTTTGCTTTACACACCTTCCCCATTCCACCCATTTCCCAAATAGCATCAACGGTCCATTCTTCCCCTTTAAATCACATTGTTGTTAAGTCTGTACTTTCACTTTCTAGATAGCACTCTCTAATGTTTTTCCACAGAATATCAATATTCTGGCTTTCTCCTGCTGACTCCATTAGGACACTAAGCTTGCTCTTCACTTTAAGCTGAAAGACACTTTTTGAGTTTGAGTCTTTTAGTGAAGCAGTGTTGACACAGGTACCTTTCCACTCTTCATCCTCTTAATGTTAACTTCTGATTAGGAATTCAAATTTATGCTTGCTGCCCAAGTCTGCTCCTGTGTACTCTTATAGAAGAGTGATTACAGAAATGATTTTCCGCCTTTGTATCCCTGAAGTTATATCTTTGACTATTAGACTTACAATATTTTGTTCCCCCTGTTTTGGAACAGGCTATATAAGGAAAAGTCACAGACTCCATTGGTATGGAACAGTGAAATATAATGTTCCATCCTCCTGTAAATGGTGGTTCTTTGAGAAGGTAAAATTCTTTAGTGGAATCTTGCTTTTCATGTTCAGACAGTTTTGCACTCCAACCAATGAGACAAATTAAGCAGACACACACATTTGGGATAAAACTAGCAGCAACCCTTTATTAAACAAACAATAAGGTATCCAGTCATCATCTCACAACAAATAAAGGTCCACCAGTGCCAACAGAGCAGAGCTCCTATGCAAGCTATCTCAGTGAGGACATGTCTCTCTGCCCAGCCCAGAACTTATTGTGACCCTGAAGATCCTAGAAGGGCTCATGGCTATAACTACCTTCCACCCACACTGGTTGGTGAGGAGACATGGAGAATGTATCACACCCTTGCCAGGCCGTCCAGCCTAAAGAAGAATTCCACATTCTGTGCCCTCAAGGACGCCAGGCCACAGGGGCCGCTTAAGCCACCCTCATCCACTGAGCTCAGTGGGATGAGTGACTGTTAGAATTGTTCTAGGCTGGCAAATTACAACATTATGCACTGGAATCTCTGCCAAAGGGGACACTGGCAAAGCCTGTTGACCCTGCACACAGACTGCATACCTAGCAAAGCTGTGAACCCTTCACAAAGGCCCTGCAAATAGTCAAGATGTCCAGTCCTGGAGAAGTGCACACCATCTCTTCAAAAAAAACATGGAGTCATACTTTATTATGTGCACTATTTTTTTTACCACCCAGGGCCCATATCCACTTCATCACTGCCTTACTAGCTTTCCTCCTGGCTTTATCCACCCATACTGGGTGTTGAACATCCTTCTAAAAGTACCTAGGCAGCATATTAGCCCACATTTGTGTTTTCAGCACTATATGATTAATTTCCCACACATCTGCTACAATAGAAGAAATCAGTTCTAAACCAGAACTTTCTGGCAGATTATTTTTGCCCAGATGAATAACACCACATCAGGCCAGGCCCCAGTTAATTTCAGCCCAAGCCAGGGAATGAGCTGGTTCCAATACATTCCCCCAAAACTAAACCATATAATGTTAACCCAAGCATCAAGCAACAGGTTTAGAACACTTGCATGCCTTCAAGTAAGCCAAGAAAACCATACCGTGACTGAGTATCCAAACTTGCGGTAACCGTGTTGGGATCTCAAATCCTGTATATAAAACAGAAAAGAGGAATGTTAAGAATCAATGGAACTTACTTATCAGAAGACTGTTTTGTAGAGACTCAAACACTAATATTACCTAAAATGTTACGGTCATATATAATTTATAAACCCTATACTTCCAATGCTCGATGGCCTGGAGTGGATCCCATGCTCGTTGGGGCTGATCCCATGCCCTGCAGATCCCGCATGCACCCCCATCTGACACAATGTGCCTGAAATGGAGGTGTGCATGGTTTCCATACAAGTGTGGGTGTGGGTATGCACATGCAGGATCCATGGGGCATGGGATTGGCCTCAATGAATCAAGCTATGCAGCAGTGGTAGCCAACCCAATGCAAAATAAGGGCAACCCACGTTCCTCAGGGGGTAGGCCCATTAATGGTTTGCAAAAGACTGCTATAAACACGTTGCCAGAGACGCAGGATTCTCCCCCAAAAGACAGCTCCCCCCATACTTGGCAAGGCCATGTGAGACATGGGTCGGTGGGCATCAGGGAGCCAGAGTGGGGGTAGGGCCAAGACACCATGGATCCTAGGGGAATGGAGCCCGCTCATGCAAAAACCAGCCTGCTCTGGGAGGAAGGTAATTAAGTGGAGAAAACCCTGAGTAAGTATGGGGCCATTAAGAAAGGGTATCCTCCCTGTTTTGAGAAACTATTGGTGGTGAATAGAGCCCCGGTTAGCAACAGCCTCAAAGGCATGGAGGATTAGTATCCCCCACGTAAGCCAACCCACCCACCCCAAGCACCATCAAGGAGAAATGAACAAAATGCAAAGGGGTGTCACCCATTAACCTTGAACCCCCCTGAAAATTCCTCCCAAATCACCGGAAAAAACCTCTCCCATTTATGCCCAGGTGTGTCTCTTGTGTGCCTTTTGTCCCCATGGCTCTCGTATGTATCTTCCCTTTTGTTGCACCTAGACACCCACCCAGATATGCCCCGGTAGGTCATTTGTGTCCCTTTGTCCTCATGGCTCCCATATGCAGATTCCCTTTGTCATCCCTGTGTGCCTTTTGTGACACTCCCGAACCTATCCCAACTCCTTAATCCTAACCCTATAACTGCTCCTCGCTTGCTCTCTGAAAACTGAGAAAGCTTTGGATGCAAACACATGTGGGTTTCTCCATGCGGGTCTGAGTCTTAAATGGGTCTCCCGGACTTTTGTCTGCCCCTTTTCAACAGCAAGGAAAAGTAACCATTGCTCCTGACTTCCCCTCCTGCTTCTATCTCTCTCTTCCCCCGCTCTCGCTCTGTGTATCTCTCCGGTATCCCCCCCCCACTCTACACATTACTTTCACTTTCCCCATCGCCACTTGTGCTTCCCCTGTGAACTGTCAGTCAGACCGGGGCTATATTGATTAGTATATGTGTGTGTGTATCTTATTGTGTGTTCTCTTTGATGTCCCTTTGAAACAAACATTTCCTTTTTATTAAACGTTTGTCTCCCTCTCTTTCTCTACTTTTGGGGAGTGTACATAACCTGATTGTGGCACGTATCGAATCTCAGACTGATCCTTGTGGCACGTGGGGACCCCTAGTTCAACTAATTTGGCTAATTCCCCTTAATTTAAGAATTGGGCGTATATTGGGGTACTGCCCCCCCAATAGTCACACGTGGAAGGGGGTCTCCTGCTAACAACTGATAATGAGTCAAAGGAGAGCCATCGGCATGAAGAAACAGTGAAAGCAGCTTGAGAGACCTACCACACATATAATCCCATATTGCCCTAGCTGGAAACAAGACCAGGTGCATTAGCTACAGGATACCATAACAATGCTCCCCTTCCGATCAGTTTTTGAATGTCTCAAGCATACTACTAAAGTGTTCCATGCCCATCTCACATCCTGAGATGTCAGGATGGAGAGAAGCAGGAATGACCTTCAACATCCTGGAAGTAGGGGTGCATAGTTCATTTTTGTTTCTTAAATTATTAAAACAAATGAGGCCTCATTCATTTTAGAAATTTAAATATGAAAACAGATGAATAAGCAAAAGTTCTTTGCCATCCTCATAGCATCTGCAATGTTGCGTCCAGCGGAGCTGTTCTGGGTGCTGTGGGGGTTGGTCAGTCCGGCCTCCCTCCGCCTGGACGGGGACTTGTCCGAGGCCCGCTGTGAGGAGTTTGCTATCTACTTTGCAGACAAGATCGCTCAGATCCAGAGCAACTTCAACACTGGGTTAGGGACAGTTGAGGTGGAGGGCGAGGGGATGGATGCCCTGTCTGGTCCATCTTCTTGGGTTGATTTTCAGGAAGTGACGCCAGCTGATGCTGTGGATGTTCTGGGGTCTGTTAGAGCCACCAGTTGTGAATTAGACCCATGCCTGTCCTGGTTGGTCAAAGCCTCCAGGGAGACATTGGGGCCGGTGCTGGTGAGGGTAATCAACATGCCCCTTTGGTAGGGGAGACTGCCCCCTGGTCTCAAGGAGGCCATGACGTGCCCCCTGCTGAAGAAACCATCCTTGGATGTGGACGCACTCTCCAGCTACCAGCCTGTCTCTAACCTTCCCTTTTTATGGAAGGTTATTGAACGGGCAGTGGCACTGCAGCTCCGGGCTCATTTTGACAGCATCAGTTTCCTTGACCCATTTCAAATAGGTTCTGCCCCGGCTATGGCACAGAGATGGTGCTGGTGGCCTTGGTGGATGATCTCCACCAGAAGATGGATGCAGGATGTTCAACGTTTCTGGTCCTGCTAGATCTCTCAGCCACCTTTGATACAGTGGACCATGGGCTGCTGTTGAGATGATTGCGAGCCCTGGGGGGTCTGGACAGGACTGTCCTGGGGGCTGAATCTTTCAGCCCCGGGCCCTGGGTTGTGGCATTCTGCAAGGTTATACTCTGTCTCCATTACTGTTTAATGTATATATGCAGCCCTTGGAGGAGATCGTGAGAGGGTTTGGTGTGCGTCTCCACCAATATGCTGATGACAGCTCTACCTCTCCTTTTCAACTGACCCAGATCCTGCCATCTCAGTGCTGTCCCAATGTTTGGAGGCTGTAGCGGATTGGTTACAGCAGAGCAGACTGAAGCTCAATCCTAATAAGACGAAGGTGATGGCGGTGGGTAGGGCGAAGGAGGTGTTGGCTCCCCTTGTAGAGGGGGTCCACCCTCCCATAGCCCAGCAGGTTCAGAGTCTGGGAGTATTATTGGATTCAAATCTCCTCCTAGATCGGCAGGTGGAGATGGTGGTTAAGGCTGCTTTCCGCAAGCTGTATGTGGTGCGGAGGCTGCGTCCATATATTTCCAGACCCAACCTGGCCACCCTCATCTATGCTTTCATCACCTCGAGGCT
>QEPC01012913.1:5842032-5853199 GCA_003113815.1 Sphenodon punctatus
CCCATCTCTATTGGCTTCCATGGCTCCGTCCTCGACTGGTTCTCCTCCTACCTCTCTGACCACTCCTTCGATGTGTCTCTTGCCAACTCCACCTCCTCCTCCCTTCCCCTCTCGGTTGGTGTACCCCAAGCATCTGTCCTTGGCTCTCTACTCTTCTATATCTACACTCTGTCCCTAGGCAAACTCATTGCCTCCCATGGCTTCCAATATCACCTTTACACTGATGACACTCAGCTCTATCTCTCTACTCCCTCTCTCTCTCCATCTATTCAAGTTCGTCTCACCAGCTGCCTCTCTGATATCTCTACCTGGATTTCTCAATGTCAGCTCAAACACAACATGGCTAAAACTGAACTACTTATCTTCCTCCCTCATCCTTCCTCTCCCTCTTCCCTGTCGATCCTTATTGATGGGGTCACCATCCTTCCCGTCCCCCAAGTCCGTAGCTTAGGCTTCATCTTTGTCTCACCCCTTTCTTTTAAACCCTACATCGACTCTGTTGCCAAATCCTGTCGCTTCTCCCTCCATAACATTGGTAAGATTCACCCTTTTCTCTCTGTCTCCTCTGCCAAAACCCTTGTTCATGCCCTGGTCATCTCTTGCCTCAATTACTGTGACCTCCCTCTCACTAGCCTCCCCCACTCTCCCCTTTCTCCCCTTATCTCTGTCCAAAACTCTGCTGCCAGGGTCATCCACCTTACCCGTTCCTTCGACCACATGCAGCCCCATCTCACCTCTCTTCACTGGCTCCCCCTTCCTGAATGAATCCTGCAGAAGCTCCTAGTCTTCACCTATAATGCTCTTCACAACCTTGCTCCCCCTTACCTCTCTGTGCTAATTTCCCTCCGTACTGCAGTCTGTGAACTTTGCTCCTCCTCTGTCCCCTCTCTCGCCCTCCCACACCTCCCCATCTCCTCTAACCGCCTTTGTCCCCTCTCCCTAGCTGTCCCCCACACACCTGGAACTCCATCCCTGCCCACATCCACCTCACCTCCCTCCTCAAGACCCACCTCTTCCACTCTGCCCTCCCTGACTCCTCGCTCCCCTCACTTAACTCCTGCTTATACCCTCCATCCAGTGCAATCTGTTACCTGAGGTCTGTGTACTCATATTCTCACCACACGGACCAGCCAGCCATCATTCTCGATGTAAACAAGCCAAGTGTGTGCACCTGGGAACTCGCATCTTTGTGAATGTTACTTGGCTTTGGTGTCTATGATAGAAGTAAGAGGGGGAAAAAGGAAGCAGGAATGTTACACCCCTTGTCTATCTCTCTCCCTCTGTTCTCCTTCCTTCATCTCCCCCTCCCCCACACCCCCAGATTGTAAGCCCTAGGGCAGGGACTGTATCTATTCCATTACTTTGTAAAGCGCCAGCTACATTGCTGGCACTATATAAATGCTTGATGATAATGATGATTGATTGATGATGATAATAATAATTAATAATCCAAGATCCACATGTCCTGTGAGAACTAGGGCTGAAACAAGATCTTACAAAAGCAAGAAATCTCATTGAAATACCAGTTCTTGGTTCATCTCAGACAAATCAAGAAACAGAACTGTTTTGCTGAGTTCTTTGCAAGAAAATATATATATTTAAAAATAAATACATCATTATGCATATGCAAATGACCACTGGATTGTTTTTCGCATGTGCAAATCGCCACTGCCCTGAACCAAAATGGTGGCAATAGCATCACTGCCATTTTGGTTAAGAGCAGCAGCCATTTTGCACATGCGCAAAGCAGTCCAATCACCATTTTGCACCTGTGCAAAGCTCAAGCCACCTGCCACATCTGACTGCACCTGGAATTCAGCCTCCAACAACAGCTGCTGCCTTCAAAAGCTGTTCCCCTTTGTACTCCCATAGAAAGGTGGCCCATATGGCTAGGTTGTCCCTAGCTTTCCAAGTGACCCTCGTCTGCTCAATTTCCCAAGTGAGGAAGCCTGCTCAAAGCTCGACTGTACAACCAGGAAAGGAAAGCACACCCTGGGGAACAAAGTTCATGCTCCCTAGTAGAGATGGAAGCTGCTTGCCCATTACCTTGTTTGCTTTGCTTCAGGCTTCGATCTCCTCTGCAAGACAGTAAGCTTATCCACTGGGAGGCAGGACAGGGAGTTCATTGTGTTGAGTTCAGTCCCGAGATATGTCAGGAAACTGGCTAGACACTCATTTTTTACTGCCACAAGTGGGATGCCAAGCTCGTCCGCCATCTCCTGAAAGATCCTGAACAACCTCTCACACTCATGCAATGTGGCACACTCCACGAGGAGGAAATTATCCATATCATGCATGATTTCCCACCTACGAATCTCCTTCTGTTCAATCACTCGATTACTGAACTGAACTTTTTCAAAGCCACGCAGGATACTAAACACCGCATGGGCATGGCTTTTTGAAAGTAGAATTGGCCTTTGAAATCCATATCAACCAGCTCAAAGTCATCAGGGTGAACAGTAGAGATGGGACTTGGGGAAATTCCAGCCTCATTATTTTTGGTTTCTGTTCTTCATGATTTTAATATCTAATTTTGGTTTCATTTGGGGGCGGGAGGGTTTGCATTGTTTTTTTCTTCTTCATTTTTGTCTCATTGATTTCTGTCATTGAAGTCAATGAGACAAAAATGAAGAAGAAAAAATCAATGTAAAAAACAGAAATCTCAGAACCAAAATTAAACCAGAATTTTGGGTTTTCAGTTTTAAAACTGAAATGGACATTTTTAGGCCATTTCATTTCTATCTGAAACTGAAATACCCACCCCTAGTTGACAGGAAGTAGGCGGAAAGCTGTCTTTCTGTCACTCTTTGCTAGCAGGGCCCTGGCCTTGCATGCCCTAGTGCTGAAACACAATCTCGTGTTTCTCAATGGGAATCACAGTCGGCTTATTCTGAACAACAAGAATGAGCCTAGAATCAGCAGCATCTTGACTGCATTCTTGTCAAGAAACACAGCAAAAAACAAACCAAAAAAGAATGGCACATGGACAAAATGGTCACTGGGGCCTTTCTGCACATGTGCAGCTTTATCCAAAATGGCACCGGTAGCCTTATGGAAAAGGTCAGACATTGTGTGAATGTCCTGGTGGCCATTTTGCCACCAGGGATTCTCTTTAAGCCCTACCCACACCATCTTGACTGCAGAGTCTAAAGCGGCATGGCACACTTAGCAAAACTTGGCAGGGATGATGGCATCATTTACTGACACCAACCCACCCCTTTTGGGATGTGGGAGGGCATGGATGAAGAAAAAATCCCCTGGGGATTTTTTTAGGAGTATGCCCAGTGGTGAAAAGCATAGTGTGGCCATTGGAAGGGAGTTGAAAGGACCTGCCACTCTGCCATAATGCAACTCCTTTTCCAGGTTGGTCCAGATGGTATAATCATTCCCCACTACTGACTTGAGGTTGTTGGCCCATCTATCCTGTCTAACCTCCTCAAAAACCCTTCTTAAAACCCACAATCACATACTCTGCTGTACTGCCATTGGGATAATCTGCTAGCACTTTTCAGAATACCTCATGCTGACCCAGAGTTGAGTCTCTTTCCTATGGCTTGACCATTGGTGGAAAACAGCATTCTTCTGCCTTGTCTCACTCCTTAAGGATTCTCCTTGCTGCTATACTTTCTAAATCTGCTGCAGCTTGAGGCTGCATGGGGCCTGGAGCACTGCATGCAGAATTAGATGTGTTGGAATCTGCATTAAAGACTAAAACACGTCCCCTCATTGTTGAAATCCCAACAAACGGATGAAGGCAACCCCCCCCTTGGCCTTCCCCCCTCAGCTGGATTGTAACCAAAAGTGACACTCCCTTTTGCTAATATGTGGCCACTCTTGACCCTGGGGAACCACCTTGGAATTGCTAATGCATTCTAACCACAGATCTGGCACATGGGCATCCCATTTCAGTTCAAGGTTAATAGCTGTCCAATGCTGGAATGCCTCGTCATAGCATAGCCATGCCCCGGGCTTCCAGCGTCAAACACCCTACACACTATATCAAAATATTTTACCAAGTTGGTCCCCCATTTGGGGTACATCTGGAGCATCACAACATGATAGATTCTGTATGCAGCAATCCAGTGAGTTCAATTCTGCTCAGCTTTAGGGCACCTGAATTGTTCCCTGTCTTTCCTATCAGTCCAATCGTTTGGATTGAGAATGGGATCGCCAAAGAAAAGTGTTAAGATGTCAATATACTTTCCACTCAAGATTTTTTTCCTGTATGGACCCAATATGTCTGCATATCGGGTTCACAACCTTGGGGTACTTCTGCATCCCTTATTGCACCTGGATTGTAAGCTGGTGGTGGTGGCCGGGTGTGCTTTTCACCAACTCTATCTGGTGAGGAGGCTGTGACCTTTTCTTTCTGATTCAGATCTGGGCACCATAATCCATTTAGTTATTATTTATTTATTTTAAACATTTATACCCTGCCCCTCCTGCCAGGCATCCCGGAGCGGCTAACAAAGTCAAAATCAATAAAATACAATAAAACATATAAAAACATCACATAACAATAATAAAAATAGTAAAAATGAGGAGAACCCCCCCAACCCCTCACCCTCAACCCAACACCCCCCACCCTCACCCTTCTCCCTCACCAAATGTCTGACGGAACAGCCAGGTCTAACAATTCCTACAGAAAACTGGGAGGTCCTGGGCCAGATGGGCCCCCACTGGGAGGGAATTCCAGAGGTGTGACACAGCCACTGAGAACACCCTGTCCTGCGTGGTCCCCTTGGAGACCCGAGGGTCCTCCAACAGGGTGCCCCCAGATGACCGGAGGAGCTGGTCCAGAGCCCGGAGAGTGAGGCGGTCTTGCAAATAGGCAGGGCCCAGACTGTGTAAGGCTTTATAGTTCAAAACCAGGCCCGGAAGACTATTGGCAGCCAGTGCAGAGATCAGAGCACTGGTGTAATGTGCTCCCGGTGACCCAGTCCCACTGGGAGCCAAGCCGCCACATTCTGCACCAGCTGCAGCTTCTGAGTCATCACCATAGGTAGCCCCATGTAGAGCACGTTACAGTAATCTAACCGAGAGGTGATAAAAGCATGGATGATCGTGGCCAGATCTGGANGACCAGCTTCCTCCCCCGTTCTATCAGGGAGCTAAGGGTGCCTGACCCAATCCCCTTCTTCCCCAAGCCCAGAGCATCCCTCACCACCAGGTGAAGGGAATGTGTGGCACAAGGGATGCCGGTAAAGCCCCCTCGCGGAATGCCCTCAATATGTTGGCCGTGTTGTGCATCACCACGCACACCTTGGTGAAGGGCGCACCTGGCGTGACCCACTCTCTCACCATGACAGTCAGGGTTGCCTCAATGTTCCAAGACGTGTGGGGGCCATCCATGAGTTCTGCCTAAAGCAGGGTCCACCTAAACCCTGCTTCGAGACCCTTTCTGCCACTCCCAAATGCTGCCTCCAGGTCCTTCCATCAGTGCGCCATCACTGCGAGGTAGGCATGCAGCGCATTTCTGCTTGATCACAGGTTAGTGGTGAAGTGGATGGTGGCACCTCCAGCCCCTGTCAGCTGCTCCCTCACCCACTCCTTTAAAGCCCTGTACAAGGCTGGCACCACCTGCCAACTCAGGGTGGTGCACAAGGGTAGCTTAAACTGGGGTCCAGGAAGCCAATCAGGCACCTAAAACCCATGTCCCCGACCACTGAGAAGGGCTGCCCATCCAGCACAATTATTTCCCCAACATGTGCATGGTTTTCAGCTGCAAGCCACGCCGCCCTCTACGTTCTGCAGCTGCCAATGGACTTGGCAGTTGCCCCCACCCCAGCTCCTCCATGGTGCACTGACACTTCAGGGTTTAAACTGACTGCTGCTGCTGCACCACTGACAGCACTGATGGGAGGGGCAGAACATGGTGACGACACAGCTCTTGGAGCGATGTGTGGCCGGCCCTGTCCAAAGTGGCCATGGCCCTGTTTTTCTGCCCACCAACAAGTGTCCCCAGTGAGCGGGTGTTCTCTGTGGTGGAGGATATTTGCTCGCCGCACCGCCTGAGATTGGGGGCCAAGTTGGTGGAGCAGTTGCTTTTCATCAAGGTCAACCTTCCGCTGCTGGGAATTCCCTAGGGATGGGCGAACAGAATGCCGTTCGGACGTTGGGACGTTTGGTCGTTTGGTTCACAACCTGATTTTGGGTTCAGCTGTTCAGTTCGGTGGAGTTTGGTTCTTCTGAACTCGGCCGAACATTCAAAAAAGTGCTATCGGTACTGAAACCGAAACTGAATTTTTTTTGGTATCGGTATTTTTTGCCCTGAAGTCACGCCTGGTGTCTACCCCTGGTGCCAGGAAGTCTGCTCCTCAGCTGCCTCCCCCTTCCAGTCACATTTTTCCTGCCCAAAGTCACGTTTTCCCCACCCCTGAACTCATCTGAACTCATCTGAACTCATCCGAACTTTTCCAAACTGTTTGGAAGTTCAAGCATTCAGTTCGGAAGTTTGGTTCGGTCATCCGAACAGACCAAGTTCGGGCCAAACTCCGAACTTCCAAACCACATTAGCCCATCCCTAGAATCCCCGAGCTGCCCCTGAACATGGATTGATGGTGCCGTGGCACACACCATCCCATGCCAGGGGCAGTCTTTGGATGAGGCTCCTCCTCAATCTCTGCTGCTGCTGCTAAGGTGCTGTCCCTTCCTCCCAATGCCCGGACCCTGCCCTACCTCTCTCTCTCTTTGACTAGCCAGCCTCAGCCAGCCTATCTGACTGACCCAATGAAACCAGGTGGCATTGGGAATCTGTAAGCCTGCCAGCTGGCCTCTGACTAGATGATCTTGGCCCACCTATCTGTCTTCTCCAGCCTATCTGAGTGCCCTGCCAAGGTCCCAGCCTGCCTTCCCTACTGTCTCTCATGCCACGCTGCCTGTCTGCCCGCCCTGGTTNGCCCTGTACCCCCTGATCACCTTGCCAAGCAGCTGCATGTACATGTTGAACAGGAGAGTGGGAAGGATTGAACCCTGTGGGACCCCACATGAGAGGTCTTGGCAAGATGAAAAATAATCACCGAGCACCACCCGCTGAGTTCTTCCAGTCAGGAATGAGTGAAACCACTCAGGAACAATCCCGCCCACCCCTGCACTGTCCCGCAGGTGCATTACCATCATCTCGTGGTCAATGGTATCAAATGCAGCCAACAGATCTAATAGGACCAAAAGGGTCGATCAACCCGTATCCTTTTCCCGGTGCAGATCATCCACCAAAGCCACTAATTCTGTCTCAGTGCCATGCCTGGACGAAAGCCAGACTGCGAGGGATCCAGGTAACTGATGCGGTCCATGCTTTCAACACCTTGAGGCTAAATTACTGCAATGCACTCTACATGGGGCGGGCCTGGATGACTATTCAGAAGCTGCAGCTGGTGCAGAATGCAAAGGCTCACCTCCTTTCGGGTAGAAGTCACTTGAAGCATATTACACTGGTGGGTCAAAGCTGCACTGGCTCCATATAGCTTTCTGGGCACAATTTAAGGTGCTGGTTTTGACCTTTAAAGCCCTAAATGGTCTGACTCTGGGCCCCACATATCTGAAAGACTGCCTTTCCTTCCATATCCTGTCATGACCTCTGAGATTGTCCAGGAGTGCCTCCCTGTGGGTACCTTGTCTTAGCTTTGTTCATATAACAAGTGCTTGCCAGGGAGGGGTAGGTGTTGGGGGGCATTCTCAGTTGCTGCCCCAGTGTTTTGAAATTCCCTTACCCCAGAGGCTTGTTTGAGCCTGAGCATCTTCTGGAGTCAGTGTAAGACTTTTCTATTTTAAAAGGCTTTGGGCAGGCAGGGATAGGGGATTGGGGTGGGGTTTTGTGGGTGGTTTTGGGGTAGAGGTGTGAGAGGAGGTTGGGTGGGTAGGTGACTTGGAGTGGGGTTTGTGGGGTTTTAGGATTTTTAATTGTTTTTTTAATCGATTGTGAGATGTCCTGAGCCTCAGGGACGGGAGGTATGATAAATAAATATTATCCCCCAGTCAGCGGCAGGAGTTACACCTTCTCCCTCCTCACCTTGGCAGCATGCAGAACCTCACCACACCTGGGTGGAGGTACAACACCCCCCAACTTGTGGTCCCTGAGCCCGCATGAATGGTAGGCATGACTCTGCCTGCCTTGAGAGGACCAGGGGACCCAGCTCCCATTCCAGCAGAAACACTGTGACTCAGAATACCTACAGTGTGTGGGGGTGGAGCGGGGGTGGGGGGTTCACAGTGACAACTGGACACTGCCCACTTCCCTTTACATGCACAATAGCATTTTGATTAGTACTCACCCTGGAAGGAACTGGTCATCCCCAGACTGACCCCTTCAGGTTCCTCAAGCTTGTTCTGCTGCACCCTATACTATACATAAACCCTTCCATGCATTGCTCCATTGACTCCACTCTAGCCGGTGGGCTTGATCCCATGCCATGTGGATCATTTGAGTGCGCATGTATGCACAGCCATGCACAAACCACGCGGACCCAAATTGCAGGCACATTGTGTCCTGGGAAACCACCTGTGGACGTGCACACAATCTGCAGGGCATAGGATTTCTGCCAGTATCCCTGTGGGCACTTCATCTAATCGGGTCTCCTCACTGGGGTGACATGGGCTAGGGGCTCCTTCACTGAAATGAGTTGAAGGCACACCCTGGTGCCCCCCTATCCCTGATAGGCTCTCTGGAGTTAATCTGTCCCTCCACCTCTTCCTCAGAGTCATCATATGTTCAGGTTGGATGCAGATAGCTTGGTGTCTAAGCACCCCAGTGCATGCACCTCCTCCGCTACTATTATTGCTACTAGTGCTGCTACTAATACTTATCTTTTCTATAGTGCTACTAATCATACACAGTGCTATACAGATACACACAACATCATAAAGACAGTCCCTGCTCCATGGTGCTTACAATCTAATAAAAACACGAAGACACAGACAACTACAAATAAGAGTCTTCCTATGAATAATAGACCACAGTATGCATGTATTCAGTAAATGTATTTATTTCAGTTAACATGGTTGAAATCAACAAGGCTATGATATTAATCGAGCCTGAGTTAATAATTGAAAAAAGATTTCAAAGAGGTGGGCCTTTAGGCAGTTCTTGAATATGGACAGGGAGGCAGCCTGATACATCACCTCAGAAAGTTTGTTCCAAACAAACTGTGCAGCAAGTTGGAAAATCTGAAGTCGGGAGTTGGTAATGGAGGAGAAGGGTGCAGATAAGAGCATCTTGCCTGATGAATGGCCACGAGTAGGGGTGTAGGGTGAGATAAGAGAAGTGAGGTAGTGAGGAGCTGCAGAGTGAAGACACTTGTAGGTGAGTAGGAGAAGCTTGAACTGTATGTGGAAGCGAATGGGGAGCCAGCGTAGTGACTTGAGGAGAGAGGTTACATGGTTGTAACAGCATGAAAAGAAGGCACATCTCATGGCTCAATTTTGAATATACTGTAGTGGAGATAAGTGACTCAGTGGGAGACTTGTGAAGCAGGTTGTAGTAGTCTAAGCGGGACGTGACGAGGGAATGGTTCTGCCATGGCCTCCATCTGGGCCATCCTGTGGTCCCAACCCTCCATTCTCTCCTGCAAGGAGAGGAGAATAGCTTCCCTAGCTCTGCCCATGGTGGGCTTTGGTGGTGGGAAGAGGCAACTGACTGACACGGTGTCTTGGGCACTCCTTTTTGCGTGTGACTTTTGGGACGCCTCTGACCAAACCAACCAGGGGGGGAAGGGAGCATGCTGGGAAGTAAAAATGATTTAATTGTTGGAGTCTTCTACAGACTGCCAAACCAAGAAGAAGGCATGGGTGATGCCTTCCTAAAAGAGACTGCAGTAGTGGGAACTTTTAAGGGAAGTGATCATGAAATGTTGGAATTTATTATGTTATGGAAAAGTAAATGTGAGCATACTAAAATGTGTACCTTGGACTTTAGGAAAGCTGATTTTAATAAACTTAGGAAAATGCTAGGCAGGATCCCATGGCTAGATAAAGTAAAGGAAAAAGGAGTCCAAGATGGGTGGGAGTTTCTGAAAAATGAGATACTGAAGGCACAATCACAAATAAATGGAAGATGGGGCAAGTCATGAAGGACGTATACAGACAAGTAGTTCAAACTTGTAGGGTTGCTGTCAGAAAGGCAAAAGCACAGAATGAGCTGAGGCTAGTGAGGAATGCTAAGAAAAACAAAACAGATTTTTTTCAAGTATGTTAGAAATAAGAGGGGGGGAAAGGAAACAGAAGGTCCACTGCTTGGTGAAGATGGTGAAATGTTAACAGGTAAGAACAAAAGAACATAAGCAGGGGCCCGAGTTGACTGCATTGCTGTAATTTGCAGTGATTTTCACAGAATCAGCCAATCCTCACAGAATCCTCACAGAATCAGCCAATCCTCACCATGACCTGAGGGTAAATAGGCCCCTGGGAGATGAATTGTGGGTGGGTGGGCTCTGAAGGCCCTATGTTTGCGTGAAGGAGGTGCTGAAATTCCAAAGGATTTGAGTTGTGTTTGATTAGCAAAGTTGTGATTCTATGTCAAACCTATTGCAAAATTGCTTCCCAGCATGCATAGTTATGCAAATCAAGTTATTTATGCAAATATTAATGCTTGCGGTGAATTTGCAGAATTTGGCTTCACTGGTTGCAGAATTTAAGATTTTTTGGTGCAGTCAACTTGGGTCCCTGAACATAAGTAGTGCCATACTCTGTCAGACCAATGGTCCATCAAGCCCAGCATCCTGTCCTCTGACAGTAACCAATCTTGATTGCATGGGAGAAGAACCAACAGTCACAATGGACAATCCATTCCCCGTTGTTCACTCCCAGATCCCGACAGTAAGAAGTTCATCCCATAAGCTACTTGTTAATAGCCTTTAATGGACCTACTCTCCAAGAACTTATCCAGTCCTTTTTTAAACCCAGCTATACTACTGCCCTTGACAACGTCCTCTAGCAACAAATTCCACAAGTTAGTTATGTGTTGAGTGAAAAAGTACTTACTTTTTTTTGTTTTAAATCTGAAGGCAACTAGTTTCATGGAGTGTCCCCTAGGTTTAGTACTATTTGAGAGGGTAAATAACCATTCCCTATCGACTCATTCTACACCACTCCAGATTTTATAAACCTTTATAATGTTTCCTCTCAGTCTTCTCTTTAGGCTGAAGAGATTCAGCTTGTCAAGTCTATCTTTGTA
>QEPC01012913.1:5863404-5889526 GCA_003113815.1 Sphenodon punctatus
CACACACACACACACACACACACACACACACACACACACTACATATTTTGGCTGCAGGAGGGAATGCGCAAGCAGGAGATGCGCGGGGTTTGCCTGGTCTGAAAGCTCCCCACCCCCACCACCTTGCACGGCTTTGCTGACAAAGAAACACAGAGATCCAGAGCAGGATTACAATTCCCGTATATATCCTGGCTTGCGCATTCTCTCCTTCAGCCAAAATATGCGTGGGGCGCAGGTCTGAAAGTGGCCTTGGTCCCAGTGGTCCCACTGGGAGAAGGAGAGGGTGCGTTCTTGCCTTATCCCCCTCCCCCTGCACTCCGAGTACGAGAGGAGAAGGGGCAGGTGGATGACACTGTCAGCATTTCCCCATCCCTCTGCTGATGGCCCACTGTCCTGCACTATGCCGTCTGGATTGCACCTGGTCCTAGTCCTAGTGAGGCGCAACAGAGATCATGCCAAAGAGCTGGAAGGTACTCCCGCTTCCCACTGAATAGCTGACTTTCAGAGTCCTGGCTCTCAGTTAATAGAACATAAGAAGGCTCCTCCTCCACCTCCAGAGGTTTCCAGATGTGAGCTGCTGCTCATGCACATCCAGTCAGTTCCCTTCCCACTTTGCAACTGCACAGGGAGCCAGCCTGATTCAAAATAGCATTTTGGAAGCCCTGTCTTGTGAGGCTTCCTTCATGCCAAAGGGCGGGGTTGTGTCGTAATCCCCATCCTTCTCACTCCTCAGCCAAGGGCGCTCCCTCACAGTCCTTGCTTCCTCCTCCAACATGGGGGAGTGGACAAAACGCCCTCTCCCTGAGGCAGTTAATGGGGAGAGGGGAAAGAATCAGGAAATCTGGGTTCTGTTCCTGTCTTTCTCAGCCAAAGCACTGCAGCACATACTTACAGATAAGCAATACTCTCATGCTTAAGTGCTTTTCTGGATCACTAGTACAAAATGATGGCCAGTCTTCAGAATCTTGTCACCTGACATCTGTACACTCCTGTTTTGTCATCTGTAAAATAGAATAATGATATTTATAAGCAATCTGGGTTTTATGCATCTGGGTGGGGAGTGCAGGATCAGTTGAGTCAATCGTGGGTGTTGATCTAGTACCCCCAGCGCTCCTAGCATGCGCTGGAGGCCTGATGTGTTCCTCACAATGGGAGAGAGCCCTTTGAGATCAACAGATGAAAAGCCAAAGTACAATTATAAAATTCAAGCTGTATTTCCTAATGCTTATGAAATGTTTAGACAGCATGCTTATAAATAAAATACCTAAACCTAAAAAGAATGGATCTATTCTAATTAACGATGTGCAGTTATTGTAGTTTCACACCCCCTGCTGTTCTCCCTTGACAGGTAAATGGTTGAAGACAGAAGACTTCTTATAGATTTTACATCCAGCCCATGAGGATTTGGTCTGATTCCATTGAGCAAGTTCAGGTCAGCTAAGTCCTTTCCTTCAAAGCATCATGGGTGTCTCTGAGCATCTTTGCAAGCTTGTTCTGGCAGTAAACCAGGCTTCAAAAGCCTTTCACTGTGCAGTCAGTGACTCACTAATGGGCAACTGCAGGCTTTCTGATTTTCCTTTCGTTTCATGTGTTCATTTGACATAAATTTAATTAAACCAAATCTGGTGTTAAAGCAAGAAGAGATAAAAGTGATATGGCGCAAATTAAAGAACTGTGAGAGATACAGGAAACATGACTTTTTTTTTCTGTTTCTGTAAAATATTGTCAATTTTAGTAAGCTCTCTACTTTAAGTCTGCAAAAACTGTACGTGTATGCATTATTAAGAATAATGTGCATCCAGGGTTAGATGAAGGTCTCAGCCCCATATTCTCTGTAGTAAAACCTTTCAGAGAATTCTTATACTTTCTTTCATAGCCACACTTCAGGTAGTCACCTCTTCACAGGATACGAGACAAGTTTGCCCTTCTGCTGGCTACATATCCATAGTTGTTAGACAGCTCAAAAGCATACAACAGCAGAAACATGAAAAGATCACATATTAAATATATAAAAAAAAAATCATCATTTTTCAAAGGTTCCTTTTAGTTTTTTACTTAAGGCTAAAGAGGTGATAGTGAAAATGAAAAAGATCACACTGTTAAAAAGGTTTCATTTAATTGCTTTGAATGTTGCTTTAGGAAACATCCAACTTTCTTCTCATTCTTTTAAAATTCTTTTTTATTATTAAAAGAAATCTCAGACTAGAAATATACTAATGTGAACTGAAAGGGTATTTGCAAGTTGCCCAGAGATGTTCTGAATAAATCCTGTTCAAGGGGCTCCACACTATCACTTTATAAGAATTATATTCAAGTTGCTAGAACTGAAGCTTTAGCACCACAGGCAAATAAAGAGAAACTGGAAAGAGCTTTCCATGCCCCATGCATAATAGTTGGTAAAAGCCCTCCGTTTATTTGCACATTATGCATGTACTTAAACAGTATTGTGTAAGTACAATACAAATGCAAACGGACGTGATATATGACAGTAAAGAGAAAGAAAATAATGCTTATTGATCAAGCATAATTTTCTGATCCAAGTAATTATGCTGTATGAAAACATATAGTGCGATTTCTTGGATCAGAAAATTATGCTTGATCAATAAGCATTATTTCCTTTCTCTTTACTTTGTCATATACCAAGTCCTTTTGAATTTACAAATGGTCCATAGGGGTGAAACGAGCATCTCAATTTTAACTTTCAAATTATTCCTGATCATTTCCCATACCAATGCAATTTCTCAATTCTCTCTATACCATGAGATACTGTTCCAAGTTACCGACTTTCCATTTACCATTTAATGCATACCGTGTAGTGTTCATTTACCACTTACCGCATTACCGGGGCTACTGTTTTACTTCCAGGTTTGTTGTTTCCACATTTCTGAGCCAATCACTGAGAGGATTGCAGATTAGTAAAAGAATCTGCACCAGAATCTGACAAAGTACAAGGGAGTGTAAGAAAGGTAGTGTTGCATTGGTATTACCTTTTGGGATTTGATATGGAAAGCAAAGCGGTAAACACCAAAGCAGTAATTGGCAAAACGGTAAAACGGGATCCTGGTAAGTGGAAAGTCAGTAATTTGTTTATTTATTTATTTCATTATATTTCTACCCCACTTCTCTTGCCTCTGGTGACCCAGAGCGGTGAACAACACTTAAATATCACAGTAAAATAGACACACTTACAAAATATAAAAATACAAAAGTTAAATAAAATAATAAATAATCACTACCAGCACAGCAACCCCCACCCCATCCCCTCCATCTCACCCTCCAACCACCTGCTAAAAACTGGAAAGAAGAGCCAGGTCTTACAATTTCGGTGGAAGGCCAGAAGATCTGGACTGAGATGGACCTCTACCGGGGGGGCATTCCACAGCGATGGTGAGGCCGCCAAGAATGCCCTCCTGTCTGTCTGGACCCGTCGCTAACACGGGACCTCCCGGAGGGTGTTCCCAGATGACCTTAGGGGCCACTCTGGGATCTGGAGGGTGAGGCGTGCTTTCAGATAAGCAGGGCCTAGGCTTTATAGGTCAAAACCAGCACTTTGAATTTGGCCCAGAAGACTATTGGCAGCCAGTGCAGCACCAGTGTTATGTGCTCCCTGCGGCCTG
Source organism: Sphenodon punctatus (assembly GCA_003113815.1). Classification (NCBI taxonomy): domain Eukaryota; kingdom Metazoa; phylum Chordata; class Lepidosauria; order Sphenodontia; family Sphenodontidae; genus Sphenodon; species Sphenodon punctatus. The sequence continues at coordinate 5,867,022 of QEPC01012913.1, forward strand.
TCCCCATAAGGAGATGAGCCACTGCATTCTGCACCAGCTGCAGATTCCAAACCATCACCAAATGCAGCCCCATGTAGAGGGCATTGCAGTAGTCTAGCCTTGAGGTGACAAATGCATGAATGATAGACAAATGCATGGATGATAGTCTGAAACATATGGGCAGAGCTACCTTACCAGGTGTAACTGGCGAAAGGCACTCCTGGCCACATTTGACACCTGGAGATCCAGGTGCAGCTGCTGATCCAGGAGCACCCCAAGACTCCACACAGATGGAACCAATGGAGGATGAATATCCCCAATAATGGGGGCAGTCACCTCCCTCAGACCATCAATCCCCTCCCCACCAGCACCACCACTGTCTTATCAGTATTGAGCTTCAACTGACTTCACCTCATCCAGTCCCCCACAGCCACCAGACACCGTGACAGCAGGGAGACAGTGCGACCTGTGTCCAATGAAAAGGACAAATACAACTGGGTGTCGTTTGCATATTGATGACAACTGACCCTCAGCTGCGCATGACCTCCCCCAGTGGCTTCATATATACGTTAAACAAGAGAGGGGACAAGATGGAACCCTGCGGCACCCCACACAGGAGGCCCCCCCAAGGCAGATATATAATTTCCAAGTACCATCCTCTGGGAACTACCCATAAGGTAAAAACGGAACCACTGAAAAATGGCTCTGTCTACCCTGGCCTAATCTCGCAGTCCGGCTTTCATCCAGGAAACCAGGAAACCGATGCAATCCAGATGCATCTGTAGCTGACGAGCCACCACCCATTCAATAACCTTCCATAAAAAGGGAAGGTTAGACAGGTCCATAACTCATGGAGGCATCGGCAAGAAATGGTTTCTTGAGGAGAGGACAAACCACAGCCCCTTTCAGGCACTCCGGAACTCTTCCCTCCTGAAGGGAGACATTGATAATCCCTGTTAGCATCATCCCCCAAGGTCCTCCCTGACAGCTCGTTCCAGCAAGGATGGGCATGGATCTAACTCACAAGTTGTGGCCCGAACAGGACCCAGGGCATCCGCCGCATCGGCAGGCGTCACCCATCCTCCCATAAACAATGACCACGCAGGGCATTCCCCACCTCTGACTCTGCCACTGTATCCAAAGAGGTGGAGTTAAAGTCATACTCAATGCAAGTAATTTTTTCTGCAAAGAATGCCAAAAACATGTCACAGCGGACTGTGGAGAAATCAGGATCCAGATGGAAAGAGGCTGCACCGACCTATCCTCTCACCACCAGAAAGTCCGCCAGACGTGACTGAGAGGATGCTATAAGGGAAGCAAAGAACCCATTCTTTTCTGCCTGTACAGTCATAGTATAGGCTTTCAACCATGCTCTATACTGCAACTGATTGACCTGGGCATGAGTACAACACCACCGGCGCTCCAACTGCCAACCCTCCCTCTTCAGCCACTGCAGGTCCTCCGTAAACCATGGAGCCCTGCAATGCTGAAGTGTCAGAAGTGGACGCCTAGGAGCCACCTGATCGATGACCTCAGCTAACCAGCTGTTCCAAAATGCCACCAGGTCATCGATGAAGCAGCTGTCAAGATCTCCAGATATCTCCCCCAGAGCATTCCGGAAACTTATTGGATCCATAAGTCTCTGGGGGTGGGCCATCCAAACTGGCCCCGCATCCCTACAGTCAGGTAGGGGTGCAGGGAAAATTAGGAAACAAAATGTCAATCAAGACATTCTCAAGTACCAAGAGGTTATCAATGTGACAAAGATGGTTATGGGAACTGGGATTTCTTTAGGAATTCCCATTTTTGTGAAACCTTGTTTCATCCCTAATTAAGATGCTTCTAATCTTGGCTATGCATTCTGATTGTGACTCCAGCCTATATGCTACCCTTTTAAAGAGATGTGAAGGACAGCAAATAGGAGAAAAATCACATGAAAGTGGACCATGGTAAGTGTTGTTTAGGAGATCCATAATAATCTGATAGAACTGTGGAGTCATCACTGTCTTTTCTTCCACAAATCACAGGGAGCTGAAGCTTTGCCAAAGAAGACCAGTCCTGGAGGTAGGGTTGGCCTTACCACACGGCAACCCATTGTGACTGCCGCAGGCCTTGCTAATTTCTTTACTTCTGGGGGGGTCCACAATGGCCCCCATTTTACCCAAGGCAGGGTTCAGGGGGTCCCACTCACTCCTGGCATGGCTTCAAACACAACCACCTCTAGGGTCATGTGGAGGTTGACCCAAGGGAGCAAAGCCATGGGGTAGGAAGCACCAAGGCGTTTGCATTTTATCTTCACCCTAGGTCCTGATAATTTTAAGACATGGCCAGCCTGGAGGAGAGGCAAAGGAGTTTGAATTGGCATAGAAAAAGTAATGTCAGTTACAGACTAAGAAAATTATTTATATTGTGCAATATTAACTCTAAAATGACAATAAATATCTGTTACTGGGTTCCATGTTCCATGATCAAAGCCACCACAAACAACAATTTTGGAGAGACTTTTCAGTCAAATCCCTGAATCTAACTCCATCCTAATTTTGCTATTTTGGGCTAAAAATTCTCATATTTAGCACAATAATAAATCAGTAATTTGGGACTTGTACTTAGCTTTTTTTATTATTATTCCAATGTGCAAAGTGTTTGCAGGAGTTCAGTGTTGAATTTAAATCTCCACTGCATTTTTGAAAAATTACAGTCTAATTTCATGAATAAAAAATAAAAGATTGAAAATGAAAACATCAGTGGAAATGAGGTAGTGTGCATAAGTTATTTTGAACACACGACAAAGCCACTTCACAGTGTGACACAACTGAGAGTTTTTGATTAATAGATATGTCGGCTTGTTCAAGACAATCCTGACTCAGTACATGACTGTGATGTTCGTTCAGGAGTGCTCATAGATATTTATAGACAAAGGTACATCATAAGAGTAGAAAATCTCATTCTGGGACAGATTTCCATTTTCCTACCATGTTGCTCAGCAGACTATGTAAAATTGCAGAAAAAAATTAAGCTATTTTATTACCTTGTATCTAAACAAAAAACACGATGAACAGAGGCATATGGATTTTTTTGTGTTGTCTACCAACTACTTTGGAATCCCTGAAGTTGAAAGACAGTATATAACACATGGCAAAATATTATCATATTGCAATAGGCTCTCCTACAAGTAATTCCTCTAGTGATATTTCCCTCCTTTCTTCTCTAGTATAACTAAGTGGCACCTCTTTTGCCTGCATAGATAGATAGATAGATAGATAGATAGATAGATATCCTCAGAAGAAGAGAGTTGTACTGGAAGGATAGAAGGGTACTAGAAGGCTATGGATTATGACATATCCACCTCCTTTCTAAATCCATCATTATAGTATTTTTATGATATGGCATGGGTCTAACAGAATGCTAATTTCCTTGTTACAATATAACCAAATCAGAAGTACTTCGTCTAACACAAATGTGCCAGAACAGACATTGAATGTTATTGTAACTCACTCTTTGTTGAAATGTAACCAAAAGTATACACTGGATTTATAAGTATGTAACACTTTGAATGTAACTTTTGTGTAGGCCATTGTGGCTCTTATTTAAGACTATGTAGAATGCTAGAAATTAGGTAAGACATTATTTAGTAATGTATTCATTCATTGATTTAAAAGAACAGAAAGTGTTAGGAGCAAGATGGTCAAATTGGTCAGAGGAAGTAAATGATGCCTGAGAGTGAGCAGAAACCTTGTGTTCCCAAAACAACTGAATAGTTTATAACTCACAGGAACATTGAGGGACACAAGGAAGGTCAGAACCTGATAACAGAGTTAAACTGTACAAACGAGGAAAGATGGTCTTATCAGACAAACAGATGCCTCTAAGAGGGGCATGGGCGACTCAGGACCAGAGAGCCAGGCCCCCCCTCTGGAGGGAGGGGTGTACCAGACTCTATTGGTCAGGGCAAACCCCCCCCCCATACCAGTGACTAAGCAGAAGGACCCCAATCATGGATAGCCATAAGGGAACATTCTGGAGTATAGGGCAAACAGCCCCTTGACATGGATAAGTAATAAGGAAAACCTGTATATAAGGCCAGGCTCTGGATCAGTTCTCTGCCTTTCATGGTACTCAACCGCTAACCCTATCAGGCTGCCAGCAATATTCGGTGATTGGCCCTCTCTGGGACTTATCCTTAGGAAGTTCTACAACGTGCCTTACAGCTAGGCTCTCTCTCTCTCAGCTTCGTTGGGCCCCCTACATGCCCTCCTTCTGGAACCAGACCGTTGACCTCTGATCGCGTAAGGATATATGCTTTTGTATGTATTTGAAGTAGTCAGAGTAGGTGAGAGACCATATGTTGAGTGCAAGTATCTCTTTAATAATTGGTATGTTAATTGTGCTGCTATTATTGAATAAATGCCTGTTTAAGTAAACAAAAGACTCATTATTAGAAAGACAAAGAGGAGTAATTCCCCACCCTCTCAAATAGTAGTATTTCCACTCAATCCCAGAAATTGAAAGGGACTTGCTTCACCATGGTGCAGAAAAGCAACTGAAACTCTCCTGGACAGGGACCTGCTTCATCAGGGTGCAGAAAAGCAGCTGAACCCCCTTTCATTTCTTTTCAGCATGGTCAGGCCAGTGTAGCCTAGTGGACAAGGTATTGGGCTTGGACTTGGGAAACCAGTGTTCAAGACCCATCTTAACCATGGACTTGCTGGGTGACCTTGGGCAAGTCTCTGGCCCTTTTTCATGGGCGGCAAACACCCATGCACACCCAGAAATCTGGGTGTGCATGGGTGTTTGCTACCGATGTGGACAGTGCTGTGGCTGTGTGGGTGGGGTGTGTGCATGCATGTGTACACCCATCACCCACCCATGGAGCCATCCAAAAAAATGGAGGAGGTGGTGGTGGAGGGAGGTTGGTGTGCACCTGTGTGTGCCCATCAGAACCTCCAGCCCACCCAGGGCACACTGACCCACCCACCCCATGCCGCAGCCCGTGTAAAAAGGGCCACTATTTCTTAGCTTCAGTTCCCCTTCTGTAAAATAGGGATAATATTGAGCTACCTCACAGAGTTATTGTGAGGGTGAATGAGATAAGGATTACAAAGCATTTTGAAAGTGCTGTAGAAATGATGAATAATAATGTAATAATAGGAGGATAAGTGACTGTTCTGGAACCCACTGCATGCAGCATGACGTCCTTTGGTTGAAATTATGGGTGAAAACAGACATGACGCTAACCACCCTTTAACCACCATTGGTGGTAATTTATGCATGTTGCAGGACTGCATTGGGCACCAATACAGCCCTGCAACATGCATAAATAATCACCAAGGGTGGTTAAAAGGTGGTTTGCGTCATGTCTGTTTTCACCCTATGTCTGAAGCAAATATTCAAAGCAAACATCAGATTCAAATGTACTATGTTTGGATGGCTAGATTGCAATTGAATGCATTTTCTGGTTTGAAAAATTTCACTTTCCAATTTTTGTGGCTTGATTGTTCGCTTTCTTCATTGATTTGGCAGTAGGTCTGGACTTAGGAATTTGACACCCCTATGACCTTTTCAGGCTGCTGCCCCCAAGCTCCACCCTGCTCCAAGCTCCATCCCCATGCAGGAAAACAGACAAAAAAGAAAAACAAGATCAGTCCCCATGTCTAGAGCAGCCAGCCCCTATCCCACACAGAGCAGCCAAACCCCCTCCCCTCCATACACAGAGTGAGCAGCCAGCCCCAACACATTTCATTTCACACAAGAGCAGAGATGAAGATAGATCTCCAGAGCTGAAAGACTCACAAGTGGTTAAAAAAAAACAGTCACAGGACTTGTGCACAAATGCTAATGTTTGCACAAATAACTTGACTGTCAAATAAAGTCAACATAACTGTCAAATAATGTCAGACAGGGAAATTAAGTATGTCTGTGATAAGAGTTTATGAGTTATGTAATATCACAAGTTTGATTATCAGCAATATATATGCCTTGTATTATGTAAAGACAACATTCCTGTAACTTCAATAGACACATATGAATGCCAGTCATGTTTAGTGTCATTTTAATCAGATCCTTGCAGACACTAAGCACAACGATGTAGGAATAACTGTAGGTTTTACAATGTAAAAGTCAGAAATATTGATACTTTATGTGTCTAGGATATGAATGATATAGACTAGGGCTGAACTGACTAGTACTTCTGGGTATTTGGACCACTTTTTAAAGTTCCAAATAGTTGGTTCGAGTACTCAGAGGCAATTTGGTGTTCTTGCTGAAGCTTTGGACTTCAGAGACTGAAGCACAGAACGTCGGAAAACTTCAGAAACTTCAGAAAACTTGGGTGCAACCTTGGCACCTCAGCAGGTGTTGTCATGTGCAGCAGCTGCAGCCATTTAATTGCCTAGCCAATCAGGGTGTGCACAGTATGTACAATAACACCCCTACCCCCATACTCCCTCCCCCTCCTGCTTAATTGCCTAGCCAATGAGGGTACACAAAACCACTCTGCAGTCCTTCCTTCCTCCCTCCCCATCCCCCCATACAATATATAAGGGGTTGCAATGCAGCAGTCTCTTTGTGGTGTGAGGAGGAGAGGGAGAGGGAAGGAGTGGAGGAGCCGAGGAAGAACTATTAAAAAAATAGAAAATAAAATATATATAGCACACACACATTGCACACATACTTGGGGAGGGAATACATAGGGTAGGAACTGGGAGGGAATAGGATGGGGATGATAGATAGATAGATAGATAGATGATGCTACAGTAGTACTTAGGTTTATAAATTAGATAGGAATTAGAATGGGATTTGTTTTTATGAGGACATATAGTTAAGTTATAGGATATTGTTATATATAGTTATAGTTTAGAAATAGGATAATAATATTTATAGTTTAGGATATAGGAGTAGGGTATCTATATTTTATTATAGTTATAGTCAGGGTTAGGTTAGACTAAGCAGCATGTCAGAGGACGAGACCAGGGCAGTGGAGGAGTTTGAGGCAGAGGTCCAGGTGGTGGAGGAGGTGGTGCCAGCTGGCATTGAGGTCTGCGATGTGGGACGACTTCTCCCAGCCCCAGAGAATGGCCCACACTTTAGCTCTGATGAGCTCCCACTGCGACAGGGAAGTGTGGTGTGGGAGACAGAGCAGCACCTCTGCTCTCCATGGCCACCATGGGACAGTTCTGGAAAGGGGGAAAGAGCGGGCAGATGGCAGACACAGGGCCAGCAAGCGGGGCAAGCAGCACCTGCCAGCCAGGCAAAGGAGGCCCTTGTCCTCCTTCTCAGCAGCAGAGGCAGAGAAGGCCAGCCCCCAGCCCTGCGCAGGCAGAGGATGAGTTGCCCCTGCCCCCAGAGCTACATGGCCTGACTTGTGCTATCAAGTCTGGGCATGCAGTTCTGAAGCAACTGTCCCAGGCACATGACTCCTTAGCAAAGCAGCATTATGACCTTGGACATCCTGTGGTGGAGAACACGGCTTACTGTGCCTACATGAGGCAGAAATGGCAGGCCAATGTCGCATTCCGCCGGGCCCTGATGGAGTATGCCGGGGGGTGGTGGAGAAGCCTGATGGCTGGATGTCACTTGGACTGCTGGCATGCAGGTGCCCCCACCACCATCATCTGCAATGTATTTGCCACTCTAGTGCAGTCATGCAACACACGTGATGTCATTTGATATGCCACATGCAGCAGCAAGACAGCACCCCGCTCTGGGCAGGATCTGATGATTGATATGCTACTTAAAATTCCTGTCTCCTCTGTAAAGGGGCACCCACCCAGCAGCATCATGCAGCAGAGAAATGAATGCAGTTAACTACTACTGTCTACTGCCATGCCAGGCAGGGGCAGTGGGTGATCTTTTTGAAAGCACCCACTTATTCTTCCCCCTCTATCAGTCACCTCAGCATGGGACACCTCCAGGATAGGAGCAGCCAGCCAAGACTGAACTAATGATAATGTGGCTTCCAATGCCACTCTGGGCAGGCAGGGCAGTGGGTGATCTGATGTTATGTTTCTTTCCCACCCTCCTCTGAAATGGAGCACCAGAGCCAGAGTGTCATGCTTCTGAAATAAGCACTACAGGAAACATGAGTGAATTTTAAATTTAATTTCCAATTTTATTAAGTCCCCTCCCCCCACACCATATACCAGAAAAAACTGGAAAGTATACCCCCAGTGTCCTACCTGGACAAATCTTGGTGAAATTTTGACCCCACAGTCAAAGCACTACCCAGAAAAACAGGCCACCAAGAGTGAGAAATAAATAATCGCATAAGAAAACATGCAGAAATGGGGGGGGAAAATCTAAACCAACAGCATGCATTGCCCACCCTCAGCAGTGAGGGCACCAACTTTTACAATCAATCATCATTATACTACCAACCAAGTAGTAGGGGTGTGCACCAGGCCCCCATGTCGTTTTCGTTTTTCATTTTTGTTTTCGTTATTCAAAAATGTTTTCATTTTTATTATCATTATCATTTTCGGTATCATTTTTGGTATCATTTTCGTTATTGGCATCATCATTTGTTATTGGTATCAATATTTATTATCAATATTGGTATCATTTCAAACAAAGATTTTATTTTCGGAATTGGTTTCGTTATTGATTCCTGTGTGCAGCTAATATTTATCTAAATCTAAGGGAGACAGGGGAAGGGAAAACGATTATCTAATCAATTATCTATATAACACTTCTAATATAATATATATGTCTGTAGTATATATCTATATCAAATATCTGCTCCCTATCTATATATAATATACAGGTGGGAGAAGGGCAGGGAAAGGGAGAAAGTAAAATATACAGTATGAGAAAGGAAAGGAATTGGTAATACAATGAGGGCGAGAGAGGATTGGCGAACAGATAGCTGTTCGGGTTCAGCCATTCAGTTCGGTCCGGTTCGGTTTGGTCGTTCGGTTCATTCGCCACATTCGGGTTCAGCTGTTCAGTTCGGTCCTGTTTGGTTCAGTTCGGGAGTTCAGAAAAAGGCTCTCTTTGCAAGGAATGATGGCCCCAGACCCATGACGGTGGGTCCTGGGGCTAGAGTGGCAGCTTCTAGGTATTGGCCACAGCCCTCCCTGCCAGTAACTTGGCCCCAGAACCCTGACGGCAGGTCCTGGGGCTGGAGTAGCTGTTTCTTGATGCGGTGGAATGACATCATCTCCGTGTGTGGAATGATGGCCCCAGACCCATGACGGTGGGTCCTGGGGCTAAAGTGGCAGCTTTAGGTATTGACCACAGCCCTCCCTGCCTGTACCTTTGCCCTAGAACCCTGACGGTGGGTCCTGGGGCTGGAGTGGCTGTTTCTTTTTTTATATATATCTATCTCTACACTAAATCTAACTGCTATTAACTATTCTAAAACCAATTGAACTAAATGGAATATCTTAATAATTAACTACAAAGACCTTGTCCTACAAACACACTGTATCTCTATAACTAAGCTAACTAGTATGTATATCTATCTAGTAACTGTCTATCTAATCTATCTATCTATCTATCTATCTATCTATACACAATATTACACAGGGGGAAACACAAAGAACACAGGGAAGGGTACAAAACTGAAAAGAAAATCAATCTAATAATATTTCTACTCTAAATAAATCCAAAACTTAAAACAGGGGAAGGGAATTAGGGATGGAATAAGAGGGAGAGGGAAAAAGATTCAATGGAGGGGGGAGGGAGGAAGAAAGATTGAACACAGGGAATACAGGGAAAGGTAAAAAGAAAAAAAAATAACACCTAAATCTATCTAATATAATCTAAATAAATGATAATATGGAGGTAAATGGGTTGTATGGGTGAAATAGGAGGAGGATGGCAATGGATTAGGAATAGGAAGGACCAAAAACTGCTGGTAGAGAGGGAGCCTTCTGAAACACCCTCTATTCAGGAACAGTGACTCTGCTATTCAGGAACAGTGACTAGCTCAGAAGGTGTTGGGAAGGGGGGAGGCAATCAGTTTTGTTTCTTGCTGCGCCTGCCTCACGAGAAGCCCCATTGGCTCCATGCAGCCTAACCCCTGGCCAATCACCCACTGCAAAGCCAGTGGTCTGAGGCGAAAAGGAATGGTGATTGAGCAGGCTGGCTGCTACTCCAAGCCTCTCCACCCCTGGTGCCTGGAAGTCTGCTCCTCAGTTGACTCCCCCTCCCTGTCACGTTTTGTCTTCCAGACACATGTTTTTGCCACCCGAACACGATCTGAACTGACCGAAGTGTTCGGTTATTTTGACGTTCGGAATTGAGTTCAGTTCGGTCAGTTCGTGTTCGGATTTGGGTTCGGGTTCGGTCGACCAAACAGGCCGAGTTCGGGTCGAACTCTGAACTTCAGAACCGCGTTTGCCCATCCCTAATTTTTTTTTGCGTGCAAGCACCACAGTTCTGTAAATGCAACCTGACAAGCAGAGCTCTCACAGAATCAAGAGAAAAAGCCTGCTCCTCCCATTAGAAAGGGTTGCAGTGCCCTCTCCCAGGTTACCCCTGATTGGTTGTGGGAGGTATCAGGCATTGAACAATTGCAGAGTGCCATGAGACTGCTGGGGCCTGCTTGCCCTGCTCATTGGTCTGAACATCCATCAGATACTGCTGAGCTGCTCGCCCCTCCCAACACAGGCACAGTTCAACAGTTCAACCCTGTTTAGGGCTCCAAGATGTCTGGTCCCTCCTCCCCTCTCCACATTTCCCCTCCAAAACCCAACTGCCACAGCACTAATATTAATGACATTAATAATAACATTGTTGTTTTTGTTTCTCGTTATCATTTTTGTTACCATTTTTGGCATAACGTTTGGCATCATTTTTGGCATAATTTTCGGTATCATTTTCGGTATCGTTATCATTAATCTCGGTTGTCATTTATGGTATTCTCCGTTGTTGTTTTCGTTATCATTGTGATTCCAGTTATCATTTTCATTATTGAAATAACAAAAACGAAAATGATAAATTTCATTATCGTTATTGTAATAACTAAAATGACATGCACACCCCTAAAGCAGTGCACAGAGAAACAGACTAGGAAGAGTTGGAACATTCACTCAAGAAGACAAAACATTCACAACCTCCTCCCCCCACACCCAGGGGGGTTGGGCAACAGTTAACAACCTCCTGGCATGGATTGATGTGGCACTGGTAACTTGGGGAGACCAGGGAACTCCTGGAGCCAGGCAGAGAGAGCCTTGTGGGTGGCTCATGGTGCTGCTGTCTGACTGCCAAACTGAGCCAACCAAGCACCCCAGCTGGCCTGGAAGCACCCAATTATTTTTTTAAAAGGAGGCAGTCAGAAGACCCTTGGTAAAAGACAACAACTTGAATCAAGCATGCAGACTGCAAGCAACTGCAATCCTGCACACGAAAAACCAGCCAGCCCAGAAGACATCACGTTGGTACTTCACACCTCTCCCCTGCCTGGGGCACCTTGCCATGGAGGGAACTTAACTCCTGGAGCCAGGCAGAGAGAGCCCTCTGGGTGGATCATGGTGCTGCTGTCTGACTACCAAGCCAACCAAGCAGCAGTAGCCAGCAAGCAATGTGGCCCCAGTGGAACCCTTTAAAAAAAAAAAAAAAAACATGGGTATGGCATGCAACACCCCCCCCCCCCCCCGCATTCCCCATCATTGGCCCTATGCACAGGCAGGCCAGTCCAAACCATGCCATGGTTTGTTCTACTCCGGGGGGTGGTATGTTCTACTCTGGCCCCTGGTGGCAGCAGGATGGTCGGGTGGATCAGGAGGACTGGGGGGGGGTGATGGGTCGTTGGGCGAATAGCGGGGTTTAGGGAGTCAGGATTGGGTGGACGGGGGAAGAGGTGCGGCTATAGGGGTCGTTCTTGGGCATGGATGGTATGGTCCACAGAGTTGGATGACTCATGCTCCTAAGGGACCTAGGTGCCTGAAGGAGGTGTGGTGTGCCATCCCCCCCCTGGGGTGGAGGGAGGAGCCGGGTCCAAGGTCCACCCATGGGGGCTGTTGCTGCTGAAGGTGAGGTCCATTGTCAACAAGGCCCCAATTGTCCAGGATTTGATCTCGGACGGGGCTGTGGACCTCATGTGTATTACAGAGACCTGGCTGGATGAAATGGCTGGACCAACTTTAGCAGATCTCATTCCAGTCGGGTATGCTGTGCAGCATCAGCCCCGCATAGGTGGCCAGGGAGATGGTGTAGCAATTGTTTTTAGACAAGACTGGCCTGTCAGGAGATATCCAGTGCGGAAGATCATAGGTATTGAGGCCCTCCATGTGGTGTTCAATTTTGCTGGGGGCAAGCTAGCGGTGCTGTTGGAATACCGGGCCCCTTCTTGTCCGGCAGCATCCCTTACTGCTCTAACAGAGCTGGCCTCAGAGGTGGTGCTGGGCTCCTCCAGGACTTTGGTCCTGGGGGACTTCAACGTCCATGCTGATGCCGGTCTTGTAGGAGCGGAGCGAGAATTCATGGCCACCATGGCAACCATGGATTTGTCCCAAGTGGTCACCTGCCCGACCCACGTGGGGGGGGCATATTCTCAACCTGATCTTCGGCTCTGGCCTTGAGGCAGGTGGTCCAGTAGTGGGGGAGGTTACAGCAGTGCTCTTGTCATGGACGGACCATTATCTCCTCCAGGCCAGCCTCTCATAGCACCACCCCCAGAAGGGGAAGGGACCAGTTAGGTTGGTCTGCCCTCGGAGGCTGATGGAACCTCAGTGGTTCCAGGAGGCCCTGAGGGAATTAATCTTGGACCTGGACGGTCACTCTGTCGATGAACTAGTCCGGCATTGGAACAGCTTGCTGAGGGAGGCCATTGACAGGGTGGCTCTGAGACACCTTCTGCCTCTGTCTCGTCACCACAGGGCCCCTTGGTTTACTGAAGGGCTGCAGTGTATGACGCAAGTAGGCAGGAGGCTAGAGCGATGCTGGTGTCAGACTCTCTCTGACTCCGACTGACTTCTCCATAGGGCCCATTTGCGGTCCTATGTTGAGGCTGTGAGGGCAGCAAAGAAGGAGTTCTTTGTGGCCCTCATAGAGTCCGTGAGGTCACGTCAGGAAGAGCTGTTTCAGGTGGTGTGGGGGCTGGTTAGTCTGGCCTCCCTCCGCCTGGACGGGGACTTGTCCCAGGCCCGCTGTGAGGAGTTTGTCATCTACTTCGCGGACAATATCGCTCAGATTCAAAGTGACTTCAATGCTGGGTTGGGGGCAGTAGGTGGAGAGCGAGAGGTGACGGAGGCCCCATCTGGTCCAGCTTTGTGAGGGTAGTTTCAGGAAGTGACACCAGCCGATGCGGTGGATGTCCTGGGGTTTGTGCGAGCCACCAGTTGCAAACTTGATCCTTGCCTGTCCTGGCTGGTGAAAGCCTCCAGGGAGACATTGGGGATGGTGCTGGCAAAGGTGGTTGCAGAAAGGGAGGTTTCTGCCCAGCCTCAAGGAGGCTGTGGTGCTCCCCCTGCTGAAAAAAACATCATTGTATGTGGACGCATTCGCCAGTTACCAACCTGTCCCTAACCTTCCCTTTTTAGGGAAGTTTATTGAATGGGCAGTGGCGATCCAGCTCCAGGTGCATCTAGACAGCATCGGTTTCCTAGACCCTTTTCAATCTGGGTTCCGTCCTGACTATCGCACTGAGACAGCGTTGGTGGCCTTGATTGACGATCTCTGCTGGGAAATGGATGCAGGACGTTCTACATTTCTTGTCCTGCTAGATCTCTTGGCCGCTTTTGACACCGTGGACCATGGGCTGCTGTTGAAGCGGCTGCGTGACCTGGGGGGTCTGGACGGGACTGTTCTTGAATGGTTCCGCTCATTCCTCGTGGGGAGAAGCCAGCGGGTGGTGCTGGGAGCGGAAACATCCGGCTCCCGTGCATTATCCTGTGGTGTTCTGCAGGGTTCTATTCTGTCTCCATTATTATTTAATGTGTATATGCAGCCCCTGGGGGAGGTCGTGATAGGGTTTGGGGTGCGTTGTCACAAATACTCAGCTGTACCTCTCTTTTTCAGCTGACCCAGACCCTGCTGTCTCGTTGATATTCCAGTGTTTGGAGGCCATGGCAAGTGGATGTGGCAGAGCATACTGAAGCTCAACTCCGATAAGATGGAGGTGATGGTTGTGGGGAGAGCGAGGGAGGTGTTGACCCCCCTGATTGTGGGGGTTTGCCCTCCTGTAGCTCTGCAGGCTCAGAGTCTGGGGGGGGTGGTGGACTCGAACCTCCGCCTGGATTGATAGGTGGAGGTGGTGGCAAAGGTTACCTTCCACAAGTTGTATCTGGTGCGGAGAATACCTCCATACATCTCCAGGCCGGACCTGGCCTCCCTCATCCATGCCTTTGTCACCTCGAGGCTGGACTACTGCAACGCGTGTGGGGCTTCCCTTGTTCCTGGTTTGGAGGCTGCAGCTAGTGCAGAATGCGGCGGCCCATCTCCTAACGGGGATGGGTCATCGGGAGCATATAACACCTGTGCTCCAGACTCTGCACAGGTTGCCAATAGCGTGCCGAGCCAGGTTCAAGGTATTGGTATTGATTTATAAGGCCCTTCACGGTCTTGGCCCCTCGTACCTCAGGGACCGCCTCACCCTCCATGTCCCAGAGCAGCTCCTTCGGTCTGCCGGGGGTGTCTTCCTGGAGGTCCCCCGTGTTAAGCGGGGGGCCACAATGGAGAGGGCATTCTCGGTGGCCGGGCCTCGTCTTTGGAATTCTCTCCCAGAGGAAGCTTGCCTGGCCCCAAGTCTCCTAACATTTTGGTGGGCTTGTAAAACCTGACTGTTTGCCCAGGCCTTTGGGGAGGGTTAGGGTTTTTATTCTCCCTGGCCTTATTTTTTATTTTTCTTTATTCCTGGATGTTTTAATTGTGATGTTTTTATGAAAGAAATGGTTTTATAAATTTTAAGTGTACGTCACCCTGGGATGCCATAGGCATATGGGGCGACTCATAAATGTAAGAAAATAAATAAATAAATAAATAAATAAAATGCTATGCCAGGAGCTGCCGCTGAGCCCAGCTGATTACTCACAGTTAGCAGTGTAGCAGCATATAGCCAAATTAACCAGAGAATGGCATGGCTCTGGGAGGTGTGTGCCAGTTTTGTTTTTTGGCACTTCTCTTTCTATTGGCTGCAACCTTGTACCAATCAATTAGACATCTGGCTTGGCCAGTCAATTGATTCAAAATCTGCCTTACCCCATGACTCAACTGTCCCATCCCTTCCTCAAATATGGCACTGTTTCCAGAAGCTTCTGGGAGCTACTCCAGCCAGGCTCAGGCATGCAGATGCTTCCAAAGTTCTCTGTAGTTTTCTGGAGAATGACCACACTTTCCCAAACTTTGGAAACTCCCATTTCCAGGTCGAAGACCCCCCAAATTAGGTGATTTCTGAATAATTCTGAAGACTTCATTTCAGCCCTAATATAGACAGTTTGGAAGCCAGACAGATTTAATTAATGTGAATCCACACTCCTCAGGGCCACGATTCTCCTGAATCCCCTCCCCCTCCCCTGCAATTCTGTGAACCAAAATTGAACATGTTTTCACTTTATAAAGGTCAAAAAGTGAGTCTAGTAAAATGAAAATGATACACTCATTTATTTTCAGTCATGAAATCTCTATAAAATTAAGCCAAGTCATATATTTATTTGCACTGAAGAACATGAAGACAGATCTGCATAGTTTGTCTTCTCCAAAGCCTCTAAAAGTGTCTGCATATATAAGATTACAGCACTCAAATTGCACTCACCAAACACATGGCAAACAGAGGGCACAGCAGCAAGCTCCCTTCCCTGCCCAAAAACATGGCAAGTAGAGGGTACAGCATAAAGTCCTCCTCACCGAACACATGGCAGGTAAGGTGGGCACAGCATAAAGCCCCCCCTCTCTACGGAGCCCAGTGGAGAATGGCAGCACCCCTGACCCCAGGTGCTTGGGCCTGGGACAAAAACTTCCAGGTACAATACAGTGGTAGCAGACCCCACCCACCCAACCCCTCACCTCACCACCCCATTCTGGGCTGCTCGGGCCCAGACAGGGCAAACCCCCACCCCCTGGAGCCCCAGGTAAAATGTAGAGCAGCAGCAGACTAGGGATATGTGAACAGAACAGGGTTCGGATGTTCTGCTGTTTTTCTGTTTGGTCTAAAAACTTTGTTTGGGTTCGCGGGTTCGGTCCTGTGGAGTTTGGACCCTCTGAACGTTCGGAACTTTTGGCCACATGGAGACTTGGGGTGCTCCAGGGACCTCCAGGGGTGCCTGTGGTGGCATGGCAGGCCTCTGGAGCCACAGCAGCAGCAGCAGCAGCAGCAGCAGCAGATTCAGATACCGGGAAGGCTTGGGGCTTGGCAACCTGGGTTGCCTGGGCAAGCAGGCTCAGCGCTTGGCCCATGGGGGTGCCTGTGGGGGCATGGCAGGCCATCTGAGGCCCAGTGGCAGCAGCAGAGGCCAGGAAGACTTGGGGCTTGGTGGCTGGCACCCATCCTTTGTTGGGCATTACAGGCTGGTTGGCATCAGTGGAGCAGTGGCAGAAGCCTGGCCAGGGCTTGGTGGCTGGCACCCCTACTTGACCTGATGTTTCAGACTTGCATCCTACTCATCAGATCTCAACAAGCTCTTCTGAAAATTGGTCAAGACTTGTCCGGTGGTGAATCACGTGGCCACCCAATAGCAGACATTGGATTTCCAGGGCACAGTACCCGTGGCACAGCAGAGGCAGCAGAAGCAGTAGAGATTCGATTTCTGGGGTACATTACCCATGGCATCACAGAGGAGATGTTAAGGAGCATCTGCAGTGAAGATTCAATTGCAGGGCACAGTTCCCATGGCACAGCAGAGGCAGCAGAATCAGCAGCAGTGGAGATTGGATTGCTGGGGCACAGTACCTGTGACACTGTAGAGGTGACATTCAGGAGCAGCAGAAGCAAAATTCAATTGCAGGGCACAGTTCCAATGGCACAGCAGAGGTAGAAGAAGCAGCAGCAGCGGACATTTGATTGCCAGGGCACATTAACTGTGACACAGCAGAGGTTGCATTCAGTGGCAGAAACAGACCTTAGATTGCCCGGGCACAGAACCCATGGCACAGCAGAGGCAGCATTGGCAGCAGTGGTAGACATTGGATTGCCCAGGCACAGAACCCATGGCACAGCAGAGGCAGCAGAGGTGCAGCAGCAGATATTTGATTTCTGGGGCACATTACCCATGACACAGCAGATGTGTCATTCAGTGGCAGCAGCAGACACTGGATTGCCCGGGCACAGAACCCATAGCACAGCAGAGACAGCAGGAGTGGACATTGGATTGCTGGGGCACAGAACCCATGGCACAGCAGAGGAAGCATTGGCATCAGGAGCAGACATTGTATTTCCTGGGCACAGAACCCATGGCAAAGCAGAGGCAGTGGAAGTGCTGCAGTGGACATTCGATTGCCGGGGCACATTACCCAGGACACAGCCAAGGCATCATTCAGCGTCAGCAGCAGACTTTGAATTGCCAGGGTACAGAGCCCATGGCACAGCAGAGGCAGCAGAAGTGGACATTGGATTGCCGGGGAACACTACCCATGGCACAGCAGAGGCAGCAGAAGTGCATCAGTGGACATTCAATTGCCAGGGCACGTTACCCGTGACACAGCAGATGCGGCATTTAGCGACAGTAGCAGACATTGGATTGCCAGGGCAGAAAATCCGTGGCACAGGAGAGGCAGCATTGGCATCAACCGCAGACATTGGATTGCCTGAGCATAGAACCCATGGCACAGCAGAGGCAGCAGGAGCAGACACTGGATTGTCCGGAAATAGAACCCATGACACAGCAGAGGCAGCAGAACTGCAGCAGTGGACATTTGATTTCCAGGGCACAGTACCCATGGCACCACAGAGGCATCATTGAGCAGCATCAGCAGACATTTGATTGCCCAGGCACAGAACCCATGACACAGCAGAGGCAGGAGCAGACATTGGAATTCCGGGGCACAGAACCCATGGCACAGTAGAGGCAGCAGCAGCAGCAGGAGCAGACATTGGATTGCCCAGGCACAGAACCCATGGCACATCAGAGGCAGCAGAAGTGGACATTGGAATGCCGGAGCACAGAACCCATGGCACAGCAGAGGTAGCACTGGCAGCAGTGGCAGACATTGGATTGCTCAGGCATGGAACCCATGGCACAGCAGCGGCAGCAGGAGCAGACATTGGATTGCCCGGGCACAGAACCCATGGCACAGGAGAGGCAGCAGAAGTACAGCAGTGAACATTCAATTGCCAGAGAGCACATTACCCATGACACAGCAGAGGCATCATTCAGTGGCAGCAGTAGACATTGTATTGCCAGGGCACAGAACCCATGGAACAGCAGAGATGGCTGCAACAGGACTTGCCTATGCTCAGCACCCATGGAGCCAGGATGGTAGGATTTGCCAGGGAAGAGCTCCCATACAGCAGCAGACAGCAGCAGCAGGATTGCGTGGGTACATTTGGATTTGCCAGGGCAGAGCACCCATTGACCAGCAGAGAGAAGCAGAGGGATTACAAGGTCAGTGGGGCACATCACCCAGGGTTGCCAGGGAAGGCAGACAGGCACCTTGGCATGAGCATCAAAAGGTAGACTGAGGCAGGGTTTGAGGTTAGCAACCTGGGCAGGCAGATAGGCAGTGTGGCATGAGCATCGGAAAGCAGACTGAGGCAGGTTTTGAGGTTAACAACCTGGGCGGGCAGACAGGCAGTGTGGCATGAGCATCAGAAGGCAGACAAGGCAGGGTTTGATCTTGGCAACCTTGGCGGGCAGACAGGCAGCGTGGCATGAGCATCAGAAGGCAGACAAGGCAGGGTTTGATCTTGGCAATCTGGGCGGGCAGACAGGCAGCGTGGCATGAGCATCAGAAGGCAGACTGAGGCAGGGTTTGATCTTGGCAACCTGGGCGAATGGGCAGACAGACAGCATGGCATGGAAGTCAGGCTAGGATCTCAGCAGGGAACTCAGACAGGCTGGTGAAGACTGTTCAGCGCTAAAGAGAGCCAGTCAGATAGGCGGGTCAAGATTGTCAAGCTAGAGGCCAGCTGGCAGGCTTACAGCTTCCCAATGCCACCCGGCATCATGAGGTCAGTCAGATAGGCCGTTCGAGGCCATCTAGTGAGTGAGAGAGAGAGAGAGAGAGAGAGAGAGAGAGAGAGAGAGAGAGAGGCAGGGTGAGCGCCAGGCATTGGGAGGGAGGGACAACACCTCAGCAGCAGCAGCCCAGATTGAAGAGGAGTCCCGTCCCAAGACTGCCCCTGGCATGTGATGGCATGTGCCACTGCACCAGCAACCCATGTCCAGGGCAGCTCGGGGAATCCCAGCAGCAGAAGGTACACCTTGATGAACAGCAACTACTCTACCAACTTGGCCCTCAGTCTTAGACTGTGCGGCGAGCAAATGTCCCCCGCCATGGAGAACACCCGCCCGCTGGGGAGACTCATTGGTGGGCAGGACAACAGACCTGTAGCCACTTTGGACAGGGCTGGCAACACATTGATCTTGTTGTCCCAGTAGGCCAAGGGATCATTGCTGTGATTGATTCATGGTTCCTCCTCCAGGTAGCTCTCCACTGCTGCTGAGGCACTGTCATACACCCACACATAACTGTCCTATGGCACCACCTCCACCACTGCCATCAGCCATGCTGCCTTCCCTGCTGTCCACGAGCGAATGCTCACCAGAATGGCCTGCACATATGAGCTGCTGCTGACGACAATAGGGGTGCTGCTACTGCTAGGGCTGGGGACAGGGATAGACCCCGCCGGCTTAAAGGGTTGGCTGCTCCCACTCCCACCATCCCCAGGGGTGTCCTGCTTCTGCTGCTGCTGCTGCTGCACACTCCAGAGCCCTCTCTGCCTACTGCACCCTCTCCACCAGCACACCCGTCCAGTGGCCATAGAGCTGTGTCTGGTGTGCCATGCTGCCCTTGACCCTGGGGTCCAGCATGGTTTCCAAGACATACTCCTCTCGCTGCAGGAACTCATCAGCCCTGCCTCAGCTGCCACACCAGGGGAACTGCCTCATCCACCAGCTTCTTGCCTTGAGGGCCACAATCCTGCCCCTGGAGAATCTCATCCAGCCTCCTAAGAAGACTCTGGACCAGAGGGGTCACCTAGCTGATGGTGGCCGTGGAGGAGCTAATGGTCTCCATCATGGTCAGGAATGGTCTGAGCACGAAGTCCGGGTGAGCCAGCATCTCCCTTTCCACCCCATTGTACCCTGGTGGTGTCGCACTTTCCATCACCAGTTGAACCTGATGCAAAGAGGCTTTCTGCTCAAGAAGCCGCTCAAGCATCAGGAACGTCGAATTCCACCATGTGGACACATCCTGCACCAGCTGGTGCAATGGGGAGCCTTGCTTGGGCTGCTTCACCTGGAGGAGGTCGCTGCCCTTTACACTCCAGTTAAAGAAACCGGCCAGCTTCCTCCACCGATTGATCAGGGAGCTAATGGTGCCTGTCCCAATAACCTGCTCCCCCAAGCCCAGAGCATCCCTAACCACCAGGTGAAGGGTGTATGTGGGGCAAGGGATGCTGGTGAAGCCTCCCTCATGGACTGCCCTCAAGTTGTTGGCCGCGTTGTTCATCACCATTCACCCCTTGGTGAAGAACATGCCTGGCATTGCCAACTCCCTAACCATGGTGGTCAGGGCTGCCTCGATGTTCTGAGACGTGGGTGGGCCGTCCATTACTTCTGCCTGAAGCAGGGTCCACCTATACCCTGCTTCAGGACACCTCCTGCCACTCTCAAATGCTGCCTCTCAGTCCTGCCACCAGTGCGCCGTCACTGCCAGGTAGGTGTGCTGCGTGTTTCGACTCAACCACAGGTCGGTGGTGAAATGGACGGTGGCACCTCCAGCCCCTGCCAGCTGCTCCCGCACCCACTCCTTTAAAGCCTGGTACAAGGCTGGCACCACCTGCTGACTCAGGGTGGTGCATGAGGGCAGCTTAAACTGCCAGGAACCCAATCAGGTGCCTAAACCCTATGTCCCCGACTACCGAGAAGGGCTGCCCATCCAGCGCTATCATTTCCCCCAATATGCATGTGGCTTTCAGTTGAAAGCCATGCCGCCCTCCACATCCTGCAGCTGCCGATGGACTTTTCAGCTGCCCCCCCCCCAGCTTCTACATGTTGCACTGACGCTTCTGGGTCTCAACTAGCTGCTGCTGCTGCTGCTGCTGCTCCCCCCTAGCAGAAATACTGCTCCTGATGCTAGAGGTAGCTGCTCGAGGACCCTTGCCCGCTGATGGAGGTGGACAACTGGCTGCTGCAGTCGGGAATCCACTGGCATCCACTGCCCCTGCCTGCCCACTTAGAAGCACAGCGCTGTAGCATGCCTTGAGGTGCCTTGCCATGGCAGTTGTGCCATGGTTAATGAGCACCTGTCCATGCTTCACACAAACTGCTCTGCACCTCCCTGGGATCATCCACCCGAACCAACTTAAAATGCGCCCATACGGAGGATTTTTTGCCTCCTACTGCCTTCTGGCCTGCACCGGGTGATGCACCACTTTCAGCTCTGATGGGAGGGGTAGAACATGGTGGCGTCACAGCTCTTGGAGGGACAACCTTCGCTTCAGTACAAGACACCTCCTCCACAGGACTAGTATCTGCCTTACTGTCCCCAATCTGAGTGATGTCCACGAAGGGGAGTACTTATACAATCCCCTATAGCAGCTACTGCTACTGCTGCTGCTACTGCTACTCCTCTCCCTGCTGCCATTGCCCGGGGATTGAACCCTGCCTCTAGCAGCCGAGGTGCGATCCACCAGCCCTGGACTGCTGGGGATCACATCAATAATAGGGGATAATGGTGGCCCATGATGAAAATCCGACCCTGAAGCACCTGCACTGCTCCTGCAGCTACAGCAGACAGCTGAAGCCTCCTGGACTGCAGGCCTTCCAGTGCCCTGCTTGGGAGTGGAGGATGCTGGGTGGAGGCGATGCCGAACCACACCCCCAGTGCCACTGCTGGGAGCCTCTGAAGCTTGACTGCCAAAATCAGGCCTGTGCAGTTTGGGGCGTGGTGATGGGCTCGGGCTGCTGCTGCTGCTTGCTGCCACTCCGCTGGCACGGCCCCTGCCACCTCTGCCACATCCCCCATTACCCGCCTTATGGGCAGGAGACTGACTTCTCCTGCTTCCCTTCTCCATTTCTCCCACCCAAAGAATGCAGAGGAAGATTTTATATATTTTATATATATATATATTTATTTATTCAAATTTGGAATCTAGTATTATATATATCTACACTAACTCTAACTGCTATTAACTATTCTACAATCTATGGAACTAAATGGAATATTATCTAATAGGGGTGGGAGTTCAGGCAAAAAAACTGGATACCGGTTTTACCGGATACTGGTTTCCCAAAAACCAGTTTACCGGATTAGAACTGGTATACCAGTACCGGTATTTTTCCATTGATTTCAATGGGGAACTGTCCCCATTGAAATCAATGGGGGAAAAAAACAATACCTCCCCATTCCCACTCCCAGGCTGTGCAGGTGGAAGAGGGGACACCCCCCCATCCACCCTGCCCAGCCTGGATTTAATTTTTTTTTTTTTT
>QEPC01012913.1:5891845-5908182 GCA_003113815.1 Sphenodon punctatus
GTAAAAAAATAAAAAGAACACCTAAATCTATCTAATCTAATGTAAATAAATGAAACTATGGAGGTAAGTGTGTGGAAATGGGTGAAATAGGAGGAGGCTGGCAATGGATTGGGAGGAACACAAACTGCTGGGAGAGGGAGACTTCTGAAAACACCTGCTGACAGGATCAGTGGCTATCTGAGAATGATATGGAAGGGGGGGGGGATTACTTTTGTTACTTGCTGCGCTCACCTTACCAGAATCCCCATTGACTCTGTGCAACCTAGCCCGTGGCCAATCGCAGACTGCCAGTTCAGTAGTCTGAGGCAAAGAGGGATGGTGATTGGGCAGGCTGGCTGCTAGTCCAAGACTCTCCACCCCTCCTCAGATCACACACACACACACACACACACCGGGCCTGCCAACTAGGTTTTTCCCACCTGAACGCAGCCAAATGCATCCAAACTGTTCAGGGTTTTCCACGTTCACACATCCCTACTCCAGACCCCCTCTCCCACCCCACCCCCTTCGAACTGGAAACCAACTTACCTGAGGCAGCACCACCACTGCCATCGCTGATCATCTGCTGAAGCCACCAACTGCCTGGCTGCTACGCTACCTGCTGCTAATGCTAATGCTAATACTGGTTCCTCCATGCTGGCTGGGTGGCCCCCTTGTCGCTCCTCCAATCTGCTCCGGGCTGGCCATGACAGCCATGCTGATCCTACTGCTGCACCACGCTCCCTGCATGCTGCTGTTTCACACACCATGCCTGCGTGCTGCAGGGTGGGCAGCTCGGGCAGTGCATGTGCAAAATGCACATTTTTTTTCAGTCACTGGGGTGCCACGGGGCGCAGAAATTTTCTGCTTCCCTCTGAAGGTACCGCCCCTAGTTCTCGACCTAGTGGGCCTTGCTGTTATTTCGGATGTGTTTGGCAGTTCTTTTTTAAATTTCTAAACTGTTGATTGATTAACCATGTCATGTGGTGTACCAAAGTGCTGATCCAAAAAGGAACATGTTCGAGTTACAAATTTGTCAAATTTCACAGAAGCAACATTTTGGTAAACAAATACCCAATTTGATTTGCAGATATATTGTAGCAAATTCAATTCAGCTCTAGTTGAAATCCTTAGCCATCAGCACCTTAGCATAAGGGAGTAGGAAGGTTTAATACCACAAAGAAGATAAACAGAAAAATAAATCTGCATTCCCTGCTTCAACTTCACCCAGTCCTCTCCTCTCTCAGAAGCCCTCAAAACACAAGTAGCCACGGAACTGAATGTTTTAAGTATGCCCCACGTGTATCAATATATGTGCCACAAGCATTTGCATACTTATGCAGCCAGCTGACAGAAACAATTCCATGTTACCCATCTCAATTAAGAAACACTTCTCGAATATTAAAATATTTTCTCAATTCATCTAATCAAATAGCCAAACCTATCGTTTGAGTGGTGAATAATTCAGGAAATGTTGACTGTTCCTGGATGTTTTCTGTGCAGAAAGGGAGGCTAAATTTTGCTTTCCTAATTATTGATTGCAAATCATTCACTTGGTTCTGTTTACTCACACAGCTCTGTTTATCACTACCATAGTCGCAAAGTACTGAGCTTCTTTGAATCTGGACTTGGGGCTGCACCCGTCTGACAGATAAAGAGGTTGAACTGTGCTGATGAGCTCCAAAGAGAGCCAAACATCTGTCCACATTTTGCTTATTGCTTGTTCCCAACAGACATTTATGCATTAAGTCTATTTATCAGACAACACTTTGTCTAAGCCACGATATAGTCAGCCATCATAATAGGATATATCACTACTATGGGAATATGAACGATTGCTACTTCGATAAGACTTCCTATCAGAATACAAGCCTTGCCATTTGGCTTATCTTCAGAACTGCCAGACATTTTTCATCATTTACAAACAAGGTCCCCCATGAGAATAATATACTTAAAGAGATATGGAATGTATAGTCTCCTTATGGTATTAAAAAAGTCCTTCCCTATATTCTAGTCCTAGACTACTCAAATCCTTGGAGAGAAATGGCTAACAATTTATTTTTCAGCATAGAATAAAGCACTGCAAAACCTTTTCTTCCTTTGCAGGACAATAATTGCCCATCTTGCATATATAGGGCTGAAATGGGTACATAGTTTAGTACCAGACTGCAGGTAATACCCACATTTTCAGCTACTGGATCAGGTACCCAATGGGTACCCAGATACCCCCCAAAATAAGTCATTTTTACTGATTACCATTACCAGGTTTCCAATTACCAATCGGTATATCAGGTCAGAAAAAAACCCAAATCTGGATGAAACAAAAAAAATCAGAGCCAGAAGTTGATTTTTCTGGGACCAGAAGTTGAATTTTCATGTCCCAGAGGTCAATTTTTATGGACAGGAAAACCGTTAAATACGTGGCAGAAGTTGGTAAATTGAAATTAAAAGTAAAAAAATCAGTCCTGGAAGTCAACGTTCTGGGACTGGAAATTGACATTCTGGGACATCGGGTGCCCAAATTGGGCTGCAATCGAAAATAAAAATAAAAATAAAATAAAATAAAAATATATATTTTATATATACTAAAATAAAGAAAGAGGTCATGACACAGGGTGAAAACAGACATGCACTAGCTCTGCTTTAACACTGCTTTAACATTTCTTATGCATGTCGCAATGGTGTATTGGTTTCTTATGCAGCCCAATATTATATAATATCCATCAGAATGTGTGTGTGTGTGTGTATATATATATATATATATATATATATATATATATATATATATATACACACACACTCCAAATCAATGTCACCTCGGAATGAATATGAAAGTTTCAGGGGTGAAGACCATTATCTATGAAATGCAGGCTATTGGGGAAAAAACCCCACAAACTTTAAGTCAAATTTTCACCAGCAAGCCTGTTTTAATAGGATAAATAATCAAATGAAACTGAGCTGAAGAGAAAAAAAATAAGGATAATAGAAGATGTAAAATAGTCTGTCAGTAACAAAAATATAATAAGGTGGCAGTTTAGGTGTCAAAACAAGGAAGTAGCAAGTATTATTTAAGTACTGGAAAGAGAGTGTTCTGCACTGGAAAAGAATCTTAGCCAATTTACTACTGATAATATAATTAAAAAGAATTAAATGCACGATCCAAGAAAAATACACAAAGCAATAAAATGGAACCTGTCTGTCATAGGTTCTGAATTAGATGAAAAGAAAACAACCCAGCTTGCAGGATATTTATTAATTGATTCATTAAAAAAAGAAAACAAAACCACCCTAAAAATTAATTTGATTCATGAAGTTAAGAGGTAATGTATGCTTCCAAAAAGACATTTAGATCACTAGAAAAGTGACCACCTGCAGTCAAATAGAAATCTATTTGGAATCAAAGATATTGACCACACTCACAAACCCCTCTGGCAGACACAATGCATTCCCAATGGATGTGCACGCGAGCGCGTTGCGCGTGGCAAAAACGGCACATGGAATCAGCCCCACCAGATGTTAAGATACGTGTTGCTGCCTGGTATGACCCACCTGGGCCAAAGTCTTACCCGCGTGTATGTTAGTGGCTGCCAGATGTAGGTCCGCTACAGCCCACGACTGCATAGGCAGCTGCCCAGGAATCATGGGCCTGGAAGGAACCAGGCCCACAGTCTGACACCAAGGGCCACCCAGGCAGGCCATAGCAGGCCATACTGGGTGAATGCATGTGTTCATGCCACAATCCTGACCTTGGCGTGGGGACTGCCATGGTTGGATGCCATGACGCCCTGTTATTGGCAGCCATGGCTTCCCATCATGGTGGGCGCGAGGTCACTCAGACTCATGTCTTTTCAGGCCCACCTCCCTTGTCTGGTCGATCAGTGGGAACGTTTATTCTGTTCTCCGACCTGTCCCAGCCAGGTGAGAATTTTATAAAGGTTGTGTGTGTTTTTAAAAATGTTTGCATACAAGGAATTCTGATGAATTATGACTTAAGTGTTAAAGATGTTACCAAAAAGGTGGGGGAAAGAAGAATTTGGGGAGATAGCATACCAAAAAAAAGAGAAGCAGAAGGTAAGTTGTATATATGAGGACTTTTTCAAATATTTTGTGCAAGTTAAAATATAGTGCAGATGTAAGAATCTAAATGCTGGATCCTTTTCCAAATCCTTTCTGACTGAATGTCTCTGCTGAAAACACTGTACCTACATGGGGGTAGGATGGGGGGAGGGGAAGATGTAAAAAAGTCCAAAGGAAAAGAAATCTTCACACAAATACAGTGTTCCTGCAGAAATTATAGCAGAACATCAGGCATTACACCCTCCAGGGCAATCTATGCATCTTTTTAACACAAACTCTCTCAGATGGGCTTGTCTGGAAACACTAAAAGCACTTGGGCCAAGAATGTCAGCATTAAAAATACAGAAGTGGCTGAAAATGCTGTTGTGTGTCAACCTTTATTTGTCCTTTAAACCAAGAAAAAAGAACAAATGTATGCCTGTAGGCCAAATGAAGTGGGTTGGTTTTTTCTCTCTCTCCAACTTATATGAGATTTGTACAATGAATTGTAATAGAAGGTTCAGATGACAAAAATTACAGTAGTGTGGCCAAGAAAAATACCCATGGGGCTTCTAGCTTCCCTCATGCCAGGCCTGAACTATCAGATCAGCCTTCTGGACTCAAATGCAACACTGTCAATAGGAATACATCATCTTTTTTGTGGGGTAGAAGAGCTGTCAGTTGTAATTCCCATTATTCCAAAGCCAGGATTTTCCATTAGTGTAGCCACCTGCTGGGTTTCTCTACTCAGGTTTAATAGAGTCTGAATTTGAATTTATCACCATCTGTGGGAAGACAGGAAATGAGAGAAGCATCACTAATTCCTTTCTTCATTTACTAAGCATAGGCATAATCTTTATAAGGAGACAGGCAGAAGCAGCAGCGATCAGGGAGAGGGAGGGAATATTTTAACTCATATTGACATCAGAGTTCCAGACCAAGAAAAATGCTGTCTGTTCCTCAGCCAATTCCAGCAACAAAAAGAATGTTTTAATTTCCTATGTAATGTTGTACCAAAACACACAGATATAGGATACTGTTTCTCTATTGTTTCCAGGAAGGTCTCTCAAAATTGAATAATTTATACTGCAAGGAAGAGAGGTTTGGAAGCCTAACAACTTCTCACGACAAGTTAAGGATGCTGAATGACAACATTAGAATGCAAGAAGATCAATTTAAAAATGCTGGTCTGCCCTCTCTGTCCATTTTGCCTATTCTACCCAGGAAAAGAAAATGGAACTGATCAATAGAAAGCACTGGAAATGAACACGAAAAATTGAAACGCAAATATTAGTATCAAGCTTAAAATTACAGCAAGGTTCCGACTAAAAGTATAAGTATCACTTCGTAGTCAGATAGAGCAAAAGAGATTGTGTACTATGCACTAATATTGGGTGCTGCTATGCAGGAACGTCAAGTGTAAGTTCCAATATTGAAATCTCTTTCCATTTGATTTCTGACCCCTAGAGGACCATACAGACTGTTACACTAAATTGGGACACCAATAATCAGAATAACTGCTTAAATGGGATGGAACGCTGGGAACAGTTCTTTTCAATCTTATAATTGTGACTAAGGTCGTTTCTCCTTTAATTGGGACAACTGCTTATTTGGGATATTTTTACATATCCTGAGGTAGCTTGATGAAGAGGCTTCTTACTTTATTTGCATAGCTGTATTGTGGCACCACAAATTTTGGTGACATGGTGAAAAGGAATTAATTTTCAGGCTCAGTAAAATTAATGAGTGTTGTTTTGGCCATTGGGCTTGAACTAGAGGCTGGGAGAGGAGGAAACGAGAGGAAGAAGTCTCATAAAAATCTATTAAAGAATCTCAACATCAACCATCTGCTTTCGTAAGAGGGGGCCATGAGTTCAAGCCTTTCTCATGAATCCTTCTCCATGTTTGTAATTTTTGGATTTATGAACATGAACTGCAAGGCTGCTCTTCAGTTGTGTCAGTCAACTAAGGGAACTTGAGGAACTTGGATAATTGAAAGGAATGTTATTTATTGCAGGCAACAATTCCAAAGGGGGCGGGGGAAAGCAAATAACTCTGCATTTTTTTAACAGACTACCAAGAGAATCAATTCTCTTATCAGAGAGGCTTTGCATACTGTATTGTGACAAAGCAAAGAGTCTCCTGGGTGTCTTTGTCTAGTGGAACTCATTTGATGTTTGGTCCCTAATGAGACAAAGGAGAAAACAGCTCTCTCAAATACTTAAATTTGTGTGCACCAAGTTCCAGTCACTCCATTTCAGTTTTCAGTTCTATAAATTCTCCTTTTCGTATCACTGATATATTATTTATTGGACACAGCAAGAGTTTATTGTACAAGTAAACACCACACGCTTCTTAATGGTCCAAGTAAACTAGAAGTCCCCCTAATGCTTTCCCCCATTGAAATCTAGAAAACTTGTAGTCCTAATGCATTTCTTCTTTGAAATCTATCTTTGCTAATAATAATAGGATTAAGCTGCATTCTTATCTTTCTTGTTTTATTTATATTTGTAGGACACTTTTTAAAACCACCATCGAGGTGCTGATCTTAATCTAATTTTATTTTCTAGAATTCTCAGTTACATTTTGTCAGATTTACCTTGGACATCCAAGTCATGCTTAAGGCCTTGCAAAAAGTATTGATTTGAGGGTTCTACCACAGGTAAAAATGATCTTTTAAATTCATTTTTGTCCAAAGTTTATTGCAAAACAAAATGTCAGTATTTTTTACATGTGCCTGTTCCATGCTATTACAGCAGCATGTCCATTCTTTTGACTAATTTTGAAAGATCACCTCCTAGATTTTCAGACAAAGGTAATTTCAGATGTGCTGGGTCTTCAGGCCCAACACGCTAAAACCCGGACCGGGATCCATTCCAGATCCATTCCATGATCACGCCAGTCATCCTTTAGATGTGCCGGCCTGATCACTGTGGGGAACTGGGGAGGGGGCGGGGCTGTGCAGCGCCACATGCGGCTGCTCAGTCCGCCCCCCCCTCATGCTCCCATGGCTGCCCGCCCTTGGGGAGACAGCTGGGCGCAGCGGCCAATCAGGCCGCTGTGCCCGATCCCGTCCCGTGGTTGGGACGGGATTCGGCTGGGTAACAGTTGTTACCTGTGGCCATTCCCAGCCCGGTCCAGGATCATTGGCAAACTAACCATGGTTCTGGAGGTGACGCTGGCCTCACCTTCAGAACCATGGTCAATTTGATCCTTGTCGGGTATTCACTGTTCTGGCCGGGAGCAAACAGATATTCCCATGATCACTGCCACCACACCGGATCCACTGTGGTTCAGTGTGGTTAGCAGCAATTTCGTAACATCTGAAAATACCCAAAGTAAACAATTTCTTTGAATTTGGGCATGCTGGTGTGGTCATGTTTTGTTCTCATTTCATTTTCTGCTTTTGAATATTTGCACCCTGCGTGATGACACATCCTTATTTTGGTACTGACTGATGGCTCCGGGGGGGTGGGCTTTTGTACTCTGGGGGAGGAGGGAGCAGCTTCAGCAGCAAGACTGCAGGCGCAGATCCAGCAGGAACGACCTGACCACACATGGGTCAGGAAAGTTTCCAGGTAGCAGCGGCAGACTAGCTGCCTGCAGGAGCCTTGGTGGTATTTGCAAACAGGGGCCTTAGCCCTAAAAGTGGGGTATTGTCTACCTAGTGGCTTACAAACTGCAGGATTTTCCTGCAAAAGTGAAGTGTCCCACCTAAGGTGGGACTTCTGGGAGGTATGACTATGTTTTACACTGCTGTGGCAATTAAAGGACTCTGTTACTGTGCCATAATGATATAAAGGGAGTTAATATAAATTAAAATCAGACCTTTAGATTGTGCATTCATTGAGTGGAGGGGAACCTTGGCTTCATGTAAGTCTATCAAGTGCCTTGCACATTTCCAGTACTTGACATATAGTAAATGTGTACTGGTTTGCATAGGCATAATGCATGGTATGACCTCTGGCATCAGAAAGTCCTCTTGATACCTGAAGTTTAAGCACATAAGGCAACTAGGTTTAGCCATTAATTTCAGTGAGCATAGGGCCAGGTATTTGATGCCTTCCCTCAAGCATTTCCCACATGTGGAGTGCTTATAGAACCTTAAGAAAATATCTGAATGGATATCTGAAAACATCTCTCTGCAGTGGAAAAGCTAGAAGACTGTGATGATATGAACCCTACACTGCCCCCAGCTGTGGTGAATGATCTCTTTGGTCCACAGGGCTTTCATAGTGCAAAGAGGTATCATTGATAGTTCTCGGTGCCAGCTTTCTTCAGTTCGGTCAATAAAATACACACATGTAAATTGGGGGTGGGTCCAGCCCCAAACCCTGGATTGGAGAGGCAGTTTGGAATCTGAACCCACACCTGAGTTTTATGGGTTGGAGCATCTATAAGCACCATCTAATGTAAATAATATGATGATGATAGATATACCACCTCTCACAAGAAAAGAAAAATTACTCAAGGGAACAAGGGAAAATAAAAGAGTAGTTAACTTAATTGTAGCCTGCCTGTTGTTTGTAATGTCACACATATGGTTATTCATACCAAGGGTGGCAACTTTAGTAATTCAAGACCAACACAAGAAAATCTGTCAGTTCTGGTTAAAGGAACATTGTTATTACCTCAGGTCAAGCAGATGGAGGGCAAACTTCTCTGCTGGATTCTGCTGCTCTTTAATTAATGTCCACATTTGTTATGTCAACATGATGCATCACATTTGGTTTAAAGGTTTGTTTTATTCTCTATTACAAATGCCTATGTCATTTAATTTTCTCCATTCTAACAGCTGCGCTGGAAAGCAGGGGTCTAAGATGGATGCAGATTCCTGCAGCTCAGTTTTGATCTGTTATCAGAAGGACACAGTTGAAAGGTCTTGCTTAACATTTTTTGTTGCATTTGCTGCTCTTACACGCAAATATTTAATATATAATTAATCCATGCTTTACCCTTTAAGAGCCTATTCACTGACAAAGCAGGGCAGTGCATGATTTTAATGCAATACCTTCAAGAACATGGGGGTAAAAGAAAATGGATTAGTTCGATTTTGGGACTTTTGACAAATTCTATTCCAAAAAAACAAGTAAACTGTAGGGTTTTGGCACTTCCTTGGCCCATACTTGAGCTGCTCAGGAATCAGGGGAACAACAAGAGGGAATAAAGCATGCACACATCATTTTGTGAGTTTAGCCTTTTCTGCAATGTACCCAACAGTTTGTGTAACAGGCGCACATTTTTCATATGTAACACCTGCGTGGTAAAATCAATCTATTTGCATCTGTCAAAATAATAGGGGTGTGCAATTCATTTTTGTTATTATAACAAAAATAACATTTTTGATTTTCTTTTTTGTTATTGTAATAACAAAAATGAAAAATAATAATAATGAAAACAAAAACAAAAACAAATTTTTGTTTTTTAAATAATGGGGAAAAACTGAAACACATATTTCCATCTATAACATCTTTGTTTGTTATTACATTCTGATAAAACTTGGAAATATTGTATCCCCAATGGAGGGCACTATGTGCACCATATTTCAAATTTATTGGATAAAGGAAACCGATGTTATAAGCAATGTAATGTTGTGATTTTAAGAAAAACTCCATATGCATTCCTGAATACAACCTCTTTATCTTCTGGTCAATTTGCATGAAACCTGGAAATATTATGTCCCTCCACAAGATTACCAATCCTGTGAAATTTGAATTTCTGAAAGATTGAATAAAGGGTCCAGATGTTATAAGCCATTAACTTGCAAATTCATTTCTGGCTGTAACATTTTTATGTTCCATCCTGTTTACAAGATATTTGGCAGGAATGTATCCCGTACCTTTCCTGTCATCTCTGGGTGTTTTCAGATGTTATGAGATCACAGACAACCACAGTTAACCACACTCAACCCCGCGGCGGGGCCAAAGGGCCCAGAACATCTGTTTGGCGGCTGCCAGATGTTCACCACAGTCAATCCCCAGCAGGGGACAAAGGGTGATTTCAGATGTTACGTGGTCCCAATTCACCACAGTGGATTCCCAGTGGTGGCGAGCCATCCAACCACCCCCCGTGGTCAAGGAAAGCCCTGAACAGACGTGACGGGAGTGGGACCATGGCAGGGAATCAAATACACATACCACGGTCTAGGGTGGCACAACAGACATGACGTCGATTCCCGGCCATGGTCAAAATACCCAGAAGGCACCAGGGAGGGGCGGGAGGTGGACATGGCTGCTGGAGGGCAAACAAAGCCAAAAGCGCCCACAGGGAACGCCCACACAAGGGAAATGGGAAAGGAAAGGGCAGAGGGAGAAGAGCCACGGAGGCAGCATACACAACAGCCACAGAGAAAACAAGGTCACAGTGGAACACACAGCACAAACACACGTCCTGGCACACACACACCCAGATGGGAAAGTAAGGGAAGGGGGGACACAGCAGGACAGACAAAACACAAGGCACAACAGGTACAGGGGGGAGGGAGAAGGTGGGGACAGGGAATAGGTTTGGGGAAATGGCCCCGGGGCAAGCCAGGACACGGGGAAAGGCATCCAGCAACCCCACAGCAGCGCAGCCAGCATGGGCACCCCCAGAGCCACACAGGCAGTCCCAGAACAGGGGGTCCCCGCATGGTTGGAACACAGGCACAGCGGGAGGCCACATGGAACAGGAAGCGGCCTGGGAATGGTCCAGGAGGCACCCAGGCACCCTAAGCGGTGCCTAGGGTGTGATGGAGCGGATGCAGGAGAGCCGGAGCTGTGCAGCCTGCCCAAATACACACACAAATCCCCCCCCTCAGGAGGATGCTGGGAGGTGCAGTCCAGGGGCCCAAGAATCCCGCAGTCACAGAGTCACCCGACGGGGGGTGCATGGGCACAGGAGGGATCGCGGGCAGCTCAGGAAGGTCTGCAGCACCCCGGGGAGCTGGGAGGCAGCTTGGGGATCAGGACCCATCCCCTGGAGAAGTCAGCCATGGAGGGGAACACCGGTTGCAGAGGCAGACAGAGGGGCCCCTTGGAGGGGGCCCGGAGCCACAGGCACGGGCAGCAAAACCCTGGGAAGCAGGCAGCACAGCAGCAAGGCTGGGACATCATGGAGGGAGCGGGCAGCGGTCCATGGCTTTAGGGAAGAGCCGGGAGCCCACAGTGGGCCCAGCCACTGGGGCCTGGAAGGCACAGGGGGGCTCACAGCCAGCTTCAGGGGGCCACGAATGGGCCCGGGGCCGGGTGGCCTGCCAGGTGAACAAAGTGAGGCCACTAAAGCATGCCCTGACAGTGTCCCAGTACTGCCATGTGGTGGGCGACCAGCTAGTATGCCTCGAACGGATCCTGAATGTCGAGCCCCACCTGCACATCGGAATGGGCCCACACACCAGCCCGGGCCACCAGTTCCACCCCGGTGGGCTCCAACAAGCCATAGTCGGCATCTGGGGGCCACAGAAGGTGACTGAGCTCCAACAGCCAGTGATACACTGCCCCACAGGAATGCTGGTACTCACGGGCCCCATGAACACAGCCAAAGAAAGACACGGTCAGGGCAGGGCCCCCCTCATTCAGACAGGCCGTGTAGGCAGCCAGGCTACACACAGAGAAGGCAGAAACAGTCTCCACCACAGACCACCCCACATGCGCGCACCTCATCTCCGGGTTGCGACCATCAGGAATGGGACGCAGGCCCAGCATCTCCGCATGCAGCCAGCAATCCTGGGTGCTCACCTCATAGCCGAAGTAGTGAAGGCCGGAGCTTAGACTCGCATAGGCCCTGACAGGCTGTCCGGGCAGCTCAGCAGCAATTGCACGGCCGGGGAATGCCACAGGTCACACAGGGCCATGGTCTCATGGAAGGTCCAGCTATGGGTGGTGCCAGGGGTGCTGGGGCCCATGAGCACTGGGGAAACCCTGCCAGCCATGGTCCAGCATGTGACTGATACTAAATGTAAGGCAAGACGGGCCCCACAATCCCTGGAGGTATGGGAGGGGAAGCAGGGGAGCTCCAAGGCCAAGCGGTAAAGCCACAGGCTGAAGAATGCTGCAGCCCGTCTCCTTATGGGGGTGCGTCGCAGGGAGCGCATGACACCAGTGCTCTGGGCTCTGCACTGGCTGCCTCTAAAGTACTGGGACAGGTTCAAGGTTCTGGTTTTAACCTTTAAAGCCCTTCACGGCCTGGGCCCTGCTTATATGTGGGACCGCCTCACTCCCCATGTGACCCTTGAGATCGTCCATGGGAGCGTTTTTGGAGGTTCCCCGGGTGGGGCGGGTGGCCACCGATGTTAGATCTTTTTCAGTGGCCACCCTTGTGCTGTGGAATTCACTCCTGGAGGAGGCTTGGTTGGCTCCGACTCTCCTGCTGTTTCGGCGTGTATGTAAGACCTGGCTGTTCCATCAGGCTTTTGGCGAGGGGTAGGGGTGGGGTGGGAGTGGGGGTTTCCCCACATATTGTATTTTAATTGTTTTGAAAAATTGTATATTGTTTTTATCGAATGTTGTTCATCACCCCGGGCTGCCCTGAGGGCAGGAGGGGTGGGATATAAATTTTAAATAAATAAAATAAAATAAAATAAATAAAAATAAAAGTAATTTTCTCAAAAAAATATGGTGAGACTGACAGCTATTAGAAAAGAGCAGTGACTAACACAGTTAAATAGCTGGTTATTTCATTTATTAGTTTGTAGAGGTGTGCACCAGGACCCATGTCATTTTTCATTTTCTTTTTTTCTTTTTGTTTTCATAAATATCAACGCTGCCCGTATACTGACGTTATGGAATTCTTTGCTTACAGTGGCCCATGACAAGGATTCTAGAGGTTTTTGGCAGGTTATTTATTAATTAATTTATTTATTTTATCAAATTTCTGTTCCACCCCTCCTAAAACAGCTCGGGGCGGCTTACAAAACCAAAAAAACCCCACAAATATAAACTACATCTAAAAACAATTAAAACATTAAAAAAAATACTACCCTTAAAACAGAACCTGGCATCACAATAAAACAATAAATAAGGGTAAGAGGAGATAAAAACACCCACTAACTCCCGTCCCCCCATCCCCAAAGGCCTGGGCGAACAGCCAGGTTTTACAACTTCGCCGAAATGTCAAAAGGCTTGGGGCCAGGCGAGCTTCCGCTGGGAGTGATTTCCAAAGGCACAGCCTGGCCACCGAGAATACCCTCTCCATTGTGGCCCCCACTTAACACGGGGGACCTCCAGGAAGGCACCCCCAGCAGACCGAAGGAGCCGCTCTGGGGCGCGGAGGGCGAGGTGGTCCCTGAGGTATGAGGGGCCAAGAACGTGAATGGCCTTATAAATCATTACCAATACCTTGAACCTGGCTCGGCACGCTATTGGCAACCAGTGCAGAGTCCGGAGCACAGGTATTATGTGCTCCCGACGACCTGTCCCCGAAAGGAGCCGGGCCGCTGCATTAGCTGCAGTCTCCAAACCAGGAACAAGGGAAGCCCCATGTAGAGGGCATTGCAGTAGTCCAGCCTCAAGGTGACGAAGGCATGGATGTGGGAGGCCACGTCTGGACTGAAGACGTACGGACGCAGCCTCCGCACCAGAGGTAAATGGCGAAAGGCAGTCTTCATGATTGCCTCCTCCTGCTGCTCTAGGCGGAGATCTGCGTCCAATATCACCCCCAGAGTCTGGACCTGCTGAGCTATAGGAAGGAGAACCCCCCCAATCAGCGGGGCCAACACCTCCCTCTCTCTCCCCACCAACATCACCTGTGTCTTATCGGGGTTGAGCTTCAGTCTGCTCTGCCACATCCACTCCACCACGGCCTCCAAACACTGGAATAGCACTGAGATGGCAGGGTCTGGATCAGTTGAAAAAGGGAGGGGGTCGTTATTAATGGGTCATTGGGCAAGGCTCGTAGCCCTTGGTCTATGCCAATCCCTAGTGAGGTTTGGGTGTTCCATTTTTGTACTCTCTTTCCAGCCCAGGAAACTGCAGTGGTTACAACCACTATGCTGATAGACCTCCCTGTTTGGCCCCCAGTCACAGAAATTGAGGTGGCACTGGTCATGCATATAAAATCACTTAAGTCTCGGAAGGCACCTGGGTTTGACTACATACCAGCCGAGCTTCTCAAGACCCATGCCGACTGGTGGGTCCCTGTTTTGGCTTCCTTTTTTACCCATTTGGACTGGACTGGTGCTTTCCCCCTGGACTAGGGCAGGGCTGTGATCGTACCCATTTATAAAGGGGGATTGAGGTCGGACCCAGATAATTTTAGACCCATAAGTTTGCTCAGTATTATGGCAAAACTGTATGCCAAGCATTTGTTGTTTATTCTTAACAACTGACTAGCCGAGGTCCATGTTTTGCATAGGGAGCAGGCAGACTTCCAAGCAGACAGGTTGACTCTGGATCATTGCTTGGTGTTGCTCCATCTGGCCGAAAAATATATCCATGCCAATGCGAAGTTGTTTTGTGCCTTTGTCGATCTGAAGGCCGCCTTCGATTTTATGGACAGAGATCTGCTATGTGCAGGGGCGGATTGGGAAATCAAAGTGCCCCCAGAAAATATAGTCTTTGTGACCCTGTGCTGACGGCAAAGCTGTCTGCATGCCAGAAATGGGCCACGGGGGCATGGCTTGGGGGCGGGCAGAGTGCACCAGATTTGGGACCTATCAGAGCTGAGTCCCCAGACTCAGAGCCTCAGCAGCTGGGCAGGGGTGAGTGGGAGGTTATGGGGGGCTGGCAGGGGGGAGACTGGCACTGGTGGGGTACTGGCCCTCATTTCAGTCCTCTGGCTCGCCAAATCACTCCGTTTCACTGCTCAGTGGCCCCCAACTGAAAATCACTCTGTCCCTTGCTATGCATCCTACAATAAGGCTTCTTCATTCCTACACCAGCTGCATTAGTATTCCACAAGCCCTGTGTTTAGCTTAGCAAAGTGAAGACTAAGGGGAGAATTGACACCAGACTTCCAATATCTACATTATTGTATATTAAGGCATCACTCCTTGCACCTGTAGTAATGCTGCCCTGGAACACAATTAAGGAACAGACTTGAAGGAATGCACCCTTTTCGCTAATGCACAGCTGCCTTCTCACACAAAATTCCTACCACTCAGGATTACCTTAGCAAAGAGAAAACTAAGGGGAGAATAGATATTAGAATTCCTACCACTCAGAATTCCTACCAGAATACCTACCACTCAGGATTAGCTTAGCAAAGTGAAGACTAAGGGGAGAATTGATACCAGACTTCCAATATCTACATTATTGTATATTAAGGCGTCATTCCTTGCACCTATAGTAATGCTGCACTGGAACACAATTAAGGAACAGCCTTGAAGGAAGGCACCCTTTCTGCTAATGCACAGCTGCCTTCTCACACAACATTCCTACCACTCAGGATTAGCTTAGCAAAAAGAAAACTAAGGGGAGCATTGATACCAGAATTCCTACCACTCAGAATCCCTACCAGAATCCCTACCACTCACACAACATTCCTAGCACTCAGGATTAGCTTAGCAAAGTGAAGACTAAGGGGAGAATTGATACCAGACTTCCAATGTCTACATTATTGTATATTAAGGTGTCATTCCTTGCACCTGTAGTAATGCTGCACTGGAACACAGTTAAGGAACAGCCTTGAAGGAATGTACCCTTTCTGCTAACGGACAGCTGCCTTCTCACACAACATTCCTATCACTCAGGATTAGCTTAGCAAAGAGAAAACTAAGGGGAGAATTGATACCAGAATTCCTACCACTCAGACTTCCTACCAGAATCGCTACCAGAATCCCTACCACTCACACAACATTCTTACCACTCAGGATTAGCTTAGCAAAGAGAAGACTCAAGGGAGAATTGATACCAGAATTCCTACCACTCACACAACATTCCTATCATGAAAAATTACCATTCCTACCATTCCAAATTACCATTCCTACCATTCCTACTTTCAATTAAAAATTACCGCAAACACAATACACTGTACAATACATACAGTACAATGCAATACACTGTACAATACATACAATACACTGTACAATTCTGTACAATTGTACGGAAATATAAAGGAAAAACCTACAACAAAGTTGGCAGTCATATCCTCCCCAGGACTGTGCTGCTCTCTCTTACCTGTTCTTGCTGCTTTGCTTACCTGCTACTGCTGGTGTCTCAAGCTCTGAGGCTGGCCTTGATCCACAGCAGGAAAGTTGCTGGGGGGCCTGTGTGGAAATGATAGATATCATGATTAGGCAGAAGATATAACATGGCCTCGTTCATTGCAGGCCACTAGCCTCCCCTCCCAGAGAACCCAGGATGCCTGGTTCCCAGCCCCCCCCCCCC
>QEPC01012913.1:5924689-5939571 GCA_003113815.1 Sphenodon punctatus
GTGTGCCTGAGACCTCGCATCTTCATGAATGTTAGAC
This sequence comes from Sphenodon punctatus, assembly GCA_003113815.1. Lineage (NCBI taxonomy): Eukaryota > Metazoa > Chordata > Lepidosauria > Sphenodontia > Sphenodontidae > Sphenodon > Sphenodon punctatus. The sequence continues at coordinate 5,924,727 of QEPC01012913.1, forward strand.
CCCTTGTCTCTCCCTCTGTTCCCCTTCCTAAGTCTCTCCACCAGCTCCTGTCTCTCAGATTGTAAGCCCTAGGGGCAGGCACCGTGTCTATTTTATTACTTTGTAAAGTGACAGGTACACTGCTGGCGCTTTATAAATGTTTGCTAATAATAATAATAATAATACCATCTGCTCTAATTTTATGGAATTGTGCCAGAAAAGCTACTGGCTGCTTTGGATCATGGGGTGAAACAGATCAAAGAAACATTGTTCTCTATTATTTGTGTCTTCCAACCCAGACCCCAATATACATGAAGGTCATGAGAATATCATATTCTCTATTCACAGATTATCCTTCTTAATATGGATCTGTGTTCTTCGCTAAAGCCCCTGCTATATCCTTGCTCTCACATGCTACTCCTCAGCTCCTGCATACCTTTTGTCCGCAGCTCCATTACAATGGTATATTTTAATACATGCATTCCTTTGTCCCTTCTCTCACTGTCCATGGCAAAAAGTCTCACAGGTGCATGCATACTATGAAACTAGCATAACATGTGTTCTCAATTCTGTACCGCAGTGGGATCTGAGGCAGCTGTGTCACAAGAAACTCTTTATATTGATGTTTTACCTTGTAGCAGGGAGCAGCCTATTTGGACTGCTGGCCCTTTAAGGGTGGTAGCACCAGCATGGGCTGCAGATATTATCCGAGACTCAGGCACTTCGGGAGTAAAGGACAGTGCCTGTGTGCCTCACACCTGCGCTTGAGCGTGGCTGATGCATCAAAAGCCTCAAAGCATTGGGCTCAACTTAATTTGAAGAAGGAGTGTTATGGGAGAAAAGCTCATAACGTGTTGGAAGATGACTGAGTGAAGTCTTCCTTGAACACTGGAAGCAGCCAGTCCCAGCAACCCAACCCTAGAGACAGACCCTGGATCTCAGGTGGAGGTGAACCGCAATACGGAACCGTGTGTGGTGGGGGCGGGGGGATGTTGGCTGGACTAAGGTGGTTTGGGAGAAGCTCCAGCCAAGTGGACTGGGCTGGTTATAGGGGAGGTTTGGAGGTCAGTCTGAAACAGCACAGATGATGAAGCCTTGACCATCAGAGAAGCACTGACGCTACACAACAAACCATATAGAAGCTGCAGTATAAATTTTCTCAAAATAGACTTGAAAGGGCATCCTTCAGGAGGAGCATGTCCGGTACACTTTTACACACCTCTTGGGTCCCAATCCAACAAAGCACTTAGGCATGTAATTTGATTATCTAGAACACAAATCCCATCCCCCCTGCCTCAATTTCATCCAAATCTATAGTTATACCCAAATCCCTAGTCCTTTAGCAGTCAGCCTGCCTTTCATCATTCCCTCCGACACCCCTGATCAACAACACATGTTCCCCAGTGTGACAAGTGTGGGTGAAAACAGACATAACACTAACTCCACTTCTACACCACTTTAACATTTCTTATGCATGTTGCAGGGCTGCAACATGCAAATAGTGTTAAACTGGTGGTTAGTGTTATGTCTGTTTTCACCCGGTCCTTATCCAGTTCTAGAACCTTGTCCAAACACACAGCACCAAGGCATTTCTAGCCCAGTCTACATCCTTTGTTTGGACCCCAGAGTTAGGAATGTTTAGAAGAGCTCACTGTAGCAGCAGGGGTCCCAGAGCCACACTGGGGGGCAGGAGGGGGGCTGGCTATCTCTTTAGGGAATTAGAATCCCTGGCTGCCACGTGATTCTACTCTACCTGTCACTCTTTTCACACTTTAGTGGGGTGCACTTGCAAAAACCCCATGCTAGAGGGTCCTTGCCCTTGGCCTCCTGCCTCCCCTGAAGTCAAGATCTACGCCACCAATCAGTGCACAGTTCAATGGGGCTATGCCCCTTTTTAGTCTTAGAACACTACCTGATCAAACGGAGTATTTACTAATATTATGTAGGGCTCAGCCTCTTTAAGGTCTGAGACCCTCAGGGTTTCTTTACAGTCCCTGTGGCCTTAAGCCAAGTAGATCCCACCGGGTTTATTCAGTATCCTGTTAATCCTCACAGGGTTTGAGTTCCATTATCCAAGGAGATCTCTGGAGAAGGCTTCAGTCAAGAAGCAGCAGAAGCTAAGGCAGGTTGCTCCTTCTCCTATAGCCACACTCAACAGACTGAGCTCAGACCCTTTAAAGGCCCTGAGCGTGCTCAGTTCCATCTGGCCTCACTGAGCATGTGTGGGAATGTAGAGCTCAGAAGGCTTAATTGGGCTCTACTGAGCATGCCCCAGGACTTACACTGCAGAAGGTTTTTGAACCTCAACTGGGCATGCTCCCAGGCGTATGCCTGGCTATATAGCTGCTAGGCAGTACAGTAATAGGGCTCCTACCACCTCAGAGGAGCCACCCTGCTACACTCATGGACTTGGATTTGTAGCTTGGAACATTAAAGGTAGCTGATGGCAAAATTTGACATTTCTGTTGGCTCCTCTTAGTGAAGAGGAATGACGTTTTGGAGAATAATGTAATGACTCCCCCACCCCTCCCCCCAGTAATGAGTGTGTGAAGGCTGTAGTTTTGGATGACTGAAGTTGTTTATCTATCAGAGCCTGAAAAAATACCCTTAGAATATAAGAAGAGATTTTCAAAATTATGGATGATTATGAAATATTTCCTCTGGAAAAGTTATTAAATCGTTGACCAAGAAAATTGAATGGATCTATGAAGAGTTAGTGAATTAAATTTGAAACCCAAATTCAAACACTGAGGTGTGACGTAGAAGGATTAATCCTACTATAAGTGTTAATCTCAAGACAACTTTACATATGATGCATCTAGGGCACCTCCATAATATATTTTTCTCACATTCCCATTTACATTACCCTTGCAACATTCTTTCCGGGAATATTTTATTCCTAAAATATAGAAAAGATTTGGTTGAAAACATGTTTTAATATTGCCTAATTCATAAACATCTTGATGATTAATGATTACTAACAGTGCCATATATGTGTGTTTCCAAAATACTTTCTGTATTGCCAACTTCTTATAACTCTTCCCCCCCCCCCAGTGATTTGACTAGACTCCTGTAATTTTACAGTCATATAAGGTGGGAAATGATTTCTCAGCACACTTTCATAAAGCTCACTGAACTACTCTGGGGGTGAAAAGTATGCTAGTACAATTTTAAAAGTTAGTAAATACTAAATACACCAATAAACAGCCTTGGGTATGAAACTGGGATCTGAGATAAGTGCATTATTCAGACCTTGAAGTGGAGGCTCCTGGCTTAAAGAAGGAAACTTAGAGCTTGTGGAACAAAAATTGTTAGGGGAAGAAATCAGAGCCTGAAGACAGAGGAGACCAAGAAGGGAAAATATCAGAACATATGAAAGGAAATGAGGAAGGAAAAAAACATCAGGGGCCAAAAGACAAACACTGGACTCCACAAAGGACAACAGAGCTTGGTGGCAGTAGGCTCTGTAATGTTTAATTTTAAGCAAAAGTCAAACTAAAAAATGTATGTCCACAGCACATTTTATTTGTGTGGTACCTGCATCTAAAACAACCTGGGATAGAAATACCAAGGATAACGTACATTTTGACAGTGTATATATAAAACACAACAAAGCAAAGATCTGGCAGAGAGAAACTTGGGAAATGCAAAGGGAGGAGGAGTAACAGGGAAGCAAACCACCAGTGTATTAAATGCAAAGTTATCAAAAAGACAATTAGGCAGCGGCAGCAAGTCATGAGCCAAACTGAAAAGTGCAACTTGAAATCGTCTTTGAGTGGGTAACTCATCTAAACAAGATGCCTCAGGCTAAGATAGGTGGATCCATGTGAGCTCCCTGGTTGTTGCAAGATACATTCTTCCACAGTAAGGCTGTCAGTCACTACAAAGGAATTTCAGTCTTTAGCCTCTTTATGCAGTTAATTGCTGGCAAAGTGGGATATACTGACAGACAGAACAGTTTGCACATTTAGCACCACTATTGCTTTGGCAGTAAGATTGCCCCCAGCAAATATTTATTCAAATCATAATCAAGGTCCTGCCTGTAAACCCTTTGCAGAACTGCATGATTCGCATGCTTCACTTGACCAGTCATTTCCCTAGTGCAGTCCAAGAAATGTCCTTTTTTCTTCTCCTAATGTGGCTTAATTAAAATGGTTAGTTCACATGAATAAAAAAATGAAATAAATGACTGTGCTGATATTCTGAACTTTTTTGATAATGGACTGAATAACACTGAAACAATGGAAGAAAGCTCAGGAAGTAAGTGGTTTGGTATTTGAGGTTGGCAACAGATCTAAATACAATTGGAAATTGTTCTGGTCTTTGAGATTTCTTTCTCTCAATATGATTGCTTCAGGGGGCCAAAGAGATGAAATTTTTGTTTGTTTTTTGTTTGTTTATTTATTTATTCTATTTTTTTACCCCACTTTCCCCACAAAGGCTTAGAACAGCTTACAAAGATATAAAAAAATATAAAAACAGAACCATATATAAATAAACATATAAAACAGTTTTAAAACCCTATGCCCCCTCCCTCTCCTTAACCCCTCCACGCAACCTTATCCCAGCTTGCCAAATGCCTGGCCAAACAAAAAGTTCTTATATCTCTTTCAAAAAATGAACAGGCTTGAACTTAGGCAGACCTCCAAGGGGAGGGAGTTCCATAATTATGGAGCAGCCACAGAAAATGCCTCTCTCCATGCCCTTGTTGTACAAACCTCATGGGCAGTTGGTACTCACAGGAGGGCACCCTCAGTTGATCTCAGAGTCCACAATGGAGCATAAGGGAAGAGGCAGTCTTTCAGATACCTGGGGCCAAAACCATTTAGGGCTTTATAGGTCAAAATGAGCACCTTGAATTGTGCCTGGAAAGCTATTGGTAGCCAGTGCAGACTCTGGAGCAATGGTGTAATGTGCTGCTGGTGACCCATCCCCAACAGAATGTGGGCCACCACGTTCTGCACCAGCTGCAGCTTCCAAACTGTCAGCTAAGGCAGCCCCACGTAGAGCACAGTGCAATAATCTAGCCTCACGGTTACAAAGGCATGGGTGACAGTGGTCAAATCCAAGTCTGACAAAAAGGGGCCTCAGCCTTCTTTCAAGATGTAATTGGTGAAAAGCACTCCTGGGCACTACTGCAACCTGGACATCCAGGCAGTAGTGTATCCAAGAGCACCTCATGGCTACAAATTTAAGTGACCAAAGGAGGCTGGGCCCTATTGTTTCTCTATGTCCTACAGGGCACACAACCAGCCAACCATCATCAACTTGGTCTTGTCTGGATCCAACTTCAATCAGCTCACCCACATCCAGTCTCCAACAGCAGGCAAGCACCACGACTTCAGGGCCTGGGTCAGATGAAATAGAGAGATAAAGTTGTGTGTCATTCAGCATACTGATGACAGTTCACTTCAAATCTCCTAACAATGTCACCCAGGGGCCTCAGTTACACATTGAACAGTAGTAGGGACAAGATGGAACCTTGAGGGACCCCATAAGGCATCTCCCAGGGAGGACAATGAGCTATCACCCATCACCACTCTCTGGGTTTTCCCATTCAGGAAGGAGCAGAATAGCTCAAGAGTGGTCCCATGCACCCTTACCAGGTCCTACAGCTATGTCAACAACACCCATGATCAACTGAAACAAAGGCCACTGAAAGATCTAACAAAATCAATAGGGTACAGTTTCCCCTGTCCATTTCCAAGTGGAGATTGTCAAACAAGGCCACAAGCACAGTCTTGGTGCCATGCCCGGGCCAAAATTCCGACTGACATACGTCCAGGAATCCAATAGCATCAAGATGCAGCTGGAGCTTAGGGGTGTGCAATTTGTTTTTGTTTTTATGAAAATGAAAACAAAGATTTATTTTGTTATTATTTAAATGAAAAAATAATAACAACAACAAAAATCATTATTATTTTTGCTATTGCCAGGCTCCAATTTGGAAGATAAACCTGGTAAACAACTTCTGGGAGGGGAGGACGGAGTAGACACCATAGAGCCAGGAAACATGATTGACATCTCCACTGGCTAATGGGAATTGCAAGCACATCCCAGATAGTGGCATAGCACTCTTTGATTGCTCAATGTTTCCAGCCTCCCACAACCAATCATGGGGGTTCTGGGAGGGCACTAGGGCTGAAACGAGGGGGGGGGGGAATTCTCACAAGTAATTTATGAGACTCGAGAGGGGGGGTGAGAACTCGGGTGTTCTCGCCCCCTCAAATTTTCACGAAGTACTTGTGGGGACCAGGATTGCAGAGGGGAGGGGAGGGGAGGGGAGGGGAGATTGGTGCAGGAGCCAGATCTGACAAGGGGGCAAAGAGAAACACCCCTGGGCACCTCTAGTCCCCTCCACCATAGCCCTGCCCAAACATTTTCTTCCTCCCCAGGCAAGGAGACCTGGCGGGGGCTGGAGGTGCTCCCCTGGTCAGCTCTTGCTCCTGTGCCATCCCCCTGCCTGAATTCCAGGCCCCTGCCCCACCCCCTGGAATTCTCACCAGTTTCCGACGAGAAGGGGGGGGGGGTTGTCTCATCTCATCTCGTTTCGAGGCAAGACAGGGAAAAAAAACCTTCTCGGGAACTGGTGAGAATGTTGAGCTGAGTTTCAGCCCTAGAGGGCACCGAGAAAACTTTATATTGCCACAGCCAGCCTGTTTGCACTTGTTCTGTGTTAGTCTCTAGCTTGTCAGGTGGCATCTGCAGAACACTGGAGCTTTCTAGAAAAAAATCTTCCCCACCCTTCACTGTATCCTCTTCCCTTCCTCAAACTAATCATAGGGATGTGCAAACAGAATGTGGTTTGGATGTTCGGACATTCGGTCGTTCAGTTCGAAACCTGAGTTCGGGTTCAGTTGTTCGGTTTGGCGGAGTTCGTTTTGGCCGAACTTGGCAGAACATTAGAAAATAGTGCTATCGATACCAAATTTGAAGATTTTTTTCAGTATCGGTATCATTTGGTCCTGAAACAACCCCTGGTCTCCACCCCTGGTGCCAGGAAGTCTGCTCCTCAACTGCCTTCCCTTTCCAGTCACATTTATCCCGCCCAAAATCATGTTTTTCCAACCCCCTGAACTCATCCGAACTCACCCGAACATGACCGAACTGTTCGGCCATTTTTGAGTTTGGTTCGGACGTTTGGTTTGGACGTCCGAATAGACTGAGTTCAGTTTGAACTCCGAACATCCGAACCGCGTTCGCACATCCCTACTAATCATTTCACAACACCCATTCTCACACTACTTTTGTGTTCCAAATCCAAACCCAGTACCTTTAGTCCTTCCCTTCTACAATCCTTATCCCCCACTATTCCGTTAGCATATATGTATTATATATATATGTATACATATATGTAGGTGGCAGTGGTGAGGTGGTAGGGTACAGGTGGGCCCTGCTTCACGCCAATGTCATGGACCAGAGCCAGACTTTCGTGAACATTCTGGAAGCCCTGAACACCATGCTGGAGGGAGGCTAATGGCAGGAGCACCATTCACCAGGGAGCTAATGATGACAGACAATGGGGAAAATATGCAGAAGGCAGTGCTGGAAGTCAGGTTTATGGGCATCCTCTCTGCTTCCCACACACTTCACCTGGTGGTAAGGGATGCCCTAGGACTGGGTGAGAAGGAACCTGGTGGACCCCTCCCCTCACTGATTGAAAAGGACAGGAAGATCATGGGCTACTTCAACAAGAGCATGAAGGGCAGTCACCTCTTGAGAGAGAAGCAGCTGGAGGGTGCAGGAGCACTGCCTTGTGCAGGATGTGAGCATGAGGTGGAACTCCACTTACCTCATGCTGGAGTGTCTGGTGGAGCAGGAGCGTATCCTGCAGGAGGGTGCCGTGTGGGCAAGACTGGGGTGGTGTCATTATTAGGATGTGAAGACTAGGTCATGATGGCCCATGTTATGCACTTCCTTAAGCCCTTTATTTTATTTTATTTATTTATTTATTTATTTCTGGCATTTTTATCCAGCCCCTCTCGCCCAACGGCAACTCAAGGCGGGATGTGACAGAGACCATGAGTGCATCAATGACCACCCTGAGCCGGGTCATTCCCTTCATCTGGATTCTGGTCAGGGAATTGACAGGTGTCTTGAGGGACCAGGACCAGGGATTGAGGGAGTGGCACCTCATACCAGAAGTGGTGACCTTGGTACAAAGGTTGCAGGCGGAACCTTTGGGAAGGAGGAATACATTCTTGCCACCATGCTGGACTGCTGGGTGAAGGTGTGTGTGGCAGCTCATTCTGTGGACTTCACTCTGAGAAAATGTGCTGGTGAAGATTGTGCAGAGAGCAGAAAGGTCCATACAGCATAAATAGGGCCTTGAGAGGGAGGGAAGTAGCAGGAAGGAGATTCAGAGCACCCCCAGCAGCAGTGTTAGCAGCAGGGCCAGCAGCAACTCCTTGGTCACTACCCACTGGAGCACACCAGGGCAGGCACTATGGACACAAGCCATTGGGGAAGAAGTTGGAGGCAGCAGCAGTCACATCAGACACCCTGATACTGCAGGGAGGGCAGTGGCCAACTATCTGGAGCAGCCTGTTGTAGATTTCAGCAGCAACTCATTGCAGTACTGGGTGCCGAAGGGCCAGGTATGACAAGGCCTGGTCAAGGTGTCCCAAGAACCGCTCTGCTGCCCACCAACCAGTGTGCCCAGTGAACTGATGTTTTCTCAGGTGGGGGACATTGTCAGTCCCCATCATTCAAGGCTAGACACTGGGTTGGTGGTGCAGTTGCTGTTCCTAAAACTCAATCTGACGCTGCTGGGATTCCCCGAACTGCCCTTCGAGTTTGAGTGAGGGGGAAACTCCAGGGGAAACTTTGCTGCATCTCCATCCTGCTGGCTCTTCCTTGATGGCTCCCTCCCCTCTGCCCCCACTCTCTCTGCCTCATTATTCTGCCCCCCTGGGGCAATTCCTGCAAGTTGAAACCCTGTAATAACAGTAGTGCCAACTTTATCTACTTCGCATAGTGCCAATCCACCCTGGGACACCCTCTGCAAGTTGAAGCCTTAGCCTTGTGATAGCTGGAGTTTTGACAGACTGAATGAGGGAGACACACAGTGGCAGTGGCTGGTGATGCCATCCACCTGAACGAGAGAAAAAGAGGTGCACCCTGCCCAAGCTGCCATCCACCAGAACCAGAGAGTGACACAAACCCTGCTGCTAGAATGAGAGAGGTGAACACCCTGCCCACCTGCCACATCCAGAGAGAGACACACTCCCTGCTGCTAGAATGAGAGAGGCACACACCTCACCCAGCTGCCACCTGCCAGAACCAGAAAGACATACACTCTGCTGCTAGAATAAAATGTTAAACTAGTTAAAACATGAGGGGAGGTGGTTAGAGCGACGGTGGTGTTGTACTCATGCTGAAGATGACAGATTGTGGCATAGAGCCAGTTTGAAAGCCTATGTGGTGGCTGTGCAGGTGGCAAAGAAGTTCTTTGCTGCCATCATAGCATCCACAAAATCTCACCCGGCGGATCTCTTCCAGGTGGTGAAGGGGTTGGTCAGTCCAGTCCAGCCTCCCTCCACCTGGAAGTGGAAATTTCACAGTCTGGCTATGATAGGTTTATTGATTTTTTTGTTGACAAAATCACTCGCATTCACCATGACCTTGCCACAACAGTTGATACAGTTGGGGAACCAGTGACTATGAATGCCCCAGCTTGTCCTGTTTTGTGGGATCAATTTCAGTCGGTGACCCCTGCCGATGTGGGGGATGTCCTGGGGGCTGTTAGGACCACAACATGTTAATTAGATCCTTGCCCATCCTGGCTGTTTAAGGTCTTCAGGGAGACATTGGGGTTGGTGCTGACACGGGTGGTCTACACCTCCCTTGAGGAGGGCAGGTTCCCAGGGTCTCTTAAAGAGGCTGTGGTACGACCCGTGCTGAAAAAAAATCCCTTGACGCCGATGCCCTTGCCAGCTACCGGCCTGTCTATAACCTTCCCTTTTTATGGAAGATTATTGAGCGGGTGGTGACCTAGCAGGTCTGGAATCATCTTGGCCGGATCGGTTCCTTGGACCCCTCACAGTCTGACTTTCGTTCAGGATATGGCACCATGACTGCATTTGTGGCCTTGGTTGATGACCTGTGCTGTGCTTTAGACTAGGGGAAGTTGACTCTTCTGGTCAACTTAAATCTGTCAGCTGCTTTTGATACCACAGACCATGACCTATTGGTGACTTGACTGTGGGATTGTGCCAGGGTGGGCTGGATCGTTCTTGAATGGTTCCGCTCATTCCTGGCTGGTAGGACTCACCCTGTGGTGGTGGGTGACTATACATCTACTCCCCAGGATCTCATATGTGGGGTCCTGCAGGGTTCTATTCTGCCCCCCTCCTCCTATTCAATGTGTATATGCAGCCCTTGGGAGAGGTCGTGAGAGGGTTTGGAGTGTGTTGTCATCAATATGTTGATGACACTCAGCTCTACCTCTTGTTTTCAGCTGACTCAGGCCCTGCAGTTTCATTGCTTACCCAATCCTGATAAGATGGAGGTGATGGCGGTGGGTAGGGCGAGGGAGGTGCCGACCCCTCTGTTTGGGGGGTCTGCCCTCCCATGGCCCAGCAGGTTCAGAGTCTGGGGGTGGTTTTGGATCCGGGCCTCCATCTGGATCGGCAGGTGGAGGCAGTGGCTAAAGTCGCCTTTCGTCAGCTGTATCTGGTGCAGAGGTTGCGCCCATACATCTCCGAGCAAGACCTGGCCACTCTAATACAAGCCTTCATCACCTCGAGGCTAGACTACTGCAACGCGCTCTATGTGGGGCTTCCCTTGATTCTGGTTCGGAGGCTGCAGCTGGTGCAGAGTGCAGCAGCCCATCTCGTTACAGGGACGAAGCAAAGGGAACATATTACACCTGTGCTCCGCATTCTGCACTGGGTGCCTATAGCGTACCAAGCCAGGTTCAAGGTGCTGGTGGTGGTATATAAAGCCTTATACGATCTGGGCCCCTCATATCTTGGGGACCGCCTCACCTTCTGCGCCCCAGGGCAGCCACTGGGGTCTGCTGGGGATGCCTTCCTGGAGGTCCCCCATGTTAAATGGGGGGCCACGATGGAGAGGGCGTTCTCGGTGACCAGGCCGTGGCTTTGGAACTCCCTCATGGAGGAAGCTCGCCTGGCCCCGGGTCTGATGGCTTTTTGCCGAGTCTGTAAGACCTGGCTGTTCGCCCAGGCCTTCAGAGGGGAGGGTGGAAGGGGCGGGAGGGGAGGAATCTTTGGGATGGGCGTGGGGTGGGTAGTTTTAATTTATACTGTTGATATTTTATGTATTTTAGTATTCGTTTTATTTGCTGTGAGCTGCCCGGGATGCCGTAGGCATGAAGGGGTGGCCAATAAATACAAATAAATAAATAAATAATGAATGTATGACAGCAGTGGGGGAACTGAATGAGGGTGAGCTGCCTGAAGTTGAATCTCAACAAGACGGAGGTGATGCTGGTGAGGAGGGCCAAGTGAGTGGAGGCCCCCATCATTGATTCCTCAATCAAGTAGTTCCTCAAGTTCATAGTCTGGGGGTGCTCCTCGATTCACAGCTCACCTGGATGTCCAGGTGGCATCTGTGGTGAGGAGTGCATTTGCCAAATTACATCTGGTGCGATGATTACGGCCTTATGTCTCAGACTGTGACCTTGCCACCATCATCCATGCCTTCATCATCTCGAGGCTTGATTACTGTAACACACTCTATGTGGGGCTACCCAAGGTGATGGACCGGAGGCTGAAGCTGGTGCAGAATGTGGCAGCCTGTCTCCTGATGGGTATGGACCACTGAGAGCACATCACACCGGTGCTCCATTCTCTGCACTGCTTGCCAGTTGCCTACCGGGCCTGATGCAAGGTGTTGGTGTTGACTTTTAAAGCCCTACATGGCATGGGCACCACCTACCTGCAGGACCGCCTCACTCCCCAGGTTCTGGAATTGCTGCCCTTTTGGAGGTTCCCTGTGTTCGGTGGGGGGCCATGCTGGAGAGGGCATTCTTGGTCACCGCATCTCAGTTGCGGAACTCCCTCCCAACAAAGGTTCACTTGGCCTGGGGCCTTCCCTCCTTCAAGTGTCAGTGTAAGACTTGGCTCTTCCACCAGGCATTTGGTGAGAGAGACAGGTAGGGGGAGGGATGGGATAGGGTTAGGGGGTGTAATTGATCATTTTATTGTTTGTTTTAAATGATATGTATATTTTATGCTTTTATATTGTATGTGCTCCAAGCTGTCTTTGGCAGGAGGGGGAGGAATAAGAATTTATAATAAATAATAATAATAATAATAATAAATTAATTAATAAGAGAAAGAGGCACACATCCTGCCCACACTGCCACCCACCAGAACCAGAGAGATAGAGACCATATCTGTGTTCCCACCAGCTGCTACCCACCAGAATGAGAGAAAGGCAATCTGTGCCCACACCTTCTGCCACTGATCAGGATAACTGAATGAAACCACTCTCTCTCTTCTATGCCTTGCCCAACCTGAGGCGATCTCTGTGAGCTGAAGATGCCCTGCCAGTCTGGGGGGTTCCAATGCTGCCCCCGGGGCAGTCTTTATGATCTGAAGACACCCTTCCAATGCTGCCCATCTGGTCCACTCTCTGTGAGCTGAAGATGCCCTGCTACTCTGGGTGTTCTAGTGCTGCCCCCTGGGATGCTCTCTGCAAGTTGATACCTTGCCAGACTTTGGGGTGCCTATGTTAATGCCAGTACCACTGCCTGCCACCCATGATAGCTCCTGCCAGTGCATCTGTCTGTCTGTCACACACACACACACGCACACATATACGTCCTGGCCTCTGCAGCACTCTCTGCAAATTGATACCCTACCAGAATTTGGGGTGCCAACACCAGTCACAATGTCTGAAGCCTCTGCTCCTCCATGCCACCAGTACCTGCTCCTGCCAGTGCATGTCTCTCTCTCACAAGTCCTGCTCCCCAGGGCAATCACTGCAAGTTGATTCCCAGGCACACTTGGGTGTCAAGGACAGTACCAAATGCCCAGAACTGCTTGTCACTAGTGCCTAGTGCTGTTGGTCCTCTCTTTCTCATAGGTCCTGCTCCCCTGGGGTGTTGTCTGGCACACTTTGGAGTTTCAAAGCAAGCCTAATTTCTGCTCATCTGGAAAACTGTTGATGTTGATGCAACTGCCAGTCTGTATCTCTCTCATAAGTCTATCTCTCTCATATGTCCGGCCCCCTGGGGCACTCTCCTCTAATTTATAGGGATGTCCGAACGTGGTTTGGAAGTTCGGCCCAAACTCGGTCCGTTCGGACGACCGAATCTGAACCCGAACCTGAACCCAAACCAACTGAACCAAACCCGATACCGAACTCTGAAATGACCAAACAGTTTAGTCAGTTCAGATCGTGTTTGGATGAGTTCGGCCGGGAGAAATGCGACCCCTGCCTGACACAGGGATGGGGGGGGGGTCAGCTGAGGAGCAGACTTCCAGACACCAGAGGTGGAGAGGCTTGGAGTAGCAGCCAGGCTGCCCAATCACAATCCCTTTTCTCCTCAGACCACTGGTTTCACAGGCTGCGATTGGCCACGAGCTAGACTGTACAGAGTCAATGGGGCTTGCGGTTAGGCGGGCACATCAAGTAACAAAACTCATTGCCCTCCAACCTTCCATGGCTGATTCCCACCATCTTCTGGGGTATAGCTCATGGGCTCCCCCGACAGGCCAAATGGCACATTATTTGGGTATAGGGACTACATTTTGAGAGAAGTCAGAGTCAATGCCCTGCCTACCAAATACTTGCAGGGTGTTTTGAGGGCATTCCCTATGGGGATCGTTTATGCCCTTATGACGCCCTGGCAGCAGAGACCACACATCATGTTTTATTTGAGTGCCATCTGTATGATTCCATTCGTGGAGAGTTCCTGGATACCCTTATTTCAAGGATTCCGGGTGCTACAGTCGTATACATGACCCAGATGGTTCTTGTTGATACTTCTCCAGAGGTGACTAGGCAGGTCCAAAAACGTCTGTTGGCCACCATGGAACTTAGGAGGTGTTTCCTTTTTCCCAAACTTACAAATGATATGGAGGATGCCTAAAGTTTCAAGGTTTTCCCCTTTCTCTGAGGATCTATTGGAGAATCATTTGACCCAAGTCAGTCCTAGTGTACGGATTACTCCGAATTAGACGGTATTATGGGGATTGTAATTATGACAAGTTTTAAACTAGATTTTGAATTTATATTAGACTGTAGTGAATTAGATTCTGTGTCATTTGTTATTCTGTATGTTGTATTGTCAGCAATGACCTCCGGTCACGCCATAAATAAATAAATTTGATTTGCCCTCCCCCATTCCAAAACATTTTGAGCTAGTCACTGTTTCTGACAGCAGGTGTTTTCAGAAGGCTCCCTCTCCCAGCAGTTTATGTACCTCCCAGCTCCCCAATCCATTGCCATCCTCCTCCTATTTCACCCATCCAACCCATTTACCTCCATATTATCATTTATTTAGATTATATTAGATTTATTTAGGCATTATTTTTATTTTTTACCCCTCCCTGTGTTCTTCCTCCCCCCTTCATTGAATTATTTCCCTCTCCCTGTATATATTCCATCCTTGATTCCCTTCCCCTGTTTTTGGATTTATTTAGAGTACGACTTTTAGATTGATTTAAGTTTCATTTCAGTTTTGTACCCTTCCCTGTGTTCTTTGTGTTTTCCCCCAATCCCTGTGTAATATTATATAGATAGATATTAGATATAGTGACTATAGACAGATACGTAGTTGTATTAGGAGTTAGCTTAGTTATAGAGATAGAGATAGTGTTAGTGTGTAGTTATTCAGTTTTGATATTTTAGAGTGTGTTTGTAGGACTAGGCCTTTAGATATAATATTTACTTA
>QEPC01012913.1:5954141-6031157 GCA_003113815.1 Sphenodon punctatus
GTTTAAAGACAGTATTCCTGTTAGCAATAACTTCATTAAGAAGAGTTAGTGAAATAGCAGCCATAATAATCTCAGAACCATATTTGCAGATTTATTTTCCAAGACAGAATAGATATTGCTTTACATCCTAAATTCCTACCTAAGATAGTATAAGTAAGACAGTTGTGAGAATGTGGCCCTTTTTACATGGGTCTCTCCTCCAAGCCATGAACACGCAGATTTCTGTGTGTTCATGGGTGGGGGAACCCCATGTGAATGATGTGGTGCACGCACCCATGGTGAGTGGGGGTACATGCGTGCCCGCCTAACATGCATCCCCACTCAGCCCCCCACTCATCCCCACGCACAGAGCAACCGGGGAAAATGGGGGTTACTATGTGGGTGTGGATGAGTGGTGGGTGAGTGGGGATGTGTGTGCAGCTGTGTGCATGCCCCATCCATGCACTGGTGCACCCACGGACTCGCCACCCGGTGGAGCCATGTAAAAATATCATGTGAGGAGCCACTCGAAGAAGAACAGAAGGTTGCTACCTTGCAAACAAGGTTCTTCGAGATGGCTCATAACATTCTCACAACACCCACCCTTCCAGCCATGCATGGAATTCTTTTCTTATATTTCTAGAAAGGGTTGAAAGGAACTGTCATTCAGAGGGGGAGGGTTCTTTTTATACTAGAGGAGCTCAAGACCATCATGTGTTCTATTATTTGAATAGGGTGAGTGCACACAACCCAGTAGTGAGAATGTTGGGAGCCATCTCGAAGAACCTTATTTACAAGGCAACAACCTTCTGATCAGCACGTGGGGAGGAGCTGTTTGTAAACAGCCTTATCTCCCAGCCTGATCCAGTGTCCCTGCTGCTGCTGCTGCCTCTGCTGCTGCACTACTAGAAGGCAGAGGGAGGTGAGGGATGGGGTCTGGAGCCAGGGAGGGGAGGCAGAATCACTTTCTGGGGGAGAGGCTGGCCGCAGCCTGCTGCCCAGCCAGGAAAGTGCGGGGCCCCAGCTGGCCACGGGGCCATGTGCAGCCGCACATGTGGCACATGCCTGGGGCCGGCCCTGGTGACACTGCATGCTTGGTCTCCGGCTGGGAATCATTTTGGTTGATTCTGGCTGGTGGTTGCCGTTCAGACGTTACTTTTTATTGTTTCCAGGTGGGAATTGCTTTGACCATGCTTTCGGCAATGGTCCAGGCCGGAGCTCCGGAAGCATGGTTGATTTTGACCTCGGGTGGGTATTGACTGTGGTGAACATCTGGCGGCCGCCAAATAGACATTCAGGGCGCTTTGGCCTTGCTGCGGGATTGACCGTGGTTCACTGTGGTTGACTGTAATCTCGTAACATCTGAAAATACCCTATAATGAATTCCATAGGGATTCCATTAATCATTAAGTAAATCATAATGTTGCTTTTAAAACAGAGTTCATAAAACTCCAGAGGTCATTGCTCTGGATGTGGCTGGAAAATGTCACAGCTAAACTATACTCTTCTGTTAGATGTCATCCAACAGGCCAGCACCATGTATTGTTGTTTGCAAGAGAAAGGGTGTGATCCTCTAAGCACTTAGCATAGATGCTAGAATTTAGCCCCGGTCTCACTGAGGTGAATGCAGTAGGAAATTTATGTTCATGAAATTTAGGGAGAGAAATTTCTGCTTTTCATTTAGAGTAACACCAGTGACCTTGAAATTTCACCATGGTGAGCTTAAAATCTCTCTCTCTTGCTTAAAAAATAAAATAAATTCAGAGTCATGGATGTTTGTTTCCAGTTTGGCTAGGTGTGAAGCTTACTACTTGTGATATCCTATTTCCCCATGATTTAGAATTTGAATAGTTCCACTCCCTGTCAAGTGTTTTTGTATTTACTTCTCCATTTCTCTGCCAACTCTCCATATACAGCCCTTTTCTCTCCAGCATGCATTTTAATTCCATTTGCAAAGTGTTTTCTTCCCTCATGACTTCTCCAACCAAGTACTTTATTGAAGGAAATATCTTAGCTTTTCAATCATAAGAGACTCCACATACAAATTGCTTTCCATCACATAGTGGTACTATGAAGAAATATCTGAAGCAATTTGGTGCTTTAACAAAATGTTTTCTTCATTCTGTCTCTCTTGCCTATAAAGGCCACCTTCTCTTATCCCAAGTTTATCACCTGGGTTGTTGTTATTATTATTAATAATAAAATTGTTAGCAGTTTACATATACAATCATAAATATTTAGGGCTCAATAAAGCACTTTGTTGCCACAAAAATCAAGGGATGTGTGGGTACCTATCATTTCACAGATTTGGACCCTTGATAACTTACGTTGTTATTCTTCACTGTTTTGATCCTCTCCTATCTCAGTTGGTTTTAATGAACATTGTTCCTTGAAAGAATTTTGGTTAATGCATGGAAATCGGAAAGTTCTCTGTCCAGGTATAAGAAAAAATTCTTCTTTTGTGTGCTAATTCTTACAGCACAATATTTTCTACAGGACAGGGTTAGGCAAGGTCAGGGTGATATGGCTTTTGCTAGTTCTTCCTCTCTCAAAATTGACTTTAGATCACAAAATTCAGTTTTTAAAAAAGATTGTAATTCCTGAACTTGTTAATTTAATTGAGACCTAAGGTAGTAGTTTCAGTTGCATGGATTAACAGTTTACTCCAGTTTCTGTGATTTTTGTCCTGCAATTTTTATTTGTGTTCAAGAGAAAGGGAGGATCAGGATCATAACCACTTGATTTGGATTCCTGCTTGTGGTGAGGGGAGCATCCAATCCAGCGAGGGTTCCTGTTTTTATGGTTAGCCTTGATGTGCGTGGAATAAGGCTGCAACTTGGGGCTTGAATTACTCGGGTTTTCCCCAAGTATCACCATCCTTGGACCTCAGAATGGCGGAGCAGAGAGCAGAAGTGGCTAAGGAAAATGGCAGGGGGCAGGGAATGGAAAGTGCGAAGGGAAGGGAAGGGAGGGCATCAGACTTACCAGGAAGCGTCTGCACTGTCTCCCTGCTGTGTGGAACTGCCCTACCCAGGAAGCATCTCCGGTGCGCCTCTGTGCATGCTGTCTGGGACGTGAAGTCAGGAGCATGTTTCTGGGATGGACTGCCTGCCCGGAGAGTAGCTGTGAAGCACCTCTGTGCATGCTGTCTGGGAGCGTGCCTGACTACATCTCCCAGCATGCTCCCAGACAGCATGCGGAGAGGTGCTCTGCAGCCACTTCCTGGACAGGGCAGTCCTGCACAGCAGAGGCATGCCAGAGCTGCTTCCCAGTGAGTTTGATGACCCTCATTCCCTTTACCTTACCTTTCCCACTTTCCCATCTCTACTCCCTGCCATCTTCCCTAGCCACTACTGACCTATTCCCTCCTCCCTTCTGGCCTCTTTATATAATAAATATATATCCACCCACATGTTTTCCATGCATGGAGACCTGTGAGAAGTGCAGATGGGGATCCGAGTGGTTGAAATACACCACTTTGGCCCCTTATTTGTGTAAATGGGAAGTCCCAGAGTGGCCCACCAGGAATCAATCAGCTAGTCAACATTTTAGCAAAGGTCAACTGCATGTGGTGCTGGACTTGCATTCAGTTAGCTATGCCTGGATATGGTGCCTGGGTATGGTGCCTGGGTATCCCTGATATTAGTGTAACATCCCCTTGTTGGTCTCCGAGGTGGGCAGAGAGCATGGACAATAGGGGTGTGCATGTCGTTTTTGTTATTACAATAATAATGAAAATTGTCATTTTCATTATCATTATTGCAATAACGAAAATGGCAAATAATAATAATGAAAATGGAAACAAAAACAACATTTTGTTTTTGAAATAAAGGGGGGAAACGGAAAAAACATATTTCCAGCTATAACGTACTGTTTCTTATTCAATTCTGAAGAAACTTGGGGAGGTTATGTCCCCAATGGAGGACACTATTTGTACCAAGTTTCAAAATGATTAGACAAAGAAAACCAATTTAAG
Organism: Sphenodon punctatus; assembly: GCA_003113815.1. Classification (NCBI taxonomy): domain Eukaryota; kingdom Metazoa; phylum Chordata; class Lepidosauria; order Sphenodontia; family Sphenodontidae; genus Sphenodon; species Sphenodon punctatus. Next base: position 5,958,097 of record QEPC01012913.1, read on the forward strand.
AAGCAATTGAATGTTCTGATTTTAAGAAAGGCTCCATACACATTCATAGCTACATCTTCTTTATGTTCCTCCACAACACTCCTGCCAATTTTCAGAAAGACTGGATAAAGGGTCCTGAAGGTATAAGACATTGTCTTTAAACTACATTTCCAGCTGTAACGTGTTTATATTCCATCCTGTTTACAGGATATTATTTAGCAGGAATGTATCATATACCTTCCCTGTCATATCTGTAAAACTATAGGTCAATTTGATAAAGGGACCCAATTTTATAAGCAATTTATGTTGTCCACTTGAAGACCATTATTCAGACAAATAGCAACACATGCAGTGCCAATCAGAGGCAGGCACCTGGCATGGCAGGGGGAGCGAGGCTGTAGGATGAAGGATGTGGAGCAACCCAAAAGACTGAAAGACACATTAACTGGCCAATAACTGCATGCTTCCAGCTTTACAGGACCAAGCTCTAGTGACTTGGAGGTGGGCATAGAAGGGACATAACTAGGACTTTGGGGATAGCATACCAAAAATCAGGAGACATGGTTTACACATCTAGGCTGGCCAATCATCATCACAATCACATCCTGCAGCACTGTGACAGAGGAAATAAAAGAATCTCTATTAGCTCTTTCTTAAACAGATGCTTCCAACTTCCCAATAACAAGTGGGGGAGAGAAGTTGGGATGGTCACAGCACAGAATTAGGATATTTGGTTGACATTTCTCCTGGCCAATTGACATCACATAAAATTGGGACCCTTTATCACATCTTTCTGGTATTTGGCAGAGATGATTTTGAAAGTGTAATATACAGCCCTGACTATTTCATGTACACTGGTTGGACTACAAAGACATTACAGTCAGACATACCTTCTATAAATTAACTGCTTATACCACCAGGACCCTTTATCCAATCCTTCTGAAAGTTGGCAGATATAGTAAATATAGGAAGGGGTATAACTTGCCAAGTTTCATCTACATTAAATGGAATACAAACAAGTTACAGCTAAGACTGTATATGAAGATTTTTGCAAAATAATATAATTCAACTGCATATAAAATTGGATTCCTTTATCCAATTGTTTTGTAATTTTGTACACTTAATTCCTTCCATTGGAGGTATACTACCTCCATGATCCATCCAAATATAATAAAAAACAAAAAAGATACAGCCAAAAATGTGTTTTCCATTGAAACCAATGGAAAACAAAAATAAAAGTAAAAACAAAAACGACAATTCAATATTTATGAAAACAAAAGTGACATATTTAAATAATGAAAATTACATGGGCCCCTGGTGCACACCTCTAATGGACAATTGGACACCAAATGCTCTAATTCTCTTTATTGATCCTTACGAACCCCATTTGATTGGGACGGGTCAATGGTCCCAGATTTATCTAGTATTATTAATTATTAGGGGTGGGACACCAGGGCAATTACCAGCTACCAGATTTACTGGTTACCGGTTTTCAAAAAACCAGATTCCCGGATTAAATCCGGTATACCGGTACCAGATTTATTCCATTGATTTAAATGGGGAACTGTCCCCATTGAAATCAATGGAATAAAAAAAAATCATCCCCCTCCCCATCCCAGGCTGTGCGGGTGGAAGGGGGGCCCCCCCCCTCCCCCTTGCCAGCCTGGATTTTTTTTTTAATTTTTTTTTCTCTAAGTCCCTGCTAGTGCAGGCTCCGGGCCGCCGCCGGTGACCTGGAGCCTGCACCAGCAGGGACTAGGGTGATCCCTGGGGTGAGGGGTGGTTTAACACCCCCCCACCCCAGGGATCACCCTACCTCCACGCCCAGGGATCGCTTACCTTGTGCTCCAGGCAGCGGCGGCGGTCCGGCTCCGGTGACTTCAGCGCTGGCTGTGACTGCCGGCTCAGTGCACTACTAGGCCTTCCGGTGAAACCTGGAAGTTCACCGGAAGGCCTAGTAGTGTTGAGCCGGCAGCCACATCCAACGCTGAAGCCGCCGGAGCCGGACTGCCGCCACCGCCACCACCCGGAGCACAAGGTAAGCGATCCCTGGGTGGGGAGGTAGGGTGATCCCTGGGATGGGGTGTGTGTTAAACCACCCCCCACCCCAGGGATCACCCTAGTAGCATGGTACCGGTAACCTACCTGCTGCTGGTGCGGGCTCTGGGTCGCCGGCTGGCACTAACAGGGACATCGGGGGGGGAATTGTTTTTTTAAAGCCAGACTGGGCAGGGTGGGTGGGGGGTGCCCCCCCTTCCACCCACGCAGCCTGGACTGGGGAGGGGAGGTTGTTTGTTTTTTTACATTGCGGCCATTCATTTGAATGGCCGCAAAGTAAAAAAAAAAACGGTACGGGGGAATCCGGTAATTTTAGCCGGATTACCGGGTTAATCCTATACTGCCGGTACACTGAAATATCAGCAGTATCGGATACCGGTAGAGCCGGAATCCCCACCCCTATTAATTATTATTATCAGCATTTATATAGCACCAGCAAGGTGCCTCGCACTTTACAAAAAACAAGATAGACACGGTCTCTGCCCAAGAGTTTACAATCTAAAGACAGGGGAAGGGTAGATAGGGAAGGGGGAAACAGAGGGAGAGAAAAGGGATGCAACATTCATGAGGATGCGAGAACTCAGGTACACGTTCTTGACTTGGTTACAGTAAATTGGAGATTACAGAGAACAGGTGGGGGATAATCCTGGGTGGGGATGCTTAGCAGGAGTTAGGAAGGGCGGAAGAGAAGAGATGGGTTTTGAGGAGGGACTTAAAGGTGTGGAGCGTGGGGGCAAGGCAGACGAGGGCAGGGAGGAGGTTCCAGGCATGTGGGGCAGCAAGGGAGAAGGGACAAAGGCAGTTGGGAGAGCACGGAAGGCATGGGAGGATGAGGGAGGGGATGGGAAAGGAGTGGAGTGCTGGAACAGGGGTTTGGAGGGAGATCAGGGCAAAGAGGTAGGGGGGAGTGAGGTTGTGAAGGGCTTTGTAGGTGAAGACAAGGAGCTTGTACAGAATACTCTCAGGAAGAGGGAGCCAGTGGAGATTGGAGAGGAGAGGCTGCACATGGTCAAAGCGACAGGCTAGGTGGATGATCCTGGCTGCAGAGTTTTGAACAGAGATGAATGAAGCAAGGTGAGAGTGGGGAAGGCCAGCAAAGAGGAGGTTACAATCATCAAGGGATGAGATGACTAGGGCATAAATGAGAGTTTTGGCAGAGGAGACAGACAAAAAAGGGCAAATCCTAACAATGTTTGGAGGGATAAGCGACAGGATTTGGCAACGGAGTCAATGTAGGGTTTGAAGGTAAGGTGTTGAAGATAAAGTCCAAGCTATGGGCGTGTGGGACAGGGAGGATGGAGACCCCATCAATGGCAATTGACAGGGAAGAGGGAGAGGAAGGATTGGGAGGGAAGATAAGGAGTTCAGTTTTCGCCATGTTCGGTTTGAGTTGACGTTGAGACATCCAGGCGGAGATATCATAGAGACAGTTGGTGAGACGAGCTTGAACAGAGGGGAGAAGGAAGGAGTGGAGAGATAGAGTTGAGTGTCATCAGCATATAGGTGGTATTGGAACCCATGGGAAGCAATGAGTTTGCCTAGGGATAGGGTGTAAATAGAGAAGAGGAGAGGGCCAAGCATAGAGCCTTGGGGAACCCTGACCGAGAGGGGTAGGGAGGAGAAGGGGAAGGAGTTAAGAAGAGATACATTGAACGAGTGGTCAGAAAGGTAGGAGGAGAACCAGTAGAGGACAGAGTCCCAGAATCCAAGGGAGTGAAGTGATTCAAGCAGGAGTGAGTGGTCAACAGTGTTGAAGATTTCAGAGAGATCAAGGAGGACAAGGATGGAGTAAAGGCAGTTTGATTTAGCCATAAGAAGATCGTTGGTGATCTTAGCAAGAGTGGTTTCAGTGGAGTGAAGGGGGCGGAAGCCAGACTGGAGGGGGTCAAGGGAGGAGTTGGTGGAGTGGAGGTCGAGGCAACAGTAGTAGAAAACCCATTCAAGGAGTTTGGAAGCAAAAGGGAGGCACCAGACAGGATGGTAATTAGAGGGTTCAGAGGGATCCAGAGTGGACTTTTTGAGGATGGGGGAGACAGTGGCATGTTTAAAGGCAGAGGGGAAGGAACTGGTAGAGAGGGAGAGGTTGATGATGTGCAGGAGGGGAGGGGCGATGGTAGAAACCATGGAGGTCAGGAAGTGGGAAAGAATGGGGTTCAGGGGACAAGTGGAGGGGTTGGAGGAGGAGAGCAGGGAGGAGATTTCCACAAGGGAGGCAGGAGGTAAGGAGGACAGGAGAGAGGTGGGGGAGGAGGGAGAGGGGGGAGTAGTAGGGGGAGAGGACTTGGAAGTGATTTCCAGGCAGATCTTGTTGATCTTAGAGGTAAAAAAGAGAGCATGATCCTGAGCAGGGAGAGAAGAATGAGGAGGAGGACAGGGGGGTTTGAAAGGGAGTCAAAAGGTGGAAAAGAGGTGATGAGGGTCCCAGGAACAGGACTCAATGTGGGAGGCATAGTACTGCTGTCTAATGAGGGAGATAGCAGAATTGAGCAATGAAAGGCAGAATCTGAAGTGGAGGAAGTCAGCATGGTAGTGGGATTTGCGCCAGAGGTGTTCAGCAGCCTGACAGTTCAGCATCCACCAGGAGTGGAGATGGCAAATGGTGGGGGTGAACCAAGGGTGAGGGTTAGGGGAGCGAGCTGGGCAGGGGGAGGGGGGCAAGGGAGTTGAGGGTGGAGGCAAGAAAGGAGTTGAAGGTGGAGATGGCAGAATTGGGGGAGGAGGAGGAGGAGGAGGAGAAGAAGACTGAGGGGAGAAAAGGAGAGAGGGAAGAGGCAAAGTCCTGGGGCACAATGGCCTGTAGATTGTGGAATGGATGGGGAGATGGGGAAGAGGAGGGAGAGCAGTGGGAGAGGTTGAAGGAGGCAAAGAAATGGTCAGATATGGGATGGGGCTCGAAGGAGAGACTCTTGACTCAGGCAGCAGGAGGTTCCTTTTCCTGTCTCTCATTTTCTGATTATTCATTCAACTACGGATAAGATTTGGGGCCCATGTCCCCAGTCTTTCTCCTGAAGGCACTAGATGGTGGTGCTGACCCTCCAAAAACTGTTAAGAGTCTCAGATAGGGGATCTGTTGAATGAGACTGGCTCTGATAAGCACAGCTCTGCTTCACTGTGCTAACATTGGGAGTGTCCCTGTGTCTGTGCAGTCCCATGGATCCCAAATTTTTGCAGGTGGGGGGGTCATTGCAGAGATGGAGTACCATGATGCCCCAAGACTGAAATTACTGAGGGACTGGCATCCCAGGGTGGTGTTAGTGCCATCTGAAGGATCTCTAATTGCAAGGTTGGTGTTCTTGTTCCAACCAAACTCGTCCTGTCATTCCATGTGTCCTTGCTTCCAGCCTCTGTCACTGCCAGATACTTGTGTTGCTCTTTGTGACCATTCATCCAAAATCCTTTGTGCTGTCTTATATACCAGGGGCACGCAGAGCCGAGCAGCACTCTGAGCATGCTCCAGCTCTGGTCCCCACCCCACCCCTTTTAAACTGAAGACCTGGGAAGGGGCTCAGCATGGTGTGGAGCATGCAAACCTCTCTCAATAAGAAGAGGGGGGATTCTAGGGAACACCCCCACCCCTTCTTGTAGAGAACGGGTGAGACAATCGAGCCGAGTTTGAGCCCTACTCTTAACTGGCCACCTTTATTCAATGGAATTGTCATGGTCTCCACTACCCACTTGAGGATGTTAAGTTTCCCACAGAGGTTACTGACCACAGGCTCTCTGTTTGCAGGAGACTCTCCTCTCTGCTGCACAGGGTTGCTCAATTAGGAACTTCTCTGTGGTGTACAAGGACACCTCTAGCTCCAGCCAAGCCTCAGGTGGGTTGGCTGCCCTTTTCAGGGAAAGCACTTGCCTCTAATGACTCCACATGTTGCTTCGTGGTGCACTTACTCTCTGTTCTACTTGCCCTCGTGGAATTTTACGGATACCATGGACCTGTGGAATTTGGTTTCTCAGCTGCTGCTGCCATTCTTACTTCTTGGGGACTTCAGTGGGAATCCCAGGCTCCGGGGAATCACTGAATATGAAGGTTTGGAGGCATCTCATTGGATGCTTTGTCTCAAACAATGGCTTTTCAGTGCTGAATATTGATGAATCTACCTGTGGCAGGGTGGAATGGTGGCTGCTGCCCCTTTAAGAGTGTGACTCTGAGCTTAGCTCGGTCAGTTGAGATGCATCTGGGCTAACTTAGCTAGAAAAGCCTGCAGCTCAGAGGGAAAAGGGAGTGGGGGAGGAGATAAATTGGGTGTGGCTCTGGCTAGGAAAGTGGTGAGGGAGGGAGCAGAATGAATGTATCCAGGGAGGGAGTTCAGGCATGGGAAGCAGCAAGGGAGAAGGCTCAAAGAAGTTTAGAGGAGCAGGAGGGTGGCAAGCAGGTGAGAGTGGTGGCAGAGCAGGAGCAAAATGTCTAGATAGGAATGTGGCAGGATACAAGAATGGAGAGATATGGGGGAGTAAGGTCATGAAGAGCCTTGAAGGTGAAGACCATGAGCTTGTGCTGAATGCATTCCCATGGAGGGACCTAATGTAGGGCAAAGAGGAGGGGATGAATATGGTCTTATTTAATTAATTTTATTTATTTTACTGTTTTTCTACCCCACCCCCTCCTGCTCCTGCTCAGAGCAGCTCGGGGCAGCTTACAAAATACATCGGCAGTAAAAACACATAAAATACATTAAAAACATTTAAAATATAAAAAGAACTAAAAGGGCAGAATTCCCCCTCCCCACCCCACCCCACCCGTCTCCCTCTCCAAAGGCCTGGTGGAACAGTCAGGTCTTACACGGTCTACAGAAAGAGAGGAGGTCTGGGGTGAGATGGGCCTCCGTTAGGAGGGAGTTCCACAGCCTGAGAGAGGCCACCGAGAATACCCTCCCCATCAACACCACCCGGGCAACCCATGGGACTTCGAGTTGGGCGTCCCTGGCTGACCACAGGGGCCGGAATGCAATCCAGGGCCTGAGGTGGTCCCGCAGGTAAGTTGGGCCCAGGCCGTTTAGGGCTTTATAGGTCATTACCAGCAACTTGAATTGGGCCTGGAAGATGATAGGCAGCCAGTGCAGAGAGCAGAGCACTGGTGTAATGTGCTCGCGGCGACCCATCCTCGTTAAGAGACGGGCCGCCGCATTCTGCACCTGATGCAACCTCCAGACCATCCCCAAGGTCAGCCCCATGTAGAGTACGTTACAGTAGTCTAGAGGTGATAAAGGCATGGATGATGGTGGTCAGATCTGAGTCCGAAACAAATGGCTGCAGCTCTCATACCAGCTGTAATTGAGAAATGCTCCCCTCGCTACAACCTCCACCTGGAGATCCAGGCAGAGCTGTGAGTCGAGGAGCACCCCCAGACTATGGACCTGTGTGACCGTAGGTCAAACCCCATCGATGATGGTGGCCACCACCACCCCAGCCCTATCCACCAACATCACCTCCATCTTGTCGGGATACAACCTCAGACAGCTCGCCCTCATCCAGTTCCCCACAGCTGCCAAGCACTGGGTGAGCACCGAGACTGCTGGGTGATGGGCAAGGTGATAACTTTGGCAGCAAAGCACTGGATGGAGATGGGATGAGATCAGTACAAGGGAGACCAGTAAGGAGGACATTGCAGTAGTCAAGGGGACAGACGACTAGAGCATAGACTAGGATTTTTGCAGTGACAACAGTAAGGCAGGGCCAGATTTTAGCACTATTATACAGAGCAAAGTGGCAGGATTTGGCAACAGCCTGGATTTGAGACATAACGGAGGAGTCAAAGATGTTTCCCAGGCTATGTCCCTGAGGGACAGGCTGACAAACTGGTGACAAACTGAGAGGGAACTAGGAGGGAACCTTTTTTTGGGGGGGGGGGGGGAAGAGATGAGGACTTCGGTCTTGGCCATATTAAGCTTGAGTTGGGAGTGAGACATCTCAGCAAAGATGTCAGAGAGACAGTCAGTGATATGAGACTGGATATGATATGAAGAGAGTGCAAGAGTGGAAAGATAAAATAATAGAATCATAGAGTTGGAAGTGACCTCTGGGGTCATCTAATCCAATCCCATGCTCAGTGCAGGAAATCTTCAGCTACAGCATACCCAACAGATCCCCAACACAAGCAGATTGTGAGGAGCTGCAGCAAGATCTTACAAGACTGTGTGCCTGGGTATCTAAATGGCAGATAAATTTTAATGTGGACAAGTGCAAAGTGATGCACATTGGGGAAAATAATCCAAATGATGAGTACACAATGCTGGGTACTAAGCTAGGAGTTACCACTCAGGAAAAGGATCTGGGAGTGATTGTGGACAGTACACTGAAATCCTCAGCCCAGTGTGCCGTAGTGGTCAAAAAAGCAAATAAAATGTTAGGAATTATTCGCAAGGGAATAGAGAATAAAACTGAGGATGTCATCATGCCTCTATACAAATCAATGGTGCGACTGCACCTTGAATATTGTGTGCAGTTCTGGTCGCTCCATCTCAAAAAAGACAAGAGCGGAACTAGAAAAGGTACAGAGAAGGGCAACAAAAATGATCCAAGGTACGGAACAGCACTCGTACGAGGAGAGGCTTGATAGGTTGGGGCTCTTCAGCTTGGAAAAGAGACAGCTGAGAAGAGATATGATAGAGGTCTATAAAATCATGAGTGGTGTGGAACTTGTAAACAGGGAATGGTTATTTATCCTCTCAACTAGTACTAAAACTAGGGAACACTCCAAGAAACTCACAGGTGGCAGAGTAAAAATAAACAAACAAGTATTTTTTCACTCAGCGTACAATTAGGTTGTGGAATTTACTGTAAGAGGAGGTGATCACGGTCAGCAGCATAGCTGAGTTTAAAAGAGGTTTGGACAAGTATCAAATGCAGGTGATCCTGGAAGCAGTGAGATTCAATTAGTTTACCCAGAGAAAGAGTTAAATGGAGAAGAGAAGCGGGCCCAGGACAGAGCCTTGGGGAACTACCACAGAGAGGGGAAGTGATGTAGAGGAGGTAACAGCAAGAGAAACGTTGAATTAGTGGTTCAAGAGATACGAAGAGAACCAGTCGAGAACAGAATCCCAGTAACCAAGGGAGAATAGAGAATCCAGGAGGATGCCATGGTCAACTGTGTCAAAGGTGGCAGAGAGATCAAGGAGGACAAGAATGGAGTAAAGGCCTTTAGACTTAGCTAAGAGGAGGTCATCAGTGATTTTGGTGATGGTAGTCTCAGTCAAGTGGAGAGAGAAGAAGCCCAATTGAAGGTGGTCAAGTGAGGAATTTGAAGAGAGGAACTCAAGACTGTGCATATAGACTGCCTCCTCCAGGAGTCTGGAAGCGAAAGGCAGGAGTGAAATGGGGCAATAGCTGGAAGGGTCAGATGAGTCAAGGTGGACTTCTTAAGGATAGGGGATACAGTGGAGTGTTTGAAAGTCAATAAAAATGACCCAATAGAGAGGGAAAGATTGAAGTGCAGAGGAGAACGTGCAGCCGCGGGGGCAATCTCCTTTAGGAGGTGGGATGGGATGGGATCAAGGGGGCAGGTGAAGGAAGCATGAAGAGAGAAGGGAGGTGACCTCAATAAGGGATGCTGGGGAGACCATCACCAGACCACAAGGTGGATGACTTGCCTGGGATTGTCAGTGCCATTGGAGAGACCTTTCCCCATTACTCTACTTTGGCAAGCTTCTCAGCAGCATTTCTTGACATCAAATTTCAGGTGGAGGTTACCCCTCTGCAATTTGGGACCTTACAAGTGAACGGTTATAACCAGCTTTTCTCCATGTTTGAACTCTGAGCAGTGTTACACTCAGCTGGCAATGATGTACAGCTAATGGGCTCAATTCCAAACTCTGTAGAACTCCCTCACCCTCCCCAGCCCCCACGCAAGCGCATATGTGCGATTTTCACAGGACACTATGTTCCCACAATAGAGATCTGTGTGGTTTGTGTGCACAGACTCAGGATCCATGAGACTTGGAATCAGCCTCATTATGGTTCCTATCCCTAAACCTGGATTTGACACTCCTAACCCAACTTGGAGTGCATGGTCAATGCCTGCTTGGTTCTTGGAGATGAATGGTCTACTCGTCAATGCCCAGTGTGACTTCCATCAGCAGTGCTCCATATTAGGCCATCTGGTGCACCTGGAAGCCTTTATCTTGGAGACCTTTGTCCATCAGGAGCATCTGGTTTCCATGTTCTTTGACCTGGAGATAAGCCTATGACACCTAAATGTATGGTATTCTGTGAGACCTACATTGGTTCGGATTGTGGGGTAATCTGCCCATTTTTATCCAGAACTTTTTACAGCACTCAGTGGTTTGGGTCTGCCTCACTTCTACCTATTCTTGCTTTTTTGAGCAGGATGAGGGGGTTCTGCAGGATAGTGTCCTGATTTTCACGTTGTTTTCCATGCGCATTAATGCACGTTGTCTGAAGGACTCTCTCATTCCCTGGTCCTAACTGGCCTCTGCGGTCTGCCAGGAGCACTCTCCTTGAGGTCCTGCATTGTTGGCCGATGGCCACTATGAGGAAGGCATTCCAGTGGCTGCGCCACTGCTGTGGAACTCTCTCCCAGAGAAGGCCCACCTCTGCTCGGATCTGCTCACATTGTGGTGATAGTGTAAGATCTTATTGTTCCACCAGGCATTCAGAGGAGATAGCTAGGGTGGGGAGGGGGTGTGGGCTGGGGTGAAATGGGTTCTTTTACTTATATTATAATAATGTTATATTTTACTTTAATGGTTTTTTATTTATGTTTGTATTGTGAGCCACCCCGAGCTCCCTAAGGCAGGAGGGATAGGGTATGAAGAACATTAAGTAAATAAGTCTGTTCCCTTCCTCTGGCTATTCATCATAACTGCCTGTATGTGGATGACTTCCAGATCTCTTGCCGGTCACCCAGTATCTGGTTCATTGAGTGGCAGTCGCAAATGGCCTTGAACCATCTCTCTTGATGTGCCAATGACAATGACTTTTGGTTTTCAGAAAAGAAGACAGTCTGCATACATTTGCTATTTGTGGGGCTTCCATCCAATCCTGACTTGTGGCTTGGATACGTGTGCCTTCCTGTTGTCACTGAAGCCAAGTGCTGGACAGGAAGCTGACTTTCCTCCCCCACGTGTGTCAGCCACGGGTCAAGTCTCTCAGGCACTAAACATTCTGCGGGTCATCTCTTCTGCCTCCTTAGGCACCAACCACTGGCTTCTACTGCAGCTGCTCTGGGGCCTCGTGCACTATAAGTTGGATTATACCTCCATTGTTTACAGCTCCACCAGGATGCACGTTCTGTGGAGGCTGGACCCTGTCCATCACTCGGTCCTCCATCTGTGCACAGGAGCATTTCGCACCTCACCTGTGCACAGTACGTACGTTGAGGCCTTTGATACTCTGCTCAACATATGCCACATGCAGCTGTCTCCACAATACATTGCCAAGTTTCGCTCCCAAGAATCTATATTTCAGCCCATTACAAGACCCGGTTTGCAATCTGGAGCTCTGTCATTCAACCCTTTCAGCTCTGGATGTGGTCCCTTTTGCAGGAGTTGGACCTGTCTTTGGATGCCTTTGCCCTTGGGGCTTCTTCCACCTTTCAGTCTTGGGCTGTGAGTTTGCTTCTTCCTGTTACTCCCTGTTTTGTTTTCTGTGCACCATGATGCCACCAGTGAGGTACCTGAGCTATATTGCTCCCACCACTTCAGGTCTGTGGCCCAGATGTCTCCAAGCCTGGGGACTTCATGGGGGCATCTATGGTCTGGACAAATTCTTTCCTGGCCCCAAAGTGACTAACCACATCAGCTCACAGTGTTACAGTATGGGGGTGAGGGTGGAAGCTTGTGTTTTCTGGCCCACTCCCTGCCTGCTGCCTGAAGCAGGGGAGTGGGTGAGGCTTAAATTGGTTGCATCGGAACCTTACCTCACGAGGTTTCCTTTCTGCCAATCTTGCTCCAGCCGTTCCCCTTGCCCCTGCAACCTATGCCCCTGTCCATGCTCCCTCCTCCCAAGGAGGTAAGTGAGGACAAACAGATGAAGAGTGTAAGTGGTGTATATCCAAAATAGAAGAATGATGGCCTCTAACTTGATCAAACTGAGTTCATGAGACAAGGATTAGATTTGAATGGGATTGTAAATTCTAGCAAACTATTAGCTTTATAGCCACTCTTACACAGACCATGGCATGAAAAAATAGAACTTGATTCTCTGGGCACTTTCCGACGTGATCAAAATGTACTTATGAGTTCGGGTGGTGGGAAGTGCATGCAAATTAAGCACGTCTTTGATAATATCCAAATGCTGTGCCACACATAACTGAAGCTTTTCGGCACACTGATAAGTGCGCTTGACAGACCTGGATTTTGCAGCTCACTCAAGTACACTTGTCAGTGCACAGAAAAGTTTCAATCACACATGGCACAGCATTCGGACATTATCAAACCCATGCCTAATTTGCATGCCCATCCTGCCACCTGAACTTGAAAGTACACTTTTGATCACATCGGAAGATGCCTTTTGTTATGGACACAGTTACACAAAAGAAGAGATTTTGGGATACTGGCTTTTGCTTTAAGAATAAGATGCCTCGTAACCAAGCCAAGTTCGTGCACTTGAGTCCTCGCATCTTCATGAATAATATTAGACCCCTTGTCTCTCCCTCTGTTCCCCTTCCTATGTCTCTCCCCCAGCTCCTGTCTCTCAGATTGTAAGCCCTAGGGGCAGGGAACATGTCTATTTTATTACTTTGTAAAGTGCCAGGTACACTGCTAGAGCTATATAAATGTTTGTTAATAATAATAATAATGCCTCGGGAAAATAGATAATTATTTAACTATTTGTACATTTTCTTCTTTATTACAGTGATGAATATTTACTTAGTTGCCAGCCCAAAGCAATTTGGTGTTTTTAATTAAAAGTTAACTCAATTCAGAAAAAAAAAAAAAAAAGGAAAAAAAAACAGTACTACTCTTGAAGTATAAGGTGCGGCCGTGTCAGAAATGTGAAATTGCCACTTGAAATGTTGTACAGTGTAAACGTTGTTTAGGGGAACTTTTCCAAGACTGTGTGTTCACATTTTAAATTTCCTACCTTTTTTTTTTTTTTTTTTAAATAAAGTGACTCGCCCATCTTCAGAGTGCTGTGTTTACTTCCATGAACTCATAACTGTTTTGTGTGCTGTTTCTCTGCCCCTATATTTAGGGCCCAAGTCTGGAAGTTCTTGTGTGCATGCATGTAAAATACTAGCAGAATTCTACAATGTATGCAGTGAGGAGGAAAACTCATATCAACAAAATTTCCACTTATATTTCCACAGAATTAACAATATATTTTCCACATACATATATTTCATATTTCTGCTATTGCCGATTATGTTTACTGCTTCAAATGAACCTGAATGCCATTAAGATGGAATTTTCTAACTGGCAGTCAAGCAGAATAAAGTTCTCTAGTTGAAATATTGCTTTATGCAACACAATAGTGAAATCCTCATCCCCCTCCTACCACTTAAAGACTGTTTTAGATAACTAAACACTGCAGTAACTTCCTGCACTTGGCAGAAGGAGAATGGATTTTTGTACCATTTGAAAATGTGCACAGACAAGAACATTAGAAACAATGAGAAAATTCTTTGTCTACCTTATCAAAAACTTTTGCATTCCTTCTCTTGAAATTATGCTTCCTTCACTTAAGTTACGCATCAAAAAAGGGCAGCCAATTTAAGTAATTTTGTCTTTTTCTCTCAGCGTACAAGGTCATTAATTGCTATTGGGACCTTCATAAACCCTAGTCTGCTGATGGGGTGAGAACTCTATTGTTAAATGTATTATGGCAGGGCTGTCTTTGGAGATTGCCTGCTTGATTGCTTTGTAAAGGCCCAATGGCACACAGCAATTAAAATCCATAGACCTTTATAACCCTACTGATGTTTTATGGGCCTTTTTCTGTCCTTCGGTATGGTTTACCATTTGTGTGTTTCCCAATGGATTTTCTTTTCAGAACTCAAAGTGGGATTTTTTTTTTTTACAGAGTGATAAAGCTAGTTATACATCATGTGAAAGGTTAATGACTATTTTCAAAAAGAGCATATGTTTAAAGTCATAGGGTGAAAGTTATCGTAACAAACAAGTATGTAAAAATCACATACCATTTCCCCATTTTCACAGTAGTTGGACACTGCTGCTACCTACCATGTGAAGTACAGGTGAATGGAAGGCTATTTAACATTATTTGGGTCTTTATTTTTGTTTTCTTAAAAAAAAAATCCCACAAAATAACCCCCACACCTTCATATTTGACAACCACAGTTTGAGTCCACTTGGTTTTCACGTACATGTTGCCTTCTGTGCACCAATGCACACCTTTCCTGGTAGAATGTGGATGGTTCACCTCTAGGACAACATCTCCTTTGCTCCCTGCCCCACAAAGATTTTCCTTAACTGAAGTTCCATACACAGAGAGCTCCACAGATTTCAGGAATGGAAATGAGAGTTGTGGGGCAATGGGGATGCTATTTTCTGTGGCACCATCTGAGGTTCTGCTTTCACACTGCAACATGAAAATCACTATGAAGGTAACACATTACCTTCCTCTGGGCACTTCCTATGGTTTTTGCTAAACAGCCACTGGAGTACCCAAACAATGGCTGTATTTTTGACTCCTGAAGCAAGAGGACAGGCTAGCAGAGTGGAAATCATTCTTTCAGGAGAGCTGTCACTAACCCATTTCTCCATATGGGAAAGGGTAATTTCCACATGGATTTTTGAGAGCTCTGAAGTCAAAAGAGACCAAGATTTCCCCAAAGACCATACAATATCTGAAACTTCAATGACGTTCATCATTTTTATTTTTATTTGTTTATCATGGAGGGTTTCTCCCCGTCCCACTGTGGGCTTCGAATAGTTTGCCCTATCTGAGTCTTTGTACACATTAAATGAACACATTCAAAAATAATTTTATTTTGAATGACTGGGGGCAATCCCATGCCCCATGCATGCTATGTGCATCCTGTGCATGCGCCACAGGGACTGCATTGTGCCACGTGGATCCTGTGAGGAATCTTCGTGCATCTCACTTGGATCCTATGTGGATTCTGCTTAGGATTGCAGCCATTATCAGTTTGAATAAACTTCCTAATATTTAAAATGTAAGATAGATGGAGCTGAAATAAATATCTGTCAAATTCTGGATTCAGTTATTTTGTGCTATTATTTATGTTTGGGATAAGGCAGATACGAAGTGCTATTCATGACCCACTTCATTCACCAAAACAATGGTTAAAAATAATTTCTATTATATTTCTCATATTGTATTATACTAGATCTAAATATAATTTGGATATTCAAAAGACTATCCAAATATCTGAATTATATTTGTGGATATAAAATTGACTATAAGTTTCAGTCCTAAAAGTAGGAAATAACTCTGAATGGAATAAAATTTTCATGTGCGGCCACTTAATATATATCACACAACATATGCTTAGGTGAATATACAAAAGCTACCAACTCAAGAACTCCCAGGTTAGGAAAGTCCAGACATAAGGCTGCCTATGCCGCCTGAATTCTTCCCGTTATGCATAGGAAATATGAGAGTCTTTAATTTTGTGATCACATACATTTTTCCCCCATTTTCCACAGACTTCTGTCTCATTTAGTAAACATTATGGACAGTTCTCAGAGCTGTTCAAGCAGCTGTTCAATCCTTCTTATCATACTCATCATTCAATATGTGGGCAAATGATTTATTTACTCCACAACATCCAAACGCTGTAATGAATATGAAATTATTAATTTCTCCATATAACATTTGAGCCTCATTTCCATTAAGAATTGGATTGTGACATTGTGGATAGTGAGAGCCAGTGTGGTCTAATGGCTACTTGGAAGTGCACAGTACTTGGAAGAGGAGCTAGGGGGAAGACCACCCTGGTTCAAGTCTCACCTTAGCCAGAAACTCACTGGGTGACCTTAGGCCGGTCACAATATTCTCTCACCCTAACCTACCTCACAGGGTTGTTGTGAAGATTAAAAGTTGTGTTATATGTAAAGTGCTCCAAGTGCCATTGCAGGGGGGTGCTATATACAAAAAAAATTGTAATGATTGCCCCAGATTCAGAATCTGGACCAATGTGTTGTTTACTTCATCACAGCTTCCTCAGTGCCTCAGGGACAGATTAAATTGAGACAAGCTTAAGCAACCAAGACCCTACCCTATATCAAATATATGCATTGTCTTGAAAATATATTGTTATGACTGGAATGAGCCATGTGCTTTCAACATATGCCCTGAGAGAGCTCCTGTGAGTTTGTTGGGATGGCAGTGGCACGCTCACTCTGGAAGAGCTCATAGAAGGAGCTGCTGCAAAAGAAGCACTTTTAGAGACTTTTTCTTATGTGATATGGAGGCTGCAGGGATTCTCTTTTGGAGAGTGCACTTCCTGTGCTGATTGCTGCTTCCACTCCAACCCTCCCAGGGGTGATAATAGCCTTAATTTGGGGGAGTGAAAGGGTCACAAAGATTATTGATGGGGGTTCAAGGATTTTACTACACAGAACATAAAGATATTTTACTTCGATGGACGACATATCAAGGTAATAGAGGGAAATATTTGGGGAAGGAGGTGGCTACAACCCATTGTTACCCCTTGTCATTATGCCTGAACGTTCATAGAATCAGCGTTGGCAGGGACCTCAGAGCTCATCTAATCCAACTCCCTGCTCAATGCAGAAATCCACAGCTACAGCATCCCTGACAGATGGCTGTCTAGCCTCTGTTTGAAAACCTCCTGTGAAGGAGAGCCCATCACCACCCTAGGGAGTCTGTTCCACTGTGAAACAGCTCTTACGATTAATCAATTATAAAGTTCTTCCTAATGTTTAACCAAAGTCTGATTTCTTGTCATTTGAGCCCATTACTTCTAGTCCTGTCCCGAGGGACAACAGAGAACAAGTCTTTGCCATCTTGTGTGTGACAGTCCTTCACTGGGTATTTTGAAAGTCCTTCAGGTATTTGAAGACCACTTCTCTTGGGCCGCTTTTAGATGAGCGTGCGGTGCGTGGTTTCCAAAATCCTGCGAGACAGGATCTGATGAGACGCTGCCGCGAGTCACGCACACAGGATGGGGGAAGCGCATTCTTTTCAAGCCACGAATGACCTACCTCGATCAGACTCCCGGTCAGTTCGCAGCTTGAAAAGAATGCGCTTCCCCGTCCCATGCGCATGACTCATGGCAGCGTCTCGTCTAATCCCGTCTCGCGGGATTTTGGCAATGATGCGCGAGCGCACCGCGCGCTCGTCTAAAAACGGCCTTAGTCTTCTCTTGCCTAAACATACCCAGTTCCTTCAACCTTTCCTCACAGGACTTGGTTTCCAGACCCTTGACCATCTTTGTTGCCCTCCTCTGAACCCATTCCAATTTGCCAATGTCCTTCTTAAAGTCTGGCTCCTGGAACTAGACACAGTACTCCAGATGAGTTCTGCACAGTGCAAAATAGAATGGAACTATTACTTTTCATGATAGGGAAACAATGCTTTTGTTAATGCAGCTTAAAATTGCATTCACTTTTTTTTTTACAGTTGCATCACACTGCTGACTCATGTTTAGTTTGTGATCAACTACAGTCCCTAAATTCTATTCACACGTACTGCTGCCAAACCAGGTATCACCCATCCTATACTTGTGCATTTGATTTTTCTTACCTAAATGCAGAACATTTATCTCTGGTGAATTTTATTTTGTTAGTTTCAGCCCAGTTTTCCAACATATCAAGATCATTTTGACTTTTATTTCTGTTCCTAAAGGTGTTAGATATCCCTCCCAGTTTTGTGTCATCAGCAGATTTGATAAGCATTCCTTCTACTTCTTCATCCAAGTCACTGATAAATATGTTGAACAGTACTGGGCCCAGGACCATGTTGCACCCCATAGGACACCTCCTTCCAGATTAATGAGGAGCCATTGATAAGCTCTTTTTGTGTATAGTTCTTCAAACAGCTATAAATCCACCTAATCATCTAGCCCACATTTCACCAACTTGTCAACAAGGATATCATGGGGAACTTTTTCAAAAGATATATTACATCCATAGTGTTCCCATGATCCACTAAACTAATATCGATCAAAATTTGTAAGCAAACAGGTTTACACAAAACACCATAAAAATAGAGCTCTCTCTCCCAAATCATTGAAAAAATTGTTTTAAATGTTAATCTGCACCTCTGAAAACACTAAAAAGTATTGGAATTGTGTTGTTTGTTCGTTTTTTGTTTTTGAGAATTCTATCTAATTTTTCAACCAGAGACTCTGCAAATTTAAATTAAGCTTCACATTAAGAATAGTTAGATGTGGGGGTTGTTTTTTTTGTGTGGAAACATCTGAGTCTCTGTAACAATTAACTTTTATAGATTTTGGAAATACAAGCATTCAAATTTTTAGTAATGCACAATTTAGTTCCATGAGGAAAAGTCTTCTATTGAAATTACTACAGAACAATCATCAGTTTAAGGTAACAAAATGCATGTGAAAGAAAGGAGAATGTTTCCCATTATCCAAACATTCCCCAGGGATCAGCCATAGATTGTATCAGTACAGTTATGATTCATCTTCCTTTTGTGGGCGTATAAAGCGTTCTATCAATATGCTGTAGAGAGTTAAACTTTATACTGTATCAAACTGTCAAAAGAAGGAAAATTAAAAATGAAAGGATTGTAATACTATGTAGTTGAGAACAAAATATTATGACAATCATAGAACAAACAAGTCTCTTAATTTCACTTGGAAAAGTGCCTCCTTGAGAACATTGGTTGTACTAGTAACTACAAGCTACTGAGAAACAAATAGGCTAGTGAAATCCAACAAACTAAAACAGTCTCTTACAGTGTTGTTCTTCCTTGAGAAATCACTTTGTAAAAATGGCCTCAGGATTCCAGCTTCATTGAGTTGCCCTGATTTCCATATCAGATTGGCACAGTTTGCAAATAAATGCAAGCTTTTGTTCTCAATGTTAGCATATAAGCTCAGCCTGGGTTGTGAGTGTCAAGCTGGGGTCTGTCTATTTTATGTATCATCACCAGTAACCTAGGTTCTCCTGGCCAAATTGTATCCTTAGAGACACCTGTATAACCCTTCACAGGTGAATGCAGGGTATTATTTGAAGTCAGTGGGTTTGTGCAGAGATAGCCAAAGGTCTAATTTGTACTGCAAAAAGCACCCATACCTATGGGAACATCCAGGATAGAATTCAATTTATCTGCAACAGCCCTAGACAATTTTGTGAAATTTATAGGTTGCAGAAACATTTTTTCCTTGCACACTGGACACATTTGATATGGAAATCAGGGAGATGGGACAATGAATAAGAACCCCACTATTCAATTCTTGCAAACCCACTTTCAGACTTGAAGGTCACACTGTAAAGTCCTGAGACAACCAAACAGTTATTGAGACCCAATTTATACAACTGTGTGTATTAAACCTTTAGTACTGTGACCTTCAGCATGCAGCCAACTGTCCAAATCCCCTCTGCTTTTTACCTGTTCCTATTCAAAGTAATTTGTCTGGCAAAGATGCTCCCTGGAATTGGTACATTTTATGGCTGTGTCTTATTTGCCATTTAACAGACTATATAGCACTGTGGCCTCTACCCCTTCCTACAGCAAGCCTTTCTTTACAGTGTTTAACTCCCAGTCCTCAGCCTGCATACAGTAATTGGGCCCACATAAGGGAAGAAAGGCTGTTGACCCTCAGATACAATGTTCCTTTTGGCTCTGGCAGCCTTTGTTATTCAGTCTCTCTCTGAAATCTAGAATAGAAACAGGAGTCCCTAGTCCATATTCTAGTGAGGAAGGTTTAGTCAGGATTCATCTGTTTTTTAAGAGGTGCTCTACTACTGCCTTCTATTTTGTTCAAGACTGAGATAGGAATGCAATTTGATAAGCGGATGAAACTTATATTGGTGTCTGCAATTGAGAGTGATAACCACTGGCAGGGGCAGAAATGGTATTGATAGGGTAAGTCCTTTCCCTACTCCTTGGCCAGAGACAAAACATGGCCCAAAGTGAGGCTCATATTCTCTCTGTCTTTTTTCCTTCCTTTTTCCCTGCCACCAAACTACTTTCTGCCCACATCATACACAACTACACAGCCACTCTCCCCTTCCCTGCTTTTGAGCATAAGGCAGCAATTGGCAGTGGGGAAAGGGAAATAGGAGGAGAAGGGAGAGTGGCAGGAACAGCAACAATGAGGGAAAGACAGATTGCCAGATGTAGAAGGGGAATGAAAGCAACCCTGCCTCAGGGGTTGCCATTCCATGAGGTTTGCGGTCACCCACTGCTGCTCCGCCCAGCAAAGTCAGAGCCTGAAAGAACTAGAAAGGGGGGCAGTCCTGGGTCAACGATGAAAAAGAGAGAGGAAGGTGGGAAACAGGGGTTTGCAGAAGGCACATTATTTGTTTTGTTTGGGGTTTCATTTCTAAAAAGGTGTTCATTTTGGGGGTGTCATAAAGGACTCTACCATTAGCATTGGCAGCATTTTGGAAAAAGGCACTGTAGCAGGGGCGGTCCCCCATGGTTACATGGGGTGCTGGGGTCACACTCGGGAGAATCAGCTCACCCCCTGCTACGCCATGTCAGCCTCGAGCTACAGTTGAACTCCCTCCTTCCAGGAAGGGGGAGTACCCTCTCAGGACACAACACAATCCAGAGTGTTTTAAGGTATTTTCAGATGTTACGAGATCACAGTCAACCACAGTGAACCACAGTCAATCCCACGGCGGGGCCAAAGCGCCCTAAACATCTGTTTTGCATGCGCCAGATGTTCACCACAGTCAATCCCCACCAGGGGTCAAAAGTAACCATGCTTCCAGAGGTCCGGCCCAGACCATCTCCAAAAGCGTGGTCAAAGCGAATCCCACCGGGAAACAAAACAAAAAAAATGTCTAAATGGCAATCACTGGCCGGAATCAAGCAGAATGATTCCCAGCCGGGGACAAAGCACGCAGCGTCGCTGCTAGGCAAGGAGCAACAACAAGGGCTGGGGAGGTAGACTTAAAGGGCACCCGGCAGCAGGGGGATGTGGCAGGATGGAGCGAGGCAGAAGGGAGAGGAGAGTGAGAGAGCAAGGCAGGAGGAGGTGGTGGAGTCACAGGCGGAGGAGGTGGTGGTCGTGCTGAACATGGAGGCAGTGGGGGGACAGCAGCAGCAGCCAGGACGGGCCACCCCAGTGCCTTCTGGGTGTTGTGACCACAGCCCGGGATCGGCGTAACGTGTGTTGCGCTGTCCCGGGCCGTGGTCTGCTGGTCCGATTCCCTGCTCTGGTCCCACTCCCGTCACGTCTGTTTGGGGCCTTTCTTGTTCACGGGGGGTGGTTAGCTGGCTTGCCACCACTGGGAATCCACTGTGGTGAATCGGATACCCATAACGTCTGAAATCACCCTTAGTCACAGCCCGTGTTGAGTGTACCTGGGGCTGCCGGCTCATCCACCTCCACTCTACAGGCCTAGGTCCATCTCTCCTTGGATCAGGAGCAACCCAACCACAAGTCCCCAAAGTCCATTCAGCAAGGCCTCCAAGGCCCCAGGCTCTGGCCAAGCCTTCCCTAGCCAAGGGGCTCCCTCCCTGGGCACAGCCTCTGTACCTTGTCTGGGTCTCCCTGGTTCTCCAGTCCTCAACACCTTGGACAGCTTAGACCAGGAAGACTTTCAGGGAGATGTTGCTCTTTTGTCTTCCTGGTAGAGACTGACTTCTTCTTCACTCAGCCTTCCTCTTATATACCAGCAGAATGGACATGGCCAGGCTTCCTCAACTCCAGCTTTAAAGGGCCACTACCCTGTCCACTCTGTCACAGGGGTTTCTCAGCCTGTTCACCCCACAGGCTCTTCCCCAGCTATAGGATTGGCTCTGCCACACCCCTAGGTGAGTTCAGCCCTCTGTCTGACCCCTGAAGCCCCCCTTCTTAAAGGGGCATCAGCCCCACAGGACTGCTCCCTGCTACAGGCACGCATGTGCAGAATAGCCCCAGTGGCCATTTTGCACAGGTGCAGTGAGTTTATTTATTTATTGTTTTTAATAAAATAAAACAAAGAAATAAAATAAAAAATGAATGAAATCAAACTAATATTGTTTGCTTCTTAATCATTTGTTTTCATTACCTTAGTTACAAAAATGAATGGAACTCCATTTATTTTTGTAATTAATTGAATGATATTGCACACCCCTAGTGGGAAATATGAGGGGTATCTGCTTGTTTAATGAGCAGGGGTGTAGCTAGCTACCTAGATGGATCCTGGTGTAGTAGATGAAATTGCCTCCCCCCATCCTCCTCCTTCCAGGGGCAGAGGATGAAGCTGCATGAGGGACTGAGGGCCCCTTCACGCTGTTGGGCCCAAGTGCAGCTGCACTGAGTACACGTTCTATGATGCTGATGGATTTTCTTATTTGTCCGTCCCTCATGAACAGTAGTGGTATATGAGAAAATCATCAAGTTTGATCTTTGTGTAATTTAGGGGGTGCATGTTGGGTTTGAAGTACTTTCTACATAGATGCAAAAGGTGTTTCCAGAGGAGGGGAATGTCCTCTTCAACTTTCTCAAATATCCTGTGTCCTTTGCAAAATGTATCACTGACCTGATTTGTGAACATCCTTATTATCCTTCTCCCAACATTTTATCTGTTGTTGCATGTGTAACAGGGTGGCTGCTTGGAGCCAAAGCAGCCCCAACAGAGCTGGCTAAACTTGTAAAAAAGCTGCAAGCAGGCTGCTAACTAATCTGAAGCATCCTTAGGTGAAGCTAGCTGGCCACTCAGGATGCCAGCGAGAGGCTACAACCTTAATTGAAAGCAGCTGCCTGTGCACGTCTGCAGCTAGCTAATTAGCTTACAGTTACAGGTACTAATCTTGGGCTGAGGAGAAGCCTGTAATCGCCCTGACCAATTCCTGGAGAGAGGAAGAATCAGGGAGGAGTTTATAATGTGCAGCTTGCCACTTGAGGAGAGAAGCTTGAGGAGAAAGGCTCCTAGTAGGCCTGCTGAACCTGGCCAGCCAAAAGTCAGCTTAGGAACAGCAAGAGACGAGCCTCAAGCTTCCAAGCCCCCTGGTACAGCAAGCCAAGACCCTAGGTCTATGCAGACACCATGGGAAAACCAGGTGGGATATTTTCTTGCTAAGTGGCTCAGAGGAGAACCTGGGACTTTGCTGAGTTGCAAGGCTCTGAGACGAGCCCAAGACTGTTCATAGTATGGAAGCCAGGAGATGCCCATATCCCTGGGACCTGGCATAAAGACTTTAAGTTGTCTATGGGCTTAAAAGGACTATTTCTATCCCTGTGGGAAAGGACTTTATGTTTATAGTTTATGCTTGGGGACCCACTTATTGGAAGAGCCCTGTAACCCGGTGGAATGGGCAAAGTTATGGGTGCTGGGAGGGCGTTAAGGTCCTAGTCTAGGGTGCTAGACCCCGAGGTGAATTAATTCGTACTTTTTGGAGTGATTTGGATGACCGTCCCATCAAGGGCTCATTGGTTTACTGCTAGGTATTACTGCTGATACCCCTAGCAGGGGTGATTATTGTGTGCCCTGCAAGGACTAGGAAAAGCACTATTTGTGAGGATGAGGAACTGAACTAATTCCCAAGGGACGATTCCAGAGCTGGAGAGCCAACCCATCCATAGCATGCATGGCTGGTTGACTGCCACAGTTAGGTTAGGTAGAGACCCTTGAGATGGAGCTACTGTGGGGCAGTATCAACCAGAAACCCTAATTTCGAAGCCTGCTCCCTACTTTCCACAGCCCAAGTTAATTTACTTTCCAAGAATGCTGTAAATTCTTTATACTTCTTTTCCAGGATTTTTGAAAAGTACTCTGAGTTGAGGCATCCAAAAGGTTTATGTTTATTTTATTTTATTCAGTACATTTGTTGGTGGATATTCTAGTGTGTTAAGGAGGAGTGAACTGTGCCCTAATCCTATTTTCTTTCATCTAACTAGCATGAAGTCAGTTGAAAAACTTCCACTGATTTCAGAGGTGGATGACCCAGCAATAGTAAAGCAATGATTTCCAATACAGCACTGATTCTCACACTCTTCAGACTGAACCCCTCTGTTGTCTGTGATAGCTGAAGTCCCTTGCCAAACACACAGACAATAGTCTAGCTCTCTCTATCATTCTCTACTAGGGCTGAATGAAAAGCCAGGGACAGGCTTTGCCAGACAAAGAAATTACTTTGAATAGTACCAGGGACAGAATTATCACTGAGATCTTGGCCTGAGTATGAAATCTTGCAAGATGTCTTGCTTGTCTTTCTTTCTTTTTTTTACACTGTGTATGTGCAAATGGCCACTGGGCCATTCTGCACATGTGCAGCTCTTTTCCAAACTGGCGGCAGCAGTATCCCCTCCATTTTGGAAAAGGGCAGCCATTCTGCACATGTGCAAATGGCCACCATCTATGCACAGACCAGCTGCCCTTTTCCAAAATGGCAGCAATGCTGCTGCCACCATTTTGTAAAAAGGACTGTGTATGTGCAGAATTTCCCCTGGCACTGTTTTGTGCATGCACAGTTCTTTTTCTTTTTTGTTTTGTTGCATTTCTCAGTGATAATACAGCTGAGATGCTGCTGGTTCTTGGCTTTACTTTGTTGACAGAATGAGCCAAGGACTGTGATTCTGGCTGAGAAACACAAAAATCATGGGGACAAGTTTCAGCCCTATTTTCTACCCATCCCTGCCATGCACTTGCTTCCCCTCTCTTCCTCCCTTGTCCTTTCATTCCCTTTCCTCCGTGTTACCTCACCATTTTGAAAATTCTCTCTAGCTTAAAATTGAGCTAGGGGGACTGGAAATTAATTCAAGAAGCTGGTAATTAGAATTTTATTAAGAGATTTACCAGAATCACCAAATCATATGATGAAATTGCTTACAATCATTCCATCTGGAAGAAGTAGGAAATAAGAGGACCCTAAATTTTACTTTTATAAACATCCAGGTAAATCTGGTGAATCTTCTCTAAAGCCATTGAAGCTACATGGGATTTATTTATTGGAGTTGTGATGGAGAGAGATTTCTGCCCAGAGATGGGAGCTTATCAGTTAGTTACATGGTGTAAATGAGGAGAGAATTTCACATTTAGGCTTAATTGCAAGAAATACATTATTTTAATGATCTACCATGATCAAAGTTCCATGACAGTATATTGAAGAAGCTACTGGAAGCTATTGCAAGGAATAATCCTCCATTGATAGCAGAAGAAGTATGTCGACGAACAAGCTGTCGTAATTGATCTCTGTTATTTCTAAACATTATGTTTCTACCATTACGGGTTCACTATATTTATGGCTTTGTTCAAAGTATTGTCTTTTATTTATAAAGGAAACATCATTTAAACAATTATTTCTAAAACTAGTAATGACATTTTTTAACACTAAAAATCCAGTATTTTAGATTTTCCCCTACAGTTCCTAATAGCATTGAATATATTGACATTAGGGTTGAAATGAGATTTTTCCAAAATAGGAAATTTTGATGAAAAATTTCCATTCCCTACACCATCTCATTCAAATTGAGAACCTCTTGGTGCTCAGTACACAGATTTCCTTACTAATAGTAATCTGCAATCCAGTTGCAGATTGGTCAAAATGAAGGGAACTTTATAGAACAACAATTGTGATTGGAAGCACGGAAGTGGAGGTTATGGAGCACTGGGGTAAGGTTAAGGGGTGGGCTATTTGTATAGTGATTGCTTCACAAATGTGGAAACAATGAGCAGGGAAGTAAAATGGTATCCTTGACAATGCGGTAAGCAATGAATGAATAGTATGAGGTAAATAGGGGTGTGCAGCAGGCACATCATTTTTTAATTTTTTTCCAAAAAACTTCAATTTCAGGCTTTTAATTTAAAAAAAAATTAAATTCAAAAAGATTACAAAGGACGACAAATATCTCTAATCCAATCTGCTATTTAACACTTTTAAAACCTAAACCACATTAATTCAAACACATCCAAAGTGACCACTTTATACAAAGTCCTTAAATACAGAATCCATTTTCAGGGGTTTTCATAAAGGAAAATGATGGTTTTCATTTTCCCCCTCATTTATTTTGATTAAAAAATAAAAATAATTTAAACAACCACTGCACTTGAGAAAAATAGCTACCGGACCATTCTATGCAGCCCTTGCAAAATGTGCAGCCCTTTCCCAAAATGGTGCCATCAGTGTCAGTGCCATTTTGAAAAAGGGCAGCTGCACATGTGCAACTGGCGGGTGCGCATGCACAGACTGGTTGCCTTTTTCCAAAATGGTGCCAAAGCTGCTGGAATGAAGCAGCCGCAGCATGACAAACACACACACAAGCTGGTGGTTCAGCTGCCATGGTGCATTGTTGGTTACCACCCCCTCATGTAAATGCACCCATGGTCACTGCCACATTGGCCATATTAGGCTTACAGTTCTGGGCTGAAAGAGCAAGGTAAAGTGTGGGTGCATGGAGCCTAAGTTATAAACCCTTTTTACATGGGCCTCTCCCACTCATGAACATGTAGATTTCTGCATGTTCATGAGTGGGAGAGGCCCGTGTGAAGGACATAGTGCGGGTGCATGCTCCTGCCTAACACGCATCCCCACTCACCCCCCACTCATCCCCATGCATGGAGCAAACAGGGTACGCTGAGTTTACTCCATGCATAGGGATGAGTGTGGGGATGCATGTGCAGCCATGTGCATGCCCCACCCACCCACCCACCATGCACGCACCAGAGTGCATCCCCCTACCCAGCGGCAATATTAAAAAACGGCCATAATTGTATATATTTATGTGTATGTTTCAATCATGCTATAAAAAGCATGGAAATTGCAAGTTGATATCTTCCATAGTAGTGTAGAGAAAGTGAGGTTGCTGTGTTGATCCCAAATATATGCAATAGAGACAAAGTAGTAGTCATATCTTTTATCAGACCAACTACTGTTGGTGGAATTATGTTCTTGCATCCCCATATGGGTTCATTTTAGACAGACTTGGTGGTTTCCACAGTCTTCCTACACTTTACACACACCCTTACACACCATTGGGTAATTGACCCTCAACTCCTTGCTCTAGGCTGGTGCTCAAAACTCTATGGTGTTCCCCAGGCAACAGCCAGCCAAAAGTGGAGCTGCAGTGTGGGTCCGCCAAACTGAGACACAGCAGCTGTTTCGGGCTGGTGCCCCAGGTTTGGCTGACCTGCTCTGCAGGCAGTGTGCCAGGATGATCTGGAGCACAGCATGCAGGGCTGCCCAAGAACAGGCACAGCCTGCTCTGCTTCCACATCTGGCGGGGTGCTTTTTACTGGACCAGCCAGCCCGGGAGTGAAGCGGGCTGGCACAGCCAGCACTGGGGCAGCTGGCCATCTAAAAACAGTCACAGTCTCAGACACACTTTGACAACTGAAGGGAGATGATTTGAATTGAAATGAAATGCTTACACTGAGGCCGCTTTTAGATGTATGCGGTGAACACGCGGTGGAAAATCATGCCATGTGTGAAAATCCCATGGGCGGGGTTTACATGAGAGATTTTGCATATTAAAGCTGGTTGCACATTCTTTTAAAACCACAAATTAAATACATCAATGTCATGAATGCACAACCGGCTTCAAAATGCAAAATTTCACGTCTAAACTCCGCCAGCAGGATATTTAAACGTGGCGTGATTTTTCCCTGCCCTTCTCCCTCCTGTACACTATATACAGGACTTCAACGCCCATGCCGATGCTGGCCTTGTAGGAGCGGAGTGTGAGTTCATGGCCGCCATGGCAACCATGGACTTGTCCCAAGTGGTCAACTGCCCGACCCATGTGGGGGTTCATATTCTCAACTTGATCTTTTGTTCTGGCCTTGAGGTGAGTGATCCGTTAGTGGGGGATGTGAGGGTCATGCCCTTGTCATGGATGGATCCTTATCTCCTACAGGCCAGCCTCTCAGCGCACCTCCTCCAGAAGGGGAACGGACCAGTTAGGTCTGCCCTCGGAGGCTGATGGAACTGCAGAGGTTCCAGGAGGCTTTGAGGGAGTTAACCTTAGACCCGGACGGCCTCTCTGCAGATAACATCGTCCAGCATTGGAACATCTTGTTGGGGGAGGTCATCGACAGGGTGGCTCCGAGACGTCTTCCCCCTCTGTCTCATCACCGCAGGGCCCCTTGGTTTACTGAGGGACTGCGGTGTATGAAACAGGTAGGTAGGAAACTAGGGCGACGCTGGTGTCGGACTCGCTCTGAATCTGACTGACTTCTCCATAGGACCCACTTGCAGTCCTATGTTGAGGCTGTGAGGACAGCAAAGAAGGAGTTCTTCGCTGACCTCATAGTGTCTGCAAAGTCGCGTCCAGCGAAGCTGTTACGGGTGGTGTGGGGGCTGGTCAGTCCGGCCTCCCTCCGCCTGGACGGGGACTTGTCCCAGGTCCGCCACCTACTTTGCAGACAAGATCGCTCAGATCCAGAGTAACTTTGACACCGGATTGGAAGCAGCAAGCGAGGGGCATGAGGTTATGGAGGCACCATCTGGTCAATCTTTCTGGGATGAGTTTCAGGAAGTGATGCCGGCTGATGTGGTGAATGTCCTGGGGTCTGTCAGAGCCACTAGTTGTGAACTAAATCCGTGCCTGTCCTGGTTGGTGAAAGCCTCCAGGGAGACATTGGGGACAGTGCTGGAGAGGGTAGTAATGTGTCCCTTTGCAGGGGAGATTGTCACCCAGTCTCAAGCAGGCTGTGGTGCGCCCCCTGCTGAAGAAGCCATCTTTGGATGTGGACGCACTCGCCAGCTACCGACCCGTCTCTAATCTTCCCTTTTTAGGGAAGGTTATTGAATGGGCAGTGGCACTGCAGCTCCAGGCGTATTTGGACAGTATCGGTTTCCTTGACCCTTTTCAATCTGGGTTCCGCCCTGGCTATGGTACTGAGATGGCGTTGGTGGCCTTGGTGGATGATCTCCACCAGGAGATGAATGCAGGATGTTTGACCTTTGTGATCCTGCTAGACCTCTTGGCCGCTTTTGATACCGTGGCCCATGGGCTTCTGTTGAGATGGCTGCGAGACTTGGGAGGTCTGGACGGGACTGTCCTTGGATGGTTCCCCTCATTCCTCTCGGGTAGAAGCCAGCGGGTGGTGCTGGGGACTGAAACATCTAGCCCCCGGGCCTTGACCTGCTGCGTTCCGCAGGGTTCCATTCTGTCTCCACTGTTGTTCAGTGTGTATATGCAGCCCCTGGGGGAGATCGTGAGAGGGTTTGGGGTGCGATGTCACCAATATGCTGATGATACTCAGCTGTACCTCTTGTTTTCAACTGACCCAGGTCCTGCTGTCTCGTTACTCTCCCAATGTTTGGAGGCCATGACAAATTGGATGCGGCAGAGCAGACTGAAGCTCAATCCCAATAAGACGTAAGTGATGGTGGTGGGAAGGGTTGGGGAGGTGCTGGCCCCCTGATGGGGGGGGTTCGCCCGCCTGTTGTTCTTCAGGCTCAGAATCTGGGGGTGGTTTTGGATTCGGGCCTCCATCTGGATCAGCAGGTGGAGGTGGTGGCTAAAACCGCCTTTCGCCAGCTGTATCTGGTACGGGGGCTTCGACCTGACCTCTCCGGACCTGATCTGGCCACTCTCATCCATGCCTTCATCACCTCGAAGCTAGACTACTGCAACGCGCTCTACATGGGGCTTCCCTTGTTTCTGGCTCAGAGGCTGCAGCTAGTGCAGAATGTGGCAGCCCATCTCCTGACGGGGATGGGGCAGCGTGAGCACATAACACCAGTGCTCCGCGCTGGCTGCCTATAGTGTACCAACCCAGATTCAAGGTGTTAGTATTGATTTACAAAGCCCTGCATGGTCTGGGCCCCTCATATCTCGGGGAACACCTCGCCCTCCGTGCCTCAGAGCGATCCCTTCGGTCCACTGGGGGCACCTTTCTGGAGGTCCCCCGTGTAAAACGGGGGGGCCACAATGGAGAGGACGTTCTCGGTGGCCGGGCCATGGTTATGGCACTCCCTCCTTGAGGAGGCTCGCCTGGCCCCGGGCCTGTTGGCCTTTCAACGTATCTGTAAGACTTGGCTGTTCACCCAGGCCTTCGGAGGGGAGGGTGGGTGGGTGGTTAATTTTTGTGGGGGGTGTTTTTAAATTTCTTTTAATTATGATATTGTAGATTTTTTATGTTTAAAAATTGTTTTATCTTATACTAGAATTGTTTTGTATTATGCCACCCCGAGATACCGTGGGCATGGGGTGCAGCATATAAATATAATGAAATAAATAAAATTAGATAGATAGATTAGAATAGTTATAGAGATAATTGATAGTTTTCCTTTTCCCTTCCCCTGTCTCCCTTAGATTTACATAGATATTATAGAGAGAGAGTTTAGTTATTATATAGATATTTAGGCTAGTCTGTTTTATTATATATATTATGTTATGTTATCGGAATCTATACCTATAACTATACCAATACTAAAAATAAAATCTTCGTTTGAAACTATACCGATAACGACAACAATAACAAAAATGACATTGTCATTAATAACGATAACAAAATCACACTTTAAATAACAAAAATGATAATGAAAAATGAAAATGACATGGGGGCTGTTGCACACCCTTATTTGGAGCCTCTTTCCTCCCTACCAAATTAGTTTGAAATAAGCCTGTGGAATCAAAATTTATTAAGGGGGAGGCACACATACACACACAACGATGATTACATAAGTTTCTTTTCACGGGAATCCAACTAAAATGTGCTCTTTATAAGACCAATTGAAGAAGTGAGTAATCCCAACTGCATTCTCGACATTTAGGGACCTTTAACAAGAGCTTTTTATCCAATTCCTGAAAGTGAGGTATTAACGATCTCCACAGTAGACCCATTCCTAGACAACACCTCTCATTTGATATCATTAACTCGCAGGCTCTTAGATCCAAGATACAAAGCCCTCTCAGTATTTATAGCACCTCAGAAAGTGAAACTGACCAAAGCATAGGCAGAGATGGCATTAATTTATCTCCTTCAGGCGTGGCTTTGTTCCACACAGACTATAATTACTATAAAAAGTAAACCAGTGTAGCGGATCATAATCAGACAAAGGGAGCAGCACTCGCCTCGATGCCTTTAGTCACTTTCTCAAATAGACGAGAGCCAGATGGTGGCCTTCCAGAAGAACATTGCCTGGAGACAGCCCAGGATGGAAGCATTTCTCAGCCTTCATATATCTGCACCACTGCTAAAAATTGTGTCAGGTGTAGTGTATGCTGACTTCAGGAATATTTGCAACAGTGTCATCCAAGCCTACTCTGAGCCCTGTATGCTTGTGGGATTAAGATATAATTTGTATGTAAACCATTTATGAATTTTCTTAGTGCACATTAATCTTTAGACTTTGGAAGCACAGGGAAGGAAACTGAAGCTGGCTTGTTGTATCATTTGTACAAACCTCTTCAGATAATTGCTAGAGAAGAAGAGGGGACTGGTTGTGCATCAGGGAGGGATGCAGAGGGAAGGAACCCTGGGGATGAGGCAGAAAAAGTCACAAAGTTTCTAGCAGGAGCATGGAGAGATAGAAAACTTCTCTTTAAGAGTCTGGAAATGTCTTAAAGCAATGCTACCAGTATATTGTTCTTCATTTCTCCCTGCCCTGAGTCCAGATTATGTGAATGGTAGGAGTGTGCAGAAAGCAAATTTGTTTTTGTTTTCATTTTCACCCCCCACCCTTCTGTTTTGGGGGTTTTCATAAAGAACTCTACCATTTTTGTTTGTTTATTTATTTATTTATTTATTTATTTATTTATTTTATTAAACATATTTTTTTTAAAATAACTGCACACGAGCAAAATGGCCAGAGGGCCATTTTGCATATGGGATGCCCTTTTCCAAAATGGTGCCGGCATGCATACACAGAACCGCCACAGTGGCTGTTTGTGCATGCTCAGTGTTTTTTTTATTATTTATTATTATTTTTTAAAAAAATAAAATAAAAAGAAATGAATCTTGTTTGCTTATTTATTCATTTTTGTTACCTTAGTTATGAAAATGAATGGGACTCCATTTATTTTCTTAATTAATTAAACCAATACAAATTGCACACCTTTATTGAATGGCCAGGAACGTGTCTGACAAATATACTGTTGTATCAAGAAAATCATCTTTCCATATTGAGATCCATTGTGTCAACATTCAGTAAAGCCAGAGGTCCCCATTCTGTATAGCTCCCAAAATTGTATAGCAGAGGACCATCAAATGGTCTAGATGGACAATAACTCCCACCCCCCCTTCTCAGATTGTAAGCCCTAGGGCAGGGACCGTGTCTATTCAATTACTTTGTAAAGCACCAGGTACATTGATGTCACTATATAAATGCTTGCTAATAATAATAAAAATAATAACTTCAGAATGGCTTTGAATATTTCAAAGCCATCAATCTACATTTATGTTTGAAAAAGCAAAGATCTACTGTGTATGGTATTTTCACCAATGCTAACAAAGCTGGTTCCATTGTAATAGGTGGTAATAGTGAATTGTTAGGGAACATACCTCAGGTCTTGGGTCCCAATCCAGGAGCAGTACTGTATGAGGTGTTAACTAGCAGTTCTACCACTTCAGACTATTGACCTGATTCTCACTCCTAGAACAGAAACAGGCAGGAGGCAGGAATCAGATGTCAGGAATTGAAAACCAAGAAATCAGGACAAGTCAAGACCAGGCTGGTCTGAAGAAGGCTATTTGGGTCAAAGGCAAGACAGGCAGTTCCAAGGAAGGCTAGCTAGGGTTGGGGCAAGACTAGGTCAATCTGGAACGGAGATGGTCAGAATGTGGGGCAAAGTACACCACTTTGTAGTAAATGTAGCCCAATAGTTGTTGCTCAGACACCCCCTTCTTTCTCTGGGGCTCTTATAAAAATCTAACCCACCAAAGGTAGAACAGAGAACTTCAGCCAATTGAAAATAAAGGGCATGGGCCTACAGGAGTGCTTTGGCAAATACATACCTGTGGAGCTAGGGTTATGGATAGATTCCCAAGTGGGCGTGGAGGTCAGTTTTCTGGCACTGTATCCCATATTACTTGAGTTTGAGACCAGTACTCTTTGGCACCCTTACATTAGGAAAGCATTAGGTAAACATAGGATGAACATAAATGAAGTAAATTTGCAGAAATTAGAGCTGAAATGGGTACTTAATTTACTACCCATGGGTAATACCTGCATGCTGCCTTGATGGACTGCATGATTACCAATTTGGTACCCAGATACCCCCAAAATAAGTTATTCCTGCTACTGATTTTTGGATTAAAAAATCAGTATATCATGACAGAAAACTGAAAATCTAGGACACAAATAAAAATATAATTGGAACTAAAAGTTGTAAAATCAGGCTTGGAAGCTGACTTTCCGAAACTGGAAATCAACTTTCCAGAAAACAAAAATGACACAGGTTTTGGAGTTTTAAATAATAATAATAATAATTAATAAATAATTAATACTTATAATTAATTTTAAAATGGTACCAGAAGTCAACATTCCAGAATCAGAAGTCAACATTCCAGGACATTGAGTACCTGAAGTGGGTCACAATTGGGTAAAGATCGATACCAGATATTGTCAAGTCGATTCAGGTACCATACATTTGTCGGGTATACCAGTTTTTGTGGGTACTTGTAGCTGCTCTAGTGCAGATGTTAATTCAGATGAACGTGATGACCCTTATTTTATTTGTTTTTATAATTTATGAAAAATTATACCCCAGCCTTCCCCACATGGTCAGGGTGGCTTACAATAACAAAACACACACAGAGAAATAGGAAAATACAAAGCACTAGAATAAAATCCCCATAAAATCACTAACTTCACCACAAAACTTCACCCACCCAACCTTTATCTCTGCCTGCCAAAAATAAAAGTTTTACATCACCTCCTGACTATGCTCAAACTCAGGCACCGGCAGAATGCTGGGGGTAAGGAGTTCCATAGTATTGGGGCAGCAACTGAGAACACCTCTCTGAAGGTCCTTGTCATACTGACATGATTAGCAGGTGGTACCTGCAAAAGGACGCTCATGGCCGACTACAGGAGCCACAGTAGAGCATGGAAGGAAAGGTGGTCTTGAAGGTATATGGGACCTCAAGCCATTTAGGGCTTTACAGGACAAAACCA
The DNA here is from genome assembly GCA_003113815.1 of Sphenodon punctatus. NCBI lineage: Eukaryota > Metazoa > Chordata > Lepidosauria > Sphenodontia > Sphenodontidae > Sphenodon > Sphenodon punctatus. The sequence goes on from QEPC01012913.1 coordinate 5,992,234, forward strand.
GCACTTTGAATTGTGCCTGGAAATCTATAGGAAGCCAGTGCAGACTATAAAGCACAGGTGTAATGTGCTTACAACAACCCACCCCCCAAAGGAGCCAGGCCTCTGCATTCTGCACCAGTTGCAGCTTCAAAACAGTCATTAAGAGCAGCCCCGCACAGAGCACATTGCAGTAGTCTAGCCTTGAGGTAATGAAAGCATGGATGACAGGCCTGCAGGCCTGCCTCTCAGCACACCACCTCCAGAAGGGGATAGAACCAGTTAGGTTGGTCCGCCCCCGGAGGCTGATGGAACCACAAAGGTTCCAGGAGGCCCTGGGGGAGTTACCCCTAGACCCTGACAGCCACACTGTCGATGAGCTGGTCCAGTTCTGGAGCACCTTGATGGCCATCGACAGGGTGGCTCCGAAATGTCCCCTGCCTCCGCTTCATCACCGCAGGGCCCCGTGGCTTACCATGGGGCTGCGGGGTATGAAGCAGGCAGGTAGGAGTCTAGAGCGATGCTGGTGTCTGACTCGCTCTGAATCTGACCATCTTCTCCATAGGGCCATTTGAGGTCTTATGTTGAGGCTGTGAGGGCAGCAAAGAAGGAATTCTTTGCTGCTCTCATAGTGTCTGCGAAGTCACGCCCGGCGGGGCTATTTCAGGTGGTTCGGGGGCTGGTTAGTCTGATCTCCCTCCGCCTGGATGGGGACTTGTCCCAGACCCACTGTGAGCAATTTGGCACCTACTTCGCAGACAAGATTGCTTGGATTCAGAGCGACTTTGACACCGGATTGAAGGCAGTAAGTGAGGAGCGTGAGGTTGCACAGGCCCCGTCTGGTCCATCTTCTTGGGTTGAGTTTCAGGAAGTGACGCCAGTCGATGCGGTGGATATCCTGGGGTCTGTTAGGGTCAGCAGTTGTCAACTCGATCTGTGCCCGTCCTGGTTGGTGAAAGCCTCCAGGGAGACATTGGGGACAGTGCTGGTGAGTGTTATCAATGCGTCAATTCAGCAGGGTAGATTGGTGCCCAGCCTTAAGCAAGCTGTGGTGTGTCTCCTGCTGAAGAAGCCATCTTTAGACGTGGATGCACTCGTCAGCTACCGCCCTGTCTCTAACCTTCCCTTTTTAAGGAAGATTATTGAACGGGCGGTGGCACTGCAGCTCCAGCGGCATCTTGATAGTATCGGTTTCCTTGACTCTTTTCAATCTGGGTTCCGCCCCGGCTATGGTATTGAGATGACATTGGCGGCTTTGGCTGACGATCTCCACCGGGAGATGGATGCAGGACGTTCGACATTTTTGGTCCTGCTAGATCTCTCGGCTGCTTTTGATACCGTGGACCATGGACTGCTGTTGAGATGGCTGCAAGATCTGAGGGGCCTGGACGGGACCGTTCTTGGATGGCTCCACTCATTCCTCTCAGATAGAAGCCAGCGGGTGGTGCCGGGAGCTGAAACATCGAGCCCCCAGGCCTTGACCTGTGGCATTCCGCAGGGTTCCATTCTGTCTCCACTGTTATTTAATGTGTATATGCCGCCCCTGGGGGAGATCGTGAGATGGTTCGGGGTGTGTTGTCACCAGTATACTGACGACACGCAGCTGTACCTCTCTTTTTCAACGGACCCAGGTCTTGCCATCTCGGTACTTTCCCAGTGTCTGGAGGCTGTGGCAGATTGGATGAGGCAGAGCAGACTGAAGCTGAATCCAGACAAGATGGAGGTGATGGTAGTCGGGAGGGCGAAGGAGGTGTCAGCTCCCCCTATTGAGGGGGGGATCTGTCCTCCGGTTGCCCAGCAGGTTGAGTCTGGGGGTGATTTTGGATGCGGACCTCTGCCCGGATAGGCAGGTGGAGGTGGTGGCTAAAGCCGCCTTCCGCCAGCTGTATCTGATGCGGAGGCTGTGCCCGTACATCTCCAGACCGAACCTGACCACACTCATCCATGCCTTCCTTACCTCAAGGCTCGACTACTGCAACGCGCTCTATGTGGGGCTTCCCTTGATATTGGTTCAGAGGCTGCAGCTGGTGCAGAATGTGGCGGCCCCTCTCCTTATGGGGACGGGTCACCGTGAGCACATTACATCAGTGCTCCACTCTCTGCACTGGCTGCCTATAGCATACCGAGCCAAGTTCAAGGTGTTAGTATTGGTATGCAAAGCCCTATACTGTATCGGCCCCTCTTATCTAGGGGACCGCCTCGCCTTCCGTGACTCAGGACGAAACCTCCAATCCACTGGGAGCGCCCATCTGGAGGTTCCCCGTGTAAGGCGGGGTGCCACCATGGAGGGGGCGTTCTTGGTGATCAGACCATGGTTGTGGAACCCCATACCAAAGGAAGCCCGCCTGGTCCCAGGTCTGCTCGCCTTTCGGTGGGCATGCAAGACTTGGCTGTTCGCCCTGGCCTTTGGAGGGGAGGGAGGGGTAAATGGGGGAGATTAGTGGAGTGGGATAAGGGATTGGGGGGAATTGGTGGGTAGGGTTATGGTTGGGTTTTTTTAAAAATTATTTTAAAATTGATGTTGGTTTTAATGTATTTTATTGTATTGTTAGCCGCCCCGAGATGCCATGGGCATGAGGGGGTAGCATAGAAATGTTAAGAAATAAAATAAATGATGATGGCCAGATCTGAGTCAAAAGAAAAGACTGCCGCCTTCTCACCAGATTGGGTTGATGAAAGGGTCTCCTGGCCACCACCACAACCTGACAATCCAGGCACAGCAGAAGATGCATATATGCACTGCAAGGCTATGAACCTGAGTAACTAGAGGTGTCCAGACCTCCTCAATAACACGGGTCCCAATCCCCTCCAAGTCACAAAATTGGCCAACCATCATCACTTTAGTCTTGTCTGGATTTATCTTCAATCGGCTCACCCTCATCCAGTCCCCAACAGCAGCCAGGCACTGTGAAAGCACAGAGACACTAGGGGTGTGTATGCCATTTTTGTTATTACAATAACGATAATGAAAATTATCATTTTTGTTATTGCAATAATGGAAATGACAACCGAGAATAAAGATAACTAAAACTGAGAATAATGATAATGAAAATGAAAATAACAAAGTTGTTATTGTTTTCATTATTAGTGCTGTGGCAGTTGGGTTTTGGGGGAAAATGTGGAGACGGGAGGAGGGAGCAGACATCTCTGAGTCCTAAACAGGGTTAAACTCTTCAACTGTGCCTGTGTTGGGAGGGGCGAGCAGCTCAGCCGTATCTGATGGATGTATCGCTGACCAATGAGCAGCGCAAGCAGGCCACAGCAGTCTCATGGCACTCTGTGATTGCTCAATGCCTGCTGCCTCCCACAACCAATCAGCAGAGCTCTGGGGGAGGGGGCTGCAACCCTTTATGATGGTATGGCCAGGCTTTTTCTCTCTGTTCTGCAAGAGCTCTGCTTGTCACGTTGCATTTACAGAATTGTGGTGCTTGCACACAAAGAAATCCTACCTAGCCCTCATTGTATTGCCACCAATAACTTTCCTTCCTCAAAATGGCCTCAAGGTAGTTGCGCTCACACACAATGGCCATGGTGGCCATTTTTTAGAACATACAGATCATTTAGGTTTTTTTAACCTAACCTGCTGTCTCATTACTTTTCCAATGTTTGGAGGCTGTGGCGGATTGGATGCAGCAGAACAGACTGAAGCTCAATCCTGATAAAACGGAGGTGATGGTGGGTAGGTAGGGCAAGGAAGGTACTGGCTCCCCTGGTAGAGGGGTCCGCCCTCCTTTAGCCCAGCAGGTTCGGAGTCTGGGAGTGGTGTTGGACTCAGGGCTTCAGCTGTATTGGCAGGTAGAGTTGGTGGCTAAGGCCATCTTCCACCAGCTGTATCTGGTACGGAGGTCATGTCCATATATTTCCAGGCCCTACCTGGCCACCCTCATTCATGCCTTCATCACCTCAAGGCTAGACTACTGCAATGCGCTGTACATGGCGTGGGGCTTCCCTTGTTTCTGGTTTGGAGGCTGCAGCTGGTTCAGAATGCAGCAGCCCGTCTCCTTATGGGGACGGGAAGGCAGGAGCACATAACACCTGTGTTCCGTACTCTGCATGGGCTGCTTATAGTGTACCGAGCCCAATTCAAGCTGCTAGTGTTGATCTATAAAGCCCTGCATGGTCTGGGCCCCTCATACCTTGGGGACCGCCTTGCCCTCCGGGCCTCAGAGTGATCCCTGTGGTCTACCGGGGGTGCCTATTTGGAGGTCCACCGTGTAAAGAGGGGGGCCACAATGAAGAGGGCATTCTCAGTGGCAGGGCCAAGGCTCTGGAATTCCCTCCAGGAGGAAGCCCGTCTGGCCACAGGTCTGTTGGCGTTTTGGCGAACCTGCAAGACCTGGCTGTTCACCCAGGCCTTCGAGGGAAGGGTGGGGTGGGGTGGGGATTGTAGTTTTAAAACATTGTTTTAATGAATTTTATTGTGTGTTTTTATTCTGTAAGCCGCCCCGAGATGCCATAGGCATGTGAGGGGGCAGCTAACAAATATTTATAAATAAATAAATAATACCCTACATTTTACCTTCTCTCTTTCCTTGCCCTTCTTCCCCCTGTGCATTATATGTAGATAGGTAGTATAGATTAGATATAGATATATATTATAGACAATATTAGACATATACATTAGATTAGAATAGTTATATAGATAATAGATAGATTTCCTTTTCCCTTCCCTTGTCTCCCTTAGATTTAGATAGATATTAGTTGCATACAGGAATCTATAACAATACTACTGATACTAAAAATAAAATCTTTGTTTGAAATGGTACTGATACCGATAACAATGTTGAAAACAATATTGTCGTTAACAATTATAACAAACACAACATTTTTGAATAACGAAAATTAAAAATAAAAATGACATGAGGGCCTGGTGCACACCCCTATGAGACACTGGGACCTGGTGTTGGAAGAAAGAGATGTAGATCTGGGTGTCGTAGGCATACTGATGGCACCCCTCGCTCCAAATCTCCATATAATATCACACAATCTCTTCAGATACACATTGAACAAGAGGGGAGACAGAATGGAACCCTGCGGAACACCACAAGTGTGGTCTGGAGGGACAACGAGTAATATTTTATCACTACCTGCTGGGACCTCCCTGATAGGAATGAACAGAACCACTCCAGAACAGTTCCATGACGCCTGCCAGGTACCGCAGACTAGGACTGAAACAAGAATACAAAAGCAGTCCCAGCAGATCTGTATGTTCTTGCCGAGGATTTTGAGAATCTTGTGAGATTGTCAAACCTCCAAAAATGTTTTGTACATCTACAAAATGGTCACAGTGGCCATTCTGCACATGCATGGGGCCCCAGTAGCTATTTTGCGCATACACAAAGTGTGTTTTGAGGTGTCCCAAAAAACCTTGCGAGAGTCATAAAAAAACTAAATGCTCTGTACGTGCTAAAATAGCCACCATAGTCATTCTGTGTGAGCGCAACTACCTGGAGGCCATTTTCAAGAATCTTGTGAGAACGGCGGTGAGAAGCCTGATTTTTTTGCAAGCTTCCTGTCTCTGAAAATCTTGTTGGGAAGCCAATTCTTGACAAGATTGTTGAGAAGATCAAGGGAGAGTTTTAGCTAGGGATGTGCGAACAGAACGATGTTCGGCCGTTCGGTTCTAAAACCGAGTTCGGGTTGGTTGTTTGGTTCTGCGGAGTTCGGTTTGGCCGAATATTGCAGAACGTTTGAAATAGCACTATTGGTACCGATATCAATACTGAATTTGAAGATTTTTTGGGGGGGGTATAATTTGGCCCTGAGACCACCCCTGGTGCCAGGAAGTCTGTTCCTCAGCTGCCTCCCACTTCCAGTCATGTTTTTCCCACCTGAATGGGCCTTCCAGTCATTTTTTTCTGCCCTGAACTCATCCAAATTCACCCAAACATGACCGAACTGTTCGGTCATTTTCAAGTTTGGTTCAGATGTTCGGTTCTGTCATCCAAACAAACTGAGTTCGGTCCAAACCCTGAACATCCGAACCGCGTTCACACATCCCTGGTTTCAGCCCTACTGCAGATGTGTCAACAACATCTCATGATTAACTGTATCAAAAGCCACTGAAAGATCTAACATGATCAACAGAGCACAATTCCCCTTTTACATCTCCAGATCATCGGCCAAGGCCGCAAGTGTAGTCTGAGTCTCCATTCTATATCCCAAATGAAAACCTAACTGACATGGGTCCAGGAATCCAAAAGCATTGGTTGAAATAGACGCATCACGCCATGATCTGCCATGATGACATTTGCACCCTGGTCAGAATTGGTTCCAATCATGGAATGAACGTGACCTTAAATGGGCCTAGGGGGCAGGGCACTGAACAAATGTATGACTGTCCCCGCCCCTGCGCTGTGCCCAGTAGCCTGCCTCCCCCACATGACTGACAGCCATGAAAGCCAATGTCAACTGCCATGGCCACCTGTCATGGGGGACACTCTGGACTGGGTAGAGAACAGCGGGCTACCACATTTAATACCTGCTGTAGCCTGATTAGGCAGACTGTTCCCCAACCATAGTAGCAGCTAGCCCAGGCTGTGATTTTGGAGTCTCTAGAGTCACAGCCTAGGCTAGCTGCTACCATGCTTGGGGAAACTCTGGGGCAAACATCATTATGCTCCTAAATTAATGTGATGGTGTCCCATGGGTCAAAGCAGGCCATAGCGGCCACCATCATGTTCGTTAACCTCCATTACGATGAGCCTGAAGCTTCTGGAGAACAACCCATTCAATAACCTTTCCTAAAAAGGGGGGTTGGAGGCAGGATAATAGCTGGCCAGGGAGTCAACATTCAAACATTTAGTCAGAATTCAAAAGGAAACTAAGTGAGCGTGACATGTTTGATTCATGATCAGAATTCCAACCGTTGAAATTAGTTGGTAGCCCCTATTGCAACTAAACCTGAGTTGTCCATTTCCATCATGAATACCTTCAGGAGAAGTAACTAATCAGACAGTATATTCATGAGATTGATGAGGGCAATAAGAGATAACATGGATGATCTCATGCCCCGTGCATGCTGTGTGCATCCTGCATACATACATGTGCTTGCAAAGTGCACGCATCTCCATAGAGATTGTATTGTTTTGCGCAGATCCCGTGTGGAACCTGCACGGATCTCACGCAGATCCCACATGGATCCTGCTTGACATTGCAGCCAGTATCATTTCTCGAAATGATATACAGCAAGTTTTGGAAATGGGATCTATTCTGTAGATATATTTTGACAGTAATGGACACCTAGATAAAAGTAGGCATGTTCTTGATAGCTGAGACCTAGCAATGAAGAATGTGCTACATTTGATGCTGTAAAAGGAAGATGTTAAATCATACTACACAATAATAGTAGCCAGCCAGCAACAATAACTGATAGTAAGTTTGTCTTTTGGGGAATGCCAGCCTGACAAGTACAAGAACTATGGACCATCAATGCAATGGTTAAACAACAGTTGAAGAAAAGGCAGTTTGTGACACTGTATGATGGGCTTTGGGGTATCTTGTGATAGGAAATATATTTCCAGAAAAAGGAAGACCTTAGATCAATAATCTGGGATGCAAAAAACCAATTTAAAAATAAGCCTCTCTTCCACTCCCAATATACGCTTTGACTTAATATTAGTATACCAAACTAATAATGATGAGATACCCACACCATAAAAGTAATTGGCAAAACTGCTACTGAGACCAATCCCATGTCCTGTGGACCGCCGTGCAGAGCACATGCAGCGTGTATGCAACCCCAGCACAAGGCTGGCGGCATGGCGGCATGGGATCAGACCTATTTCCTTCAGTGAGGTGAGGATTACACCCTAAAGCTTCTGGTCTTTCAAATGTAGTTAATTCATTAAAATTTAGTTAATTTAATTTGGTTGCTCACCAAATTAATCTTACAAAGTCAGGGCTTAAATCTCCCTCTCCCATGTCAGACTGGGATTGCCTATGATCTACTTCTACTAAATCACACTTTAATTAAGCAGTTCTAAGGAATCCTAAAGAAGTTAGCATTCTGTTATCATTAAGGGTGATTTCAGACGTACACGATCCAGATTCACCACAGTGGATTCCCGGCGGGGGTGAACCGAACAACCACCCCCCATGTTCAAAACAAGCCCCGAACAGACGTGACGGGACCGGGACCACAGCAGGGAATAGGACTGCCAGATCACGGCCCGGGGCAGCACAACAGACATCACGCCGATCCTGAGCTGGGCCGTGGTCAAAGCACCCGGAAGGCGCTGGGGCGGCTCGTCCCAGCTGCTACCGTGTCTCCCTCCCCGGCCTGTGTTGTTTCTGGTTTCCTGGCAGCGACACTGCTTGCTTTGTCCTTGGCTGGGAATCATTTCCTTTGATTCTGGCCAGTGGTTGCCATCCAGACGGTACTTTTTGTTGGTTCCCATTGGGAATCTCTTTGACCACGCTTTCGGAGATGGTCCGGGGGGGAAGCTCCGGAAGCATGGTTGATTTTGACCCCATGTGGGTATTGACTGTGGTGAACATCTGGCACCCATGAAACAGACGTTCAGGGCACCTTGGCCCCGCCACGGGATTGACCATGGTTCACTGTGGTTGAGCATGATCTCGTAACATCTGAAAATACCCTAAGTTAACATGTATTTTATGAGCCAGATTCTCAGCTCATTTCAACTGACTGTGGGTGATTTCAGACATTACGGGGCCCGTTGGCCCCGTACTGAAATCAACCCATTCGTTCCCCACAGGGGTCACCCCATCACGCCATATCAGACTGCTGGGGGGGATCCCGGTGGGGAATCCGGGAGGGGGCGGGGCCGTGCGGCGCAGCGCTGCCCCCTCCACGCATGGCCCTGCCCCCTCCACGCACCCCACCACCCACCCTCCGAGGAGACGGGCGGGCGGCGGGGCCAATGTGGCCACCGCGTCCGGCCGAATGCGCCATGGTCCGGGATCCCACCGGTGATCCTGGGCCGTGGCGAGCGGCCAGACGTTACTTTTTTTTGGTCCCTGCCGGGGTCCCCCGGCTAGCCCGGGAAGCATGGTTCAAATTGACCCCTTGTGCAGATTGACCGTGGCGAACATCTGACGGCCGCCAAACAGACGTTCGAGGCACAGTGACCACAGGTGGGTATTCACCGTGGTTCACTGTGATCTCGTAACATCTGAAAATACCCATAGTGACTTCAATTTACCCTCACTGCAAACCTAAAGTGCAGGTTTAGTATAGGTTTTATTTTTATTTTCCTCCTTCTTTCTTCTTGTTTTTTCAAGAGAGAAACAAACTAAAAAGCACATGTGTGTGCGATGTGACACACACCTAAATAAATAAATGTAAAAACTTTCACTAATGCAACATCTGAATTGAGAAGTCAAGGGTTTGACCTTGGCATGATCTCCCCAATATGCAGATAAATAATATATCATATTTAAATTGGGGCAACAGCAGCAACTTCTTAGTTTCAGTAGTGTTTTGGAAAGACCCATCCGTAAGTGAAATAATAATCTGGTTCCTTCCTATTTAATTTCTGGATTTTTGCTTTTGTGATTTAATACCAACTTGTCTTTATATTTTATTTGATTTTATATAAATTCTTTTCCCCCTGCCTGTCCCCCTTTCCCTTTACATATGCAGATCTAATCAAGGGAGTTTAATTTATACAAACCACTTTTTAAAATTGTATTCTTAGATTAAAAAAAAGATAAAATAGCTGTTCCATGCACTTTTTTCCCCTTCTCCTAATTTATTGCTCACAGAAACTACAAGATATATTTTGGGCCACAACTCACCATCCCACCCACACACTTTGTTTCCATTGGAAAGACACCAGTGCTGCGTATCTTGCCGAGCAGCAGAGGGCTCTACAGCATGGTACTTGCCTCTAGCTATAAGCCTCATGACAGTTCTCAGCTTCCTTGTGGCCTGGATACTCTCACACTTCCTCAATTTAAATTGTCTGGATGAAATAGATCATTTGGATGTTTTTGCCTTTAAAAAAATAATAGCAAGACTTGTTGTGTGTCACAAATAATTAAAATAAAATAAAACTCTTTGGGTCCCAAGTATCTCCAATGAAGTGAATTGTGCTTGCCTAACAGAACAGACAGCAGCTACAAAGAGCACATTGGGGTGCTAAGAGAAATTGTTATAAGGCTGCCCCGTGGATTTGTGATAGTTTTAGTTTCATGAATCATTGATGTAAAGTTTTTCATTCATCCTAGGTGTACTCCAGCAGATGACAATCTCCAATGGGCATTCAATTAGTAGGTTTGAAAAACAACTTCAAATAATTCTTTTTTTTTTTCCTCAAGCATAGACTCATTCATCTGTCAAATGCCGAAGAAACCAAAACAACTTTGGCGCATATTCCCAACACTCAGTGATGAACATAGAAAATGATCTGTACCTAAAAGTGAATACTTAGAGCGCTAAAGACTTTTAAGTACTTCTGAAGTATTTTGGACTGAGATCAGAAACTCTATGCCAGTGTTTCTTGTCAAAAATGTCATCCAGATTAGGGCAAGTATGATACACTCTAACCATCGGGGACAGATCAGATCTTAGTAACAAAGATGTATCCAGAAATAAAATAAGGGAAAAGTTAGAAGGGAGGCTCAAGCGATAGTCAAGCAGCAGCAAAACAAAATACAAAACACCTGATGCCATTTATTTTGGAGTTACACAATTCATTGTCAATAACCAAGCAAAAATACCCAGTTATAAAATGCAATGGTGCCTCAGGGAGTCTTTTGTTTTATGGAGCACTTTTGTGAGTAATTCAGGTTTGCAGCCTAATGGACTGATATGTGAAGAAGCCGAGTGCTTCAGTCATGAATGCAAACAGTGAATGAGACAACCCATCAGAGAGAGATACTTATGGCTCTACTATAAATGTATTAGAAAATAGTAGACCATATTATCCAAGGTAATGTGATATATACATTTTCATGACTACTAAATTATGTGTGCGTATTGCACAAGACTGAAAATACTATCTGCTCTGTTGCAGTATACTGAGAACACTAACCGCTGCTCTGCCTATCAACTGAATCATTAGCCATGGTAACAGAGTAAAAGAAGACAATGGGTGCTCTTAGATGGACCTGCTTACCCCTGGACTGGTCAGTCTGTTTAAAAGCACCCATGCAGGATGTGAAGGCAAAGCAGGGTAACCCTGCCAGCAGCGTTGCAGAAAATCCTAGAGCATAGCCACTGAAGCAGCGCAGCCAAACCCAGAGCACTGACCCAGAGTGAAGCTGCTGTCCATCTGCTTGGTGGACCCATGGGTGATTTCAGACGTGACGAGATCACGCTGAGCCACACTGAACCACGGTGAACCCCGTGGCGGGGCAAAAGGCCCCTGAATGTCTGCACAGCGTGCGCCAGATGTTGGCCACGCTGAATCTGCAGATGGGGTCAATTTGAACCACGCTTCCCGGGCTAGCCGGGGGAAGGTCCCGGGAAGCGTGGTCAAATGGACCGCGGGCCGTGGCCAACAAAAAGTAACGTCTGGCCGCGTGCCACGGCCCGGGATCCCCGGCGGGATCCCGGGCCGTGGCACGATCGGCCAGACGCGGCGGCCGCATTGGCCCCGCCGCCCGCCCGTCTCCTCGGAGGGCGGGCGGCGGGGTGCGTGGAGGGGGCGGGGCCGTGCGGCCGCACGTTGCGCCGCGCGGCCCTGGCCCCTCCCACTTTCCCCGCCGGGATCCCCCCGGCACGTCTGTTGGGCCGTGCAGGGGTGACCCCGGCGGGGAACGAAGACGTTGGTTACGGTACGGGGCCAAAGGGCCCCGTAACGTCTGAAAATACCCCATGTTGCAGCCCCATTCCTGATCACCATTGTCCTTGACAGCACCATAAAGTTAAAAGTGCCAGCCTAGAATGTGAGGTGATTGACTGCAACTCTAGGGGGTGGGGAGCACTGCACAGGCACACCACAGGACAGGGAATTACTGGGTCCACTTACAAGGTAAGTATGAAAAAAAAAAAATTAAACAAAATTTAATCAAAATGAGCCTGCTCAGAAGGGTCTGGATGTTCCTTCTGGGCATGCTCAGCCCTTTTCAAAGATAGTGCTGGCAGCGTCAGCATGCTGTGGGTGCCATCTTGGATGTGGTCAGCCAGTTCTGACTTCTGGGCAGGTTCAGAACTTCTCGGCATGCTCAGAACGGACTGTCTTTTTAAAAAATAGAGTCGGCAGTATGCTGACGCAGTTGGCACCATTTTAAAAAAGGGTTTAGTATGCCCAGAAGGGAAATTTCAGGCCCTTCTGAGCATGCTCAGTTTCTTTATTTTTTATTTTCATACTTACCAGTCCAGGAAGAGGCCACACTGATCAGGACCCCCTCTGAGGGTTAAGTATTCTACTCCTCATTCCCCATTAGGCCCCCAACCCATCCCAGGCCTCTGTCCAGAATTTCCCTTTCAGGGCAGGCAGGGGCTGTGGGGCTGGGGCCAGGGGACAAGTCTTTGCCCCCTGCTTACCTCTACCTCCTTGCTCACCCCCCTGCCTGGCCCCCAGCACCCACCCTGTTTTTTCTCATCTCATCTTGTCTAGGAAATGAGATGGGAAACCTCCATTCTCGTTGAGAACTGGCGTGACTCGAGCAGTAAGTTTCAGCCCTATCTTCAATCGTCAGACCTTGGATGAGGGAACTGGCTGTTGTTCATGCTCGCTTTTGAAGAAGCATACTGTGTAAAGGTGGGCCCTTTTTGAGGGCAGGAGTTAGAGCAAAGAAGGGTGCCTGCTTGGGGGAGGGGGAAGCGAAAGGGTTAACTTCCTGCCCCTTCTCACTTTCCAAAAGAAATTCAAACCCATGTGCCATTATTCGGGTGGCTAGCTGTGGCTAAGGCAGTAAGGAGACACAGGGTATTTTCAGACGTTACGAGATCACAGTCAACCACAGTGAACCACGGTCAATTTTGCTGCGGGGCCAAAGTGCCCTGAACATCTGTTTGGTGGCCACCAGATGTTCACCATGGCCGATTCCCACATGGGGTCAATTTCAACCATGCTTCCCGGGCTCCCCATGGGACAAGCTCCAAAAGTGTGGTCAAAGTGATTCCCGGCAGGAAGCATTACAAAGTAATGTCTGGCCAGAGATCATGGCCCGGAATCCCCAGTGGGATTCCGAGCCGTGGTCAAAGCAGCTGGACGCTGGGCATGTTGGGCACATCGGGCGCTGGACACGTTGGCTGTGGCGCCCGCCTGTCTCCCCAGAGGGCGGGCGGCGGGAGAGCGTGGGGGGGTGGGGCCGTGCGGCCGCAAGTTGCGCCATGCAGCCTCGCCCCCCTCCCCGATTCCCCACCAGGATCAGCTGGCAAGTCTATTCGGGCTATTTTTTGACCACGGGGGTGGTGGTTATTTCATTCACCCCCGCCGGGGATTCACTGGGACAAATCGGGATGGCGTAACGACTGAAATCACCCAGAGTAGCACTCTGCTCCTGCCATTATAAATATGAGGGCTCAGGGTGAGAATAAACAGAGTTGAAGTTGAGTATGCAGTTGAAACACCCACCCGTTTGTGGACTGGCATTGAAGGCATATACTGGTGGCCTTAAATTTGAGGTCTCAGGAAGGAATTTGTTCTTGTGGAGCAAATTGGCCAAGCTTGCTGCTGAATATTTTTGCCTTCCCTGAAGTGCCATCACCCTCTGTTTGCAGTTTGTGCAACTGTGGGGTGTGTTAAGTCCCAAATTGTTTGTTGCAACTTCAGATAGTTCAACTCAGTGGTCCAGTGTTATGGATTAAAATGGAATACAACTGGGATGACAGTTGGAAACAGCGGCACCTCCATAAGAGTTGAAGGCATTTGATGGAAGCAGCATTGCTATTGCTATAAAGCAGGGGTTCTCAATCATTTTCCAGCCAAGCTACTGGAGTGACATAAGTGACTACTTGGGGAGCACTGTGTAATTTGCATTAATGGGCTGGGGGAGCACTTTCACGCATTGCCCGAGCACCAGGTTGAGAATCCATGCTATAAATGATATTGGCTGTCCCTAGCTGTCCCACCTAATAGATGGCCATGAAAACCCCCAGTAATTCTGATCAGAACTTGAACCGACAGTTGTTCAGTCTGAGTTCCAATCGGACTGAATAAAATGTATGGTTCTGAAGGAACCAGCCAGCTCAGTCCAAACCAGTGAAGCAGAAATCTGAGCTTAGCCCTACTCACTCCTGCTCTCCCTCCCTTCCAGGGTGTATGAGAGAAGTAGGATAAACTTTCCTCTGATTCGCCAGGTGCTAAGCCCTGCCCCTTCCTCCTCCTCCTCCACTTTTGAGCCACGATGAGGCTGAGGCTCAGTGAAGGGCCTTACAAAGGGGAGAGCTATTCCTGTCTGTGCTTCCTGTGGCCAGGTGGGAGAGGGAGAGAATGAGTGTGTAGCGACAAGGAGATCGGGGTTAAAAATTATGATACAGTTATGATTATCAGTATTAGTGCTATCAACATTTCTGTATATCTAAGACAGCTTTATAAAATAGACTCCTACTTCAAATCACTGTGATCTGTAGGAAAAATTGTGCCTAGTAATGATGCAGTTTAAGTCTTACCAGTTATGTTATAAAAAATTATGTATTTTTACTGGGAGCAATTCAAAGCGTAAATGGCACTTTGGAATGGAACTTCCCTAACTTAAGGGAAGTTAGCTAGGAGAATTGGTACCTATGTATATGTAATGGAGACATTCCAAAGTCACTAGAAGAACAGGTTTCACAATATCTGGTGTCTGGAATGGTCCAGAGAATTCAAACGAAGAAGTTAGTAGAATACTGAGAAGAGGATTTTGCTAAAGGTTGTGCATGTGTAAAGTAGCTTTGGGGGACATTTGTGCATGCACAGTGATTTTTTTAAAACAACAACAACACTATTTTAGGTAAAATAAAACAACAAAGAAAAACTAATGAAATAATATAAATGTTGTTTGCTTATTAATTCACTTTCATTACCTTAGTTACAAAAACGAATGGGACTCCATTCATTTTCGTAATTAATTAATGAAACAGTATGAAATTGCACAGAAATTGCATAGAAATATGGTCTAACTCTGACCATATGCAAACATTTTAAGTCTGAAGTGGAAAATAAGGTAATGTTACACTGGCATGAGCTACAATATTGACATGGAAAAGTTCATTGGGAGCTTTCTCCAAGGTTACATTTGGTGACCAACAGACGTACACCAGGCGCTGCGCATTTTATTTTCTTGGACTAGCCTGGGACCAGGTTTCATTAGTTCTAATGTCATTTTGTCAGTCTCTGAAAGACACGCCAGCTAGGCAGAAGGACTCCTGTTCCAATTTATTTCCTTAGAACAGTGATGACTAGAGCTGTCATTTTTTCCATGAAAAATGTCTTTTGAAAGAAAACAAACATCCTTGCAAAAAAAAAAGGAAAAAAAGAATAATTTCTTTGTAAAATTTCTAATGGAGCAGATCAAAATGAGTTTCATTACCATTAGTTTAGTCACAAACAGAACATTTCATTTTCATTTTGGTTCAGCTTGCTTGTTGTGTTTTCCTCTCCTCATTTCCCCCTCACCTTTTTAATAATGTCTGCCCTCCCTTGTCTATCTTAGATTGTAAAGCACCAGGGCAGGGGGTCTGTCTCTAATCAATGATTGTTCAGTGCCAGGCACATGTATGGAATTAATAATAAACAGGAAAATTAAAAAGGAAAAATTAAACACAATAAGACAAAAAAAACTTCAATCGGTCCTAACCAAATAACAAAAAACTAATTTGAAAAGGTTCACAGAATTTTCACTTTAAAATTAAACGCATACATTTTGTATTGTATGAAACATTTTTACAGTAAATATTTGTTTTCCCTATCTCTGGTGATCTTGAGATTAATTGGCTTATAGAAGAGGGTTTTGAATTGAAGCTTTGTGTCTGATTTTAAGACACATGGGCCATGATTTCACAATGGGATATGGTTTCATACACTTCTTCATGGCTTGTCTCTATTGTTTCTTGTCCCAAACTCGGTCAACCGAACCGAACTTCAGAACCGAACTCGATTTTCGAACTCGGTTCTGTTCGTCCATCCCTATAAAATGATATTCCATTTAGTTCAATGGGGTTTGAATTTCTGAACTCTGTCCAGAATTTCGGCATTCGGACCGAACTCAAATAGTTTGGTCGACCAAACTGAACTCGATTTTCGAACCGAACAGAACCGGATTTCCGAACTCGGTTCTGTTCGCCCATCCGTAATAAATTTCCTAAAATCTGTGGAAAATTTGTTATCTTGGGGGATATTTGTTGTTGGTATTTTGGATAACTGATAGGAAACTGGTTTCAGTACCAAAAAGTACTTGAAATATTTGGTTTGATTTGGGTGCCAGAAATTTGACGGGTATACCTGATTTTGTATATACTTGTTTCAGCTCTAGTTTTGAGACCCTATCCAGAAAAGTAATTATGCCCCTGATTAACATTTTTTGTCTTATTGTGTGCAACTTTAAGCACATTCATAAGCACATGCATAATGTTAATCACATCCATTCCTAAAGAGATGCGTTCGTTGTTCAGATTCTAGCAGAAGATACTTTTGTCTTGCAATCTAAAGTAGTGACTCCACACTGATGGACATTTCCCGCCTTTTATTAAACTGTTTTACACTCCAGCTTTTCATGTATCTGAAATCTGCCTCCCACTTTTCATTCATTCATTCATTCATTCATTTTAATTTCATTCAGTGTTTACACTGCCCTTTCAAAGGTTCAGGGCAGCTTAGAAAAATTATAAAAAATGTATAAACAGAAAACATATAGAAACATGTATAAAACATAATTAAAGCAATTTAAAAACCTCTAAAACACCACCCACCAGCCATCTCAAATCATCTTTGACTCAGCCCTTTCTTTTAAACCCTACGTTGACTCTGTTGCTAAATCCTGTCGCTTCTCCCTCCATAACATTACTAAGATTCGCCCTTTTCTCTCTGTCTCATCTGCCAAAACTCTTGTTCATGCTCTGGTCATCTCTCACCTCGATTACTGTAACCTCCTTCTCACTGGCCTTCCCCGGTCTCACCTTTCTCCCCTCATCTCTGTCCAAAACTCTGCTGCCAGGGTCATCTACCTCGCCAGTCGCTTCGACCATGTGCAGCCCCTCCTCTCTTCGCTTCACTGGCTTCCCCTTCCTGAACGAATCCTGCACAAGCTCCTAGTCTTCACCTATAAAGCTCTTCACAACCTTGCTCCCCCCTACCTCTCTGCACTTATCGCCCTCCATACTCCAGCCCGTGCACTTCGCTCCTCCTCTGTCCCTTCTCTCACCCTTCCACGCCTTCCCTGCTCCCCTAAGCGCCTTCGTCCCTTCTCACTTGCTGCCCCCCATGCCTGGAACTCCCTCCCTGTCCACATCCGCCTTGCCCCCTCCCTTCATACCTTCAAATCTCTCCTTAAAACTCACCTCTTTCGCTCTGCTCTGTCTGACTCTTTATCCTGCTGAGCCACTATTCCTATACCTACGATCGGTTTACCCTTATCCTTGCAACATGGACCTGCCTGCTGTCATTCTCATCGTAACCAAGCCAAGTACGTGCACTTGAGACCTCGCATCTTCATGAATGTTAGACCCCTTGTCTCTCCCTCTGTTCCCCTTCCTAAGTCTCTCCCCCAGCTCCTGTCTCTCAGATTGTAAGCCCTAGGGGCAGGGACCGTGTCTATTTTATTACTTTGTAAAGTGCCAGGTACACTGCTGGCGCTATATAAATGTTTGTTAATAATAATAATAATAATCTCCCTAAACCCTCCACCCCATCCCACCCAACCCTATCCTTGCCTGCCAAACACCTGGCCAAACAAAAAGGTCTTACAGGTCTTACATAGGGTACAATTTCCCTGTCAATTTCCAAGCAGAGATCCTAAGCCAAGGCCACAAGTGCAGTCTCTGTGCCATACCCAGGATGAAAACCCAACTGACATCAATCCAGGAATCCAATAACACCGAGATGTGCCTGAAGTTGTGAGGTATCACCTATTTAATAACCTTCCATAAAAAGGGAAGGTTAGAGATAGGACATTAGCTGGCAGGGGAGTCAAGTCTCTTGAGCAGGGGATGGATGATCAAAGTGTTGAAGCCATTAGGCAACCTGCCCTCCCAAAGGGAGGCATTGACAACCCCAGCCAGCAATGGCCCCAATGTCTCTCAGCTACCTTTCACCAGCCAGGATGGCCTGGATCTAATTCACAGGGGTGTACGCCAGGCCCCCATGTCGTTTTTGTTTTTCATTTTTGTGATTCAAAAATGTCGTTATCGTTATTAATGACAATGTCATTTTTGTTATCATTTTTGGTATTGGTATTGGCATGGATGTTTGTTATTATTTATATCGGTACAATTTCAAACAAAGATATTATTTTTGGTATCAGTCACATTATTGATTCCTGTGCATAATTAATATTTATCTAAATCTAAGGGAGACAGGGGAAGGGGAAAGGAAAACTACCTATTATCTAATCAATTATCTATATAACTATTCTAATCTAATCTATATGTCTAGAATCTATATCTAATCTATACTACCGATCTCTTTATACTGTACAGTGGGGAGAAGTGCAAGGAAAGAGAGAAGGTAAAATGTAGGGTATGAGGAAGGAAAAGTATTGGTGGGAATACCTAATACATAAATATATAATATGAGTAGGGATGGGCGAACAGAACTGAGTTCGGAAATTCGGTTCAGTTCGGAAATTCGGTTCAGAAGTTCGGTTCGGTCGACCGAACTATTTGAGTTCGGTCAGAACTTCAAACTTCTGAACAAAGTTTGGAAATTCAAACCCCATTGAGTTAAATGGAATATTATCTTTTAGGGATGGGTGAACAGAGTCGGGTTCGGAAATTCAGTTTGGTTTGAAAATCGAGTTCGGTTCAGAAGTTTGGTTCAGTCAACCGAACTGGTCGAGTTCGGTCCAAACGCCGAACTTCCAAACCGCGTTCGCCCATCACTAACAATGAGGGCTAGGAAGGATTTTTATGTGCAGAACCACAGTTCTGTAAACGCAACCTGACAAGCAGAGCTCTCACACAACGGAGAGAAAAAATCTGCCCCCCCATTATAAAGGACTACAGTGCCCTCCCCCAGAGCCCCCCTGATTGGTTGTGGGAGGCAGAAGGCACTGAGCAATCACAGAGTCCCATGAGACTGCTGGGGCCTGCTTGTGCTGCTCATTGTCCAGGGATACATCCATCAGATACTGCTGAGCTGCTCGCCCCTCCCAACACAGGCAAAGTTCAAGAGGTCAGCCCTGTTAAGACTCCAAGATATCTGCTCCCTCCTACCCTCTCTACATTTTCCCTTCAAAACCCAACTGCCACAGCACTAATAATAACGACAATGATAACAACATTGTTTTTGTTATCCCTTTTGATATTGGTATCAGTATCATTACAGCTATCGGTATTCTTGGTTGTCGTTTTGGGTTTTCTCAGTTGTCATTTTCATTATCGCTGTCATTATTCTCGGTTGTCATTTTCATTATTGCAATAACGAAAACAAAAATGACAATTTTCGTTATCGTTATTGTAATAATGAAAATGACATGCACACCCCTATTCATAACTGGTCGCTCGTACCACTCCAAGCACAGCCTCCACATTGGCGGGTGAGACCAAATGCAGCCTATCAAAGCAAAACAGACAAGACTGGGCCTCCCCAACCCCAAGCTCTGACTCTGCACTCAAAGTAGCAGCGCCCAAGTCGAACCAAATAAGAGTGACTTTATCTGAAAAGGTGGTGGCAAACTCAATGCAGTGGGCAGCTAGCAACTCTAAATCCAGGTGGAGACAGCCAGGATTTAATAAACTATTCACCACCTGGAAGAGCTCTGCAGGATGGCACTTTGCAGATGCTATGGCAACAGGTAAGAAAGCTTTCTTCGCTGCCACCACAGCACAGTCCTTCAAAAACAGTCTGTGCTGCAGTAAGTCATGCTGGCATTAGTCAAGGACCACCTATGCCTTAACTGTCTACCCTGGTGCTTTAGCAACCTGAGGTCTTCTGTATACTAGGGAGACCACAGCGGAAGAAGTGGATGTCTAGGTGCCACCAAGTCGATAGTCAACCTTCCGTTAAATCAACCAGGGCATTGACAGAGGTCATCAAGGTCAGTGGGTAAATCCCCCAGAGCATTCTGGAATCCTACTGGATCCATTAGTCTCTGGGGGCAGACCATTCTAACTGGTCCAACACCCTGATGGAAACAAAGGGGGGCAGGGATCTGGGCCCTCAGAAGGTAATGATCAGACACACCCAATAATCTCATTCCCCTGTTTCCAGGCCAGTGCAGAACAAAAGATCCAATGTGAGTCCAGCCCCATGTGTAGGACCAGATATTATCTGGGATAGGCTCGCCATCGTCATGGGCAGACATGAACTCTTGCTCAACCCCTGAAAGGCAGGCCTCAATGTGCATGTTGAAATCACCCAAGACGATAAATCTGGGAGATATCAACACCACCTCTGAGACCAGCTAACCAAGAGCAGTCCAGGAGTCTTCTGTGCAGTGGGGTGGTTAGTACACCATCACGATCCCCAGTCTGCCCTGGTCCTCAAACACTAGGTGGACACACTCTATATTAAATAAAACAGACACCAGATACCTTTGATAGACCAGATTGTCTTTACAGATCACTGCCACTCCATCCTTGTATTTCTAAAATCTAAAAAGTGACATCTTGTGGGTCTGATTAGTATCCTCCTCATCATCATCAACACTTAAATTTCTTGTGAGGGCACTAGCAAGATTTTGAATCTTGGATTCAAGGCAGAAATTAAACAAAAATGGTGTCAATGCCATGTAACATCACAAAAAAAAATATTTTGAGGATTGATGCTCGGCATGATGAAACCATATTCTAGGGGTGTGCTATTGGTATCATTTTAATGAGTTATGAAAACAAATGGGACTTCATTTGTTTTTGTAACTAAGGTAAAAAATAATAATAATGAATGAATAGGCAAATGAAATTCATTTGTTTTCATTAGTTTCAATTTTTTTTTGGTTTAATTTGTTTAAAAATAAATATTTTAAAAATCACTGCACATGTGCTAAATGGCTGCTGTGTCCATTCTACACATGTGCAGCCCTTTCCCAAAATGGTGCTGACAGTATTGGTGCCGTTTTGGGAAAGGTGCATGCAGGTACAGAACAGCCCCGGTGCCCATTTTGCACACATGCAGTGATGGTGATGATGATTAGAATAATAATGTAAAAACATCATTTGTTTTAATTTTAGTTTTCATTTTTGTTTACAAAAACTCCTTCGTTTGGGTTTTTTTTTCCGTAAATGTCTCTTCTGTTTTCAGCTTGTTTGTTTTTGTTTTTGTTAGTAGTAGTAGTAGTATTAATTATTGAATAATATAATAATATAAAACAAAAAAATCCAAAAAGTAGAGACATTTATGAACCCTCCCCCAAACAAAGGGTTTTTTTGTTAAGGAAAACTAAGGCCCTTTTCAAATGGGCACGGGTGCATGGGGGTGGGGTGGCATGGTGGAGGTGCAGTGAGTGTGGGTGCATTCTCAAGGACCCCCACCCACCTCCACCCTTCTCCATGCATGGAACGTCCAGCATTGGTGACCGTTGCTCCATGCATGGGTGATGGGTGGAGCGCAGGAGCACCCACACACCCTCACCCACTGGCTGTGGTGGTGTCACGTACGCTTACCCATACCATCGCGGTGTTCAAATAGGCACCCCCTCACCTGCACATGTGGGGGGGGGGGGTGTCCATTTGAAAAGGGCCTAAAACTAAAATGAAAACACATGATGTGCACACCCTTATTAATTTCATTTCATTTTTGTTTTTACCTCAGTATTGCAAGGGCAACCTACATGCTGCTTTCTAAAGTTCAGAACGTTCATGCAATTAAGCATTCTGGCTAAACAGACATATGGACTCTCTCCAGGGGCACCACAAGGTAAGCTCTATGGGCCTCTTGGGCTGGAGAGACTAATAATAATTCTATAGCAAGGAACTGAGCAATTTTCACCCTCTCAGGAGATCACAAAATGCCTCATTAAACATTCTGTGGTTCCTTGCTGTCTCCAGCATTCAGTTTATATACCCCTGGCAGGGTAACTGAGTGATTTCAAGGGAACTCCAGTGATCCCACACTTGATGTTTCCTTTTGTCTCTCATGCTGGGCCAGGCTCTTTCGTAGCTGACTCACAATCCTGGACCTGACATCAGTCAAGCAAAAGTGCATTCTGGTATTATAAGGAAGGTCATCTCAGATACAGGCTTACTAGAGATTGCTGATTCAAGAACAGATTTTGTAATTCTTTCAGACCGAGTAACCTCAAATTCATGCCAATTAGAATTTTACTTAGAAATATGAGCAGTTATTAGGATCAACCAGCTAACTTTCAAAGATTCATGAAGATCTTATGGGGCACAGGATAAACGAGAGCTTTCCCCCTGGTGCTATTTAAACAAGTTTTTCCCAATTTGGCTGATTTCCTTCTGAGTTATCTTATTGGTTGTGAGGAAACAATTTCAATGACTTTTTTCACCAGAGAAGCTATGGGGAAAATGTTTTAATTGTCTACAAATCCTGGAAACTAATTACGACTCCTTAATCCCTCTTCATAACCAGCTTGAACCACAATGGGGGTTACTAGATGTAACCTTAGCCACTTGTTTTCAGCATTAAATACACTTGAGGTGTTATGTGTGTTGGTGGAATGGAAACACACATTCCGATACATGTTTCCCCACAAATGGGATTCTTAGAAATCTGCCACTATCACATAGCCATTGCTATGTGTATATATGTGTGCCACCCTACTTCTGGTCTGTGGTAATTTATGAACCTGTAAAAACATGGTATGTTTCAGGCAACAGCTGGTGGAAGGAGACTGTGAACTTCCTGCATTGAGCAGAGGTTTGAACTAGATGACTTCTGAGGTCACTTCCAACTCAAGATTCTATGAGACTCTTGGGCAGTCCCTGGAATTTTAATTATTGATTGATTGATTGATTTAGTATGAATATCTGCAGCTATGGGTCAGGATTATGTCAGCTTTTTCAATGTGCAATGGATTTCCATGGATTGATTATTGTCTGGGAACATCCAATATAGCTAATAGTTTGAGGGAATTTCCCAAATAAGTCACTAACTTAGCTAAATTTAGTTGAAGGACTCCAAAGGCACATTGATGCTTTTGTGTCTTGGAATCTAAGGGTGCAGCAGTTAGATCAGCAGTCTGGACATCCATACATTGCAGTCACGTAGTTCCTTTGCAAGAAAGGCAATGCATAGTGTAAAAACGAAATTGAAGCAGGACTCAAAACCTCAAACAATGCAGCACATTGGCATATACCTTGTTAGTGCTGTTTTCTTGAAGAGATTTTTGGCACTGGAGTTAAATTTGTGCAAATTTATTGAAGGCATTTGTTCATTGGTCTTCTATTATGTACACATTTAAGTCCCCTCCTACTGCCTCTGGCAAACCTTGTGGTATCTGCCATCCCTGAATTCTTACTTTGAGAGAGAGAATTGAACAGAGAAGGAGAAAGAGTTCTCATGTCAGCGGGTTTCCCAGAACATAAAAATTAAAAATGAAAGAAATAAATTTTTCATGAACTGCTTTTAAGAATTCAGTTTCTTAAATCTTACAGCCTGTTTATTACACTGAGGACTTCAGTTGCTTTCTGTGGAGGACTAAAACACTGATTGATGTTGGAAGCCAGCTACTAATTAATACCTTTTCCTGTGGGGTAGGATTATTGTGAAACCAATACTCTTAAGGTAGCATTTGAGAAATCATGCTACCTCTCCACCTGTGGCTGATGCTTTTTTCTCTGTCACAAATGATGGTACTTTTCATTTTCCAAAGGAATGGACCATGTCTTATGACTTGTAGATGAGTGGTGAATAGAGGTAGTCCTGTGTTTTTATTTGATAATAGTTACCCAGATTGTGTTAACACTGCACATTCAAATAAGTGCTAACAAAAGACAAACAGCATCCATAAAGAAAGCTATTATTGTGAACTCTGAAAGACAAGAGTAACTATCTGATGGTAAAATATATAACATCTTTAGCTTTTAGAACACTGGCTGGTTAAATCTGTGTGATTTATTTATGTTGGTAAGTTAAAGTATAAATAATTAAAACTGAAAAGCCTTGTTCACGGAAAATGATTTTACACAAATGCAAGTCAGTGTACAGTGGAGTGGTTGAAGCTTGCTCAAAATAAAGCTAGCAAGTAAGTCAGTCTGTAACATGAGGGTGTCATGAGATCATGAGATGACATTAAATAAACCTCTGTGGTTCCAAAGCAGAATATTTTATACATGCATGCAAGCATGTACTGTAGCAGCTCCTTTGAACTGTGTACTTTAGGTGAAATTCTTCCAGCCCAAAACACAGCAGAGCCATTGTGGTTAAACTGTTTCAGGCAGCCCACCAACAGAGATGGACTTGGCAGCCACCTACATGCTACGGAGCCAAGCTCTGTGTGTTTCTTTCTCTTTAGGAGTGCATATCTCTCTGTGTTTGGTCCAGAATGGATTATCAGAAGCAAACTCCCCACCACCCAGGACATCCCTATCCAAACAGCAAAAAGTGTAAAACTTGCCAACACATCTCCACCACACCCAGGGCCATTATCAACATACATCCTCAGGAGAAGCTTTTTAATATGCAAGGGACTTTGACCACTTTAATACGCACCCATTGGCACTGCGGGGAAATCCAGGACTTGAAAGACAGGCAGCTTTCATCTTGTGTGAAAGGAGGAAATGCAGATCTTTGTCAGCAAACACGCATGTCTGGAGAAAGTTATTAATGCACATGAGAAAGCACCCTTACGCATACAAATAAAAAAATGTAGTGTCTTTGTTTGTTTGTTTCCTTCTCTTTTATTGTGACGTTTTAAGCTTGTTGTTTTATTGTTTTTATGTGTAAACCGCCCCGAGCTGCCTGGAGCAGGAGGGGCGGGGTAACAAAATTTATTAAATAAATAAATGCCACCATGGAAGCGATGTTGGTGAAACCCATCTATCCTGACAAAAATGTATGCATTCTCACAGAAAAAGATTATGGACAAAAACAGTGATTCAACTGTGGATCTCTTCTCCCAGATTGATCGACTGTGGATCCGCTTCTTCTCCCAGGTTGATCATTGAATTTCTGATCTCTCAATCCTCATCTTAAATAGAAACCTGCACAACACCTTTAAAAGCCAGGCCAGGCAACTAAAATTCATAACTTTATTAGACACCCAAAACAATTAAATTATTTGGGATTGTTTGGGGTTACTTAACCCACTACAGGTATGCCCAGTAATTTAATAACCTACTTGTGTTCTCTCACTGTTCCTAATTGGTTGGTTTGTTAACTACCCCATTTTCTCTCTGTGATTGCTTTCGCTTGCTACTATTGCCTCTTTGTTTTGAAATGCTAATGAATTTATTCTTCCTCCACCATCATTTCCTTTATGTTGGCTAGTTCGCACTCATCACAGGGTTCATTTTAAATTCTTAACAGTTTGTTTCTATGGTTTTATATATATATATTTAATCTAGTCTTGCAATTGTTCAAAGTCAGTTCTGATTTATTACCAGTCTAAATTACCATGTATGGCTTGAAAGGTTGCATGAGCTTATTAACTGAAGTTGGTATAACAAAATTAACATTTATCCTCTACTACATTGGGTGAAAACAGACAAACATGTAGCTCTGCTTTAACACTGCTTTCATATTCCTTATGCTTGTTGCAGGGCTGCATTGGTTCCCTATACAGGCCTGCAACATGCATAAGAAATGCTAAAGCGGTGTTAACTTAATTTATTTATTTATAAATAAACTTAAACTTAAAATCATGTCTGTTTTCACCCTTTGTTTCCATCTATTACCTTTTGTGACTAATGTTACTACACTTCCTCTTTGGTCCAGAAGAATGACATAATATTAAGCAAGTCCATAAACCATGGAGAACTGCTGGCCACACACTGCTATAAAGGGGTTGCAAGAAGCTGTAGAATGTGGTGTCTGTAAGGGCCCTATTCCTATATCATATTTCTAGAATGGTGTGGAGCATTTTGTGCCCATCTTCATCCTCCATTTCGTTCCCTCAGAAGAAAATGGTTTCAAGAAAAGAAAAAAAACCAACCACCATGAATTTTCTCTTTATTAAAATGGATCACTTTATCACCTGTGGGACCCATTGGAGATTGGGACTTCATAAAACAGACATTTTTCAACTGATCAACTTCAAAGCAATTCTTTTGAAGCAAAGTTCACCCAGTCCATGCAATGTTATAATACAGCAATTAAGAGAGTTTTGTGCATTTCACCTTCCCTTGAAATTTAATTCTGGTAGCAGCGTTGGATAGTTCTTTCCACAGACCTGGAGTGCCACTATGGGTATTTTCAGACACAATGCTATCCTGCATAGCCAACCAAAAGCCACAGATCGGACCGCTCATCTGAAGGTGGAGCAGCTGGATGTGCACTCCAATGAGCCATGGGAGCAGCCGCTCTCAGCCACTCAGACGATTGCTGGAAAATCAAGAGTGCACCATGCGGAGCAAGCCAAATAGATTTGTGACGATGGGTGGCCATGTGGCCCCTGCCCATATGAACAGTGGTACGCCACTCATAGGTGCTGTGTGTGGGGGGAAGTGGCCTTTGCAAGTCACAAGGCCTGGCCAGAGCATGGAAACCCTGAGTTCCCCAACTCTTACACCTAGGATATGTCACTTGCAAGGATCAGCCCAGTGTGCTTCCTCCTCCCTCGTGGCTTGGGGCGGGGGTGGGGGGTGCATGGTGGCTACCTCTGCGATTGCAGTAGCCATGCTGGGAGCCACTAGTTTGTTTCACTTCCCACACATGCCACATGTGTGGCAGAGTCACTGCTAGAGTCACATGGCAGTTACTGCTAGAGAAGCAACAATTCTATATTTGTAAATTCTAGCGATGCTCCCCCCACCCCCACCACTTTTGTTTTCTTACCAGAACAAAATTACACATTCAAGGGCTGGACAGCTTCCTGATTGCTTCCACTCAGGAGTTTTTTCCCCCTCTCCAGTATGAGCTTTAATTGTGCCTGCTGAAGATCATGTGTCATTATTAGCCACTACACTGAAGATGCATATCTATTTTTGGAAAGAAAATGATAAAAATAGAGGCAGAGTCCAAGACTGCTTATTTGCTGCTTGTGCACAAATAGTGAATGATTCCTCTGCTGCAGACACTGGAAGGGTCATGTTTAGCATGGAGCTACAGCTGAGTCCTAAAGAATTTTGCATGTCAGCCGTTTTTCAAATTGATGCATAAAAGAACAGGTATTGACTATAAATCCATTAACATATACATTCAGAATTTATTCAGGGATTTCTTCTTTTAGGTTGTGATCTTTTGAAATTTCCCTGATATGTTCTAATATTTCTCACAGAAATAGTCTTCTAAACACAAAGTTACTGCTTTATGCATTCATGTATGCATTTTAACCATATTAGGATAAACCTGGCAATCATGTATGTAAAATGAAGGCCATGTTGGCTATGACCAAGTAGAACACAGTCTAGTGATAGAGAAGGAGTCATCTCAATATTGCTGTTACATTTTGAGTTAACAATGGAAAGTATTATTTTAGAATTTATACCTGCATTAGGGTTGCCACCCATCCGATTCAATGTTTACCTAAATAATCTAGGAATCTACGGTCTTTGGTGTCTGGGCTGATGCATGACTGTCATGTGCAATAGTGCTAATATTTTTGAAAGGACATAACTGAAATGACTGAGTAACTGAAATAATTGGACGGGGGCGACCTGGGAAAAAATGAATTGAAACAAGCAAACTGAATAGCCAGTGTGGTGTAGTGGATAGGGTACTGGTCCTGAACCTAGGAGACAAGGGTTTGAATCTCACTTTAACCACTGAACTCACTGCATAGTCTTGGGCCTTGGACACGTCACAACCTCTCAGTCTCAGTTCCCCATTTGTAAAAAAAATGTGTGTGTGTGTGTATGTGTTCCCCTCATCCTTGTCCATCTTAGATTGTAAGCCACTGGGCAGGGACCTGTCTCCGAAAATATGTGACTGTAAAGCACTGCATACGTCTAGTAGCACTATGGAAATGATATGTAGTAGCAGTAGAATACCCAATGGAGCATCAAAAGATACCAGTTTTACCTGAACCACTATTTTCAGTTCAGGCAGGGTATATTCCCACAAGTTTACCTGTCTTCATTTTCATTACTCATTTCAGCTCTCATCCTGCTGATGCTGCTTTGATATGAGAGGGGTGAAGAGAAAACTTTGGGAGCTTCTTGATTGGAATGAGCACCCTTGCTGCTAAGGGGTATGCTGGGGAAGGAAGATTTTTTTACTTCGTTTGTGTGGAAGGTTCAGAGGAGTTACCGGTACTGGGTAGCTATGGAGATAGAGGAGATGCTCTTTATGGACAGAGTAAGGGAATGGAGAAAAGAGCCTCTGCTGTATGTATGGAAAGGAGGAAAGGGTTGCAGAAAATGTCTCTGACAGGCTGGGTCATACTCTGGCTTTGCTCCTGTCTGCTTTCACTCCACATATGAAGGTAAACAGAGAACTGGTCAGCTCTTTAAAAAGCCTTGCTTATCCCCAGTGCTGAAAATATCCTGAAATGCCTTCAGGGAAGAGAGTACTGCCACTTTAATAGCTAGGACTCCATTGCTTCATAGGAGGCATAAGAAACTATATGAGCCAGTGCATGAGGGACATTTTAAGACTGGCCCATAGGGATGCGCGAACGCAGTTCGGGGGTTCAGGGTTTGGCCCAAACTTGGGGTGCTTGGGCTGTCCGCAAACACCCCAAACCCGAACTGCCCCTAGCCCGTACCGGCTGAACAAAGTTTGGGTTCCGAACCCATTCGGCCGGGGGGGGCAGGGCGGAATCCGGTTTCCCCTCCCTCCAGGCTGCGCGGGTGGAAGGGGTGCCGGAGCTCACCTACCCTCCCCCCTGCGCAGCCTACATTTTAAAAAAAAAATCCTCCACCCCAGGGATTGCTCTACTTGGTGACGCCGGGGCTCCCGCCTTGGGTTCCGTGGAGGCAGGGCCGGCTCTGGCGGCACTGCGGAGCACTTCAGGCTGCTACTTCCAGGTCAGGTGACTGGGTCAGGTGACCTGGAAGGCCTAGTAGCAGCCTGAAGTGCTCTGCAGTGCCACTGGAGCTGGCCCTGATGCTGCCGTGGGACCTGGGGCCAGAGCTTAACCTACCTGGTGGTGCCGAGGCTCTGGCCCTGGGGCCAGCAGCAGCAGCGGGGCCAGCTGCAGCAGCGCTGTGGAGCGCTTCTGGCCTCTACTAGGCCTTCAGGGTCACCTGACCCAGAAGTAGCAGCCTGAAGCACTCTGCAGCACCGCCAGAGCCGGCCCCATCACCGCTGCCGCACAGGACCCAGAACCAGAACCCTGGCACCACCAGGTAGGGAGATCCCTGGAGTGGAGGGTTTAAAGCAAAAAAAAATTGTAGTCTGCGCAGGGTGGGGGTGGGTGGGAGGTGAGCCCCAGAGCCCCTTCCACCCATGCAGCCTGGAGGGAGGGGAAACCGGGTTCCCCCTGCCCCCCACCTGAATGGGTTCACCTCCTCAAACATGTTTGGGCAGAACAGTTGAACCCCCGAATGGTTTTTGGGGGGCCGAACTGCAAACAGGCCAAACCCCGAACCCCCGGGTGTTCACACACCCCTACTGGCCCCCAGTTGAAGGATGCTGATCTAGGTCAATGTCACACAATTTCTAGCTATGGTTCAGTCATGAAATGCAAGTGGAGAGTATTCTACCAGCCATGCACCCATCCTATTGGACCATCCAATCAAAGCAGTAGTTTATGAATACATAAAATGACTTGATTTTATTATTTCTGGCTGTTAACCCAGAGGCAGGCTGGGCATTCAAGGCAGGCATATTGCCTTAAAAGAATAGATGTACCCCAATTTCATATGTAGAAATTAACAGATTCCATGACATTGGTCAAATTTCCAGCTGCGAGTCTTCTGGTCTCGGCTCAGACAGTGGCTAAATCTAGATGGTGGCCACTCTTTACATGGATTCCACCCACCACTAATCTCCACCCAGCAGGGAGAGTGTCCATATGAATGCAGTCCTGGTGGGTGTGCACACTCCTGTGACCCACCCATCTACATCTATAGAGCCACCAGGAAAGAGACAGCGTTTTCTGTGGGTGTTAAACACCCAGCCATCCGTGTGACCGGGGAAGCACACCCACCCATGGGAAGGGTCCACTGAAACCAGCAAGAGACAGCTAGAGAGGCACCGCAGGAGCCCGCAAGCAAATACACCCACCAGGAGAGATGCAGAACGCCCTGCCGGGAGCCCTTAAAGGAGAAGCGAGCAAGGACATGGGTGCGCTGGCTCCTAACATGTCAGGCAGAAAAGCCACAGACAAGACCAAGGGAGCCAGCACCACAACATGTACAGGAAGGGGCAGGGTAAGTCGAGGGACCATGGTCAGGCTGGGGTAGGGGAGCCCAAGCCACCGGTGCCAGGCAGGAGGGGCCAGGATGCCTACTGACAAGCGGCCTGGTCTATCTAAGTGTACCACCACCGGGAGTGCAGAGAGGACCCTGGAATCATGCTCCCACCACCATGCCCACTCCCTGTGCACTGACCACTGCACCCTGTGACTGATCGCCATGCCCAAACCACCGTGAACAGGTACCCTGAGTCAGCAACACCATGTGCTTAAAGCACCCCTCGCACACACCATCTCACCCACAGGAAGAACACCAAACTATCACCACTGCTCCCCCCCACACCCACAGTGTTACATGTTCACACACCTTGATCACCCTGTGTTCATGCTCCAAGTCTCTCATGCCACTCCCTCGCCAACATACCTCGCTACCACTACACACTTGCAATGTGTGCACCCCAACCACACCCCCAACCTCTCTCACACAGCTCTCTCTCCCACTCCACATGCCCCAAATTGCTCTCTCCACTATCTCAATCTCTTTCTGACTATCTCCGCTCCACTAACTCGGCACGTCCTTGCTGGTGAACTAATTCCCATATATAGATGGGTGAACAAACACTCACAAGGCCGCTGCGGTTGGTTCAGTGATATAGGTGTGGCCTGCACACCTGTCCAGGGTCTAAGTGATGCTAACTCATTCCACAGCATGGAACCGGGAATCCACGCAAAAACACCTGCTGTCATTAGCCCCCAGGTACAGTGACATGGAAAAAGCTACGCCCCCCCCCACCTTTGCACACACACCCGCCCTGTGGTTTCTGGGCCCCTTATCAATATGGTGGGTGTGGGGCTGCAGGTGGGTCCCCCCTGTCATCAGGTCAGCTGAACAGATGTCTGAAGCCATCTTGCTCGGATGTGCTAAGGTACGACGTCCCCTTGAAGGTTCCCCATCTCTTCTTCCACAGTCTCTGGCCGGCCTCCCTCCCTCTTAACAGGCAGGAATGTGTCCGCACTGTGTCTGGGTGTGAGATTCTCAGACCCACTGTGCCAGACTGCTATCAGTTGGCCAAGGTCACCCATCTGTGTGTCGACAGCTCCGGCTCCCTCCGAGTTCATTCCCAGAAATTATCCATCCACCTCAGGTGTTCTCCTGGTCGTCTCCTCTGTACTGACCATGTCTAGCCAAGGATCTGGCCTTGCCTTTGACCACTGGGCTGGTGAGGAGTGACCATGCTGCTGGGTACCCTGTGGCAGAGCAGCGATGTCCAACTGTTGGTGAGCGACCCCCTTTCCATTGGTGATGGCATCAATCTCCTGCCCCATTACATGTGGTTGATGGGCCACCCCTTTGGGGGGGGGGGTCTTGAGTTCCAGAGGTGGTCCAGGGAGCTTGACTTCACACCCCAATGCCACCATGACTGTGGTCCCCTACCCTCTGGTGTGCTGCCATGGGAACTCTGAGAGATAGCTGCTGCTCACAAAGTGGCTGGTCATGACTTTGAACTGGCCCTCCAGGCTGGTAGTCCATATGTTTCTAGCTTGTAAGGACTTACGGGGGTTGGGGCGACATGCCCGAGTGAGGCCGGAGCTTTGGGGGCACCACAGGCCCCTTCGCATGGAGGACCCGGGTGAGCAGCTCTGGGTCATGGGCCCCCTGGCGGCAGCGGAGCCCCCTTCCCCCGCACTCAGAGATGCCAATTGTGGCTCCATTACAGGGGACTATGGTGTAACAGATGGCGGGGTGGATGGCCATGCCCCCACAGGGGTGCAGCAGCACACAGCACAGAGAGACGGGGCATTGCCATGTCAACCCCAACACTCGGAGTGCCTGTGCCAGCACGTGGGGTCCCAGAGTGGGGCCTCCACTATAAGAGACCCATTGGCATCATGCAAGACTGACGGCTATCAGGACACTAAGTGACTGGCCCTGGATTCTCACTGACTCTGCTGACAGGCTCAGTATCATTACATGTGTGTGGGTGTGTGCATGCATGTGGCTAGGGGTGTGTGCGAGTGTAGGTGTGGGTGTTGATGGGTAGGCAGGGGTTAAGGACTGGGTGTAGGTAAGGATGTAGGTGTGGGGATGGTCTGGGACTATGGGTAGCCCATGTGTGGGGAATAAGGGAAGGCCCATGGGTAGGAAGGCCCCGTAGGGCTCCCCTCTCCTTCTCGGGGTCATTATTATTATTATTATTTATTATTTATTTATTTTTATTATTTTATTATAAACATTTATATAGTGCCAGTAGTGTGACCTGGTGCTGTACAGAACATAGAAATAGACGCAGTCCCTGCCTGTGGCCTACAATCTAAAAGACAAGGAGGGGGAGACAGGGGAGAAGACCAACAAACAACAAACATTCAAGTGGATGCGAAGTCTCAGGTGCATGTGCTTGGCTTGGTTACAATCAGGTTGGTTGCAGCAGTCTGCAGAGGAGGGCAGACAGTTATATGGGAAAGAATAGCAGGCATTGGGAAAGGAGGTGAGGAAAAAGTGGGTCTTGAGGAGGGATTTGGAGGAGTGGAGGGAGGGGGCAAGGCAAATGTGGGTAGGGAGGGAGCTCCAGGCATGGGGAGCAGTGAGGGAGAAGGGTCGGAGGTGGTTAGGTGAGCAGGAGAAATGAGGGAGAGTGAGGCAGGGGGCAGAGGAAGAGCGGAGAGCACGTGCAGGAGTGTATAGGGAGATTAGGTCCGAGAGGTAAGGGGGAGCTTGGTCGTGGAGTGTTTTGAACGTGAGTACCAGGAGTTTAAACAGGATATGTCCAGGAAGGGGGAACCAGTGAAGAGAGAAGAGGAGAGGCTGCACATGGTCGAAGCGACGGGCAGAGTGAATGACCTTGGCAGCGGAGTTTTGGATTGCGATAAGGGGGGACAGGTGAGAGCGAGGGAGGCCAGCAAGGAGGAGGTTGCAGTAATCGAGGCGAGAGATAACCATGGCATGAACAAGGGTTTTGGCCGAGGAGGTAGAGAGAAAGGGGCGGATCCGAGCAATGTTATGGAGGGCGAATCGGCAGGATTTGGCAACAGAGTCAATGTAAGGTTTAAAAGAGAGGTGCGTGTCAAAGATGAAGCCCAAGCTACGGGCTTGGAGAACAGGATGGATGGTGACTCCATCGATGCAGATGGGCAGGTTAGAGGGAGAGGAAGAGGAGGGAGGAAAAATGAGGAGTTCGGTCTTGGCCATGTTGAGCTTGAGTTGACGTCGGGACATCCAGGCGGAGATATCAGAGAGGCAGTTGACGAGGCGTGAGTGGACAGAAGAGGAGAGAGAGGGGGTAGAAAGATAGAGTTGGGTGTCATCAGCGTAGAGATGATATTGGAATCCGTGGGAGGCAATAATTTTGCCAAGGGACAGGGTGTAAATAGAGAAGAGGAGAGGGCCAAGGACAGAGCCTTGGGGGACCCCAACCGAAAGGGGGAGGGAGGAGGAGTTTGACTCGGGGAGCGAGACTTTAAAGGAGCGGTCAGAGAGGTAGGAGGAGAACCAGTCAAGGACAGAGCCACGGAAGCCCAAAGAGTAAAGCGAGTCCAATAGAAGCAAGTGGTCGACAGTGTCAAAGGCAGCAGAGAGGTCAAGGAGGACAAGAATGGAGTAGAGGCGCTTAGATTTAGCGACAAGTAGATCATTGGTGATCTTGGCCAGGGCAGTTTCAGTAGAGTGGAGGGGGCGGAAGCCGGATTGGAGAGGGTCCAGGGAGGAGTTGGCAGAGAGGAGGTCCAGGCAGCGGGAGTAGACGACACGTTCCAGAAGCTTTGAGGCAAAGGGAAGGAGGGAGACTGGCCGGTAACTAGAGGGGTCAGATGGGTCCAGGGTGGGCTTTTTGAGGATGGGGGAGACAGTGGTATTCTTGAAAGCAGAGGGGAATGAATCTTTGGAAAGGGAGAGATTGATGACATGTAGAAGTGGGGCGGTGACAGTGGGAGCAATAGAGGTCAGGAGACGGGAGGGGATCAGGTCAAGGGGTCAGGTGGAGGGGTTGGATGAAGAGAACCTTCTGTGCCCCCCAGCTCACTAGGGCGACAGGCCCAGTGAGAGTCCTAGGGGGCGCTTTCCCTGAAGCGGCCGTACTCCCTGTGATGAACCGCACCCAGCCCTGGCTAGGGCAATGGGCATAACTGCAATTCTGAGGGAGTGTTTGAAGAGCAACCGGCTTGAGGCAGAGAGGGGGCACAGAAGGATCCCACCCTCCCCCCCCATGACATAGCTGCTACACTATTGTCCTCCTGTGTGCCTGTGGCTTCTCTTGTCCTCAAGTCGATTCCTAGACCTGGATGGAGTGGCTGGGCTTCCTGCCCCCTGAGGCCGGTGGCCCCTTCCTGACCAGGACACCCACTGAGCGAGCTGGAGATGGCTGCCCTGAGAGCTGTGCTGAGTCATTTGGATGTCAGGGATGCTGCTGCCACAGGCCACTCCCTTCTGCCCCACTTCATGGTGGATGCCTACCTGCATGCCCATGGTTACCACAGGGGCCTCTTTGCCTGGAATGGCCTTGTCCAGGGGCCCATGTTCCCTGAACACCCGGAACCTGCACCATGACCCTGCCATTGCTGCAACTTCCTTCACGGATTTATGCTCCATAGATATGTATTGGTGCTTCTGCTTCCCTGTGCCCATTCTGCAGGCTTCTGCCCCACTGGATGCACCCTCCACCTGTCCATCTGTCTCCTGCTCTGGGATCTGTCAGGCTCATGTCCAGGGACCCGAGTTGACTGCATTGGTGCAATTTGTAGTGATTTTTGCAGAATCAGCCAATCCTCGCAGTGCCATGCTGAAATTGCAGTGACACTGCAGTGGGGGCTGTCTGCAGGATCTTTAAATTCTGGCTCAGGCATAAACTTGTCACCTGACCCCAAACTAAAACTGCTGCTGCAGCTGCCATCTGTCCACTGGAAAGTGTGACCATGACCCGAGGATAAATAGGCCCCTGGGAGATGAATTGTGGTTGAGTGGGGTCTGAAGGCCCTGTGTTTGGGTGAGGGAGGTCTGGGGTTTTAGTATGAGGTGGGGATTCTGTGGTGCTGAAATTCCAGAGGATTTGAGTTGTGATTGATTAGCAAAGTTGTGATTCTATGTCAAACCTGTTGCAAATTTGCTTCCCAGCATGCATAGTTATGCAAATCAAGTTAATTATGCAACTATTAATGCTTGTGGTGAATTTGAAGAATTTGGCTTCACTGGTTGCAGAATTTAAATTTGTTTGGTACAGTGAACTTGGATCTCTGTTCATGTCAGATGCTTTCCTGGCAGGTCGGGCATGGAACCCTTTTGACCCCTTCCTTTTGCTTTAGAGTTCCCTGCCTGCACCCAGCGGTGCTACCCCTCTGTCCCTGGCATCTGTTCCTTCTGGCCAGTGGTTCACTTTACAGGCCCCTGTGCCAATAAATGATTGCCTTGATTAGTAGCTTGTGGTCTTCTGTGATGTCTGTGGTTCCTTTGCATCTGCTGCTTGTGGTGCTGGGGTTCTGGGAAAGGTTTGTGGGGCTTGGGGGACTCTGAGCTGTGGTAGGGCAGGATGGTTGCTCCACTGGGGACACCTTTCCATCAGCATGCTAGGTGTGCTTCTGTCATGGCCATTTGTTCCTGAATGATGGGTGGTCTCCCAGCCCCGGCGATGCCTGGTGCCCATGCATTTTGTGGGCTCTTGCAGCTCTTTGTGCATTGTTGCTGGGTGTAGCTGTGCTGCAAGGCTCTGCCTCTCACCTCCTACCACTTGTCTAGGGGATTGGGGGTCCTGTGTGTCTGGACCCTGGGGGTAGTGGATGGGCGATGGGCATATGTCTTGGGGTGCCACGTGTACCCTTGCCGGGCCATATGGTGTGCGTTCTGGCTCCTCCGGGCGGGCGGGTATGTGTTATGGGCTACTGGCTCTCTACTGGGTTCACTCTCTGAGGGATTGCATTTAACACCCTGCTGTTCCACTTTGTAGCAGTGTTCCCTTGGCTCTGTGAACCCCATGGCATGTTGCTGGGCTGCAATCACTCCCACTTCAACCCTGCACTGAGCTGCCTGTCCATTGGGGCTGTGTGCTTGTGCATGGCTGTGGGTGCACACTGTAATTGGCCCCTTGCCTCGTGTCATGGGGGTCCATCCCTGCTTGCCTCCCTGTCACCCCTTGAGCCATGGTCCTTGCATCTCTGTGTGTGCTATTGTCCCTTTATGTTGCCCTGGCCTTGCTCTGGTTATGACCCCGTGGTGCATTATGGCTAATGCCCCCTATCAGTCCCCCATTCCTCCTCTTGCAGTCATGGAAAGGCGCCGCAATTGGAGGGCTCCTGACCATGTGTCTGGGCAGTCTAATGGGTGTTATCTGCCTCCCTTTGTGCTCCCTTGGGGGCAGCCTCTGAGGCACTTTCCTCTCCCATCACTGGATGGGTGTGTGTGTCACATTGTGCCTCAGTTTCCTCAAAAGAAAAATGTGCTTAGTAGTCTAGCCAGATATAATCATGAGCTAGATGTAGGGCAGATATCTTCCAAATTGTGGAGGCTGAGATTGCACTGTGCTTAAAAGCCTACCAGAGCAGCAGAGTATTGTAAAGACAATATTATTTATAAATGTGGTCATGAGACAAAGAATGTTATAAATATAAGCATAGTTTACTTAAATTCAAATAAAAAGTATTAATACGTTACACTAAAGAGAATCAAAGTCATTTACAAGTACATGATCTAAATAAACATTTCTGTGTAAGGAAACCGCTTTAAAAGCTAACATATGCTTAATTCATTGGCTCAAAGGTATCAAAAGAATATACTCTCATATTCACCCAGTCCTGTGTCTCATACTGCCATCATGGTGAGAAAAAAATCCCAATGTCAGTTTTGAATTTCTTTCTGCCGAATCAAAAAACCTGCTCTGACTCTTACTGCAAACTGCCAGTTTGAGTAGCTGATGCAGATGATGTCAGTTACTAGGCAGACACACAGAACTTTAACATTAATTGCCAACCAATTAGGTGAAGCAGCTGTAAGCTAAGAAAAAGCTAAAACTTCTACCCCAGAGATATCTGTGCATGGAGCCATTATTCACTAAGACAGTGAGACTGATAAAAGTCCAGTCCTGCCACAAACTAAGAATTTGTCTCTCCCACCATATAGTCAAAAGTTCACTGAGAGTTCACCACACAGAAGCTGATTATCAGTATATTAAAACACAGAATCAATACATTGGAACACAGATGCCCCCCCCCCCCAAATATATGTGCTTATTATAGGAAATAAATGACAGGGGGGCTTGTGGGACTGGGTGGGATGTAGTGTGCTTTTGGGTGGTGACCTCTTCACTCCCCCCTGGCGTGGCCCGATCCCCATCCCCACCTCCTGCTTCCTCTTCCCTTCTAGCTGCTGTGCTTATGCTTGTGACTGTGCTGCAGTTGGGGGAGACGGCCGGGCAGATCCAGCGGGCAGTGTCTAAGCTTCTTGCGGAGATCTGTGCATTACCCCAGTGTGTGTTCCCCTCCCCCCCCCTTTGTGGGGGCTCCCTGAATGTTCTGGTCTGTGGCTTGCTCTTATGTTGTGCTCCCTCTCCCTCTCTCTTTAGTTCAGGCGATGATTAATTAGAGGATCAGGGAGCAGGAGGAGGTGGTTCAGCTGCTCCTGCGTGTCCTGCAGCAGGTGTACCAGCTGGACTGTGCCCAGGCTGACTGGTGGAGCCAGGTCCAGGGTTGACGGCCCTACTGCGGGTGCTGATCCACCCCAACACCATGTTGCTGCTCTGTTTCTCTGTTTAATTCCTTGAGCCTGTTGCTCTGGCTAGTTCTTCATTAAAGTTTATTCTGCATTGTTCCCATCAGGTCTCTGTATTCTCCTTCCCTCCAGTGTTCCCCTCTGTGTGGACTGTGTCTGGTTAGTGTGGGGTGGTTGTCTAGCAGGGCATGGGTCCATTGATGTGTGTTCCCTCCCTCCCCATTGGTGTCCTTTCTAGCTGTGTGTTCTCTGTGACTTGGTCCTTTGGACCCAGTCCTCTTGGTTGGGCCTCCTCTACTGTTTGTGTGGGGTCCCATGTCCCCCCCCCCAGCCCCGGTGTCCTGTTCCCTATTCCCTGTTGTTTGGGCGGGTGGGCTGTGGAGGGGGGGCTGCCTTTCCTCAGGGACCTTGGAGTTTCTGGCCAGCCCTTTCCCTGGCATGGTGTGGGACTCTTCCTGTGCCCTGTGCATCCCCGTGCTGTGCTATATGCGTTGCTGCAGCTTAGTTGCCTCATTGTCACTGTTGGACAGCATCTCTGCTATCTGTGTCCTCTGACCCTGCCTCCTCCATGCGCGTTGCTGGCTGCCAGTGTCACCTCTTGTCAGGGCTGGGTCTTGAACCCATGGCCCTTGGGGTGCTGACAGGCTATCCAGTGCTCTGCACCACCTGGTGGGCTTGTGAGGGTGCTGGGTTTTCCCCCTCCTGTCTCCCTTGTGTGCTTGCTCCCTGTGTGTCATGCCCCTTCCCAGCTGTAGCCAATTACCTTAGCCCTGCCTCCCAGCTTCCTGATTGGCCACAGGAAGTATTTAAGCCTTGGTGTGGCCACAGGAAGCTGGTGGAGCAA